>OY757945.1:48988451-49130951 GCA_963585895.1 Sepioteuthis lessoniana | reverse complement strand
GAGCCGTTAAGGTGAAACTTTTGTAGGAGAATTGTGACTCGCGATTTAAGTTAATTTTGCAATTGGCTCCACTCATGTTGAGCACTCTTGTAATTGTGGCATTGCAGCGTTGACGGTGGTTTTTTTTTTTCTTTTGACCAACTGACTGCATATTTCTTGATTTTTTTCAACTGGTGTGACGGGGTTGGCCTTTTCTTTCTTTTTGTCCTATGATATTTTTTTCTTTTTCCCCCGGGCGGTGATTTGAGATATTTTTATCTCTTGTTCCTGGCGGGGTTTTTTTCTTTTTTTCTGGTAACCGTGAATGCTGGTAGATAGTAGATTAGTAAATATATATATATATATATATATATATATAGAGAGAGAGAGAGAGAGAGAGAATTTTCTGTTATTGTTGCTTTTAGCGTCTGAAACAAATTTAGCTCTCCATGAACATAATAAAATGAAAAAAAATAAATTGATTAAATTTTTTGTACATTGACAATATGTTTTTTTTCCTTAGTTAAAAAAAAAAACCCACTTGCAAATCTTGCTTAAAGCACCTGTTTCGGTTTGATCATAAAAGTTAAGCAATTATGTGCTTGTCCATTATTTAAATGGGTGACCAATTAGGTGGCTTTGTAAATAATATTAAAAATTAAACCCCTCTCCACCCAGAAAAAAAGTTAAAATATAAAATGAATTACTTTTGGATTTGAAAATATAATGAAAAATAACAACTAGAATGCGGTTAAAAAAGAAAAAAATAATCCATATTATCAAAACAAATAAATTCACTTGCTTTTGTTACCTTTAAGCTGAAGGTAGCAAATGTGTGTGTGTGTGTATCTATATATATATATATATATCTTAAAATAAGGAGGTCCACGAAGAGATTTGTATATATATATATATATATATATATATATATATTTCATTAAGAAAAAACAACAAACCAGTCACAGTATATCATAAATTTATTTCCATCCTGTTAAGCGTTTTTGAAAAATTCAAAAACACGAAAAAAATTTAACAGGACTTCTTCAGATCCTATGGATATTTTATCCATAGGATCTGAAGAAGATCCTATGGACAAAATATCTATAAGATCTGAAGAAGTCTTGTTAAATTTTTTTTGTGTTTTTGAATTATTCAAAAACGCATAACAGGATGGAAATAAATTTATAATCCTAATGTGACCGGTTTGTTGTTTTTTCTTAATGAAATTATTGCTCTGTAATGTCTGTTACATTGAGCTCTTTACCAGGAAAATTTAAATGTTCACTCTTGAATAGTTTTCTTGTCCTGATGGAATTACTCCCAACTCCAGTTTAACTGGACCAAATAATACACACACACACACACACACATATATATATATATATACACACACTGACAAGTAGAGAAAGATAAAACTTAAAATGAATGAATGTTTATTCACCCCTATGTGACAGTGTCATTACTTCCTGTTTTGTGTATTCTGAACGCTGCCAAAGAGTTGAAAAGGTTTTGGAACATAGTTGGTGTACTTGGAACAACTCCGAAGAATCTGCTTTTATGTGCTGAAAATATACAGTCATTACAAGGTAATAGCTTTATAGCGTTTCGGCAAATTGTTAATTTCTCTAACACTATATTTTTTAGGCAACACAAATGAATAACAAAACTTCTTTTTAACAACACAACAAAGAAAGGTTTTTATTTGCAGCATGGAATATTTGGTTTACTTTTGGTGCTGCAAGACTCGTGTTGAGTAGATTATGAGTAAGGAGAAAGTTGAGAAGGCAGCGTGTGTCGTCGGACGTATGAGGGATTGTGTTTTGGAGTCACCATGGTTTTTGTCCGTCTGGTGGAGAAGTGTGCGTTGGTCTCCATTAAAGTGGCCCAGAGGTGAAATGGGAGCTAGTGTGTCAAGAGTGGGATTACGCACAGATCGACAGCCAATTTTGGGGTGACATAAAGTTGTGCCTGTGCGAGGCATGTTGAATGCATCTAATTTATATTCAACTGGGATTCCTCGTAAGGAAATCCACAAATTAGATGGGTTCCCTCGTGTATGACCATGTTGCTGCTGCTAGTATTTTAAAGCCACAGTGAGATGTCTGCACTTGGCGGCATTGTACAGCCAAAGCATCGCTATTGAAGAACGGCCACTGGTCGGTGTTCTCCAGCCAAAGAGACTGGGTTTGGCAGCTTACAAGATTTGGTGGGCGGAAATGAAGGTCCGGGCTGAATAGGATAAGTCATCCTGATTGGTTGAAATTAAGTGTCGAATTAAATTTGCGCGCCAAACCAAAATACGGAATTTTCCTCTTCTCTACAGCTTTCATTCTAGTCATTGGTCATAATGTTTTGGCTTAGTGTGTACTTGTGTAAGACGACGATGCCAAAAGACGTAAAGGGTTTACATGAGACAATTTAAAATCTATCATATAAATCTAATAGAATTCTTATTTGTTTGTTTCTAATTTTTACTCGAGTTAACATTTGTCCCCCCAAATTATATATAAGCAACCGCCTGTACTTGTAGATATAATTTCAAAAATGTAACTATTCAATGAAGCTAATGGCTGAAACTTACTTAATAGATGTTAGATTAGGCTTTAGTCTTACACAAGTGGGGGTGTCCTTGTGGTGTAATGGTTAAGGCGATGGACTGCGGAATCATAGTAAGCGAGTTTGTACTTCAGTCGCTCTATTATGTTCACTTTTGGGCAAATACCCTTGGGAAAAGTATAAACCCCCTTATCCTCCCAGCTATGGGTTAAATAGTACCACTACTGTTCTTCTAGAAGAATAGCTTTGGCATTAAATAACCTACAAAGGTTTATATGTCATTAAAAAAAGAAACCAAACCAAACCTTACACAAGTAAGGTTCAGAATACATGAAACAGGAAGTAATGATACTGTGAGTAAACATTCATTCATTTCAAGTTTTATCTTTCTCTGCTTGTCAATATATATATATATATATATCTTCGTGGACCTTCTTATTTTAAAATATATCCTTATTCTTTCTTTGGACCTACAACAGCCATCTTTATATATATATATATATATATATATATATATATATATATATATATATATAATGAAAATAATTCCTACATGGCCAAGTGTGAGTCTACCTAGGTTTCACCCAACGGCTATTCAGGATTGCTCTGGCTCTATCCATCTGGCCAGAGCAATCCTGAAGAGGCAATATTTGTTGCTGCCTCCCACCAGACAGGACTAGACACAAAGTCACTGATCTGAATGTCAATTAAAGTGGGGATTAGGGGAAGGGGAGGTTGGGCACGAGCGAATGCTTGAGCTCTGGTGACTCTGATGCGTCTAGCCCACCTGAAGGTCACCCAGCCAAAACTGGGAGCCTTACAGCCTCAAGTCTGCCTTTGCTGGACAGGGCCCCCTGGCGAACCAGCAGGGCAAGCTGTTTGGTGAAACCTAGGTAGACTTGCTTTTGGCCACGTAGAAATTATTTTCATAATATTAGCTCTATCTCATGTATTGAGCACGTTATTAAGTTTTATCTTAGATAATTCTGTCGATGTTTTTCTTTTGACAAGACTTATATGCTATTTGATTATTTTCAAGTAGCACGTGTGTTTTTTATCTTTTCTTTTTTATTAAATTGTTTTTCCCAGATATCAGTCTGTAGAATTTGCAAATTGTACAATCTGTTTTTTTTTCACACCAACAGAATTATAGATTAGATATAAAGATTAACACACACATATATATATATATATATATATATATATATATATATATGTATATATATATAAGTAAGAAAAAGTAGAGTTTGTGACCGTAGTCGAGGGTGACCTGAAGGCTCCCCTTTCGATAGCTACTACACCAAGGTGTAGGAGAAAGATTGCTACTCCTTTCCCTGGATTGCTCCATGTTACCCTTGATCCTTATCTTTTAATGCTGAGTGTTAAGCAAGATAGCATCAAGTACCATTTTTTGAGTCTTTGGTATGACTCGACCTGGGATTGAACCCAGGTCTCCCAGGCCATTGGCAAACACTCTAACCATTATGCCAATGTCCAGTACTTTTTGATTTTATATATATATATATATAATGAAAATAGATAAAAATAGAATGAACATTCTTTTTGAATATAAAAAATTAAAATACAAAAATGTAGCAACTAAAAATATCAAATAAATAAAATAAATAAAGATAAAATAACTTTACCGCTTAAATATAAAACGCTAAAAAAATGAATTAATTAAAACTAAAAATAATAACAGACAAAATAAAAAAAATGTGAATGAAAATTAATATAAAGGCAAAGTAAAATTTAAAAAATTAAATTTGAATAAAAAAACAACAAAAAATCAAAGTAAAATAGAATAAAAATATTGCTTAAATACAAAATAAAATAAAAAATATAAAAAATACAAAAGTAAGATATATAAAAGATAATATAACCCCCCCCCCACAAACCCAAGTTTGTTTGTTTGTTAGGTTTTATGGCATATCAACCTTTGTAGGTTATTTAACGCCAAATCCATTTTTATGTAAATAATCTGTTATATTTAAAACAGTTCAGTTTAGCATAAGTGCACAGTTTAATTGTCAAAAACATTTCCATTTCAAACTATTCAAGTAGTTATATGTAATAATTCAGTTAAGTGTAAATACAGTTTTAATATCGAAAAACAGTTCTATTTGAAATAATTCAGTTAAGCATAAGCACGCAGTTTAAGTGTAAGTACGGTTTAATTGTCAAAAACGTTTCTATTTCAAGCTATTCAGTTTGCTCAATTCATTTTAGCATAAGTATGCTGTTAGTTCTATTTAACCCATAGATAGGGCCCTATCAGGTGCTACCATTCAGGGCCAGAGTGGACCTGGGAGTGATGGCAATGAAGGGGTACTCTGCATTCCCCAAAGCTCCAGCACTGCTGGAACCTCACCATCAGATTGTTTAATGTCATAACTGGGACACTCGTTTAGTGGGGGGATTTTACCCCTCTGCAGAGGTGCAGTCAGTGTATTCTATAGCCCCAGCTGAGTGGGCAACCCACAAACCCAAGTAAAATTGAATGAAAATATTGCTGAAATATAAAATAAAATAAAAAATATAAAAAATACAAAAGTAAGATATATAAAAAATAATATAACCCCTCCCCCAACCAAAACTATTTAAACTAAACAAACTACCCTCTGAGGCAAATAAACTAAAAGATGTTTTATCTGAATATTAGACTAGGTAAAAATACATATATAAGGGAGGTAATTTAGAATGTAGAATTTTGACGTTACAATAAATTTGAATTAATCCAAGAAAATCTTAACTCCAAAATAAACAATTAAAAAAACAAAACAACAAACAACTTTTTTTAAACAGTTAAACATAAATCAATAAATAAAAAGGACAAACTCATGAAAAATTAAAAAAAAATAAAAAGTATTTTTCATATAGAATAATTTTAGAAGGTGTCCCCCAAGTTTATTCCGGCAACAGAAATATTAATTTAAAATTTAAAATTGTACAGACCTTGTGATGTGCCAGTGTCTTTGTTTGGAACTTCTGAATCAGATCAGTTCTGTCTTAAAATAAATAAATAAAAGAAATTAAATATTTTTGGGACTAATTTTTTTCCCTTAAAAAATGGGGTTTTCTGGGTGTAACACTGAAATGTATGTGGTGATTAGGCTCCAATTCTTGACATCTGGGGGTGTGTGGATTCCGTACCATTACTTCCAGGCCCACTCTGGTTGTGGCTGTTGGAGGTCAAATAGATTTATTTGAAAATTATTTGTATTAGACAGGAATGATTGGTGTTATATAAGTGTAAATTCTATTAAGAACATTTGAATCCATAATTGTTTAGGTTGGTGACTGTAGTCGAGGGCGACCTAAAGGCTCCCTTTTCAATAGCTACTACACTTAGGTGTAGGGGAGGGCATTACTCCTTCTCCTGGATTGGTCTATTTTACCCTTGATATATACCTCATGATGCTGAGTGTTAAGCAAGGAGGTATCATGTACCATTTTTTAAGCCTTTGGTATGACTCGACCTGGGATTGAATCCTGGTCCCCTGGCCATTGATGAACACTCTACCCACTAGGCCAATGAGCCGATTGTTTACTAAAGGTTATTATTAGTTACCTGAAATCATACAACTATGACGATTGAATAGAAATAATTACTTGAAACCTTATAATTATTAGTATTAGATAAGAATACTTGAAAACATACAGCTGTGTACAAACAAATGATTATTTTTGAATCAAAGTGGTTTCTTAAAACCATAGAGTTGTCGATAGATGATTAGATAGAAATATGTGAAACTATACAACTATATGCTATTTATTTGTATTGCAGAGAAATACTTGAAATCATACAGCTGTGTACAAATTATTTGTATTAGATAGGAATACTTGCTACTATATAACTGTGAAAAAACTACACAAAAAATGCGAATATTAAGACTTCAAATATAATTCACGAACATAAAATAACCCAAGATTGGTTGACATGCCATTAAAAGTAATCAATCATTACTTTTCTGGATGAATGCAAGTATCACATTTCTATATATTAAAAAACATTACTACAGATATTCCCTCAGTGGGCTATTCTGGACAAGTACCCCCACCAAAAACAAACCATAGTTATTAAAAACACTTTTTGAATATTCATAGGTTATGAAGATCTGTTTAGTTAATTTGTCAAACATTGGGCCGCACTTAATATTGCCCCCTGGTAATGCCAGGGACTTGTGATGGTTTAAAATACTAGACAGCTTAGTTAGGTGTGGCTGTAGAATACACTGACTGCATCTCTGCAAAGGGGTAAGATCCCCTCCCATGAGTGTCCTGGAGATGATATTAAACAATCTGATAGTGAGGCTCCAGTAATGCTGGAGCTTTGGGGAATGCAGAGTACCCCTTCATTGCTGTTGCTCCCAGGTCCACTCTGACCTGGGAGTGGTAGCACCTGATAGGGTCCTATCTATGGGTCAAATAGAACTGCTTGACCATTTAAACTGTGTCCAAACAAATGACATACTAAATTGAATTGCTTGATCATTCAAACAAATGACTGATGTTTAATTGAATTGTTAGTGATACATAGCAATACATAGAATCATTTAACTGTATGCAAACGAATGAGTAGTGTTGAATAGAATTATTTGTGTTGATTAGCAATACTTGAAACTCTTTAACTGTGTGCCTAGATTGAATTATTAGTGTTACATAGTGATGCTTGAAACCATTTAACTGTGTGCAAATAAAACTAATGATTTTAGATAGAAATATTTGAAACCATTTAAGTAAATGCAGACAAATGATTATTCTACTAGAATTATTTGTGTTAGAATATTTGGAACCATTTAACTATGTGCAAACAATTGTGATATTTGTGCGCAAAGAAATTAACTCTGAGTTATTTAAAAATATGATTTCCAACAAACTAATGACTTACAAATCATATGTTTAGCCCTTAACTGTGTGCAAACAAATCAACTCTGGGGAGTTTAAAAATGTTATTGACAAACTGTGTGTTGTCAAATCATTATATGTATAAAGAGGATTTAGCATTAAATAATCTACAAGGGTTGATATGTCATAAAACTATACTAAACCTAAAACCCAACCAAACCAAATCCTATATATTTAATATATATGTATAAAGAGGATTTGGCATTAAATAACCTACAATGGTTGATATGCCATAAAACCAATCCAACAAAAATACTGGAGTGAGTCAAAAGTTTTGCAATATTTTGCTAATGTGAAATATGATTCGACAGTTCTGAATGCTTTTGCTGAAGTTGTGAAGGTGATAAACCATACTGGACTGTGAGATGCTGAACTCGCCTGATACTCTCTAAGTGTTACTTGCTGGATTTGGTTCTATGGCTTGGAGCATTGTCTCAGAATCCACACCTTTAGGTCTACCTGTAATCACCTGATCATCAAGCTTCTTCCAACCTGAATGAAATTTCATCAACCATCTGGTTATTGCACTGGGATTTACTGTTTCTTCACCTTTCGAACAAAAAATATTTTTGGTCACATCCAGTTTGAACTTGCACAGCATAAGCTGACAACCTGTCAGCGTATCAACTACCACGATACTACCAACCACAGCTTCAACTGCTTTGATGAAGTGATATACGAGGATCATTAAATAAGTTTTCAGCCTTTTTTCGTATCGGCACATTTATTGATAGTGCACACATGAAACTCTAGTCCCCTTCGAAGTAATCTCCTCCGGCTGCAATCCACTTGTTGTACCATTCCAACAACTTCTGGAAGGCCCCATGGAAGTCCTCTTGTGTAAAGCGTGTCAATGACCTTCATCACAGCCTATTTCATCTTCTCAATTGTCTCATAACGACAGCCTCTAAGCTTAGGGAATAAGCAAAAGTCATAGGGAGCAAAGTGTGGACTATAAGGAGGGTGAGGAACTGTCTTGATGCCCATCTTGGTCAAATAGTCTGTGACAAGGATGGAGTTGTGGACTGGTGCATTGTCCTGGTGGAAATGCCACGGACCCGATTTGAAGAGTGCTGGCCTCTTCCGACAAAATCTCTTCCTGAACTCCCTTAAAACCTCAACATAGTAACCCTAACCCTAAGCCTTTGGCCAATCAACTCTGGTGTATTGACTTCCTTACTCCTCCCACACCTCTCATCATCCCTAACAGACTCCCTGCCTTCCTTGAATCTCTTATGCCACTCAAAAACTGATGCTCGATTCATGCAAGATGTTCCAAAAGTAGTTTGAAGCATTCCATACGTTTCTATGGCATTTTTTCCAAGTTTAAAACAGAATTTTATTGCATATCGTTTTTCTAAAGTGTCCTCACGTCCAGATTGCATTTTTGAAATTCACCAGCCGTGACAATCAGGCTTTATTAGGGTGAATTCCAATTGCTGCTGTAGCTGTTCATTTGAAGCTGAAATCCTAAAAATTGGTCAGTCATCTCATAAGACGTATAGCAATAACATAGTGAATTTTCAAGAGTCTATGACAATTTTAAATGCTTGTACAAAACAGTCTGGAAACCTATTGAATACACCATGTACCTGCCACTAACTTGCACATACCAAAATACTGCAAAACATTTGACTGACCTGAGTAAATTGACGTGTAGAATGAAAGGTAGTGAATGTCAATTAGTAAAATGAATTATCTACTAAATTTCTGAAATAGTCACTTCACAGCTGCTAATTAAAACCTTGGTTGTTACACAAGGTAATGTTAAGTGTTTAATTAATATCTGTTTCCATTTTCTTTAATGAGGACAACTGTTTGTTGTAACAACAGGTGGTATTGTTTGATTAATATTATCTCCTGTTCTGAACTGAAGCATTGTTATCTGTCCACAAGTTGTTTAGACTAATGTTTAGATCCTTATTTACTAACTTTGTTATTCTTCCTCAGACTAATATCCTGATCTTTGTTATTAACATATTTTTAAGCATATTTTCTCTTGACTCCCTCATTTGCTGAAATTCTGAGTCGGCCAATTTTCATTTTGACTAATATCCTTATCTTTGTTGTTTTTAGTTTGGTTGGTTTGGTTTTATGGCATATCAACCTTTGTAGGCTATTTAACACCAAATCCATTTTTATGTAAATAATCAGTTCTATTTCAAACAATTCAGTTTAGCATGAGTATACAGTTTAATTGTCAAAAACATTTCTATTTCAAACTATTCAAGCAGTTATATGTAACATTTCAGTTTAGTGTAAGTACAGTTTTAATGTCGAAAAACAGTTCTATTTCAAATAATTCAGTTAAGCATAAGCACACATTTTAAATGTAAGTACAGTTTAATTGTCAAAAACATTTCTATTTCAAGCTATTCGGTTTACTCAAACAATTCAGTTTAGCATAAGTATGCAGTTCTATTTACTTCATAGATAGGACCCTATCAGGTGCTACCACTCTGGGCCAGAGTGGACCTGGGAGTGATGGCAATGAAGGTGTACTTCGCATTCCCCAAAACTCCAGCGCTGCTGGAACCTCACCATCAGATTGTTTAATGTCATATCCAAGACACTCGTTGCGGGGGGGGGGGTGTCTTACCCCTCTGCAGAGGTGCAGTCAGTGTATTCTACAGCCCCAGCCGACTGGGCAATACACAGAGTTAAATGTCAAACAGTTTTATTTCAGATAATTCAGTTCAGCATAAGTACACAGTTTAAACGTCAAAACAGTTCTATTTAGAGCAATTCAGTTCAGCACTAGTACACAGTTCCAAAGTCAAAACAGTTCTATTTTAAATAATTCTGTTTAGCCTAAATATGCAGTTTAAATGTATAGTGAAAGAAGCATGGTTTAGTTCTATTTAAGCCATGAATAGGACCCTTATCAGGTGCTATTAGTCCGGGCCAGAGTCGACCTGGGAGTGATGGCAATGAAGGGATACTCTGCATTCCCCAAAGCTCCAGGATTGCTGGAACCTCACCATCAGATTGTTTAGTGTTATATCTAGGACACTTGTTGGCGGGGGCATTCTTACTTCTCTGCAGAGAAGCAGTCGTTATATTCTACAGCCCCAGCCAACTGGGCAATGTTGTTTTTATCTTTGTACCTTAGCTAATTGATTCTTCAGGTTTTTTTGGGTTTTTTTTGCATGTAATTCTAAGATAAGTTCTCATTAATTACATTGTGCTTTGAGGTTCACTTATGGACCAATCCTCATGAGAAAAGTATGAACCCCCTTATCCTCCCCCCACAACAATTGGTTAATTATTACCACTACAGTTTTTCTACAACGATAGCTTTAACATTAAATAGCCCATAATGGTTGATATACCATTAAACACAAAGACAAAAACCAATTCGATATGAACAGACATATGTAGAGAGATATGAATGGATTTCGATATCAATTTAATATGTATAATTGAAAACATTTTTGAACATATATATTAAACACTTGTCTAATCTTTGTCTTTTCAGTTCGAGTGACTGACTTTATTTCTGCTCTGTTGTTCTGTGAGTTGGTCAATCAATGGCCTTACCCACACTAGCCACTCGATCTTGGTCAGTCGGCCGAGATTTTCAGCAGAGGGCTCGGATCCAGCGTCGGTGTTGGGAAGAGAATTTTCGCCGCCAATGGGACGATGCAAGTACCTTTTTCCGAAGAGAGGACATGAAAGCAAAGAAGGTTCAGAAATGGACGTCAGATGATTTTTATCGACGTAGGTCAGTTGGATAACCCTCATTTTTTTTTTTTCAAATTAACACTTTTTGATGCAGCATGTTGGACAATAAATTTAATGGCTGAATTTTCTTTTGACTGTAAAATAAAGAAGCCAGTAGATAAAAAAAATTCAAGTTGCCTTATATGAATGAATATACAGTGAATATAGAAGATTTCGTTTCTATAAAATGCTTTTAAGACCTATAAAGTGCTTTAATATTATATAAATGTGTATAATATGTGAGAGGATTTTAGAAAGTTCTCAGTCCAACCATGATAGAAATTTTATTTTTGTTTAATTTTTTATTTATTTGGTACTTGTCCAGAATATTCCTCAAAGGAAATGTCTGTGATAATGAGCCAAAAATTATATAGAAATGTAATACTTACACTCACCATCCTAATAAGAGTAAGTTTCAATCATTTTCTTTATGGGCCCTGTTGGCTGGGGCTGTAGAATACACTGACTGCATCTCTGCAGAGGGGTAAGACTCCCCCAACGAGTGTCCTAGTTATGACACTAAACAATCTGATAGTGAGGTCCCAGTAATGCTGGAGTTTTGGGGAATGTGGAGTACCCTTTTATTATCATCTCTCCCAGGTCCACTCTGACCCAGAATGGTAGCACCTGATAGATAAAACTATTGTGTTTAGATAGCAATATTTGAATTTGTGTGAGTGAGTGCAAACAAATGGTTAATTCTGAATAGAATTGTAATATAATGTCCGAGGGATTTCGTTTTATATATCTTACCTTTCGGTTTAGTTAGGCTGAGAACCTTTCGCTTAGCGCATGGGTTAGTTAGGTGCAAACTTGAGCACAGGTGTTGATGCACGTGTGAGGAGGATATGTCATTCACAGATGTCAAAATAAAAATCCTAAGACCAGGGGATGTGAATGACGTTATGCACTGGAAGCGTGCGCGGAGGATTTTGGGAGATTTGAGAAAAGTCAGTTAGTTGAGTTCTGCCTCGGGAGGAAGAAGGTTGACTTTCGCTAGCTTGCCGTGGCCTTGTGGCGGGTGCGCACGAGTTGGGGCGGGGGCAGATGGGAAAGTCAGCATAGAAAGATGGTATCTCTCTCATGTTGAAAAACCTTTCAACTCAAAGGTAATAAAAAGTTTTGTACCTGAACTAAGAAGTCGTGAGTGTTTTTTTGTGTTTCGGGATTCCTATGTTCTATGTATATATGTTATGAACATTCTATGTACGTTTCACATATCCCTATCAGGTGTATGTTACAGAATTATTCATGTTGAATTGGAATACTTGGAACCATTTGATTGTGTGTAAATGAACGAATGATATTTAATAGAATTATTAAATAGCAATACTTGAAACCATATTAGTGTGAGCAATACTTGAAAACATTTCAATGTGTGCAAACAAATGATTATCATCAAATAGAATTATTTGTGTTGGATAGAAATACTTGAAACCATTTAACTGCGTAGAAAGAATGCTTAATTGCATGCCAACAAATTAGCTCTAACTTTAAAAAAAATTAATTTACCTAATAACTATTCACTTACAAATCATATATATATATATCCATTTAACTGCGTGCAAACTAATGACTGATATTAAATTGGATTGTCAGTGTTACATAGCGATCCTTGAAATCATTTAACTGTGTGCTAATAAAACTACTGGTGCTAGATAACAATTCTTGAAGCCTTTTAAGTATTTGCAAATAAATAATTAATACTATGGCATCTCAACCCTTATTGATTATTTAATGCTCGATTCTATTTATTTATATCTATATTATTTATAATTCTATTTACATGTATTTATATCAAATATATATGATTTGTAAATAGCATTTTTAAACTCCCCAGAGTTCATTTGTTTGCACACAGTTAAATGGAATACTTGAAACCATTTAACTGTGTTTAAATACATAATTCTCTCCCTGAAGATGACAAAAACCCTTTCTACCTGAAATTTTTGTAATTTCATATCTTTAATATTTAAACGTCGAAACGTATTGATGGATCTAGTTAATTAATAAATTTCTTCTCGTCCATTTATATGTATTTTTCTTTCTGTTTTCTTTATACAACATATCTGTCGGATTAAACCTCAAACCTTACTCAAATATATAAATGTATATTTACATATGCATGTAAATGTATATATGTAATTATCTATTTACATATGTAGACGTACATGTATATCTGTGGAGCATTTAATAAGTTTACAGACATTTTTTGTAAAGGCATTTAAAATTGTTGTAGACTCTTGAAAATTCACTATGTTATTGCTATACATCTTATGAGATGACTTACCAATTTTTATGATGTCACGTTCAAATGAACAGCTACAGCAGCAAATGGAATACACCCTACTAAAGCCTGATTGTCACAGCTGGTGAATTTCAAAAATACAATCTGGACGTGAGGACACTTTAGAAGAATGAAATGCAATAAAATTCAGTTTTAAACTTGAAAAAAATGCCACAGAAACGTATGTAATGCTTCAGAATGCTTTTGGAACATCTTGCATGGAGGTGCTCGTAGTGTAATTGTTATTGTCGTAGGAAATGGACATGGCGACACGAGTTCAAATCCTGGACAAGGCTGATTGCATTTCACATAGCACTAATACTCTTGGGAAAGGTATGAATCCAGTTATTCTCCCTCCAGCTATGGGTAAATAGTAAGACAGACTAGGTTCTTCAGCCTTGGTGAGGCAACTAGTCTAGGAGAAGGAAAAACTCTGAATTCAAACCTGTTCAACTTCGCTTAAAAATTGACCTTGTGTCATATCCTGCCCGAGTGGAGGGGTTGGTAAATAGGATCTTGCATGAATCAAGCATCAGTTTTTGAGTGGTATAAGAGATTCAAGGAAGGCAGGGAGTCTGTGAGGGATGATGAGAGGTGTGGGAGGAGTAAGAAAGACAATACACCAGAGTTGATTGGCCCAAGGGTTAGGGTTAAGGTTACTATGTTGAGGTTTTAAGGGAGTTCAAGAAGAGATTCAATCAGAAGAGGCCAATACTCTTCAAATCGGGTCAGTGGCATTTCGACTAGGATAATGCACCAGTCCACAACTCCATCCTTGTCACAGACTATTTGAGCAAGATGGGCATCAACCCTCTTGGCCAGAAAAAGTCGATTAGACTTTTTAGACAGCATTAAATGGGGGATCAGTTTAGGAGTTAAATAATAACAAAACTGAACCCTATTGGCCAGAAAGAGTTGATTAGACTTTTTAGACAACATTAAATGGGGGATCAGTTTAGGAGTTAAATAATAACAAAATTGAACCCTATTGGCCAGAAAGAGTTGATTAGACTTTTTAGACAACATTAAGTGGGGGATCAGTTTAGGAGTTAAATAATAACAAAACTGAATACTCTTAAAGCTGTGAATCATAATTGTGAAACTGGAATGCTTATCTTTAATTATTTTTTTCAGTTTTGACAGCAAAAGAGAAGAAACTGAAAAGGAAATGAAATTACAAAAATTGAAAGAGAGACGAGCTCAGTTGGCAGCTTTGTTGTATGAAGAGAATTTACAATATGAGGTTGGTATTATTACATTTGCAAGGGCATCTGGTGTTGTCAGGGACAAAATTTCTTTTCTTTTTTTTTTGCAAGTAGCATTTTAAGATTTGGTGCATTTCAAAGTACTGTAAAAAAAAAAAAGAAAGTCTCAATGAAATGGGATGTTTAATCAATCAAAGCTCGGACTGTCATCATAGGTTGGTACTGGGGAATTGCTTCTCTTCTTCACAATCAACTATGAATTAGATTGGAACTAATTTTTATTTTAGAACATTTTTATTCCCCCCTCCTGATTTGTACTCGTAGATGAGTGGGACAATAAATGCCCCACTTGACTCAACTCACAGTACCCTGGTGATGTGCCTGTCTAAAATGGCTGTAGAGATTTGTTTCATAATGTGTGAGTAAGCGGGGGGGGTTCTACTTGGCATAGTGGCTAATGTGTTGGACTGTGACATCATAGTAAGTGAGTTCAAACTCCAGTCATGCTATTATTTTCACTTTTGGATTAATACCCTTGGAAAAGGCATGAACCCTGTTATCCCCCCAGCTATGAGTTAAATAGTACCACTGCTGAATTTTTGTAAGGATGACTTTAGCATTAAATCAGAACCCACAATAATTTGTGTGTGTGTGGTGGGTCCCATCATATCATTGCTTACCAAGTGTTGTATAGCTGTAATCCAAATATAAGCGGAAACAAAATCAAACATTATTTACGAACTTCAATGAACGAATACACTTCTTTATAAATATATATCTATCATTTTCTTTAAAGGGGCCCACAGTTGGTTGTTAGTTGAGAGATAGAAAGATTATATACTCAGAGAGAGGACTTCTTCCCATATCTTCTTCCAGGAGATAGGGGGTTCCAATGCTTTCACCCCCTTACAAACTCGTCAGATAAGCCTCTGATCGGCTGTGTGTCCCACGCTTGACTCGATTCTCTGCACTCTAAATCTGATCACATGGTTCTCATCACGGTTACACACCTGTTCGACCTGAGTGCCCTGATCGTGCTGTACTGTTTACTAATCACAATGTGACAGCTTGTCAAAGCACACGGGGTCACTAGGAACAAACCAAAAATCCATGGCATATGTTATATAACACAATTTTGAACTCCAGTCAAAATATTATGTTCACTTTTGGAGTAATACCCTTGGAAAAGGCATGAGCCCTCTAATCCCCCCAGCTAAAATATTATGTTCACTTTTGGAGTAATACGTCATCAATGAAGTTAGGATCGTCTTCAGTCTTGTTCTTGAAAAACCGGCACATTATTAAATGTTTTTCCATGTCAGCTGGAGTGAGTTTATGCTTGATCTGGATTCTGTACGGGTACAGCTGAATTTTCTTCTTTAAGATTCTTTGCAACGAGGCACATGAAAGACCAAGTTCTTGGGAATGTCTTCGGGGGACTTTTTTTTGATTTCTTCCTACAGAATCTCCCACTGCATCCTCATTTTCAGGACATCTTACAGTCAACTTTCTGCCAGATCTGGGATTTTCTGCCTTCTTGTTGAGGTTGTTTACTGACCCTGTGATTTGAAATTTGAGTACCCAACGATAAATTTGGCTTTCTTGGAATAATTTTTTTAAGTTAAACTTCCTGCGAAATTTTGCTTGCACAGTTTTGAATGATTTTGTCTCCAAATAAGGAGTGACGCAAAATATTTTTTTCCTTTCTTGTCCAAAGCATTGTGATTAAGGATTAATAGTTGTTATAGTATACTATTTTCAAATCTGAAACAAAAAAAAATAACATTATTCTTTGTAGAGTTATTTAGCTGTCCCATGGGTCCCATGTATAGTGAAACACCATATATTAATGGGTTGCATCTATTTTGAGACAGTTTAGAATGATTTTATCCCCAAATATGGAGTGCCATGTATATTGAGACACTCTATATGACCAGCTCATAGGCCTACTGGGTAGAGTGTTCGCCAATGATCCGGGAGACCTTGGTTCAAGCCCAGGTCGCGTCATACCAAAGACTTTAAAAATGGTACTTGATACTGTCTTGCTTGACTCTCAGCAATATAAGGTACGTATCAAGGGTAAAGTGGAGCAATCTAGGGAAAGGAGTAGCGCCCTCCCCTACACTTCGGTGTAGTAGCTATTGAAAAGGGAGTCTTTGGGTCGCCCTCGACTAAAGGGAGACAACTTTACTTATTAGTATTACATAGCGATACTTGAAACCACTTGGCAAATGAATGAATAATGTTATGTAGAATTATTTGTTTTGAATATCAATACTTGAAACTATTTAATTTTCTTGGTATAACATTAAACTGCATCTGATGGTGAGGCTCCAGTCTTTGAATTTGAGGAATGTAGAGTATCTTTTCTTTACCAAAACTCTCAGTTCACTCTGACTTGGAGTGGTAACACCTGTTAGGGTCCCATTTATGGGTCAAATAGAACTAGTGTCCTGAGTATGATTCTAAACTGTATTGGATGGTGAGGTTTCAGTCCTGGAACTTTGGGGAAAGTGGAGTACCCTTTCATTGCCACTATTCTTTGGTCTATTTTGATTTGGAGTGATAGCACCTATTAGGGTCCCATCTATGGATCAAATAGAACTAGTGTCCTGAGTATGATGCTAAACTGCATTGGATGGTGAGGTTTCAGTCCTGGAACTTTGAGGAATGTTGAGTACCCTTTCATTGCCATTATTCTTTGGTCCACTTTGATTTGGAGTGGTAGCACCTGTTAGGAATCCCATTTATGGGTCAAATAGAACTAGTGTCCTGAGAAAATGAAAACTGCATTGGATATTGAGGTTTCAGTTCTGGAACTTTGGGGAATGTTGAGTACCCCTTCCTTGACGTTATTCTTAAGTCCACTTTGACTTGGAGTGGTAGCACCTGTTGGGGTCTCATTTATGTATCAAATAGAACTGTTCAATTCTTTTACTTGGGATTATTATTATTAGTTATTAGAAAACACAGCTGTATACAAATTATTGATTTTAAATTAGAAAACTTGATAACTAGAATTATTACTGTTGAACAGCTGTGCTTGAAACTATTTAACTCGATCCAAAAAATGAGCTCAAATTCATTTAAAAATAAAGTATATATCTATGTATAAATAGGATTTGGCATTTAATAGTTATCAAGGTTTGATATGCCATTAAACCAAATAACCTAACCTAACCTTGAAGCTATTTAACTTGCAAACAAATGATTTATGTTTGGTAGAATTATTAGTATTGAATAGCAATACTTGAAACCATTTAACTGTGTGCAAACAAATGATTAATATTTGATAGAATTTTTTGTATTGGATAGAAATACTTTAAACCATCTGTGTGCAAACAAATGGTTAATATTAGATAGAATTATTAGTATTGGATAGCAATACTTGAAACCATTTAACTGTGTACAAACAAATGTTTAATACTAAATAGATTTATTAGTCATGGATAGCAATAGTTGAACCCATTTAACCACGTGCAAACAAATTATTATTAAATAGAATTATTAGTATTGGATAGAAATATTTGAAACCATTTAAACGGTTTGCAAACAAATGATTGATATTAAATAGAATTATTAGTATTGGATAAAGATACTGAAAACCATTTAACTGTGTGCAAACAAATGATTAATATCAAATAGAATTATTGGTATTGGATAGAAATACTTGAAACTGTGTGCCAACAAGGCAGCTCTGGCTCATTTAAGGTTACCTACAATCCATTTGCTAACGTATTATATACGTGTAAATTTCTTTAAAATTTCACCTTACTTAGTGAAAATTATGTTTAAAGATTTCAACTTAGACTTACACTGATAATTAAACAGACATTTCTATTTTCCCTTTTCTTCACACTCCCCCTTTCTTTCTTTCTTGTCTTCATTTTTTCTTTTATTTTCCACTCTCCACATATACAAACTGACTTTTTATATATGTTTCTCTTTAACTTGTGTAGTAGTAATGCCACGAACAATCTTACCTCAACGAAACAGAAGCTGTGCTCTCTTTGCTGCCAGCCCGTGGAAATCAGAAGAAGAAAAGGAAGCAAGAGGTGTGACTTGTTTTATGGAGGAGAACGAGATAAGCCTACGTGATGTGGCGAGATTTGATGAAGATAAAAGAGACTAAGTTTGAAGTGGAAAACTGCAGCATTTTGCTGATGTCTGATTGGTGCATGTCAATCAGTTCATTTTTTGCAAGTTAAGCGAGTTGACTAGCGTCCAATTGGTTGATTCTTCTTCGATGAGACTTCTGAAACCAACTACAACTTGTTTAAAAAAGCTGTTTCATGACGTAACCTTTTTGAACATTTTTGTATATTCGTTTCAAACTGCTATTCTAAATTCATAATTCCCACCCTGAAGATGACAAAAACTCTTTCTACCTGAAATTTTTCTGATTTCATATCTTAAATATTTAAATGTCGAAACATGTTGGTCATTTTACATGTATTTTTCTTTCTGTTTTTTTATACAACTTATGTATAAAAAGAATTTGGTATTAAGTAACCCACTAGGGTTGATATGCCATAAGACAACTACGTTTATTGCAAAGTAGAGAATGTACTACATCTTTCAAGTGACTGAGTTTAAATTAATATATTGTAATGATAAACAAATGAATACTGTGTATTAGGAAGAATGGAAATCTTTATTTTTCATCATTAATATTCCATGGTCCAAAATTTTGTCAATATCTCAGAACGGTCAGAGATACTGCAGAGAATATATATCTTTCGGTTTGTTGGACTATCTTGGGTATAAGGATCATCATTTCTATTTATGAACTTTCCTGACAACAGCAGGCACTTCTGGTAAGAGTTGGCCAATCAGAGACAAGGACCCGACAACAGCAGGCACTTGGCCAATCAGAGACGAGGACCTAACAACAGCAGACACTTTTGGTAAGAATTAGCCAGTCAGAGACGAGGACTGAAAGCATTTAAAATCAGTTGCAGCCATCCTCAAAGACTCAATTGCTGGTTGAAATTTCTGCTAGGAAGATGCCTCTTTTGGATTACCAATTCTTTGAACAAAAGATCAAAATGGTGACAAGGATTCTGACATTGGTCACATGACACGTGTTCGCCAATCATAAGTGGTGATGCTCATGCTGTTACGTTTTGCTCTGGCCAAACAAACAACACCACGTAATATATATAAAAATATATATTTATTTTCTTGGGGACACTTGTGTGAAGTAGGAGCAATATGGAGAGGTATTAGAATCGTTCGTCTATGAGGCCTGGACCCTTTGGTGTAAGTTAGACGATGGCTGAGAAAACACACACTGGGTAACGATGGGACAAGCCTGCGTGAAGAGCAGAATTTCATTGACTTCCGTTCAAATCGTCGGCCTTATATTACCATCAAACTCCCACGCGGAGATATGGACACGCCTCCTCACCCACGCAATCTCCTCCCATAACTGGCCAATGGAATATGCAACTTCCGCCGTCTTTGGAACGGCATGTTTGATCATCGTTGAGCGGAAATAACTGTCATGCAGTTCACAGGTCACTCTCTTCCGGTGCATGAGTTTGTGACTGCACCGTGGTATTTTAACCTTGTCCCATATTGTCAGCCAAGCTCGCCTATGCAATCTCTTCCCATAACTGGCCAATGGAATATGCAACTTCCGCTGTCTTTGGAACGGCATGTTTGATCATCGTCAAGTGGAAATAACTGTCATGCAGTTCACAGGTCTCCCTCTTCCAGTGCATCAGTTTGTGACTGCACCGTGGGATTTTAACCTTGTCCTATATTGTCAGCCAAGCTGTATTTTACAATCCCTACTGAGGTTTGCCATGATAAACTTGTTCTTAACTTATTAGTTGTATTGCTTTCAGGATGAACTAAAAAAAATGAGTCCACGGACGACTCGGGATCTTCTGGATGATATGCGTGAACGGGTTGAAGGTTTACAGAGTGCAAGAGAAGAGAAACGCAGGCAGGTGAGGCTTATTTTCTTTGTTTTTCTCACATATATCGATCGAATTCACTTTGTATGCGCTTTACTTATAGACTCTTAGGCTAATACGACAATCTTGATGGGGGGGGAGGAGTCTCTGTAGCGAAAGGAGTGTTTTAAAATCATCTGTAGGGGGGATGATGTATGGGAACTCTCTACTTAGCTTAAAGTTAATCAGGAAGGTATAATTTGTCAGGAAAGCAAATAAAATCACGATCTGCATTTATATATATCTATATAAATAAAAATGTAAATGTTTGTTATGAACTGATAATCTCCAGTTTTATACCACTAATTTGTTTAAAATTTTCAGAGAGTATTTTATTTCAATACAGGAGTGTTTTTATATACTTATAATTTAAAAATATTTCAATAATTGAATAAAATATTTTTAATAAGTCGTTTTTCTCCGAGAAAAGCCGACCTTGAATTATGAAGGTAAATATTACTTCCCTTTTCCAAGAATTTTACACGTGATTTTATTTTCTGCTTTATCACGTTTCTAAACCATATTTCGTTGGTTCAATAGTAAGCAAATTTTTTTTTATTCTAACGAATTGTTTCCAAAATTTCCTTTTTTTTTTGTTTAACTTCAACGAAAGACATCCGTTAAAAGTTTTCTTTCTTAAACCACATTTCGTCAGTTCAGTAGTAATGAATTGTTTACTAAATATTTTATTTTTTGTTGGTTAACTTCAAAGAAAGACATTCCTTAAAAAGTTTTCTTTTGTTTTATTACTATTATTATTATCGATAAGACACTAAACTTTAAACCATATTTCGTCAGTTCAGTAGTAACGAATTGTTTACTAAATATTTTATTTCATTTTTTGTTTAACTTCAAAGAAAGACATTCTTTAAAAAGTTTTCTTTCATTAATAAACTTTAAACCATATTTCATTGGACCAGTTGTAAGTAAATTTCTTTTTATTCTAAAAACTTATTCTTAAATTTTTTCTTCATTATTGATATCCTATTTATTTTGTTGTTTAATAGATATTTTATCATGTTGCGCAATATTAACCAGCCCAAGCTTTATAATGGCACATGTCTTCCAGTAAAAAAAATTAATGACCAAGATTATAGAAGCAAAAATTTTGACAGGGCCTTTCAAAGGTGAAGATGTCCTCATACCCCGAATTCCTATGATTCCAACAGATATGTCATTTCAATTTAAGAGATTGCAATTCCCAATTCGATTGGCATCTGCAATCATGATCAACAAAGCACAGGGACAATCTTTAGAATTGTGTGGCTTATATTTACACACTGATTGCTTCTCACATGGGCAATCATATGTTGCCTGTTCCAGAGTCGGCAATCAAGACAATCTCTTTATCTGCACAAGTATTGGAAAATTAAACATATTAGAAAGATGCATTTTCTTCTTTTTTTCCCATTTAAACAAACTGAGCCACAGCAACATGTGGCTGGGTACAGCTAGTATGTATATATAGATATATATCTTTCACCAGTCACATTTTTATTATCATCACCAGACAAATAGGAAAGAAACAACTCCAAATTCCATGTTTAATGTTTAAAACACCTTTGCTTTTCTTGTGAATGACATTTCTATACCTGAAAAGAAGTGGGGTGTCCTTGTGGTGTAATGGTTAAAGCGATGGACTGCGGAATTGTAGTGAGTTCATACTCCAGTCAGGCTATTACGTTCACTTTCAGGCAAATACACTTGGGAAAGGTATGAACCCCTTATCCTCCCAGCTATGGGTTAAATAGTACCACGACTGTTCTTCTAGGGGAATGGCTTTGGCATTAAATAACCTACAAAGGTTGATATGCCATTAAATAAAGAAACCAAACTAAACCTTGATATGTCACAATCACTTTCAGACTAATACCCTTGGGGAAAGGTATGAACCCCCTTATCCTCCCAACTATGGGTTAAATAGTACCACTACAGTTCTTCTAGGAGAATGACTTTGGCATTAATTAACCTACAAAGGTTGATATGCCATTAAACAAAGAAATCAAACCAACCTGAAAAGAAAGAAACATAAAAGATTAAACATAGAATTTTGAATTGTTCCTATAGTAAGTAAAGTTGGCGACTTTTAGTTGAGGGCGACCGGAAGGCTCCCTTTTCAATAGCTACTACACTGATGTTTAGGGGAGGGCACTACTCCATTCCCTGGATATCTCCACTTTACCCTTGATATGTACCTTATATTGCTGAGTATTAAGCAAGGAGGTATCAAGTACCATTTTTAAAGTCTTTGGTATGACGTGACCTGGGATTGAACCCAGGTCTCCTGGACCATTGGCGAACACTCTACCCACTAGACCAATGAGCCTGTTTGTTGCTATACATACTGTTCATATTTACCAACCCCACCGCTCGGGCAGGATATGACACAAGGTCATTTTTTAAGCAGAGTTTAACAGGTTTGAATTCAGTTTTCCTTCTCCTAGACTAGTTGCCTCACCAAGGCTGAAGAACCTAGTCTGTCCTACTATTTACCCATAGCTGGAGGGAGAATATTTTGGATTCATACCTTTCCCAAGGGTATTAGTGCTATGCTATACATACTGTTAAAGTATAAGATATACAGGGTGTTTCAGAAAAATAATCATTTCATCTTCTAATAAAAAAAGTAAAGTTGGCGACCTTTAGTCGAGGACGACTGGAAAGCTCCCTTTTCAATAGCTACTACAACGAGGTGTAGAGGAGGGCGCTACTCCATTCCCTGGATATCTCCACTTTACTCTTGATACGTACCTTATATTGCTGAGTGTTAAGTAAGGAGGTATCAAGCACCATTTTTAAAGTCTTTGGTATGATGCCACCTGGGATTGAACCCAGGTCTCCTAGACCATTGGTGAACAGTCTACCCACTAGGCCAATGAGTCAGTTTGTTGCTGTACATACTGTTAAAGTATAAGATGTACAGGGTGTTTCAGAAAAAAAATCATTTCATTATCTAATAAAAAAAGTAAAGATGTAGTCGAGGGCGACCTGAAGGTTCCCTTTTCAAGAGCTACTATACCGAGATGTTGGGGAGGGCGCTACTCCATTCCCTGGATATCTCCACTTTACCCTCGATACGTACCTTATATAGCTGAGCTATGGGTAAATAGTAGGACGGACTAGGTTCTTTGGCCTTGGTGAGGCAACTAGTTTAGGAGAAGGAAAACTCTGAATTCAAAACCTGTTAAACTCCGCTTAAAAATTGACCTTGTGTCATATCCTGCCCGAGCGGAGGGGTTGGTAAATAGTACCTTATATAGCTGAGTGTTAAGCAAGGAGGTATCAAGTACCATTTTTAAAGTCTTTGGTATGATGCCACCTGGGACTGAACCCCGATCTCCTGGACCATTAACGAACACTTTACCCACTAGGCTAATGAGCCGGGACATCATCTAATAATCTGACTAATTCTCATTCAGATCATCTCAAATTTTAACAGTATGTATGGAAAATTTTCTGTTTAATGTTTAAACGCCTTTTCTTTCCTAGTGAATGTCACAAAACAGAATTTTGGGTTGTTTTGACCTGTGCTGTTAAAATTTGAAATCATTTGAACAAGAATTGGTCAAGTTATTAGATTATGAAATGGTATAACATTTTTAGAGTACTAGAAATATAAAAAAATGGAAGCATTGTGGGGAGGGTCATTTATCGTTTTGATTGCAGAATTGTGCAAACCAATGTATTGATGTGGCAAACAAGAGAAAAGAAACAGACAGGACCGGTGGCAAGCAGTTAAAAGTTTACACTTCCTTTAACAGTGTCAACTTTGAATATAGCAACCACATTCCTTTAAAATATTTCCCACTAATTTTTCCACTTATAGTAAAATTCTTTTCTTCCATAAATTCCCTTTCACTTTTTCTTACTCAGCCATTGCAACAAGCTACGTCTAGTCAGTAATATAACACATTTTTTATTAACTTTTGTTTGTTTACATTTTACGCTATTGGATGCTGGAGTGCTCAATTTGTTAAAAGAGCTTTGCATTACGTGGGTGGCAGCCATTAATTTTTTCGCCAGAATGCTCAACCCCCGGGAGGGGGAGCATATATACAGTAATTGATTGATTGCTGAGTAACTTTCAAAAACACTTCTAAGATTTTTCCTAATGTGCCAAAGATGGTACTGTTACACGATATAAACAATGGAATAGTAACCCTAACCCTTTGGCCAATCAACTCTGGTGTATTGACTTCTTTACATATCCCACAGCTCTCATCATTCCTCACAGACTCCCTGCCCTCCTTGAATCTCTTATGCCACTCAAAAACTGTTGCTCGATTCATACAAGGTGGTTGAAAAGCAGTCTGAAGCATTCATACGTTTCTGTGGCTTTTTTCCAAGTTTAAAACAGAATTATATTTCTAAAGTGTCCTCACGTCCAGATTGCATTTTTGAAATTCACCAGCTGTGACAATCAGGCTTTAGTAGGGTGTATTCCATTTGCTGCTGTAGCTGTTAATTTTGAACCTGAAATCCTAAAAATTGGTCAGTCATCTCATAAGATGTATAGCAATAACATAGTGAATTTTCAAGGGTCTACAACAATTTTAAATGCCTATACAAAAAAAGGTTGGAAACATATTGAAGGTATCACGTATGTAAAAACAGGATCTGGCATTGGATAACCAACAATGGTTGATGTGCCATAAAGCCAAATTTAGAAAGAATGACTAAAGTGCCATTTTAGATTCTATTTAGTTTTTATGTTGAATTAAGATTTTTTTTTTAAATGATTCATTTGTTCTTTGACTTTCATGGTACCAAAACTATTTTCTGTCAAACCTAATTAAAGCCTGTTCACATTTTAAAATGATGAACATTTTGTTTTGTGTGTGAGGGATGATGTGTATGCAGGAAACCTACATTAAAAGATTTTACTTTTTCTTTATTGTTTACCAGTTGGCAGATGAAAAACTCTTGGAACATTGGCATCAAAACAACCCTGAAATCAGACAGGTAAGCACTTCTAGGCTGAAAGATTGGCTGGTTGGTTTTATGGCATGTCAACCCCTACTCAGTTATTATAGTTGGTTTCAGAAGTCTCATCGAAGAAGAATCAACCTATTGGACGCTAGTCAACTCACTTAACTTGCAAAATGAACTGATGGATGTTCACCAATCGGACATCAGCAAAATGCTGCCCCTTTTCCTCTTCAAACTTCGTCTCTTTTATATTCATCAAATCTTGCCACTTCACGGAGGCTTATCTCGTTCGCCTCTATAAAACAAGTCACACCTCTTGCGTCCTTTTCTTCTTCTGATTTCCGTGTGCTGGTAGCAGAGAGAGCACACCTTCTGTTTCTTCAAGGTAAGATTGTTTGTAGCATTACTACTACAGTTATTTAATGCTGAAATCAGTTTTGCAATTATGGTTTACCGTATAGACTTATGTAATGAATAACTCTTAAGACCAATTCATTCATATCTATATATATATATATATATAGTCATCCACAGACAGATCTAGCATGAACGCTAATGGTAACACGATTACTTCATTTGCTAGAGAGCTCAACCCTACGGGGGTAGGGGAGCATATAGATATATATATGACCATGTGCAAAAAACAAGAGACTACACAAACAGGTGTAAATATATATATGTACAAGAAACGCTATTTCTTAACCTCTTGGCCCAGTTGGCTGAGGCTATAGAATACACCGACTGCATCTCTGTAGAGGAATAAGACCCCCATCCCTAAGTGTATCTTGTTACCCAGTCGGATAGGGTTGCAGGATATGCTGACTACATCTCTGCAGAGGGGTAAGACCTGTGCCTCCCAATGAGTGTCCTGTTTATCACTCTAAACAATCTGATGGTAAGGCTGGAAGTAATGCTGGAACTTTGGGGAATGTGGAGTACCCCTTCATTGCCATCACTCCCAGCTCCACTCTAGCTCAGAGTGGTAGCACCTGATAGGGTCTTATCTATGGATCAAGTAGAACTGTTTGATCATTTAACTGTGTGTAAATAAATACATGTTTAATGGAATTGTAAGTGATACATAGCAATACTTGGAACCGTTTAACTTTGTTGACTCTTGTTTACAAATCATATATATTTAATACATATGTATAAACCCGATTTGGCATTAAATAACCTACAATGGTTAATATGCTGTAAAACCAAAAGAACTAAACTGTGTACTTATACTAAACTTGAATTGCTTGAAATAGAACTGTTTTGACATTGAAGCTGCATACTTATGCTAAACTGAATTGTGTAAAATAGAATCGTTTTGACATTGAAACTGCTTGCTTATGCTAAATTGAATTGTTTGAAATAGAACTGTTTTGACATTTAACTGTGTAAACAAAAACTATACTTATACTAAACTGAATTGTTTGTAATAGAACTATTTGACTAAACTGAATAGCTTAAAATAAAAATGTTTTTGGCAATTAAACTGTGTACTCATGCTAAACTGAATTGTTTGAAATAATCCTGTTTATTTGTATAAAAACGGATTTGGCATTAAATAACCTACAGTGGTTGATATACCATAAAACCCAAACAAACCAAATTTTTTTTTTCCCTTGTCTAATTAATTCTTCTCCATCTCATTCATCATTTTTTTTTTAACCTTCTTGCCTGAAAGGAATACCCACAAAAGATGAGGACTGCAACATCCCAGTAAGTGAATTCAATCTCCAGTTGTGCTATTATGTTCACTTTCAGTCTAACACTAAGGTCTGAACCTCCTCATCCCCCCCACCTATATGTTAAATAGCATCGCTGTTGTTGTGTTAGAAGGATGGCTTTGGCATTAAATAATCCACAAAGGTTGATATGCCATAAAACAAAGAAACCAAACCAACCGAAAAATGGGTTGCTATGAGTATGTGTTCGTACACGCACACTTGGAATGTTGGTTTAGGTTTATTTATTTAATATCAAACTCCTATACCGATTTGAAACCGATAATAAATTCCTTCACAAAAAATGGCAACAACGATGGGACATGAACATCAATAATAAACTCTTCCAAATTCAGCCCACCTTGGGAGAATGGAGACTAGCTTTTAGAGCATCGAGAAGAGAACAAGTCGTTATATCCTAATTGCGCATTGGTCATACAAGGCTTACTCACGCTTTCATATTGAAACAGGAACCACAACCACAGTGTTTGACGTGTCAGACAACTTGCACGGTTAAACACATTCTTATAGAATGCAGAGCTTTTGCTGTCATCAGAAAGCGATTTTTCAAAGTGACTAGTTTAACCGAATTGTTCGAAAACATCAAAATAGATAACGTTCTGTCCTTCTTGCAAGAGGCAGGGTTGTACGAAAAAATATGATGAATTAAAACTGATTAATCATGTGTAAACAAGTGAAATCCTGCTCATAGAAAATTTTACCTACTAAGTATTCATTGGTATAAGGTATATATATATAGACAGAATTTGGCATTAAATAACCCTACAAAGGTTGATATGCCATAAAAGCCAAACAACCAACCAACCATCAAACTCCTAAAATTTGACTCATTTCTAGATGTTTGATTACAAACATCACTACATTTTATGGCCTGGCGCTTGAAATGCCTCTTTTTAGAGAGAAAGCTAATAGCGCCCGAGACATATTTGAAGCTGCTTGGTGTATCTGGATTACGTCCTGTGCCCAGACCCACCTTAAAAAATACCTTGTGCAATATTCAGCCATTTGGTAGAGTGCATGACAGATATCATTATACTTAGCTAGTCCAGTAGATGGGATACGTTTTATCCGGCTGTGGTATAATGGCGTGGATCTGGTGGGGTGCGTTTTGTCTCTGGTGGTGGCGTTGAGAAGGCCTAGTGTTTGCATCATGTGGGTGAGACTGGCATACTCCTTGAGCCTCAGGAGGCTATCCCCCCCAGTCTCTAAACTTCCTTGGTGGGGCTAGGTTTATAGCTTAACACCTGAGGCGCCCTTTTTTTTCGGGAAAGTTTTCTAATATTTGTATAAATACAAGTTTGCCTTCTGCTGTTTAGGTTGTGAAGGTGATGAACCACACTGAACTGTGAAACGACAAGCTTGCCTGATATTTTCTGAGTTAGTCTCTTTGCGTTCACCTTTTACACAATTAATGTTTTTGGTTGCTTCTACAACATTATTGTCCACTTTGATCTCATATGGCATAAGGTCCTGAATTAGACTTAGTTGCACTTTCAAATCACATACAGTGTGAAGCAATGCACAACGTGTCAGCACACCAACTACCGTGATACTACTAACCACAGCGGTTTTCTTCCATAGCTTGAACTTGTCGCATGATATATGTTGCAAACTAGTATGTACCAAAATATTGTAAAAGTTTTGACTCGTTCTTGTAATATCGCTACACAAGAAAGAAAAGAGAAAAAACTCAAGAAGTAAAAAGAAAGAAAAATCCTCCATTTTGTCCCAAACAAAAATTCTTAAAATATTCACATCTCTGCCGAGATCAGTGATGATGTGCTGTCCAAGTTTAATATCTGTGAGGTCTTGTCAAGCAAGGCCCTCCAGACATGCAGCATAACAATCTAGAGAAGCCTTCAGAGTGTTCTTCAGAACCTGTTTGAACAATTCCTGTATAGGACTAAACTTGCTGTGGAAGAAGAAAAACAAAACAAAACAAAAAAATTACAGTATAAACAATTTTTAGAAACAGAAAACAGAACTGAGGCATTCTTCATCATTTGGGAACTTGTTATCTATGGACTCCTAGGCTAATGAAACAGTCTTAATAAAACTTGACATGTGAACTCCTTTCACTTCAAGGAGTGTTTTAAAGGCATTTGCTGGTGAAGTAATGAGGAACTCCTAATGTCTCATAAGTAAAAGTTGGCGACCTTAGTCGAGGGTGACCCGAAGGCTCCCTTTTCAGTAGCTATTACACTGAAGTGTAGGGGAGGGTGCTACTCCATTCCCTTGATTGTTCCACTTTACCCTTAATCTGTACCTTATGATGCTGAGTATTAAGCAAGGCGGCATCAAGTACCATTTTTTGAGTCTTTGGTATGACTCGACTGAATCCTGGCGAACACTCTACTCATCAGGCTAATAGCCTGATTAGCTAATGCCTCATAATGGTACCAAGTAGAAAGCTGTAATGTTATGGTAGTAAATAGGATGTACCATTATACACCAAATGTTTGGTTGTACCACAATATGCCCAAACAGGTTTATGCATGTATCACTATGTCTTAAGATTATTTGTTAATACACTTTTTAAATATTTGTTGGAAGAAAGAGAGTATGAAAGCGGAATCAACCGTGTTAGCTGGACAAAGAGAAACAAACACGACATGAGGAGAAAGAGAGCAGAGATAAACCTTGAATTTTCTTCCTGGTTTTCTGTTGTAGTTCTAAACTGCTTGTTCTCTGGTTTCGTCCTCACAGGTTCGCATCAGATATGAGACCCCTTTTCAGAGCTCACCTCAAAATGGGAGCTGCAACCCTACTAACTCAACCTCCTAAACCACTCATGGCCATCCGATCATCTAATGGTTCCTCTCATCTCCGGCCAGGGGTATTTCACATTTCATTACAAACCCACAAAACATACACAACCGAGAGGGTGGGAGAAAAGAACAAACAATCATGGACTTGGGTTAACTCCAAGCGCAAGAAGGGAGAAGTTTGTGACACTTTTGTGTAGCTTTCTGTGCATCTGTGGCCTATCGCGAGTGTGTATTTGAGCAAAATTCCCTCAAGCCATCAGGATCACTGATTCATCCTTTCACATTGGCCAACCAGGCCTCTGAATCCTGCTCTCTTCTCTTGTTGCCTTCTTCTGTTGGCTGCCTTTTTCTGTTCTGCCCTGGGACCTTGCCTTTCCTCATCCTCTACTGGTCTGTTGGGGAATTTTGTGCACAAGCCCTTTGTGTGGGTTTCACACCAAAACAGACAAGGTATCCTCTGACTGGCCCACACCCACACAAACGAATGCCACCTATCGTGCCATACATCTTCATGTGGCCATATCTAGTCTTCAACTGGTGTTGGAGGGAGGACATATTCGTTTCCGGTGGTTCCACACCTGTACAGAAAATTTGGGACTTCCGTTTTTTTTCTACTCATTTTTAATGACTGAAGTCATTCTCCTGTGACTGGCTGACCTAGAATGAGTGCTTAGACTTAAGTCACTCTGAGGTCAGCTGACCATTCCCATAGACTTTCTGTCTGCTTTTTTTTCTTCTTTTTTTCCTTCCTTAGAAATTCTCTTTATAACTTGGACCCACCATATCATGTTACACTAAGCTAATGAGATAGTATTGATGAAAATTGTCATGTGAACTCCTTTGACCTCAATGAGTGTTTTAAAGGCATTTGCTCTGGAAAAAATAAAAAGATAAAATCTTTCCTTCTTTAAGCAATGGTCAGTGTGTCTGTGTACTAACTACCAATTACAGCGGTTACGGTCAATGGCTTGAACTGCTTTGGTCATGTGATATAATTGGATACAAACTAGCATAGATTAAAATTTTTTGATTCATTCTATCATTTTAAGGCCCAGATTAACCACTACAAAAAAAATTGGGAGCCCCCCACTCCAAAAAAGATTGGGCGCTCCCCTCTAAAAAGGATAGGGAGCCCCCCTCACAAAAAAGATTGAGAGCCCCCTACTCTAAAAGAGATTGGAAGCCCACCAATCCACAAAAAGATTCCACTCTAAAAAAAGATTAGGACCCCCCCACTCCAAAAAAGATTGGGAGCCCCCCCCACTCCAAAAAAAGATTGGGAGCCCCCTACTTCAAAAAAGTTTGAGAGCCCCCCACTCCAAAAGAGATTGGAAGCCCACCAATCCACAAAAAGATTGGGAGCCTTCCACTCTAAAAAAAGATTGGGAACATCCACTACACAAAAAAATTGGGAGCCCCCAACTCCAAAAAAAGATTGACCCCCTCCCAAAAAAGATTGGGCCCCCTCCTCCAAAAAAAGATTGGAAGTCCACCAATCCCCCCAAAATCAACACTGTTTATATCTTTCTCTTTTTCTTTGGTTATTTCCTAGGTGGAAAGTAAATTGCTGAATGACCATGTGATATCTGCTTGGAAAGATCAAATAGAAGATCGACAACAGGTCAGTTGATTAAGAATCAATTTCCAATAGTAAGAATTTGAAGGGTTCGGACTGTCAGGATCATGTTCTTTATATGTTAGTCAGTTATTGTCCTTTGTTTTTGCTTTAGATCGCTTGTTATCACTAATTATGAGAGAATCATTGTATTTAGAATTGCCTTTAAAAACTGATATATGTATTTTCCATACCCCTCTACTCAAGCAGGATCTGACACGAGGTCAGTTTTTGAGCTGATTTTAACAGGTTTAAATTGGGTTTTCTTCATTTTTAAAGATATAAGATATAAAAGTTGTAAAAACTGATTCATATCAAATCAATGCAATAATATATTAGAATATCTCTAATTCAAAGTGTAAAGAATAGGATTTCTTTCTTTCTATATTCTTCAAATATATTAATGAATTTCTCTTCTCTTCTTAAATTGCAAAGATGGAATTTACACGGGTCTTGCTAGGAATGGAGAAGCCATTATTTCAAAGTGTAAAGAATAGGATTTCTTTCTTTCTCTATTCTTCAAATATATTAATGAATTTCTCTTCTCTTCTTAAATATCAAAGATGCACCATGGAATTTCCTGAAGTCTTGCTTATTCTCATTTAATTGTTTTCTTTGATTCATGGATGCTTATTTTTTGTTTTCTTTTTCTGTTTAGCGCTTGGACACTGCCCGTTCTGAAGCTGAGGAGTATAATCGCTTACAAGCAGAAAAGCTGAAGGCTGCAGAGGAAGCTGAAAAAGCAGCAGAAGCAAAGCGTCTTCAGCAACAGAAAGATTTGCAGAGTATTTTGCAACGGCAAATGCAGGAACTGCAGGAAAAGGAAAGAGAAGTAAGAAAATATGGTACTTGCAGAAATGGTGCCAATTATCTTCTTATATTTCACAAAATGTCCGTACTGCTAAGGTTCTGTTATTTTTGGTTTGATTCTTACTACTCTTTTCCAGAAATGTTAATGTCATCACTGGAATGGTTTTAAACGGCATTTGGAGATTTGGCTCATCTTGAGCAACATTGGTTTTATATTATTGCAAACAAATGATACCAGAATGCGAATACATAAGTTATCTAAAAAGCTAACAGCTAGAAAAGAAATTAGTTGACAAAGTTCAAGATCTCTTCCAGTGGGCTAAGTGTAGCAAGATATGCTTGATCGAGCATCTTGGACTGGGAGGTCACCAGTGATATTTATTTAAATGGTGGCAAGGATTGGACAGATGATGTCAACTGCTTGAGGTGAAAGTAGGGCTGGAGTGTTCTATGAAGCCTTCGGCTTAAGATGACGCATTTTGTGAGTCTACGTCTTCTTCTCTTTTAGTAGCTGGAGTGCGAGTAATATATCATCTTGACCTGTGATGAACCCGGCAGATGTTGTTGACAGATATATTTGGCTGTGATAAAATCAAGTAAATGTACTCGGAAACAAGCATTGCATGGATGTAAAGCGTAGCCAATGAAGAACAAGCATCATGTGGGTGTGAGGCCGTGGCCAATGAAAGCAAGCGTTGCATCGGTGTGGGCTGTGACCAATGAGGGACAAGCATCACGTGGGTGTGGGCTGTGGCCAATGAAAGCAAGCGTTGCATCGGTGTGGGCCGTGACCAATGAGGGACAAGCATAGCGTGTAGGAATTATAAGACTATATAAGGTCAAGAATTTTGGGCTGAAGTCAGATCCTGCTGGCAGTTCCATCTCCCGACGGCCCCTCCATGCATGCAGTCTCTCTTTCTAATCATTCTACTGCTCCACACAAACGTCAACATCAAAAAATAGATATGTAAGACTTACATTTTGTGGACATGAAAGTGGGACTAACGGCAGCTCTCGACAAAAGAGGGTTCATTTGTGTCTTGCGTGCAGGGCAGTAATCTGATCCGAAGAAAGAAACACCGCCATTACGGTGTGAAAGAAAAGAAAAATACTCACCCCTGTTTCAATAATCCACCTTCGCCCATTCTAAAGAAAAAAAAGAGAGGGGGGCCCGAGTGGAATTTTTATAGGCTAAGGAAATGGATTATGGGTAGAGTGGTGTGGATAAAAACCGACTTGTTTTTTTTTTTGGGTTGTCAGTTTCTCGGCGAGAGGCAGAAGCAGAAACAGGAAAAAAGGTGGAAGAGGAATGAAAGGAGAAGCACAGACAGAGAGAGAGAGAAAAGGAGAGTGAGGAAGAGAAGGAGGAAAGTGGAGGAGGAACGCAAAGAGGGAAGTGGTGTAGCAAGAAACCAGCAAGCACTTTAGACTGAAATCTAAGGATCTCTGGTTCAATCCCGGGTTCAACACTCAGGCAGATCATCCACCCCAAAACTACACAAATATAACACATTTTTATATATGTGTTCCTCATTGTTGTTAAGGCCGAGTGGTTGTATACTATACAAGGAGACAAACATTTGCAGGAACAGACATTGATAAATGAATCATGAAGAAGCTAGCCTGCATGTTTTGTCTTGTCATCCATTTCTTCCTGATTTCACGGCTTCTGAGACTGAACAGAAAGAGTTAAGCAATGAAGTCTTAATGTTTTTGGCAATTTCTATTTTTCCCTTTCTGTCTGATGATTAGCCATCACCGACATAGCAGTCATTGGTTGACTACATTCAATTTTTGTATACCTTTTAGAAACTCATTTAAATACAATGCAGCCCAGTTGGTTGTAGAGGGGTAAGACTCCCCTGATGAGTGTCCTGGATATGGACCTTTGGGAAATGTGGAATACTCCTTCATGGTCATTGCTTCCAGGTCCACTCTGCAAATTATACATGAAAGATGTTTTTTCTAGAATTTCATTGCTGAATGTGTGGGATGTGTATTATTCATGAATGTGTGTTATACACAACTAATTATGCTCATGTGTGTTATATGCAACTAACTATGCTGCTTAAATAGTGACTTTACAAATAGCCAGCTCGATGTAGCTGCAATCAGAATTGGAAATCAATGAGACTGTGAATCCTCGTTAAACAGTCAAACAGGAAGAATGCATATATCATAAATGATGTTGACTATTGAGTTTCTTTCACAATGAAAATCTGCAAGGGTTTTTAGCCAGTTAGATTTATTACAATTTGACCCTGTGCAAACAAAAAGTTTTGCAAAACTAAAACTGATTAAAACATTCCTATGGTCAACAATTTCATATTTGAGACAATAATTTGGTAATATTATCTAGAGGAAATGACATTACAAAACTCATTGACTTTGAAATAAAGAGTAGAGGACCCCACTAAGAATTTTCTAATTGGACCCCAGACTTCTTTTATTGTAGGGTAGTGGACCCCTCTTTGAATTTTTTAATTGTACCCCAGACTTCCTTTTCTGTAGGGTAGAGGACCCCACTAAGAGTTTTCTAATTGAACCCCAGACTTCCTTTATTGTAGGGCAGAGGACCCCACTAAGAATATTTTTATTGGACCTCAGACTTCCTTTATTGTAGGGTAGAGGACCCCACTAAGAGTTTTCTAATTGAACCCCAGACTTCCTTTTCTGTAGGGCAGAGGACCCCACTAAGAGTTTTCTAATTGAACCCCAGACTTCCTTTTCTGTAGGGCAGAGGACCCCACTAAGAATTTTTTTTATTGGACCCCAGACTTCCTTTATTGTCGGGCAGAGAACCCCACTAAGAGTTTTCTAATTGAACCCCAGACTTCCTTTTCTGTAGGGCAGAGGACCCCACTAAGAATTTTCTAATTGGGTTCAACTTTTCATTTTTGTTGGGTAGAATAATTATCATCTTAAGCATAAATAAGTAAAAGAATTTCGCACTAAATATTATTGGGGATGACTGGGCCATTGGCCTTATGAGTAGTGTATTCGCCAATAGTCTGGGAGACTAGGGTTCAATCCCAGGTCAAGTCATATCAAAGATTCAAAAATGGTACTTGATGCCGCCTTGTTTATCTCAGCATTATAAGGTAAGGATCAAGGGTAAAGTGGAGCAATCCAGTGAATGAAGTAGTGCCCTCCTCTACACCTCGGTATGGTAGATATTGAAAAGGGAGCGTTCAGGTCACCTTCGACTATGGTCGACAACTTTACTTGTTACTACTTACTATTGGGGAACTGTTTAAAGTATAAATATTATTTCAAAATGATCTCAGACTTTTCAACTCTCATCTATATCAGTTATCTTTCCCTTGTCTTCTATTATCTCGTAAAAGATTTACCTACTTTTTTTACGGGATAATAGAAGTAGGTAAATCTATGATGGAAGTAGTGGGAAAAATCTATTTGGACCCAATTGTGAAACTTATGATTTCCAAGTTGACATATTAAAAATGTCTTAATGTTTTGCCTCTGGTGAGACTGAAGCTGTAAATATTAGTGTTATCACCTGAATAAATTTCTGTGGTGTGGTCTCCAGCTCCAAATATATATTTGTACTGGAGTCAGTAGCAACTTCTACATTGTTGAGGCTGTTTGTCAGCTGAAGATAGAAATACTCAAAAACACGACTCGACTTTTAGTATGAGAACCTTTCATTGTTTTATTTTTTTTCTGTTCAGTCTCTGATCCTGTCGAAGCAGGAAATAAATTGATGATAGACACCATGAGGCAGCATTTTTTTTTTATTTGAGAGACAATATCATCTATTATTCAGTGTACTGCATTCTCACCTCAGCCACAAAAAGAGAAACTGAGGCAGATTCACAAAATTTAAAATCTATGATATACAGGGTGTCTCAAAATAGATGAAATTCATTAATATGATAATTCATATTGCATCAAGTCATCTTTCATCTAAGTTTTAAAAAATAATCATGTCAGAAAGGTCAGACCAGATGATAAGGGCAGAAATTGATTGACTTTATCCTACAGAGCATGTGAAAGACCAAGTTCTTGGAAACGTCTTCTGAGGGACTTTTTTGGAGTCTTACTGATGGAAACTCTCACCACATCCACATTGTCAGGATATCTTGCAATCAACTTCCTGCCAGATCTGAGATTTTTCTGCCTTCTTGTTGAGGTTGTTTACTGACCCTGTAGCTTGAAATTTCTGTACCCAACAATAAATTTGTTTTTTCTGGGGATGATTTTTAAAGTTAAACTTCCTGTAAAATTTTTCTTGCACAGTTTTGAATGATTTGGTCTCCAGATAAATAGTGATGCAAAATATTTTTTCCTCCCTTGTCCAAGGCATTGTGATCGAGGATTAATAGTTGTTATAGTATACTATTTTTAATCTGAAACCAAAAAGAACACAACATTATTATTGGTATAGTCATTAGCAATAACATGGGTCCCATGTATATTGACACTCTGTGTATATACTGGGGTTCACAGAACATCTCATCCCCTCTTCTGTGAGACTGGTCACAGGGGTGTGCTAGATCAAGCGTATCATGTTACAGAAGAGTGTTTTCTTAAAATTCCAGTTGTAAAAGTTCAGCCTCCACAAGGTGCTGACATTGAAAAGTAATAGTGACCTGGATTCATTAGGCAAGTAGTTTAAAAGGTATTCGAACGACTTCTCACCAAATCAGTATATGACACCAGGTTGTTTTATAGTGGGAAGCCACACACAAATTCCTTTTCTGGAGTGACTCAGGTGCAGAGGAATAAACTCAACCCTGCAAAGCAGGTATAACCTGGGTAGAAGGCTTCCTGAGAGCAGGCGATCATTAACCACTTGAATACTCCGCAAGGTGGTAGGCAAGGAATTTAGAATAAAATATGAACAGGTATAGTCTAAGGGGAAGACCTCCTGAGAGCAGGTGATCATTGACCACTTGAATACTCCGCAAGGTGCTAGGCAAGGAGTTTAGAATAAAATATGAACAGGTATAGTCTAGGGGAAATCCTGAGAGCAGGCGATCATTAAACACTTGAATACTCCGCAAGGTGGTAGGCAAGGAGTTAAGAATAAAATATGAACAGGTATAGTCTAGGGGAAAACCTCCTGAGAGCAGGCGATCATTAACCACTTGAATACTCCGCAAGGTGGTAGGCAAGGAGTTTAGAATAAAATATGAACAGGTATAGTCTAGGGGGAAGACCTCCTGAGAGCAGCTGATCATTAATCACTCGCTTTATCTTCAAGGTGCTGGCCAAGAATAAACTGCTACTAAAAAACTGATCTATTTAAGATGGAAATCTTTGCGATAGTTCATTTCTAATAAGTAGTGTGGTCTATACAATTTCTAAATAGACACTTTAACATTGATTATTTAACATAATGAATACTGTCATTTAGTTTTTCTATCGAGTGCTTGATTTATTTGCTAACTGTAGTGAGAGAGAACCTTTCCTCCTGGATCAAACCGCGTAAGACTATGGCTTGTGTGTCAAGCATTAGAAAATATGTCCACTTCTGGAAACAGAAGTTATAGTTGGCCAATCTCATCTCTCGCGAGAAGAAATCTACCACGCATGTAAATTTCAATAGGCCGGAACTTACATAGAAGTGCATGCCAGCAGCAGGAGCAGGGTTGTTGTTGTTCTTTGTGAACTGCTTTTTTTTGACTTACAGAACGAATGAATTGACCAGAGGTGTACAGAGGAAGAGTTGCTAGTTGCGTGTGATATTTTTTGTCAACTGAGGCTACCCAATTGTCTGGAGACCGAGTTACTGTTCTTGTTTAACAACACTAACCTTCTACCATTTGTTTACAATGCTAAAAGAGTAAACATCTGCTTGTAAGCTTTATGCCTCTAAAAATTCACTCGTTTCAGTTTAAAAGAATCACACTTTCAGCTACAAACTTACTATATTAGTAATTGTATAGGATTTACACTCCTATATTTTAAAATGGTCATGATACCACTTGTTCCCTAAACAAAGATGGCGGATGTTGGTAAACTAATCAGTCTTGGGAACCTATTGGTCAGGAAAGTCACGTGAGTATTGCTCACAATTATGTCTGCAACTTTGATTTTGTCCCGTGCATTTGGAGCCGACCACTTGACAAGGATTGCCTATATATACCTCATCTTCCAAGAACTCACTCTCTCACATTTTGACTTACAGAGACAGCACTCTCTCTCTCTCTTCATTTCGACTTCCAGAAACAGCTTGATCTTGCCACTTAATAATACAATACAATACAATATATGTAACATGGGTGTGTATATTCTTTCTGCAACCTTTTTCTTACCTGTTCTGCCTTTTCAGTTAGATTTGTTCCAGCCTCGAACACAGCCTCAGAAATTTTGTCAAATCCCAAAAGAGACAAACAACCAACATGGAAGAAGACACGTTCCTCCTAGAATACATTGCTATATTTTTGTATATTGATACCTCACATGAAATTCTTCGTCCACATACATTTTATAGTCTACAGGACACTTTTAATATTTAGTCTTTTTCCATAATATCCGTGTTAATTACACACATCCACACACACACAGAGGAATATTCAACAGACTATACATAATAATAGTAATTCTAGTCAAGTAAGAACATTAAGTTTATAAGTCCCAAAAATTCACTCTGAATTGTCCAGCAGGACACATGGTGTGATAGTTATAGGCGTTGGTTCCCTTAGCTTCTTAAGAGACAATCATCTGGAGGTTGCAAGTTCAATCCTGAACAATACAGGAATACTTAACACTTGTACCCGGTTATGGCTAACGGAATCAGAACAGACGACCCCTGTGGATTCAATAAAGGATGTAGTTCGAAGTTCCATGAAGGTTCCCGAGTTTAACAATCACCTGAAGAAGGCCGGAGGACATATCGGCCAAAACGTTGTGGAAATAACAATAAAGATGAAGACAATAGTCCGAAAACCCTTAATGATAAAAATATTTGTAATGTTTTCTTTTTCGTGTATTTCTTGAAATATAAATTTAATTTTGTTTGTACTACTTTGTTTTGAATGTTCTTTTGTCCGTGTTGTTTCACATTGTTTGCTTCGTTTGCCTTTTCAAATATAAACCAATATAGATGGTGAGGGAACTAAACATCAAAACAACAACGTGTCATGTCAAAATGGGGGACCAAAAATATTCACCAAACAACAGTACCCACCACAATTGCAACAGCAAACACAAATTAGCATTACTGTCTAAGTCTTAGCAACTCTGTTGTTATTTTATTGTGTAAAACTTTATTTTCATAGACAGCCATGTTGAAAGAGAAGCAGGAAGAAATTATGAAGGAACGACAACAGCTTGAAGAGATTGAAGAAAGTCGCAGGAAACTTGAAGCTAACAGAAGAAAACAAAATTTTGGGTGAGTGGTGTCTTTTGTTCCCTAAATATATATTTTTTCGATATCCACATACTTACATGCACACACACGCACACACACAAATATATATAGCCTAATCGGCTGGGGCTATAGAATACACTGACTACATCTCTGCAAAGGAGTAAGACCCCCTTCCCTCCTAGCAAGTGTTCTGGATATGACACTAAACAATCTGATGGTGAGGTTCCAGTAATGCTAGAGCTTTGGGGAATGCAGAGTACCCCTTCATTGCTATTGCTCCCAAGTCCACTCTGACCCAGAGTGGTAGCATCTGATAGGCCCCTATCTATGGATCAAATAGAGCTAAACTGTGTCCTTATTCTTAATTGAATTGCTTTAAATAGAGCTGTTTTGACATTTAAACTGCATACTTATGCTAAATGGAACTGTTTTTGTATGCTAAACTGAATTGTTTGAAATAGAACTGTTTTGATATTTAACTGCATATAAACAAAAAACTATTCTTATACTTTCCTGACTTGTTTGAAATAGAACTGTTTATATGTTTAAAAATAGATTTGGCATTAGATAACCTACAATGGTTGATGTGCCATAAAACGAAACCAAACAATAAACAATCTGATGGTGAGGCTCCATTAATATTAGAGCTTTGGGGAATGTGTAGTGTCCCTACATTGCTATCACTCCCAGGTCCACTCAGGCTCGGATAGTAGCACCTGATAGGGTCCTATCTATGGGTCAAATAGAACTTTGTTTGACATTCAAAGTGTGTGCAAACAAATGACTTAATTGTTTGTAAAAGAACTGTTTGATCATTTAACTGTGTGTAAATAAGAGACTGATGCTTAATCGAATTGTTAGTGATACGTACCAATACTTGAACCCATTTAACTGTGTGCAAACAAATGATTAATATCGAATAGAATTATTAGTGTTAGATTGCAATAATTGAAACCATTTAATTGTGTAAAAACAATAGCAATACTCGGATCAAACATTACTTCTAAGTCATTTAAAAATAAAATTACCGACAAACTAATCTTTTATATATCATGTATATCTATTTAAATGTGTGCGAGCAAATGGCTGCTGTTAAGTTTTTACTGTTATCAAGTAATACGTGAAACCATTTAACTTTGTGCTAAAAATGAGCTCAGGCTCATTTAAAAATGTTATCCAGAAAATGTGTTTAAAAATCATATGTATTTGATGTATATGTATAAACAGCGTAATATAATGGCAGAGGGATTTTGTTTTATATATCTTGCCTTTCGGTTTAGTTAGGCTGAGAACCTTTCACTTAGTGCATGGGTTACTTAGGTGCAACATGAATACAGGTGTTCATGCACGCGCGGGGCGGACGTGTCATTCAGAGATGTCAAAATAAAAACCCCAGATAGAAAATGTGACTGGGGGATGGGAATGATGTCACGCACTGGAAGCGAGCGCTGAGGATTTGGGGGATTTGAGAAAAGTCAGGAGTTGAGTTTTAGCGTCGGAAGAAGAAGGTTGACTTTTGGGACTCGCCGAGGCTTTGCGGTGGGGGCTGCATGTGATGGGGGCAGATGGAAAAGTCATCATAGAAAGATTATGCATCTCTCTTCCTTATGTCAAAAAAACCTTTAACTCAAAGGTAATAAAGTTTCATGCCTGAACTAAGAAGTCGTAAGTGCTTTTCGTGTTTCGGGATTCCTATGTTATCTATATATGAGTATGAACATTCTATGTCTATTTCTTGATAGTACACACATGAAACTCTATTCCCCTTCAAAGTAATCTCCTCCAGCTGCAATGCACTTGTTGTATCATTCTAACAACTTCAGGAAGGCCCCATGGAAGTCCTCTTGTGTGAGCGTGTCAATAACCTTCGTCACAGCCTCTTTCATCTCCTCTTATAATTATTTTGTTTGGTATTGATCATGTTTACATTCATGATTTTGGGTATAATTTTATTTTTCTCAACAAAGACAAAATGTCTTCCATGTTCAAATAGGTCGTTCATATAATTTGCATTTAAACGATAAGTCAAAATCCTCTGGGATTCTTTTTTAATAATTGCTTTGTACGATATTAATCATGTTTGCATTTATACTCTTAGGTATGCAAGGAGCACACAGGTTTCCAGACTTTTTTCGTATGGGCACTTTTATTGATAGTACAGGCATGAAACTCTAGTCCCCTTCAAAGTAATCTCCTCTGGCTACAATGCACTTGTTGTACCGTTACAACAACTTCTGAAAGGCACCATGGAAGTCCTCTTGTGTGAGCATGTCAATGACCTTTGTCACAGCCTCTTTCATCTTCTCAATTGTCTCATAACGACAGCCTCTGAGCTTAGGTGTTGAATCACGAAACACACTTGTAGGATCCGATCTGACTGACTGGGAGAGCATATTCACCAATGCAGGCATAGCCACGGCCTCTGCAAAGATCTATGCGCAGACATTTTCAAGCGAGGGCATCACAAGGGACACTATGCATATGCTGGACCGGACGATGCTCAAGAAGCTGGCTATAAAAAGCATGGGAGACGTACTCATCATACTAAAGTTGGCCAAAGAAAATCCGGCATCACCAACCACTCATGTAAAACCGACCGCCAAGCCTCCTCAACTTAACTCAGAAATGACACCACAGCAGTTTCGGAAGTTTAAGATAGATTGGGATGTATTCACAAAGATGACCAACCTTTCTGACACACAGATGAACATCCTGTCTACAGCGCCATGTTGAATCACGAAACACACTTGTAGTCATTAGCAAGGCTAAAACTAAAGTAAATCAGTCCTCAATGAAAGAGCTATTTATGGCACATTGGGAGATTCCTATGTGCACACGTTGGCCAGTCCATTCCTTGGATTGTGATTGGCTAGAACATCTCATTGAATATGTTTGTTCATAAATACCAACCCTGTCCAGTTCAAGATGTTAGTCTTGAGTATGCTGGACCTCTGGTAAGTGTTGCTGTTATTGTTGTCACTATTATTGCTGTTGTATATTGTTGCCTTCTACATTAGGGAATAACCAAAAGTCACAGGGAGCAAGGTCTAGACTTTAGGGAGGCTTAGGAACTGTCTTGAGGCCCATCTTGGTCAAATAGTCTGTGACAAGGATGGAGTTGTAGACTGGTGCATTGTCCTGCTGGAAATGCCACTGACCCGATTCGAAGAGTGCTGGCCTCTTCCGATGGAATCTTTTCCTGAACTCCCTTAAAACCTCAACATAGTAACCCTAACTCTAACCCTTTGGCCCATCAACTCTGGTGTATTGACTTCCTTACTCCTCCCACACCTCTCATCATCCCTAACAGACTCCGTGCCTTCCTTGAATCTTTTATGCCACTCAAAATCTGATGCTCAATTCATGCCAGATGGTCGAAAAGCAGTCTGAAGCATTACATACGTTTCTGTGGCATTTTTTCCAAGTTTAAAACAGAATTTTATTGCATATCTTTCTTCTAAAGAGCCCTCATGTCCAGATTGCATTTTTGAAATTCACCAGTTGTGATAATCAGGCTTTAGTCGGGTGTATTCCAATTGCTTATGTAGGTGTTCATTTGAACCTGAAATCCTAAAAATTGGTCAGTCATCTCATAAGATGTATAGCAATAACATAGTGAATTTTCAAGAGTCTACGACAATTTTAAATGCCTGTACAAAAAAGTCTGGAAACTTATTGGAGGCACTTCGTATAATCAGACAGCGACAATCTATTTTGACATTCACTCTAATAAAGATCAACTCAAAGTCAGGGCCCTGTTAGCTGGGTCTGTAGAATACACCGACTGCATCTCTGCACAAGGGGAAGACCCCCCCCCCTCAATGAGTGTCTTGGATATGACACTGAACAAACTGATGGTGAGGTTCCAGTAATGCTGGAGCTTTGGTGAATCCTGAGTACCCCTTCATTGCCATCATTCCCAGGTCCACTCTGGTTCAAAGTGGTAACATCTGATAGGGTCCTATCTATGGATCAAATAGAACTAAACTGCATTGCTTGAACTGTTTTGAGATTTAAACTGCGTTAATTATGCTAAACTGAATTGTGTCTAGTGGAAATGTTTTTTATGCAAAACTGAATTGTTTGAAATATAACTGTTTTTGACACTGGATCTGTACTTACGCTAAACTGAATTGTTTGAAATAGAACCATTTGACTAAACTGAATAGCTTGAACTAGAAACGTTTTTGACAATTGAACTGTGTACATATGCTAATGTGAATTGTTTGAAATAGAAGTGTTGTATAAAAAAAGATTTAGCATTAAATAGCCTACAAAGGTTGACATGCCATAAAATCCAATCAACCAATCAAGACACAAAGTCAGGGCTCAGATTAGTATTATATGTTCATTGTAAATCAACCTCTTACTTAAGAGCCATTTCTTTTTTTTTAGTTTTAAAAGGAAAAAATTTCACCAAATCCTTTATCGTTATTTGGCATCAATTATGAAATACAAATGATTTTTAGACAGATCTATTTGACCTTTACAGATACTAACATTCTGGGTCAAAGTGGACCTGGGAGTAATGGCAATGAAGAAGTATTCCTCACCATTCGTTGCAGTTAGTGAAAGTAGAGATAAAGCTAACACACATGAAATAGAGGTTGGTTGGTTGGTTGGTTTTTATGGCATATCAACCTTTGTAGGTTATTTAATGCCAAACCCATTTTTATGGAAACAATCAGTTCTATTTCAAACAATTCAGTTTAGCATAAGCACGCAGTTTAAATGTAAGTAATGGGCTAGGAGACCTGGGTTCAATCCCTGGTCGCGTCATACCAAAGACTTAAAAAAAATGGTACTTGATACCTCCTTGCTTAACACTCAGTGATATAAGGTATGTATCAAGGGTAAAGTGGAGCAATCCAAGGAAAGGAGTTGCGCCCTCCTCTACACCTCGGTGTAGTAGCTATTGAAAAGGAAGCCTTCTGGTCACCCTCGACTAAGGTCGCCAACTTTACTTTTCCTCTCAAAACTTTATACAGCACAAGAAGACCGTGGTCTATATCGACTGTAATTTTCGGAATAATGGAACTAGTTCCTCTCAGAACTTTACACAATGCAAGAAGGCTGAAGATTATATCGACTGAAATTTATGGGGCTGATGAAAGGTTTATTGTGATTGTGGTTAGGTGGTATTGTTGTGAAATTCTTAAGTTTGCAAACTGACTCTTTTTCTTCTTGCCTCATTCACTTGTCTTTTTTTGTCTGTCAAAGCTGAAGGGAATTAAAGACGGAAGAAAAAAGACAAAGATACTTTTAGACTCAATTTTTATTTCAGGATTTACAAGTATTCTGTGGTGGTGGTGTAGTAGCTATTGAAAAGGGAGCCTTCTAGTCTTCAACTTACTTACTTACTTACAGTTTAATTGTGAAAAACATTTCTATTTCAAGCTATTCAATGTAGACAAGCAGTTCCAATTCAGCTAATTCAGTTTAGTATAAGTACTGAATTTTTTTACACACAGTTAAATGTCAAAACAGTTCGATATCAAATAATCAGTTTAGTGTAATTACAGTGTCAATATAAAAAAACAATTCCATTTCAGATAATTCAGTTTAGCATTAAGCACACAGTTTAAATGTAAGTACGGTATGTCAAAAACATTTCTATTTCAAGCTTATCAGTTTAGTCAAACAATTTAGTTTAGCATACGTATGCCGTTAGTTCTGTTTAACTCATAGATAGGACCCTTATCAGGTGCTACCACACTGGGTCAGAGTGGACCTGGGAGTGATAGCAATAAAGGGGTACTCGGCATTCCCTAAAGCTCCAGCGTTACTGGAACCTCACCATCAGATTGTTTAGTTTTATATCCAGGTGCAGAAGTGCAGTTCATGTATTTTACACCCCCCCCCCACCAGCAGACTGGGCAATGAAATAGAGGAAAAAAAGAAAGCGTGTAAACAAATCAATAAATTATCCTTGTTTATATTTCTAGGCGTGTCCTACTTCGTCAGCACAAGTTCCAGATGCAAAGACGAGCTCGGAAAGTCCGTGAAGAACTGGTAAGTACAACATTAGAAAAGAATACTTGAAACTCTGAGTCTGAGTAAGCACCTTGATGTAAAACATGTGTCTTTGATAATATCCTGAAATTTAGGCAGGCTCTTCTTTTCTATACATGCTATTAGTCAGTGGGATTGACTCAGTCAAGTAACGAAAGAAATTAGTTTCACACTAGAAACAAGCAAGGTGCAGATGACATCCCACAGAAAGTATGACTGATGGAGATTATGCTGATGATCTAGCACTTCTTGCAAATACACTTGCTTAAGCCAAATCTCTTCTGTATAGCCTGGAGCAGACAGCAAGTGACATTGGTCTCTATGTGAACTCAGATAAAACAGAGTTCATTTGTTTTAATCAAGATGGTGTCAATCTGAAATTAGTTGACTAGTTCACATACTTTGGTAGCAATATCTCATCTACTGATGTCAACATACTCATAGGTAAATCATGGACTGGTATTGACAGGTTATCGACTATATGGAAATCTGATCTCTGATCAAATGAAATAGGAATTTGTCCAAACTGTTGCTTTGTCCGTACTACTGTATGGCTACACCACTTAGACTTTAGTGAAATGTCCGGAGAAAAAGCTAGATTGGAACAACACAGGATGTTGTGTGCTGTTTTGAATGAATCCTGGATGCAGCAGCTTACCAAACAGCAACTGTACGGCCACCTGCCTCCTGTCTCTCAAACTATCCAAGAAGGATGAATAAGATTTGGTTGGCTCTGCTGGAGAAGTAAAAATGAAGTCATAAACAGCATTCTACTATGGACTCCTACCCATGGGTTCACCAGATTGTGCCGACCAGCAAAAAGTTACATTTTTTATAGCTCTGTGTAGACACTGGGTACCATTTAGAGGACTTGTCAAGAGCAATGGCCAACAACATATTTGAATTTGAAGTGGCGGCTATCTTTTATTTAGCAGAAAACTATTGGTCATGTAAATAAGTAAAGTTGGCGACCGTAGTTGAGGGTGACCAGAAGGCTCCCTTTTCAATGGCTACTACACCAAGATGTAGGAGAGGGTGCTACTCCTTTCCCTGAATTGCTCTACTTTACCCTTGATCCGTACCTTATATTGCTGAGTGTTAAGCAAGGAGGTATCAAATACTATTTTTAAAGTCTTTGGTATGATGCGACCTGGGTTTGAAGCCAGGTCTCCCGGACCATTGGCAAACACTTGTCATGTAATATTTGGAAAATTTATCAGTCTCCGTTGTGTAATGGTTAAAGTGTTATATTGTGGGCCTTGAAGTTAGTGAGTTCAGATTCCAATCCTGCTGTTAAATTCACTTTTGACCTAATACTTTTGGGAAAAGTATGACCCCACCTCCCCAATCCCACAAGCTATGGGGTAAGTAGTATCACTGCTGTTCTACAAAGATGGCCTCTGCATTATATATATATATATTTACCAACCCCTCCTCTCGAGCAGGATATGACACAAGGTCAATTTTTAAGTGGAGTTTAACAGGTTTGAATTCAGAGTTTTCCTTCTCCTAGACTAGTTGCCTCACCAAGGCTGAAGAACCCAGTCTGTCCTACTATTTACCCATAGCTGGGGGGAGAATAATTGGATTATTACCTTTCCCAAGGGTATTAGTGCTATGTGAAAATGCAATCAGCCTCGTCCAGGATTTGAACTTGTGTCGCCGTGTCCATTTCCTACGACGATAACCATTATACCATGGGCACCTCCGAATTATATAACCTGCGAGGGTTGATATGTCATTAAACAAAGAATGAAAAAAATGACCATTGTATCGGAATTGGTGTGCCATAAAACCACATTTAGTATCAGTGATGACTTGCCTAAATATCCTCCCTAGCACAAACTAACCCAAAATCACTATCGGCTCACAAAAAGCAGTATATCTAATAAAATGTTTGAGAAGCCCTGTTCTAAAGTCAGGTAAAGTCCCCTGTAGCATAGTGGCTAATGTGCTGAACTGCAACCTTGTAGACAGTGAGTTCAAATTCCAGTCACGCTATTACATTCACTTTCAGACTAATACTCTTGGGAAAGGTACAGCCCATTTATCCCCCAGCTATGAGTTAAATATCAGCACTTCTGTTTTCCAAGGATGGCTTTAGCATTAAATAACTCATGAAGGTTGACATGCCATTAAACAAAGAAACCAAACCAAATAATTACAAGAATTTTGCTTATCTGTGAAATTAAATTATTTGCCCCCCCTTTTTTGCATTGAATGCTATTTATATGATTTTCCCTCGGCTTTCAAGCTATATGGAGTAAATCCTGGAATGTATAGAAAAAAAGCTAGATTGGAATGGCACAAAAATGCTATGAGCTATTTTAAACAAATCCTCGAAGCAACATCTCACAAAACAACAGGGGGTGTCCTCGTGGTGTAATGGTAAAAGCGATGGACTGTGGAATCGTAGTAAGCGAGTTCATACTCCTGTCACACTATTATGTTCACTTTTTGGTAAATACCCTTGGGAAAGGTATGAACCCCCTTATCCTCCCAGCTATAGGTTAAATTGTACCACTACTGTTCTTCAAGGAGAATGGCTTTGGCATTAAATAAACTACAAAGGTTGATATGTCATTAAACAAAGAAACCAAACCAAACCAAACAAACAAAACAACAGTTGTTCGGCCACCTATCTCCTATCTTTAAAACCATCCAAATAAGATGAACAAGGCATGTGGGACACTGCTGGAGAAGTGAGGACGAACTCATAAGTTCTCCTGTGGACCCCTTCACGTGGACGTGCCAGTGTTGGCTGACCAACAACTTACCTACAATGGGTCTGTATGGACACAAGGTGTAGTTTACAAGACCTGGCAGGAGCAGTGGATAATAGGAATAAATGTCGAGAGAGAATCAGGGAAATCTGTGGTAGCTGAGCGACATGAAGATGATGGTTTAAATCTGTTATTTCATGAAGAAACACTTGTTAACAAATATTTCTGTGAAAAAGATTCCCAATATACTTATTAATTTCCGCTAAATGTGTACACATAAAATAAAAATGTGTTGAACAGTATAAAATTAGACTACAAATTTGAATTATATCAAACAATCTTCCCGAGGAAATTTAAGACTTTCGCTATGTAAAAATAACATTAAGTGTGATTTAAAAACAAGGGTCTTTCTATCTCAGTTCACTGCACCAAATTCATTTCATCACACAAGGTCTCTTGGTCTCTCTCAGCTGTCAAAAGCTCAACTGTTAACACCTCCCCAGGCAGTGATTTTTTCCCTGACCAAATTTGTGTGTGTCTCAAGTAGTGCCTGCTACAATCCCAAGCCTGCCTCTGATTGGCTGAAACTGTCTTATTTAAATTAAACCAACCTACAATTTGTTATGAGAAGGTCTCAGGTTCAATTCCTGATAAGCCACAAATTTTCTTCCCTTTTCCTACCTGATCTTGTTATCTGACTGGCCAAACAGACACGCGGTTGTTTGCGTGAGTGATGATTTTTATTACATTAAGAAATCTTTATTTTTAATTTACTTGCTTAAGTATTATGTAAACGCTACAAAATTTATAACGGATACAAATTTTGAAAGTGAATGTTAAAACCTGTTGGATATGTTAGGGATATAAGACATTATGAGAATCATCCATCTTAATTAAACTGTGTACTTACGCTTAACTGAATTGTTTTAAATAGAATAGATTATTTACATAAAAATGGATTTGGCGTTAAATAACCTACAAAGGTTGATATGCCATAAAACCCACAAAACTAAAAGGTTGATATGCCATAAAACCCACAAAACTAAAACTAAACTATGGGTCAAATAGAAGTGTGTGACATTTAAACTGAGTGCAAACAAATGACTTATGCTTAATTGATTTGTTAGAAAAAGAACTGTTTTATCATTTAACTGTGTAAACAAATGATTGATGTTTAATTGAATTGTGATTGATAGATAGCAATACTTGGAACCAAGCACCCCTACATTACTATTGATTACATTGAAACTGTACTTAAACTAAACTGAATTGTTTAATATAGAACTGTTTTGACATTTAACTGTGTGAAAAGAAAATCTGTACTTATACTAAACTGAATTAGCTGAATTAGAACTGTTTGACTAAACTGAATAGCTTGAAATATAAATTAAACTGTGTACTCAAGCTAAACTGAATTTTTTGAAATAGAACTGACTATTTACATAAAAATGGATTTAGCATTAAATAACCTACAAAGGTTGATATGCCCTAAAACCAAAACAAACACACAATCAAATATATGGTGTTGATTTTAAAGTGAAAATCTTCAGAGGTACGTAGTGTGTATGGTTTGGTGTCTGAAGATTTTACCATTCTTGAAGTTTACTGGAACCCATCACTTGCAGATGATGAGGTTCTATATTCCTTAATTTCTGCCTTGTCGGTGAGGTTTAGAATAAGACCCCCCCACACCAAAAAAGAGGAGTCTCCTGTGTATGACACTCAACTGTTCTGGGTATCTGGGGAGTGTGGAGTACACCCTCATTACCATTACTCCCAGGTTCACTTTGATCTGAAGTGGTCGAATCTGTTAGAATCACATTGATGGGTCAAGTAGATCTGTTTAAAAGTTATTTGTATTTGATAGAAATACTTGATACCATATAACTGTAAATTATTTGTATTAAGAATAGTTACTATAAATGTTTACTAAGTTGCATGGTTTCAAGTATTCCTATGTAATCCTAATAATTATATGGTTTCAAGTAACTAATCCTTTGTGCAAATTGGTTTGGTTTAATGGCATATCAATCTTTGTGGGTTATCGAATGCCAAAGTCATCTTTGTAGAAGAATAGTAGGGGTAAAAATTAACCCACAGTTGGAGGGGGATATGGGGGTTCATACTTTTATCAAGGGCATTAGTCTGTAAATGAATGCAATAAAATGACTGCAAATTATTTGCATTAAGAATAGTTACTTGAAGCTCTAATTGTTTACTAAGGATTATTATTATTAGTTACTTGAAACCATTTAACTGTGTGCAAATTATTTGTATTAAGAATAGTTACTTGAAGCTCTAATTGTTTAATAAGGATTATTATTATTAGTTACTTGAAACCATTTAACTGTGTGCAAATTATTTGTATTAAGAATAGTTACTTGAAGCTCTAATTGTTTACTAAGGATTATTATTATTAGTTACTTGAAACCATTTAACTGTGTGCAAATTATTTGTATTAAGAATAGTTACTTGAAGCTCTAATTGTTTACTAAGGATTATTATTATTAGTTACTTGAAACCATTTAACTGTGTGCAAATTATTTGTATTAAGAATAGTTACTTGAAGCTTTAATTGTTTACTAAGGATTATTATCATTAGTTACTTGAAACCATTTAACTGTGTGCAAATTATTTGTATTAAGAATAGTTACTTGAAGCTTTAATTTTTTATGAAAGATTATTATTATTAGTTACTTGAAACTATATAACTGTGTGCAAATAAATGACTATTATGCAATAGAAATAATTACTTAAAGTGACATAATTATTAGTATTAGATAGGAATACTTGAAACTATACTACTGTGTACTTGAACTGGTTGGAAATTAATTTGCCTTTGAAAAAAAATGTTTGTTTCTGAGGGTATCGCCGTTTTACGGACAGAATATCTTAACTCCCAACTTTGCTTCTCGTTCGTCCGGTCCGTTTTTTTCTCTCTTCTTCTCTTCAATTAATTGCTTACTCACTGGTGTCAGTCATCGTGTTTGTCTCCGAGCCTACTTTTATGCAACAAAAATTTGCATACGATGTAGGCCAAGTCTCTACATATTCTGCTCACTAATATTCTACATTTTCTTGATCTTTGCCGATATCAAATTTAAGGTAAGTCTTCTTATTTCTCTGTTCTACATGCCAAACGAAGTCTTGCCCTCTTTCGGCTGGAATCTCCATTGACTCTTGTTCACCGTCACAAACTGTGTTTAAGTTATTTGTATTAGATAGGAATACTTGATATCATATAACTGTGCAAAAAAAAAACTCTTTAAAAAAGCAACTACACAAAAAATGTAAATATTATAGTATAATGAATGCAATTCTCTAACCTTTTGGAATGAAATAACTCTCGACTAGTTGACATGCTGTGGCGAAAATTGTGAAAACGGAGAATGGGGGCTTACCTTTTACCTCTCAGAGTCAGGCCGGGAAACGAAGAATTCAAGGTGGTGCCTGTGACTTTTTATAACCATCTGATCTTGCAAAGTTGCGCAAATTATCACTGCTTGTATGCAAATGACGTGGTCTCTGTTTTGATAAAAGCGGGTTGCTTTGAGGAAGGAGGACAGTGCAATACGAGAATTGGTGGAGATCATTGCCACTCGTTGGATTCGTTTTTTTGACTCACATGCCATTAGAATTAATCAACCCTGTACTTAATTTCTTTTTTTTTGATTTATTTCAGGAGGAGGATCACAAATTATTGGAATTGCTGGCGGCAAAGGATGCTGAATTGGATGCGTTAAAATCAGCAAGAAGAGAGAAGGCTATTGCGGATGCCAAGTGGATGAAAGAAGTAATCACCATTTTTGTTCTGATATTTACTAATTGATTCCAAATGTTCTTTGGACAATGGAACTCTTTCTTCATGTTCTTGATGATGATATCACAATATTTGGGCCAGTCTATCGCCGCAGGCATTGGCCTCCATTTCAATGCACACAAAACAGAATACATGTACTTTAATCAAATAAGCGACATTTCCACGCTAGGTAGTAGCTCTCTTAAACTAGTTGACAGGTTAACCAGGGTGACCAGCTTGAACCTACATAGCAGCTCTGTGAGGATACAGGATGTAGCCCTGACGACTGACCAGAAGTGATGAACGATAGGGAGGAGTGGCAAGAGAGGGTCAGGGATATCCATGCTGGCAGCACGACATGATGATGATGATGATGACTCTTCAGTGTTCATCAGGTGTATATCTGTAATGTAAAACCACTAAGCCGTATTTCTCTCTCAGTGATGTTCATGTGATGTTCCCCTATGGACCCCCTCACATGGCTGAGCAAAAGCAGGGTGACCAGCTTGAACCTACATACAGCAGCTCTGTGAGGATACAGGATATAGCCCTGAGGACCGGCCAGAAGTGATGAACGATAGGGAAGGAGTGGCAAGAGAGGGTCAGGGATATCCATGCTGGCAGCACGACATGATGATGATGACTCTTCAGTGTTCATCAGGTGTATATCTGTAATGTAAAACCAGTAAACCATATTTCCGTCTCAGTGATGGGGCAAGATATGGTCATTAAGCATAGAATTACATAGACTAAACATGCAATGTAATCTAAATAGAGATCTTATGCTTTACGAGTATGAACTCGGCCGTCATACCACAGAAGCAACCAAAAGCATTTGTTCAAAAGGTGAAGGCTCAGTGCATAAACAACACACCATAGAATAGAGACAAATCGGGTGAGTAACAATGAGAGAGTATCAGGCGAGCTCAGTCTCTTACAGTCCAGTGTGGTTTGTCACCTTCACAACTTCATCAAAAGCATCTAAAACTGCCGAATTTTACTTCACATACTACCAAAATATTGCTAAACTTTTGATTCACCCTTGTTGTGATGCTGGCAAAAGAAAGACACAAAGAACACAGAAAGGGTGGATAGAAAAACATATATATTGAAGTAACGGAAACAAGGTACAAATGAACCGGGTTAGACCGTAGTTACTTGATAGGAAGCTGAGAGTCCAGTCGGGTAGTGACTATCAGTCCACTACGCAAGTAGTATCACATGTGATTGTGTCACATGGGTCTGGTTCGACGCCTGTGAACTCTGGTGAACTCCGTTGATGTGTATTTATGGAGAAGGGTGAGTCCATTACGTAGGGTGTACAACAGTCACAAAAATAGATTGGCATATATTCACATTGTCCACAACTGTTTAGGAGGTCATAGGATGAAAATATCTATTCTGCATCTTGCCAGATGATTGCAAGACCATATCATTGAACAAAAAAATTACTAATAAGTTTTCATATGTCCACATCTGCATAGCATCTGTCCTCATCTGTTCAGGAAGTCATTGGATAAACATATCTGTTCCGCACCTTTTCTGAAGATGATTACATCTCCTTCCTTATTTTACCATATCATTGGGCATTACAAAAATAAATTTGGATATATCTGTTTAGATGAACATATATAAGCTTTGCCCAGTTGGTCGGGGCTGTAGAATACACTGACTGCATTGCTGCAGATGGGTTAGACCCCTCCCTCCAACAAGTGTCCTGGATATAACACTAAACAATCTGATGGTGAGGCTCTAGTAAAACTGGAGCTTTAGGGAATGTGGAGTATCCCTTCATTGCCATTGCTCCCAGCTCCTGTCTGGCCTGCAGTGGTAGCACCTGATAGGGTCCTGTCTATGGGTAAACTAGGACTAAAATGCATACTTATGCTAAACCGAATTACTTGAAATTGAACTGTTTTGACATTTAAGCTGCATACTTATGCTAAACTGAATTGTTTAAAATAGAACTGTTTTGACATTTAAGCAAAAGTAAAGTTGGCAACCGTAGTCAGGGGCGACCAGAAGGCTCCCTTTTCAATAGCTACTACACCGAGGTGTCGAGGAGAGTACTACTTCTTTCCCTGGATTGCTCCACTTTACCCTTGATACGTACCTGATATTGCTGAGTGTTAAGCAAGGAGGTACAAGTACCATTTTTTAAAGTCCTTGGTATGACACGACCTAGGATAGAACCCTGTTCTCCCAGGCCATTAGCGAACACTCTACCCACTAGGCCAATGAGGTGTAAACAAAAACTATACTTATACTAAACTGAATTGTTTGAATTAGAACTGTTTGACAAAACTGAATAGCTTGAAATAGAAATTTTTTAACAATCAAAATGTATGCATATGCTAAAGGGAATTGTTTGAAATAGAATTATTTGTTTGTATAGAAATGGATTTGGCATTAAATAACTTACAAAGTTTGATATGCCATAAAATCCAAACAAACAAACATATGTATCCTACATTTTTTCAGATGATCACATGACCATATTTTGCCATGGAGCTGTGAATTACAGCTAGTTACAAATATTTTGTCATTGTGCAGGTATTTTGCTTATGTTTTGTCCACATCTGTTTTTAAAGGTCATAGAATGAACATATATGTTCTGCATCTTTTTAGATGATCACATATATATGAACATATATATATATGATCACATATATATGAACATATATATATGATCACATGACCATAGAATGAACATATATATTTTAGATGATCACATGTTCATAGAATGAACATATCTGTTCTGCATCTTTTCATATGATCACATGACCATATCTCACTATTAAACAAAGAATTACAAATATAAGTTTTCATATATTCACATCTGTTCAGGAAAGCGTAAGATGAACATCTGCATCTTTTTAGGCGATGACTGCATCTCTATATCATTTGCCATTGCAAAAATAAATTTACATCTGTCCATGGATGAACATATTTCTCCATGTGCACATCTGTTTTGCATCATCATATAATGAGCAGGGCATTACACTATTATGATCTGTTCTTCATCTTGCTCTATTTTCATATTTTCTAAATATTTGTCCACATCTGTTCTTCATCTATATTATCTATAATGTTCTTCATATATATTTAGAACTTCCTTGTACTTCCTATTTGTACTTTCTAAATATTTTCTAAATTTCTAAGAAAATATTGTCCACATCTGTTCCATATTTTCTAAATTACTAAACCTCTATCATTATAATAGAACATGTTGTCCACATCTGTTCTTCATCTGTTCCATATTTTCTAAATATTTTTTAAATTTCTATTATAATAGAAATATTTATTAAATAATAGAAATATTTATTAAATTATTTATTAAATAATAGAAATATTTATTAAATTTCTATTATAACATGTTGTCCACATCTGTTCTTCATCTGTTCCATATTTTCTCATCTGTTGTCCACATCTGTTCTTCATCTGTTCCATATTTTCTAAATATTTTCTAAATTTCTATATTTTCCATATTTTCTAATATGGAACATCTAAATTATAATAGAACATGTCCACATTTTCTCATCTGTTGTCCACATATTGTCCACATCTGTTCCATATTTATAATTTCTAAATTACTAAACCTCTATCATTATAAATATGGAACAGATGTGGACAATATTTTCTTAGAAATTTAGAAAATATTTAGAAAATATGGAACAGATGAAGAACAGATGTGGACAACAGATGAGAAAATATGGAACAGATTAAGAACAGATATGGACAACATGTTCTATTATAATGATAGAGATTTAGTAATTTAGAAAATATGGAACAGATGAAGAACAGATGTGGACAACAGATGAGAAAATGTGGACATGTTCTATTATAATTTAGATGTTCCATATTTTCTTAGAAATTTAGAAAATATTTAGAAAATATGGAACAGATGAAGAACAGATGTGGACAACAGATGAGAAAATATGGAACAGATGAAGAACAGATGTGGACAACATGTTATAATAGAAATTTAATAAATATTTCTATTATTTAATAAATAATTTAATAAATATTTCTATTATTTAATAAATATTTCTATCATTATAATAGAACATGTTTCTATCATTATAATAGAACATGTTGTCCACATCTGTTCTTCATCTGTTCCATATTTTCTAAATATTTTTTAAATTTCTATTATAATAGAAATATTTATTAAATAATAGAAATATTTATTAAATTTCTATTATAATAGAACATGTTGTCCACATCTGTTCTTCATCTGTTCCATATTTTCTCATCTGTTGTCCACATCTGTTCTTCATTTTCTAAATTTCTAAGAAAATATGGAACATCTAAATTATAATAGAACATGTCCACATTTTCTCATCTGTTGTCCACATCTGTTTTTCATCTGTTCCATATTTTCTAAATTACTAAACCTCTATCATTATAATAGAACATGTTGTCCATATCTGTTCTTAATCTGTTCCATATTTTTTTCATCTTTTTTCATATTTTTTCATCTTTTTTCATATTTTCTAAATTATTAAATCTCGCTCTATCATTATAATAGAGAATGTTGTCCACATCTGTTCTGCGGATTATAAAATGACCATAGCTTCCATTTGCATCTGTCCCTTTGTGTTCTGCATCAAGATGTTAGCCCAGCCAGATCCCCCCCCTACGAACAAGCGTCCTGGATATGACTGATGGTGAGGCTTCAGTAATGCTGTAGCTTTGAGGAATGCAGAGCACCCCTTTATTGCTATCGCTCCCAGGTCCACTCTGGCCTGAAGTGGTAGAACCTGATAGGGTCCTGTCTATTGGTCAAATAGAAGTGTTTGATATCTAAACTGTACTTATGCTAAATTGAATTGCTTGAAATCGAACTGTTTATATGTATAAAAATGGATTTGGCATTAAATAACCTACAATGGTTGATGTGCCATAAAACCAAACAAATGCCCAACCATCTGGTTAGGAGTTCATTGTATGACTGTATATCCCCATCTCCTTGTACTAAACTCTATTTGCATTTAGTCCAGATTAGTCTATATTAGTCCAGATTTAGTCTATATTTAGTCTATTTGCATTTAGTCCAGATTAGTCTATATTAGTCCAGAATATATGTGACTCATGTTGATAATTGCTCTGTTGGCTGGGGCGGGGGGTGGGTGGGCTGTAGAATATTACAAACTGCACTCTGCAGAGGGGTGAGACTCCCATCCAGCGTGTGTCTAGCGGCCCCAGTTGGCTAGAGGAGCTGTAGAATACACCGACTGCATCTCTACAGAGGAGTAAGATCGCCCCTAACGAGTGTCCTGGATATGACACTAAACAATCTGATGGTGAGGTCCCAGTAATGATGGAGCTTTGGGGAATGTGGAGCACCCCTTCATTGCCATTGTTCCCAGGTCCATTCTGGCCCAGAGTGGTAGCACCTGATCAGGTTCTATCTATGGGTCTAATAGAATTAAACTGTGTCCTTATTCTAAACTGAATTATTTGAAATAGAACTGTTTTGTGACAATTAAACTGTGTGTAAACAAAAACTATACTTATAAACTGAATTGTTTAAATTAGAACTGTTTGACTAAACTGAATAGTTTGAAGTAGAAATGTTTTTACCAAGATGTGTACTGAACTGAACTGTTTCAAATAGAACTGTTTCCATCATACATCTTAGATGCATCAAGGTAGGTCTTCAGTGATGCACTGTCTTCATCGCCGATTTCGGGTTATATGCATCATATCGGCTCCGACAGTAAACCCGGCATGACTCTAGAAGAGCCAAGCCGTCTCCTTGATCGTGACGTGGTACGCTCGTGCAAAAACAAAACTGATAAATAAGGCCGGACTTTGGCCGTTCTTATATACATCTGTCCTTCAGTAACAGCCAATGAAAAACAGGGCATTCCACACTCCTATACTATATAATACCATCTTTACCTCATCCGGTTTCGGCTGACTACTTCCGGATTTGGTACCGAGGTAAGATGTTATTTTTAATACTCGTCAACGTCCATGTTTGAAATAGAACTGTTTATTTGTATAAAAATGGATTTGGCATTAAATAACCTACAAAGGTTGATGTGCCATAAAACCTAACTAAAGGACTTACACTAAATAGGAATACACGAGAGCATTAAACTGAATTAGCGATAAATTCTAAATTGAACTATTTGTATCAGAAATATGTGAAACCATTTAACTGAAAGCAAAAAGTTCAGGTTTGTTTAAAAAATGTTATCTTAAAAATGTCTTTAGGAATCACATTTAATATGTATAAAGAGGATTTGGCATTAAATAACCTACAATGGTTGATATGCCATAAAACCCAACCAAACCAAATCCTATATATTTAATATATATGTATAAAGAGGATTTGGTATTAAATAACCTACAATGGTTGATATGCCATAAAACCCAACTCAACCAAATCATATATATTTAATATATATGTATAAAGAGGATTTGGCATTAAATAACCTACAATGGTTGATATGCCATAAAACCCAACCAAACCAAATCATGTTGAAATCATTTTTTTCTTCTTTTTTTTACAGGTCATTGAACAGCAATTAAAGTTAGAAAAAGCAAGAGAAGCTGAACTGGAATTATTATTTGAGTAAGTATCCCACTAAAGAAAATTCTCAAATTCAAATATTCATATTGCTAATTAGAACAAATTTAATGTCAAGTGAAAGGGTTACCTGGTATTGCCCATCGAGAAGGAATTGATTGATTTTAACATCATGTCAACCTCTCTAGGATTATTTTATGCCTAACGGTTAGGGAATAGTGTTCTTTGTACAGATATACTTACATTTTTTGTATAGTTGTTTCTTAAGAGATTTTTTTGCACACAATAACAGTGTGCAAAAAAAATCTTCTCTCTAACATGAATAATTTGCACACAGTTCAAAGTTTTAAGTATTCCTATCTACTACTAATAATTAAAAAAAACGCATTTACAGGTTGTTTCATAATTTTTGAAACAAAATGATCTAGCCCAAATCAAGGATCACAAATAATAAAGTAGAAGAAATTATATTTATTGAAAAGTAAAAAAAAAAATAAAAATAAAAAATCTGAATATGAGCACAGGTAAAAAAATCTTACAAAATAGTAGTAATCCTAGTCAAGTAAGAACATTAAGTTTATAAGTCCCAAAAATTCACTCTGGCGTAACGGTTATAGGCGTTGGTTCCCTAAGCTTCTAAGGAGACAATCATCTGAAGGTTCAATCCTGACTGCAGGCAAGTAACAATACAGGAATTCTTAACACTTTTACTCGGTTATGGTTAATGGAATCAGAACAGGTGACCCCCGTGGATTCAATAAAGGACATAGTTCAAAGTTCTGTGTAGGTTCCAGAGTTCGACAAACACCTGAAGAAGGCCGGAGGACATATCGGCCGAAACATTGGGGAAATAACAATAAAGATGAAGACAATAGTCCGAAAATCCTTATCGTCATAGGAAATGGACACGGCGACACGAGTTCAAATCCTGGTTGAGACTGATTGCATTTCACATAGCACTAATACCCTTGGGAAAGGTATGAATCCAATTATTCTCCCTCCAGCTATGGGTAAATAGTAGGGCAGACTGGGTTGTTCAGCCTTGGTGAGGCAACTAGTCTAGGAGAAGGAAAACTCTGAATTCAAACCTGTTAAACTCCGCTTAAAAATTGACCTTGTGTCATATCCTTCCCGAGTGGAGGGGTTGGTAAATATGGATGCTTGCCATTCAGTTGAAGTGTAACAATTTGACCCTCGACTGAGCCATCAATCAAGAGATGCACCCGTGTAAATAAGCGGAAGAACACCGAAACAGAGATGCCTGCTGTTCAGTTGAAGGCTATGTTAATTGTCCTGTGCAAAGTTGATGATAATGCGAGCATACTCCTTCTGCATATTCGGATTCTGATTGGAACTCTAGATGGTGAGGAACCTGTTGGCCTACAAGCTTTACAAGTCAAAGTCCTTGTTGTAATGAAAACAATGACTTACTGCGGAATGTAAAATGAACGTTTTTCGCCTGTGAAGTAGGGAAACATTTCTGAGGGTGAGGGTGCAATTTGTAGAATGTAGAGATGCTCTCATGCAAATTTTGGTCCATCTGGACAGAGATAAAAAACAGCAGCATCGGTGTATCTGGCAGTTCTCTTGTTGCGACGATAAGAGAGTGAGGAGTGACTTACGGTTGGACTTGTGTTTGTTACGAAGATTACCAATCGAGCTTACGAGTGAGGAAAGACTTATGGTTGGGCTTGTTTTGTTTTTTATTGGATGACCAATTGGACTTGCTAGTGAGAGACAGACAGACTCTACTGGTGCATCTGAGATTTCCGCTTTTGATAAGAAGGAAGCGAGCCTTAAAAAAATTTTTTTTTCTTGCTTCACTTATTCAACTTGAATGTCTGACACCTGTTTGGAAATGTGTTCAAATTGAATTTCTCTCTCTTTCTTCCTTGAACAATCTTCAAAGACTTAGGTTCATGTCTTCACACAAAAGATTTGCTGCTCCAATATCCAAGGCAGGGTTGTGTTATCTTTAGTTAAATATATCAAAATATTAACTATTACTCCGCAATAATCTGGAAAAGAGAAAGAGAATAAAGTCAACAAGGAAGATCAGAGAGACCGCTACTTTATTTCAACAATCATGAAACACCCTTTATATAGTTTTGAGTAATTATTTTTTTTAATAATAATTTATTTTAAGCAGACTACAGTTAAGTGGAATACAGAAATTTTCCTTCTTTTTGATTGGTTGCCTAACCAAAGGTAAATAAGCCAATCTTCCTTACTATTTACCTGTTGATATGGATTCTTACCTTTCCCAAGAGAATGAAGTAAAAGGCAAATATCCTCATCCAGGATTTGAACTTGGATTGTCTATTCCATTTTCTATGAAGGTAATCCCTGATTAACCCACCTACTGATGTAGTGAGGCTGAGAACTTTTGCTCTACATGCTGTAATATTATCAGTAGCAGACCAGCTCATTAACTATTACTTTAACAGGAATCAATTGTAATTTTATCTTCATTTTAACCTCCCCCACCTCCAGTGATGGTTGAAAGCAGGGCAGTTGGGCCCCTTTTAGTCTTGTAAGGAGCTATGTACAAACTATGTATTTACCCAACCCCTTTCTACCTCGAGTGTGACGCATGGTCAGTTTTTAAGCAGAGTTCATCTGGTTTGGTTTCGGAGTTTTTCTTCTTTTAGATTGGTTGCCTAAACAAGGCTAAAGGATCCAATCTATCCAGCTTAGTTGGCTGGGGTTGTAGAATATGCTGACTGCATCTCTGCAGAGGGGTAAGACCCTCCCCACCAACTAGTCACTTGGATATGACACACTAAACCATCTGATGGTAAGGCTCCAGGGAATGTGGAGTACCACTTCATTGCCATTACTCCCAGGTCCACTCTGACCTTGAGTGGTGGTACATGTTAGGGTTCAATCTCTAGGTCAAATAGAACTATATGATCATTTACTATACTTGAAATGATTTAACTGTGTGCAAACAAATAATTAGTACTGAATAGAATTATTTATATTAGATAGGAATACTTGAAACTATTTAACTGTGCATCAGTTTTTGAGTGGCATAAGAGATTCAAGAAAGGTTGGGAGTCTGTGAGGGATGATGAGAAGTGTGGGAGGAGTAAGGAAGTCAGAACACCAGAGTTGATTGGCCAAATAAAGAATTTCATAGATAAGGACCATCGTGTGTCTATAGAGACAATAAGTACACAGTTTGATGTCAGTGTGGGAACTGTACACACAATTATTCGCGAGGAACTGAAGATGCGGAAGATTTGCGTGAAGTTTGTCCCAAAGGTGATCAGAGAAGATCAGAAAGAAAGACATTGTCATGACAGCAGGGAGATGGCCGAGCTAATCAATTCAGATCCCGCAGTTCTTGATGCTCTGGTGACCTGCGATGAAAGCTGGATTTACCGCTATGACCCAGAGACCAAGAGACAGAGTTCCCAGTGGAAGCATGCTGGCTCTCCCAGACCCAAGAAGGCTAGACAGAGCAAAACACAACCAAACCAAATCCTATATAATTAATATACATGTATGAAGAGGATTTGGCATTAAATAACCTATTACAGTTGATATGCCATAAAACCCAACCCAACCAAATCCTATATATTTAATATATATGCATAAAGAGGATTTGGCTTTAAATAACCTACAGTGGTTGATATGCCATGAAACTCAATCAAACCAAACCAAACCCTATATATTTAATATATATGTATAAAGAGGATTTGGCATTAAATAATCTACAATGGTTGATATGCCATAAAACCCAACCAAACCAAATCATATATATTTAATATATATGTATAAAGAGGATTTGGCATTAAATAACCTACAATGTTTGATATGATGTAAAACCAAACCCAACTAAATCCTATATATGTAATATATAAGTATAAAGAGGATTTGGCATTAAATAACCTACAATGGTTGATATGCCATAAAACTCAACCAAACCAAACCCTATATATCTAATATATATGTATAAAGAGGATTTGGCATTAAATAGCCTACAATGGTTGATATGCCATAAAACCCAACCAAACCAAATCATATATATTTAATATATACATATAAAGAGGATTTGGCATTAAAGAACCTACAGTGGTTGATATGACGTAAAACCCAACCAAACTAAATCCTATATATTTAATATATATGTATAAAGAGGATTTGGCATTAAATAACCTACAATGGTTGATGTGCCATAAAACCCAACCAAACCAAATCCTATATATTTAATATATATGTATAAAGAGGATTTGGCATTAAATAACCTACAATGGTTGATGTGCCATAAAACCCAACCAAACCAAATCATATATATTTAATATATATGTATAAAGAGGATTTGGCATTAAATAACCTACAATGGTTGATATGCCATAAAACCAAACCCAACCAAATCCTATATATTTAATATATATGTATAAAAAGGATTTGGCATTAAATAACCTACAATGGTTGATATGACGTAAAACCCAACTATAATCAAATCAAACTCTAATTATTTGATTTTATTTATTTTCCAGGGAAGAAGCCGCTCGTGTTTGGAACAAACGCGAGCACGAATGGGAAAAAGAGAAACAAGCTCGAGAGAAACTAATGGCTGAGGTTGGAATTTTTAAGAGTTATCTCCCTTTGTCTGAATTTTCTTTTTTTAAATGAATAAATAAGTTAGTGACCTTTAATCGAGGGCGACCAGAAGGCTCCTTTTTCAATAGCTACTACACCGAGGTGCAGGGGAGGGTGCTACTCCTTTCTCTGGATTGCTCCACTTTATCCTTGATATGTACCTTATATTGTTGAGTGTTAAGCAAGGAGGTATCAAGTACCATTTTAAAAGTCTTTGGTATGACGCGACCTGGGATTGAACCCAGGTCTCCTGGATCATTAGCAAATACTCTACCTATTAGGCAAATGAGCCGGTTTAGATAAATCATTGTCAGTAATTATTCATTTTGATAATATCTTCTTCAGCTTAGGTCTATTGGGTTAGAAGACCTGTCAGCGGGTTAGTGATGCATAGCAATACTTGGAACCATTTAACTTTGTTGATTAAACTGAATAGTTTGAAATAGAACTATTTTTTACATTTAAACTGTGTACTTATGCTAAACTGAATTGTTTGAAATAGAACTATTTATATGTATAAAAATGGATTTGGTATTAAATAACTTTTAATAGTTGATATGCAACCAAACCAAACCAAACCAAACCCAACCCCTTTCCGAATGACAATAAACAATCTGATGGTGGGACTCTTGCAATGTCGGAGCTTTAGGGAATGTTGAGTACCTCTTCTTTGACATTGCTCTCAAATTCTATCTGGCCTGGAGTGATAGCACTTGATAGGGTTCTATCTATGGGTCAAATAGAACTGTTTGGCATTTAAAGTTAGTGCAAACAAATGACTTATGATAAATTGAATTGTTTGAAATAGAACTGTTTATCATTTAACTGTGTGTAAACAAATAACTGATGTTTAATTAAATTGTTCGCAACAGTTAGCTATACTTTGAACAATTTAGATTTGTTGACTTATGCTAAATTGAATTGTTATAAATAGAACTGTTTGATCATTTAACTGTGTGTATCTTTAAAATGTATTTACAAATCATGTATTTACTATGTAAAAACAGAATGTAGCATTAAATAACCAACAATGGTTGATATGCCTTAAAACCAAACCAAACTAAATCTTATATATTTAATATATATGTATAAAGAGGATTTGGCATTAAATAACCTACAATGGTTGATATGCCTTAAAAGCAAACCAATCAAGACCTGAGGATTATTGTTCAGAGAATCTGTGGCACTTTAGTGTACCATATTTCTTTTAGCTTATCCAAAAGATGTGTCTGGTCTTGCATAAGCCTTTACCATTATAAACAATAACTTATGTAAGCAGCTCACATCTTTAAGCAATCTAGCAGTTCACATCTTTAAGCAGTCTAGCAGTTCACATCTTTCAGCAATCTAGCAGTTCACATCTTTAAGCAATCTAGCTGTTCACATCTTTAAGCAGTCTAGCAGTTCACATCTTTAAGCAATCTAGCTGTTCACATCTTTAAGCAGTCTAGCAGTTCACATCTTTAAGCAATCTAGTAGTTTACATTTTTAAGCAATCACATCTTTAAGCAGTTCACATCTTTAAGCAGTCTAGCAGTTCACATCTTTAAGCAATCTAGTAGTTTACATCTTTAAGCAATCTAGCAGTTCAGTTTACATCTTTAAGCAGTCTAGCAGTTCAGTTCACATCTTTAAGCAATCTAGTAGTTCACATCTTTAAGCAATCTAGCAGTTCGATGTGAACTGCAGTCTAGCAGTTTAGTTCACATCTTTAAGTTTTAGTTCACATCTTTAAGCAATCTAGCAGTTCAGTTCACATCTTTAAGCAATCTAGCAGTTCAGTTCACATCTTTAAGCAGTCTAGTAGTTCACATCTTTAAGCAATCTAGTAGTTCACATCTTTAAACAGTCTAGCAGTTCACATCTTTAACTGAACTGTTGTAGTAGTTCACATCTTTAAGCAATCTAGCAGTTCACATCTTTAAGCAATCTAGCAGTTCAGTTCACATCTTTAAGCAGTCTAGCAGTTCACATCTTTAAGCAATCTAGCAGTTCACATCTTTAACTGAACTGTTGTACATTTCTATATCATGCATAACAAGGGAACCGTCATGTCTTTTTACTCCTTTTTCATTCTAGAAATGTTAACCAATCCTAGAGTGTGATGACTTGAAGAACAAACTTATTGGACGGGATCTTCGATCGGAAATGTCAGACTTTTGCTTTTTGTTTTTTTTAACTGCATCATTTTCTTGTAATAATATTGTGTCAATCACAAGATCTGAATCCAGGTTCAGAAATCCAGGATCACAAGTCGACTGCCAAGTAAAATTTTCACAAGTCCTACACAGCACTTGCCCAGTCGGGTAACAGATATTCTAAAAACGTTCGGTTGTATCATGAAGTATTGTTGGGGTGCTCTTGGTTAGTTTTAATAAGGCTGAAACCCTGTCTAATTCTAGAGTTATCATCTGAGGAAGGCTTGGTGTTTTGTTTTTCGTATGAAATATAATCCTGGTTATCTCCCTTTAAACAAGGTTTTCTTAATGTCACCATTTGCTATTGGGTGACATGAAAGACATTTTGAAAATTCATACAATCGTCCTTATCAGTTCTTTTTAATTAAATCTGCAGCAACAAAAACTGCTGTACACACATGCACAAACACAAACACATGCATATATATATATATATAATATTAAACTCTGGAAAGTTTTCCTGAGTTTTAACATTTAATATTATTTACATCTTGGTGTACCTAAAAGTGTATTGGCTACTTAATAAATTTTGACTTACCACATAATTTTATCATTTTTTATAATGTGTGTCTAACCCTCATAGATTGCCCAGTCGGCTGGGGCTGTAGAATACACTGACTGCACCTCTTCAGAGGGGTAAGACCCCACCCCACAATGAGTGTCCTGGATATGACACTAAACAGTCTGATGGTGAGGTCCCTGTAATGCTGGGACTTTGGGGAATGCAGAGTACCCCTTCATTGCCATTGCTCCCAGGTTCACTCTGGCCCGGCCTGGCCCGGTAGCACCTGATAAGGGTCTTATCTATGGGTTAAAGAGAACTAACGGCATACTTATGCTAAACTGAATTGTTTGATTAATCTTAATAGCTTGAAATAGAAATGTTTTTGACAATTAAACCGTACTTACATTTAAACTGCATGCTTATGTTAAACTGAAACCGTACTTATATTTAAACTGAGTGCTTATGCTAAACAGAATTATTTGAAATAGAACTGTTTTTTACATTGAAACTGTATTTACACTGAACTGAATTGTTTAATATAGAACTGTTTTAACATTTACGTGTGTGTTAACAAAATCTGTACTTATACTAAACTGAATTAGCTCTGCCTGATTAAACTGAATAGCTAGAAATAGAAATGTTTTTCACAATTAAACTGTACTTACATTCAAACTTTGGCTTACGCTAAACTGAATTTTTTAAAATTGAACTGTTTTTGACATTGAAACTGTACTTACACTAAACTGAATTGTTACATATAACTGCTTGAATAGTTTGAAATAGAATTGTTTTTGACAAATAAACTGTGTATTCATGCTAAACTGAATTGTTTGAAATAGAACTGATTATTTACATAAAAATGGATTTGGTGTTAAATAACCTACAAAAGTTGATATGCCATAAAATCCAACCAACCAACACAGCACTTATTCCTGTGACGAGTGATTATTTCTTTGTGGTGTCATAAAACCTATGCCAAATGAAAGATTCATTCAATGTATCATTTAACAGGTTTATTTAATAAGTCATTCTTGTAGAAGGATTTAACCTAGAGCTGAGGGGATTACAGGGTTCATGCCTTTCCCAAGTGTATTAGTCTGAAAGGGAATGTAATAGCATGACTGGAGTTTGAACTCACTCACTATGATGTCACAGTTCAGCATGTTGGTCATGACATATCTGGGACTTATTCCCATGATGCTAGGAGGAGCCCTGCCTACTATTCCATGCGAACACTAACCTACTACACCATGAGAACAATCACTTACTATACCACTGAGACCCCCCCCTCATTGTGCCACAGGAATTACTTCCTATTATGTCATAAGGACTCTCCCCTTGGCACTTTGTATCTGGACTTGTGTACATTGACTGGGAAGTCTAACAAGAGAAATCACACATGCAGTAGCTCAAAGCGTGCACAAATATGTCTGGTATGTAAAATAAGATTAGGGAGAGAGAAACAGGTGATTGGGGAGATCGAACTCACGTCCTCCTGATCATGAATCGTGTTTGACGTCAGGACTACCGACACACTGGTGCGCATTTAAATTACCATATTGTGCGATTGACCTGGATGTGGCAATTTAGTATGATTATTTAAGTCCTGCCTGAATGCACGGGGGGAGAGAGGCATTTGGAGTCTTGGTGACACACGACAAGAGACAAGCTTGGGTGTAGGACTGCTAAAGGAGATTGTTGTAGGCAAAAAGGAATTCATAAGAAGAAGCTATGAGAACTGTCATTTTCAATGTAGAAATTTGGCTGTCCACCTTCTATTACAAAGAAGACAACACGGCAACAGCACTTAAAACTGATTCCATGTGTTCAGTTACGAGAGACTCTTTCTGTTACTGAGGAGATATACCATCCACCTGCCTCTTCTTTGAGGAAGTTACAAATACAAGAAAGTGTTACATAATGAAACTGTCTAATTCTAGAGTTATCATCTGAGGAAGGCTTGGTGTTTTGTTTTTCGTGAGTATGAAATATAATCCTGATTATCTCCCTTTAAACAAGGTTTTCTTAATGTCACCATTTGCTATTGGGTGACATGAAAGACATTTTGAAAATTCATACAATCGTCCTTATCAGTTCTTTTTAATTAAATCAGCAACAACAAAAACTGCTGCACACACATGCACAAACACACACAAATGCATATATATATATATAATATTAAACTCTGGAAAGTTTTCCTGAGTTTTAACATTTAATATCATTTGCATCTTGGTGTACCTAAAAGTGTCTGGGCTACTTAATAAATTTTGACTTACCACATAATTTTATTATTTTTTATAACGTGTGTCTAACCCTCATAGATTGCCCAGTTGGCTGGGGCTGTAGAATACACTGACTGCACCTCTGCAGAGGGGTAAGACCCCCACCATGAGTGTCCTGGATATGACACTAAACAGTCTGACGGTGAGGTCCCTGTAATGCTGGGGCCTTGGGGAATGCAGACTACCCCTTCATTGCCATCGTTCCCATGTCCACTCAGGCCCGACTTGGTAGCATCTGATAGGGTCCTATCTATGGGTTAAATAGAACTAACGGCATACTTATGCTAAACTGAATTGTTTGATTAATCTCAATAGCTTGAAATTGAAATGTTTTTGACAATTGAACTGTGCTTACATTTGAACTGCGTGCTTATGCTAAACTGAATTGTTTGAAATAGAACTGTTTTTTGAAATTGGAACTGTATTTACACTAAACTGAATTGTTTAACATAGAACTGTTTTGATATGTAACTGTGTGTAAACAAAATCTGTACTTATATTAAACTGAATTAGCTGAATTAGAACTGCTTGACTAAACTGAATAGCTAGAAATAGAAATGTTTTTCACAATTAAACCGTACTTACATTTAAACTGCGTGCTTATGCTAAACTGAATTATTTGAAATAGAACTGTTTTTGACATTGAATCTGTACTTACACTAAACTGAATTGTTATATATAACTGCTTGAATAGTTTGAAATAGAAATGTTTTTGACAATTAAACTGTGTACTTTTGCTAAACTGAATTGTTTTAGATAGAACTGATTATTTACATAAAAATGGATTTGGTATTAAATAACCCACAAAGGTTGATATGCCATAAAACCCAACAAACCAAACCCTCCTAGAGGTCTTTATTGTGTAATGATTGTTGTTCTCAGAAACATATTTGACAAGTTGAGCTTAAATCTTAAAGCTGTTGGCGTTTCATTTTGTGTTAAAGCCACTGAGAAAGGCAGAAATCCATTTTTTCTCCTTCTAGCTATGGGTAATTTGTAGGGGAGACTGGGTTCTTTAGTTTTAGTTAGGTAACTAGTATGCTGTATTATTTACCCGATAATAACGGAATGTATTAAATGGTTGAATTTCTTACTCATTCAGTAATTATCATAATTATCATTCATATTGCTAATAACAGCCTCCAGTGCTCATATGTTTGTTTATAGTGTGTTATAACGACCCATTAGAGTGTTGATTTGTTTGACTCTGCAGTTTTTAAGAATATATCTTCAGTTATAACCAAGATATTTCTTTATAATCATTAAGAGAATGAATCTTTCTTTCATCAATTGGACATAACTGTCTCACATCTTTATTTACATGAGATTCGTCCGAAAAGGAAATTGTCATTATCATCATGGCTTGGCTTCATGATCGAGGATGGTCAATATTGACTACAGGCATTTTCATGGCTGATGAGGTCAATGTATGACAGGCAGGCTTGGTTGCAGTGGTCGCAGCTGAAAATCTTGTCAACATTTGATGGCATAGTGTTGGACTTCCATTTGCATCTTTCATCCTTCAGGGTTGTGACCCTATTCGTGTTTTCAAAGAAGGAGACAACATGGTTTATAGTGAAGTGCCTGGCATGATGGTTCTCAAGGTGGACCATCAGCAATGGTTGATGTGATGAGCTCTAAGAGATTTTTTCGAGGCGTCCTTGTATCATTTTTTTGGTGCCTTTCTGTCTTTATCGCCAATGGAGGGTTTTTCCATACAGTGTGATCTTGGACATGTAATGGTTCCTCATCCTGGAGATGTATCCTGCCCTCTATTTTTTTGAGACTGGTTTAAAAGGAAATTGTAACATTCATAATAAACTTTGGTTTTACGAAACACATTTATTAATTTCTTTCATTACAGGAAATCAAGTGACAACCTCATTGACTACCTTCTCTGTTAATTTTTCTTCATTAACTTTTTATACTTCCAAGAATGTAACGAAAGGTTGGATTTTTGAGTCATTTACCAATTACTGACATTTGTATTTATATCATTAAAAGCAGCCTTTCTCATATGGCATATTATGTGATGACCCAATAGGGTGTTGATTTGTTTAGCTCTGCAGTTTTTAACCCTGTATTAGTTTCCTTGGGGTATTTTGGCATCTCGCATTTTTTTAAATGTTTGTAATTCTTTGCTGGAAACTTGATTATTTTTCTTCTTCCCAGTGCTCTCCTGACTCAGCAAGATCACTGAGCACAGAGTGACGTAAGTCCTGACTCAGTAAGAGCACTGAGCACAGAATGATATAAGTTCTGACTCAGCTGCAGTGAAATATACAAGTCGTTCTTTCCTTTTTTTTTGGTGTGCATTACATAAAAAAGACAACATAGATTTATGCTAATAAATTTTGAGTAATTATCATTTCAATTAATAAATATAGTTTTAGTTCAAGTATCTATATTATATTGTAACAAAGATTGAATCTTATGTTATTTTTTTCATATTGATTATCACCAGAGATATAAAAAAAAGTCATATAATTGAGTATCCTGTGGATATTTTCCAAATAAATGTTATCTGATTCTATATTTTGTGGGGTTTTTTTTTCCTAATTCATTTTATCGTAATAGACAATTAACAAGCAGCTACAAGGCAATCAATCTGTTCATCAGTGACTGCAGAGATATACTTTATTTGTTCTCCATCTCACCACCGGACAAGTACAGCACAAGGCCTTTTTTAAAGTGGGTCCAGACGCAGGGCTAAAAATATCTTCAGTCCCATCAGCATTCCTCCAATGGGGGCACCTTAGGGGCCAGGAAATAAAACAGATTTTACATAATGATAACACTATATGTATTTTTGCATTGCTGTTTGTAAACACCCCAACCGACCAACCATGTTCGAATAACACAGCAGACTAAATCAGGGTTAAGCAGGAACTAATTCCACTTGAGCTAATAAAAGAACTATCTTGTTTGCTAAATATTTTCCTTCTTCACACAGGGTTAAGAATGGAGCTGAAATTGAGATATTCCTTTATAATCATGACGCTTACCATTTTCTAAGTTTCTGTGAAGTCCTGCCTCTTTTTAATACCAAGAACTAAATTTGTTGCTTGTTTCTAGATTTTACTTGTATATTTCTATTTATTTTCATTTTATTTATTGGTGTAGGTTCTTGCAACTCGTAAGGAACAGATGGACCAGAAGTTGCTGGAACTACGCAAGAAGCAAGAGGAATCAGTTCAGATGCGAGAAGAATTGTTGAAAGATATGGAATTGGCACATCAGTTGAACCAAAGGGAACAGAAAAAAATTCAGCAAGATCGATTGATAAGAAAACAAGAACTCGAAGAACAGGTAGAATTTGAACTCTTTTTACCAAAATAAATACTCTTTTAGTTCAACCTTTCTTGCTAAATTTCAGTCTGATTTACCACTAAGTCATTAGATTGTCACTTTTAAAAACTCGACAGAAATAAAGATTTTGCAATGTTTTGGTATGTGCTAGTTTTTGACAGGCATATCATTCGACTAAAGCAGTTCAAGTCATGCAAGGTATCTGCTATGGTTGGTAGTATCGTGATAGTTGGTGTGCTAACTCGTTGTGCGTTGTTTCACTCTGTGTGTAATTTGAAAGCAATGTAGATGAACATGCCAAATAGTCTAATTTAGCAACTTTACAAGTTCAGACTGGACGATAACACCGTGAAATTAACCCAAAGACATTTGTTTGCCCCATTGATTGAGGCTGTAGAATACACTGACTGCATTTCTGCAGAGAGGTGAGCCCCCTCCCCACCAACGAATGTCCTGTTATGACATTAAACAATATAGAATATACTGAAGCTTTGGGGAATGTGGAATATCTCTTCATTGCCATCATTCCCAGGTCCACTCTGGCCCGGAGTGGTAGCACCTGATAGGGCCCTATCTATGGGTCAAATTGAAGTAAACTGTGTTCTTATGCTAAACTGAATTGGTTGAAATAGAAGTTTTGACATTTAAACTGTATACTTATGCTAAACTGAATTATTTGAAAATGAACTGTTTTTAAATAGAACTAAACTGTGTACTTATACTAAACTGAATTGTTTGAAATAGAACTGTTTTTAGATAGAGCTAAACTTTGTACTCATGCTATACTGAATTGTTTGAAATAGAACTGTTTTTGACATTGAAATTGTGTACTTATGTTAAACTGAACTGTTTGCAATAGAACTGTTTTGACATTTAACTGTTTGTAAACAAAAACTATACATATACTAAACTGAATTTTAACTTATTTTGTTCGGCATTAAATGACCCGAAAAGTGTCGATACACCGTAAAACAAAACAACCAACCAACAACATTTGCAGTGTTTAAGGTGAAGGCGCATTTGATCTCTATAGAGTCACCAAATGGTTGAATAAATTTTGTTTGGGTTGCCAGGACATTGATGATCCGTTAAAGACAGTGGCAAATCTGGCATGCAACCCTTTGAGAGTATCAGGCGAGTCCAGCATCACTAATGTCCAATGTGCGTTATCACCTTCATGACCAATGGCAAAAGTGTCCAAAAGCTGCTAAATTGTACCTCACGTTACCAAAATATTACAAAACTTTCTCCGCACCCAAGGAGAAGAAAATTTTTTGAATAATTATAATTTTCATTATTTCAAACATTTTTTTGGGATGACTATCTTCATTATTTTTGATTTTTATACAACAATATGGTTAATATATTTGAAGATGTTTTTGATATACCTGAAGTACCTAGAAACAGTATTTTGATTATTTCATATATTCTTTGGATACATCTCTTCCTTTCATTTTGGAATGGCTCTCTTCCTCTTGTTTTTGGGATACCTCTCTTTATCACTTTTTTGGGATACCTCTCTTCATCACATTTTTGGGATACCTCTCTTCATCACATTTTTGGGATACCTCTCTTCATCACATTTTTGGGATACCTCTCTCTATCACTTTTTTGGGATACCTCTCTTTATCACTTTTTTGGGATACCTCTCTTCATCACATTTTTGGGATACCTCTCTTCATCACATTTTTGGGATACCTCTCTTCATCACATTTTTGGGATACCTCTCTCTATCACTTTTTTGGGATACCTCTCTTTATCACTTTTTTGGGATACCTCTCTTCATCTCATTTTTTTAGATAACTCTCCTCCTATCATTTTTGGATGACTCATTTCCTCTCATTTTTGAATATCTCTCTTCCTCATCTTTATTTCTTTTCGAATGTGTTTGTCTCTATATAATAAGTTATTTGTACCTCTTGTTCCTTTCTGACTCCCTTCCTGTTACTTTATATGAGCAGTAGAGTTCTTCTCTAATTACTGCAGCTAAGATCTTCCACATCCCTGGCAAACATGTTATTGTGGACTACCAAGATGAAGACAAAAGTCCGCAATAATTAATACTTAGATTAAGAAGCCTCATCTCAAAAAGGATTCCCAATAAAAGACAATACAAATTCGGTACGGACCTGACTATGGAAGACCAGATAAGGAGAACAAATAATTAAATTTATTAAACTAAAAAATCCAACCTTGATCGCCCTTTGGGGCCCGTGGCGCAGCAGATAGAGACGTTGAGTCTCTACGGTTCCAGGTGAGCATTGTCAGAAGAGAGTGGTTTCAATTCCAGAGGGTTACTTGGTCAAAATGTGGTGCGATTGACAACAATTATGGTAGGCAGTAATTACTTGGGATACAGTTACAAGACTCAGCATTTCTATTCGAGGTCGCGGTTAATCACCTGATGACGGCCAGAGGTGAAATTTTGCCGAAATGTAGTGAGAAAAACAACACAAAACTACCAAGATGAGGACAAAAGTCCACAATAAATTAATACTTAGATTAAGAAGCCTCATCTCAAAAAAAGGAAACCCAATAAAAGACAAACATGTTATTGGTGTGTAGTTTATTTGTTGGTCAGGTGCTTGCCTCTCGTAGTTGTTTACGTAGTTGCCAAGCTAATTTGTTGTGGATAGATGCAAATCTTTTGAACCAGAATCTATGAATTCCCTCGTAGCTTTGTACCTTTCAATTTTCTTTGCCCACAATGATGCATTTGTATGAAAGATGGTTTTTCTTTTTTTGCAGTTGAGTGCTCGACAACAAGAAGCACTGATTACTCAAGAGAAAGAACGTCAAGCTCAAGAAACTGCCAGACAGGAGGCTGAGGAGTATGAGGATATCTTGCGTCAACAGACGAAAAGGCTACAAATTGAGGGTTTCAAACCACGGGTAAGTGCGGGAATGGGGAAGGAGCTTTGTCCAGCTCTGAATTCAAGACTGCCGATAACAATAATAGAGAGGGGTAATTACTGACCAAAGCAGTTCAAGCCTTGGAAAGTACCCACTATGGTTGTTAGTATTGTGGTAGTTGGTGTGCTGACATGTGGTGCATTGATTCTCTCTGTGTGTGATTTGAAAGTCACATAGACCGAACATGCAATGTAATCTAAATTGGGATCTTATGCTTTATGAGTTTGAACTGGGCCGTCATGCCACGGAAACAACCAAAAAACATTTGTTATGCCAAAGGTGAAGGCTTAGTGCAATAACCAAATGGCTTGAGAAATTTTGCTCGGGTTACAAGAACCCTGATCAGGCATGGTCAGTTAGGCCTAAAAGCATTCATTCCAAAGCTGCGCTCTGAAATGATGAGGTAAGTCTAATGTAGAGCACGGGGAGAGTGCATTTCACTGTGTGCAAATTATTTGTATTAAGAATAGTTACTTGAAGCTCTAATTGTTTACGTAGGATTATTATTATTAGTTACTTGAAACCATTTAACTGTGTGCAAATTATTTGTATTAAGAATAGTTACTTGAAGCTCTAATTGTTTACTAAGGATTATTATTATTAGTTACTTGAAACCATTTAACTGTGTGCAAATTATTTGTATTAAGAATAGTTACTTGAAGCCCTAATTGTTTATTAAGGATTATTATTATTATTTACTTGAAACCATTTAACTGTGTGCAAATTATTTGTATTAAGAATAGTTACTTGAAGCTCTAATTGTTTATTTGGCCCAGCGGTTAGAGTGTTCGCCAATGGCCCGGGAGACCTGGGTTCAATCCCAGGTCGAGTCATACCAAAGACTTTAAAAATGGTACTTGATACCACCTTGCTTAACACTCAGCATTATAAGGTACGGTTCAAGGGTAAAGTGGAGCAATCCTGGGAATGGAGTAGCGCCCTCCCCTACACCTTGGTGTAGTAGCTATCGAAAAGGGAGCCTTCGGGTCACCCTCGACTAACTTATTATTATTTACTTGAAACCATTTAACTGTGTGCAAATTATTTGTATTAAGAATAGTTACTTGAAGCTCTAATTGTTTACTAAGGATTATTATTATTAGTTACTTGAAACCATTTAACTGTGTGCAAATTATTTGTATTAAGAATAGTTACTTGAAGCCCTAATTGTTTATTAAGGATTATTATTATTATTTACTTGAAACCATTTAACTGTGTGCAAATTATTTGTATTAAGAATAGTTACTTGAAGCTCTAATTGTTTATTAAGGATTATTATTATTATTTACTTGAAACCATTTAACTGTGTGCAAATTATTTGTATTAAGAATAGTTACTTGAAGCTCTAATTGTTTACTAAGGATTATTATTATTAGTTACTTGAAACCATTTAACTGTGTGCAAATTATTTGTATTAAGAATAGTTACTTGAAGCCCTAATTGTTTATTAAGGATTATTATTATTATTTACTTGAAACCATTTAACTGTGTGCAAATTATTTGTATTAAGAATAGTTACTTGAAGCTCTAATTGTTTACTAAGGATTATTATTATTAGTTACTTGAAACCATTTAACTGTGTGCAAATTATTTGTATTAAGAATAGTTACTTGAAGCTCTAATTGTTTAATAAGGATTATTATTATTAGTTACTTGAAACCATTTAACTGTGTGCAAATTATTTGTATTAAGAATAGTTACTTGAAGCTCTAATTGTTTAATAAGGATTATTATTATTAGTTACTTGAAACCATTTAACTGTGTGCAAATTATTTGTATTAAGAATAGTTACTTGAAGCTCTAATTGTTTACTAAGGATTATTATTATTTTAGCATGTCATTGTGCTATAACATGTATACAACTTATTCACTTCACAACAGGCTTGCTACACTCACACCCTTGGTCACATTGTGAAGGGTGATTGGAACCCCACTATATCGTATCGAAAATATTGTGAGATAATCTCATAGATTTTCTTTTTTCACAAAATGTGGTAAGGTTAATCTAAAAAGATTATCTTTTTTTTCCCCTATATTTTCTATATTCAATCCTTATAAACAGTGGTTTTATTAAGCATATTCTTAAACAATATTTCTTACAGCATTTAGTATTTCTCCAATCTTGATTCTTTTAAGCACTTTGATTTGACTTATCAAGGCTTTGTTTGGTTTGTGCCATCCAGATTTTAGCTGTAACCCATTATTTATCTTGGCAAAAAAGCTTAATGAGAATGTGCTCTTTAGATGAAAATTGGGTTGTAGGAAAAACAGATTTCCAATCTAACCTGTTTTATCCGCGTCTCTATTTTTATTTCTTCTCTTCTCACTTGCTCTTTCTTTCTTTCTTTTTTTTCCCTGGAACTCAGGCCTAGCCTCTACAAGTCTCAAAGATCAACCGACTCAAAACCAAAAGTCAGCTCTTTTTTATCTTTCTCTGATCTCAGGCAAGAAACTGAAATCCATATTTACCAACCCCTCTGCTCGAGCAGGATATGACACAAGGTCAATTTTTAAATGAAGTTTAACAGGTTTAATTTCAGAGTTTTCCTTCTCCTAGACTAGTTACCTCACCAAGGCTGAAGAACCTTGTCTGCCCTACTATTTACCCATAGCTGGAGGGAGAATAATTGGATTCATACATTTCCCAAGGGTATTAGTGCTTTGTGAAATGCAATCGGTCTCATCCAGGATTTGAACTTGTGTCGCCATGTCCATTTCCTGTGACGATAACCATTACACCACGGGCACCTCCTGGAAACTGAAGAAACTGAAATCTTTCACTTGTGTTAGCCTCATTCTGGCTGATAATGCATGCTCTGTGCCATTTCTATATTGGTTTGCTGAAATTTGCCTCGCAAGTCTATGATGTCTACAAACACATGCCCAAATAATTCAATCTCTCTCGCTCAGAGAACTACTCAAGGATGCTGTATGCTGTTTTAGACAGATCCTGGAAGCAGCACCTTACAAAACAGTTGTTCTATGGCCACTTACCTCCCATCACACAAACTATCCAAGTAAGATGAGCCATACATGCTGGTAATAGCTGATGAAATATGAATTTATGAGAGATGTTTTATGGACTACTATGCATGGACAGACCAGTGTTTGCTACACCTAAAACTGTGTGGACAGTGTGCTGTTTAGACTTACCAAGAATTGATGGTAATGATGAATATATTTTCTATTAAAAGTAAGTAAAGTTGGTGACCATAGTCGAGGGTGACCCGAAGGTTCCCTTTTCAATAGCTACTATATTGAGGTGTTGGGGAGGGTGCTACTCCATTCTCTGGATTGCTCCACTTTACCCTTGATCCTTAGCTTATAATGCTGAGTGTTAAGCAAGGCGGCATCAATTACCATTTTTTTTTTAATCTTTGGTATGACTCAACCTCAGATTGAACCCCAGTCTCCCAGACCATTTGTGAAGAATCTATTCATTAGGCCAATGGCCCGGTTTAGACCGGGAAAGAAGTAGTGCCCTCCTCTACACCTCGGTGTTGTAGCTATTGAAAAGGGAGCCTTTGGGTCACCCTTGACTATGGTCACCAACTTGACTTGCTTTTATATTTTCTGTACATTACCGAAGCAATTTTACCAGTGGCCAATTCTAAGAACATACCCAGTATTCATAAGTAGAGGTGTTGGTAGTATAATGGTTATCACCCGAGTTGAAACCCTGGACAGGGTTGTTTGCTTGGTCAGTCAGCTGGGGCTGTAGAATATACCGACTGCACCTCTGCAGAGGGGTAAAACCACCCCCAACGAGTGTCCTGGATATGAAACTAAACAATCTGATGGTGAAGTTTCACTGATGCTGGAGTTTTGGGTAATGCGTAGCACCCCTTCATTGCCATTGCTCCCAGGTCCACTCTGGCCCAGAATGGTAGCACCTGATAGGGTCCTATCTCTTGGTTAAATAGAACTAAACTGCATACTTATGCTAAACTGAATTGTTTGAATTAGAACTGTTTGACTAAACTGAATAGCTTGAAATAGAAATGTTTTTGACATTTTGACATTTAAACTGCATGCTTTTTACTAAACTGAATTGTTTGAAATAACTGTTTTTAACATTGAAACTGTACTTACACTAAATTGAATTGTTTAATATAGAACTGTTTTGGCATTTAACTGTGTGTAAACAAAATCTGTACTTATTCTAAACTGAATTAGCTGAAGTAGAACTGTTTTGACAAACTGTGTACTCATGCTAAACTGAATTATTTGAAATAGAGCTGACTATTTGCATAAAAATGGATTTGGTGTTAAATAATCTACTAAGGTTGATATGCCATAAAACGCAACCAACCAAAAAGGCTGTTTGCATTTCACATTATGCTAATACCCTTGGGAAAGATATAAACCTAGGTATTCTCTCTCCAGCCATGGGTAAATAGTAGGGTAGACTAGCTCTTTATCTTTGGTATGGCAACTGATCTAGGAGAAGGAAAACTCTGAAATCAAACTTTACTTAAAAATAAACCTTGTGTTACATCATGCTGATGGGGTAGGGGTTGTGGTTGGTAAACTCTTTCCCAGCATTTATATCTACTAGCAAAAAATTAATTTTTTTTTTTGTTTTTTTTTCTTTCAGGATTATCGGAGGAAAAATGCCTGGTTATGAGGTAATGTGGGGGGTTTCAAATTGAAGAAGAGGTTCAACGTGAGAAGACGGGAAAGAAAAAAAATTTTGATCATGATAACCTGCTTCATCATTTTCTACGTTTGTGTGCGGCTCTGAAGATACAAATTTGTGTATGTGTGTATGTCAGTGAGCAGGAATGGGAGGTTGTAGTATACGCTTGTAATTATAAATGTGTGATTTTTATGAGCACCAGGTGCATTGTAACAATTTTCTTTTAAGCATGTTCCAAGAAACTTTTTATTTATGACAATAAAGCTTTATAAAAATTTTTTCCATAGAAAATGTTTCTTGTTTTTGTTTTGGATTGGTCCTTGTATATTTGTGTGTGTGTTCATTGTCTAGTAGGTAGAGTGTTCGCCAATGATCCAGGAGACCTGGGTTCAATCCCAGGTCGCGTCATAACAAAGACTTTAAAAATGGTACTTGATGTCTCTGTGCTTAACAATCAGCAATATAGGGTACATATTAAGGGTAAAGTGGAGCAATCCAGGGAAAGGAGTAGCGCCCTCCCCTACAACTTGGTGTAGTAGCTATTGAAAACTTTACTAACGTATATTGTTACAAACTTCTAGCTTACCCCATTGGTTGGGGCTGTGAAATAAACTGATTGCTTTTCAGCCAAGAGATAAGACTCCAACCCCAACAAGTGTCCTGGATATGATACAAAACAATCTGATGGTGAGGCTCCAGTAATGCTAGAGCTTTGGAGAATGCTGAGTACCTCTTCATTACCATTGCTCCCTGGTCCAGTCTGGCTCAGAGACATTTGAAATAGAACTGTTTTTGACATTAAAACTGCATATCTATGCTAAACTGAATTCTTTGAAATAAAACTGTTTTTGACATTAAAGCTGTATACTTAACAGTTTGAAATAGAACTGTTTTTAAATAGAACTAAACTGTGTACTTATGCTAAATTGAATTTTTTGAAATAGAACTGTTTTTAACATTGAAACTGTGTACTTATGCTGAACTAAATTGTTCGAAATAGAACTGTTTTTAACATTTAGCTGTTTGTAAACAAATACTATACTTAACTGAATTATTTAAAATTTAATTCGGCATCAAATGACCCAAAAAGGGTTGATATACCATAAAACAAAATAATTAACCAACCAACTTGTAGCATATAGGTAAACCACAGGTTAAAAAAACAAGAAAAGGTGAGATTCTTTCTCAGAATTCATTCTTGATAAAAAAACAGACATAAAACAATGGATGTCGAGAGTACAACATTTATTTTACTTTGACAACAGAAGAAAATGGAAAGAAAAAAACTCATTCCAAATGTGGAGGAGGAGTCACAAACATTAAAAGATGTCAGCAAATATTTACATACGATTAAACCACAAAAACACTTACCTGCCTTGATGACAGGGTTAAACGAATCTTCATTCGAAATTTCAGCTTGTAAAGAACCATGTCTCACCTGTTTTTAGTTGTAGGAGTTGATGCAATATCTTATTTTTTTTCAATGTCAGTCAACATGCTTCTCCGCACACATCACAATTTCTGTAAATTTCACATGTTTTGCACTTCTCAGCCACCTAAAATTTGCCGACAGACCTCTGTTCAAGTCTCCAATTCTGAAGGTTTAAGAGTATCAAATCACTCCTTTATTGCTATTACTTCCTGTTCCACTCTGACACTAAATTGCATTTGGTGATGAGGCTCTAGTTCCACTGGTATTCATTCCCATTACTGAGTTGGAGTGGTAGTACTTGTCAGAGTTTCACATCTTTGACAGATTTGAGATAAAGTCTAAAATGGTTTTGAACTATGTTAAAACATCGGCTCTTAAAACATTGATATTCAATTAAGTATGAAGTGTTTAACCGGACATTGAAATGATGGTTAGAGTGTTCACCAATGGTCCAGGAGACCTGGTTTAAATCCCAGTTCGAGTCATACCAAAGACTCAAAGAATGCCTCCTTGCTTAACACTCAGCAATATAAGGTACAGATCAAGGGTAAAGTGGAGCAATCCAGGGAAAAGAGTAGTGCCCTCCCCTACACCTTGGTGTAGTAGCTATCAAAAAGGGAGCTGTTAGATCACCTTTGACTACAGTTGCCAATTTTACTTTTTACTTATAAAGTGTTTACCAGTTTAAAATGATTGTGAACAAATATTCATAGATAAAAAAGTGTATTGTTAACATTGAAAATATAGTCATACTCAAAATCAAACATTTATGAATTATTGAATTTTGATGGGTCATCAAATAACCCATAAGCAGTTGATCTGCCATTAAACTAACAATTATTTGTATTAGATTGGAATACTTTAAACCATACAACTGGGTGCTAACAGCTGATCATAGAAATTTTTTTAAATATAGTGATAACTGCATTCAAATATTTAAGAATGAATCAAATTTTGGCATTAGATAACCCATATTGATTTGATGTGCCATTAAAGAAATGTTTCAAAGAAAACCAAGAGAATTCATACTGTCAGCATGCCTTTATGATGGATTCAGTATCAAGTATTCCTCTCACCCTCTGGTTCCATGACTTAGTTTGGTCTTGGGGGTGCTACTCATGTAGTGTTCCTTGGACACGAATAACCAGGCAGAGCCCATCCCTCTCAAGGTCTACAACTAGTTTGATTTTAGAGTTTTCCTTCTAGACCATAGCAATGTTAAAGATTGATAAGAAATTAGTCTCTTGACAAGTCAATGATTGGTTTGGTTGGGTTGGGTTTTATGGCATATCAACCATTGTAGGTTATTTAATGCCAAATCCTCTTTATACATATATATTAAATATATATGATTTGGATTAGTTGTATTTTATGGTATATCAACCATTGTAGGTTATTTAATGCTAAATCCTCTTCATACATATATATTAGATATATAGGATTTGGTTTGGTTGGGTTTTATGGCATATCAACCATTATAGGTTATTTAATTCCAAATCCTCTTTATACATATATATTAAATATATATGATTTAGTTTGGTTGGGTTTTATGGCATATCAACCATTGTAGGTTATTTAATGCCAAATCTTGTTTTTATATATATATCAAATATTTTTGTTAACTCATTTTGTAGATACATTTTTGTATGGGTTTAGCTTGGTATGATCTTATGGCATATCAACCATTGTCGGTTATTTAATACCAAATCCTGTTTTTACATATAAATTTGATATATATAATTTCTAAACACATTTTGTTTATAACATTTTTTAAATAAGTCTGAGCTCCTTTTTTGCACATTGGTAAATGGTTCCAAGTATTTCTATCTAATATGAATAATTTTATTTACCATTAATCATTTATTTGCACAGAGTTAAATGGTTCCAAGTATTGCTAAGTATCACTAACCTTAGTCAACCTGAAGGCTCCCTTTTTTTAATAGTTCCTACACTGAGGTACAGAGGAGAGTGCTACTCCTTTCCCTGGATTCCTTCACTTTACTCTTGATAAATACCTTATAATTCAAGGATGTATCAAGTACCATTTTTTGAGTCTTTGGTATGACTTGACCTGAGATTGAACACTGGTCTCCCGGGTCATTGGTGAACACTCTACCACTAGGCCAATAGGCTGTTTTCACTCGGCCCATTGGCCTAGAGGTAGAGTGTTTCTTCCTAGTATCACTAACAATTCAATTAAACCTCAGTCATTTGTTTGCACACAGGTTGAATAACAAACAGTTTTATTCGACCCATTGATAGGATCCTTTCAGGGGCTACCACTCCTGGCCAGAGTGAACCTAAGGGTAATGATAATGAAGGAGTACTCTGCATTCTCTAAAGCTCCAGGATTACTAAAGCCTCACCATCAGATTGTTTGGTGTCATATCCAGGACACTCAGTGGAGTGGAGTTGGGTTCAGTGTTCGTCAATGGCCCGGGAGACTGGGGTTCCCTCCCAGGTCGAGTCATTCCAGACTCAAAAAATGCTACTTGATACCTCCTTGCTTAACACTCTGCATTTTAAGGTACGGATCAAGGGTAAAGTGGTCCAATCCAGGGAATGGAGTAGCGCCCTCTCCTACACCTTGGTGTAGTAGCTATTGAAAAAGAAGCCTTCGGGTCGCCCTCGACTACGGGCGCCAATTTAACCATCTGCAGAGATGCAGTCGGCGTATTCTACAGCCCCAGCCGTCTGGTCTTCGATGATTTGTGGAGAAGCTATCAATTTATACCCTTGGTCATCACTTCAAGTGTGCGAATCTGATGACTTTGTCCATTATAGTTGACCGAACAAAAGAACCGACAGTCAGATAAAACACGAGCCAGATCAGAAACGAGAAGCAAGAAATCCACGAACTCTTGGCCTGCTGGAATTATCAAGTAAAAAATTTCTAAGTAGCAGTTTTATCTAAGCTAGGAAGGTCCATAGTTTCAAGTTGGCGAAAGATAGCTGATGTCAAAAATCGACTAATTGTAGCAAAACCACATTTCGAATGTATTAATAAGAAATTCGATCTCTTGTCAAATCGATGATTCGTGGGAAAGCCATCAATTTATACTTCTCTTTGCTATCGATTTTTTGTAAAATAGATTTGTGATCAGTTGGAATTCACAACGATGAATAAAAGCAACTCACAGTCACTGTGATTGAATATTCATAGAGCTTCTGCGTTGAATTCTCAATCAAGTTAAATGATCAAACAGTTGTATTTCAAACAATTCAGTTTAGCATAAGTAGAAGACGTTGGCAATCGTAGTTGAGGGCGACCAGAAGGCTCCCTTTTCAATAGCTACTACACTGAGTTGTAGAGGAGAGCGCTACTCCTTTCCCTGGATTGCTCCACTTTACCCTTGATACGTACTTTATATTGCTGAGTGTTAAGCAAGGAAGTATCAAGTACCATTCTTAAAGTCTTTGGTATGACGCGACCAGGGATTGAACCCAGGTCTTCCGGGCCATTGGCGAACACTCTACCCACTAGCATAAGTTAGCATAAGTACACTAGGTTAAATGTTAAACAATTCTATTTGACCCATTGATAGGATGCTCTCATTCTGTTATATAATTACGGAATGATTTTTTTTAAATAAATCATTTTTCGTTAATTATATTTCATCATTTAGTTTGGTTGGGCTTTGAACCATTCGGCTCTTAGTTCAGGTGCACAGACATTGGGCACAGTTTACGCTCGTGCGCAGAAGATATGACAATCACAATTGTTATAATAAACCCCAGATAGGAAATGGGACTGGAGTATGAATAACGTCATGCCTGGAAGCGATGGGCTGAGAATTTGGGTATTTTGAAAAAGTTTTTCGGGTCCCGACCAGCGAAGATGAAAGAAGATCTAAAACTCCACGAGATGTGCCGAGCGTTTAAGTTTTATTAGCATGGTATGATACAAAAGAATTTTAAGAATTGTGTGTCTCTCTCCTCGTGTCGAAGAACCGAACTCAGAAGTCAAGAAGTTAATAAACGTTCGTACGTGTACAACATTGAGTTCGCCAGTTAATGTGTTGTGTATTTCCCTGTATTTGAATTTGTACATGTGCCGTTGGATTGAGATCTCATTGTGATTATGATATGGCTATGGTTGTGAGTATACAACTATTCCAGGCCAGAGTGGACCTGGGAGTGATGGTAATGAGGAGGTACTCCACATTCTCCAAAGCTCCAGCGTTACTGGAGCCTCACAATCAGATTTTTTAGTCTCATATACCAGGATACTTGCTGGAGGAATCTTACCTCTCTCTGCAGAGATGCAGTCGGTGTTATTTTATAGCCCCAGCCGACTGGGCCACTCGTTGGTAGAGTCTTACTCCTCTGCAGAGATGCAGTCGGTGTATTCAACAGCCCCAGCCTATAAAACTATTTACCATTTGGGCGAATGAAACCATACATAACCTTTACATATGTAGCAGAAAGAAAGAATTTCAAATTATTGTTTAGCGTGGGAATTATTTTGGCTGTTGAGGTTTCGATTTTATATTTTCGACTAATGAGAATGGTTTATGCTATTCTACTCGGGTAACTTTCCCGGGCAATATAAAAGGGTGTTTAACGCTCTTTCTACCTCTCTTTTTCACTGAGTCCAGTTGCAGACGGACTACATCAACACGAAGATAGCGCATTCAACACCATAGGCCACTGTTCCTTTAGGAGACCATTCCTTATCATTCCTTCCTTCCTCCTTGACCAACTGGACCTCGAAACTTCAGGTTGAATGCTTAATTCCTGCTCTCACATTTGCAACTGTTTTCTTCAATTAATACGACTCACAGTACAAGGGATTTCGTTTGAAGCTGTCATTAAAGTTTTTGGAACTCAACAATATTCTCGTCAACTCATTTTGTTTTACGTTTCTTAAAGCAACAAGACTGACCAACCATTTGCTCCTTGTTATACATACAACACAAACATAGCTTCATGCTATCATGGTGCTACTATATCGACTTTCTGGTATTCGTTTTTCCTGCCTAGTCAAAGTGGCAATTTCAAGAATACGTATTTACACATCCTGCCGATCGTCGATGTCCATCAGCCTGTATGTAAACTAGATTCCTGACACTTATATCGAATATCATACAACAGAGGTCTTGTGCCATTGGCAGGTTATTATTGTGCAATTGGTACATGAAAAAGGCAAATTAACAACAGAAACGAAACATTCGTTTGACACTGAATAAAGGAAAAGTTTCCTCTCAAAAACTTTGTACAATAACTGGAAGACCGAGGTCTATATCGACTGTAATTTACGGAATAATCGAAATGTTTCCTCTCAAAACTTTACACAATACAGGAAGATAGAGGTCTATATTGACTGAAATTAACGGAATAATGGAAGTGTTTCCTCTCAAAACCTTTTACAATACAGGCAGACTGAACTCTATATCGACTGTAATTTACGGAATTATGGAAGTGTTTCCTCTCAAAAACTTTATACAATACAAGACCGATGTCTGTATTGACTGAAATTAACGAAATAATCAGTGTTTCCTCTCAAAACCTTTTACAGTACAGGAAGGCCGAACTCTATATCGACTGTAATTTACGGAATTATGGAAGTGTTTCCTTTCAAGCGGCTCATTTGCCCTGTGCGTAAAGTGTTCATCAATGACCCAGGAGACCTGGGTTCAATCTCAGGTCACGTCATACCAAAGACTTTAAAAATGGTACTTGATACCTCCTTGTTTAACACTCAACAATATAAGGTACGTATCGAGGGTAAAGTGGAACAATCAAGGGAAAGGAGTAGCGACCTCCCCAACAACTCAGTGTAGTAGCTATTGAAATGGGAGCCTTCTGGTCGCCCTCGACTACGGTCGCCAACTTTACTTTTCCTCTCAAAACTTTATACAGCACAAGAAGACCGTGGTCTATATCGACTGTAATTTTCGGAATTATAGAACTAGTTCCTCTCAAAACTTTACACAATGCAAGAAGGCTGAAGATTATATCGACTGAAATTTATGGGGCTGATGAAAGGTTTATTGTGATTGTGGTTAGTTGGTATTGTTGTGAAATTCTTAAGTTTGCAAACTGACTCTTTTTCTTCTTGCCTCATTCACTTGTCTTTTTTTGTCTGTCAAAGCTGAAGGGAATTAAAGACGGAAGAAAAAAGACAAAGATACTTTTAGACTCAATTTTTATTTCAGGATTTACAAGTATTCCGTGGTGGTGGTGGATTGTTTTCCTGAACCAGTAGAAGTAGCCGGCTCCCCCAGACAAGGCGCTTGAAGAGCATACGGGAATTATAAATTAAGGGTCTGTCATGTGTATCCGTGTTCAGTGGGTACGTTCGACCGAGGCTGCTATTAGTAGGAGAGACACAACGCGCTGATAAGTTCGGGACCCAGCAAGCACGTGTGCTTCCTATAAGCAGCAGAGAGGATAAAATCTGTTCGGTCGAGGTGTCTCCAGGTCATTAAGAGAGTTTCACGCCACGAAGCACCTCTTTGTAGGCATGCATCGATTTTGCTTCCTGTCAGAAGCCTTCTGGGAAACTTACATTTTTTTATTTATTTTATTTCATTTTTAATGTTATGGTCTTTTAATTACTTTTTAACCCCACAAATTTTCGGAATTATGAAAAGTAAATTATTTCAGAATTAAAAAAATAAATAAATGAATAAATAAAGCGTTTTTTTTCCTTTTTTTTTTTTTTGTTTTTTGTTTTCCAAGAAAATGTTTTAGAGAATTTTGCAAGAAACTCCTTAGCGCAAATTATCGGGCCGTGCCCAATGGAAAAAATTTCCACATAAAGTTCTATTATCACACCTCAAGGTTTTTAACTTCGTATTAATTCAAACACAAAATGACTAAATAAGTCCTCTGCCTCCGTTTTTTTGTATTGTTTCTATTTTGAGCTTTTAAAAAAAGAAAACAATTTCTGGTTTGACCAGATTAGAGAGGAACTGGTTTGACAGGGGTATTAAGGGTGGATCCAGAAGCAACAACACCCGTACCCACACATGCACGAGACGCGTACTTATGTGCAGCTTTTCCCTACTTTCTGCCTTTTCCACCCCCGGAATATTTGTCCAATTACCCAACTTATTTCTTTTTATCAATAAGGCTTGTATATATATATATATATATATATATATATATAGGGAGAAAAAAAAAGAAAATATTTTTTATTAAGGATTATCTTTGTTATACGAACGGATACATACACATACAGACACAAACATACATGCAGAGAAACTTGAAAATAAAAACAAACTTTGTATATATATATATATATATATACAGGTAGATTAATCCAGATCCCAAACATTTTCTTTCTTTTTTCATGCCTTTCTTTCTTTCTTTCTTTCTTTTAAGCCTTTCTTTTAAGCCTTTCTTTCTTTCTTTCTTTCTTTCTTTTAAGCCTTTCTTTCTTTCTTTCTTTCTTTCTTTTTTCATGCCTTTCTTTCTTTTTTTCTTTCTTTCTTTCTTTCAAGCCTTTCTTTCTTTCTTTCTTTCTTTCTTTTTTCATGCCTTTCTTTCTTTCTTTCTTTCTTTCTTTCTTTCTTTCTTTCTTTTAAGCCTTTCTTTCTTTCTTTCTTTCTTTCTTTCTTTCTTTCTTTCTTTCTTTCTTTCTTTCTGTTTACTTCTTCCCGTTCTTCTTTCTTTAAATTTCTTTCTTTCTTTGATATACATATTCATTAAACTTAGGATCAAACCTTCACGAATACACGAATCACAATACAAAATTCATTACAATTTTGGTTTTGCCCGGAAGTTATTTAAACTAATGTCCGAACGGGTTCAAGGGGAGCTTAGGGGAACGAAGGGGAGCCATATCCCGGGTTTGTAATTATTATCACTTGTTTAGCCGATTAGTTTGATGTGACGAATTTTAATCGTTTAGGTGAACAGGTTTATTTTCCTTTTCACACACACACACACACACACACACACACACACACACACATACACACACACACACACATATATATATATATATATATATATATATATATATATATATATATATATATCAACAATAAAATTAGTTTCATTTTTAAAATAAGAATACTTTTGCTTATGATCATATAGTAAGTAAGTAAAGATAGCTACTACATCAATGTGTAGGGGAGGGCGCTACTCCTTCCCTGGATTGCTCTACTTTACCCTTGATCCGTACCTTATAATGCTGAGTGTTAAGCAAGGAGGCATCAAGTACCATTTTTTGAGTCTTTGGTATGACTCGACCTGGGATTGAACCCAGGTCTACCGGGCCATTGGCGAACACTCTAACCCCTAGGCTAATTATTATTATTTTACTTCTTTAAGAGTTTTTCACACCAGAAGTTAACTGATGGTCTTCCAATGTAGTTTGAGTGACAGAAAGTCTTGAGTCTCCAGGACTCTTCTCAGTATTCTAGTCGATTCTAATATTGTCGTTTGGATGGTCTACGCTCTTTTTCTTATTTCCAATTCTTCGAGACCCTTTACCAATCCTCTTGTGACTACCGAGCACACCGATTCAATTCACTTTCATATTCCATATTTTTTTTCAGTTCCCCAGCAAGGTCTAGGTACTTATCTTTCTTTTCGCTTTCTTTCAGTTTTACTCTGTGTTCTGCACGGACGGAAAATTTCAGAATTTGCCAGTTGCCTCCTTGGGTAACTCCGCTTCTTATTTCAACCTTAAAAAAATCTTCACACGGAACATATACCCAATTAATACAATATTTACACATGGAGATCAAATTTTGTTAAGTAATCCTTCTCAATTCCCCCAAATGCCCTATTAAATTCTTTTACTTACCAAATTTTTCTGAAATAATTCCATTTAATCTTGAATTTTTTTATACACTATTGAAGCTTTTGGTTTAATTTGGTTTGGTTTAGTTGGTTGGGTTTTATGGCATATCAATATTTACCAAACCCTCCGCTCGGGCAGGATATGACACAAGGTCAATTTTTAAACGAAGTTTAACAGGTTTGAATTCAGAGTTTTCCTTCTCTTAGACTAGTTGCCTTACCAAGGCTCAAGAACCTAGTCTGTCCTACATAGCTGGGGGGAGAATAATTGGGTTCATACCTTTCCGAAGGGTATTAGTGCTATGTAAAATGCAATCGGTCTTGTCCAAGATTTGAACTCGTGTCGCCGTGTCCATTTCTTACGACGATAACCATTACACCACAGGCACCTCCAAAGGGTTTTATGGCGTATCAACCTGTGTTGGTTATTTAACGCCAAATCCATATTTATGCAAATACTCAGTTCTATTTCAAACAATTCAGTTTAGCATGAGTACACAGTTTAATTGTCAAAAACATTTCTATTTCAAGCTATTCAGTTTAGTCAAACAGTTCTAATTCAGTTTAGTATAAGTATAGATTTTATTTACACACAGTTAATTTTCAAAAGAGTTCCATTTCAAGCAATTCAGTTTAGCATAAGTACGCAGTTTTAATGTAAGTACAGTTTAATAGTAAAAAAACATTTCTATTTCAAGCTATTCAGTTTAGTCAAACAATTCAGTTTAGCATAAGTATGCTGCTAGTTCTATTTAACCCATAGATAGGGCTCTATCAGGTGCTACCACTCCAGGTCAGAAGGGACCTGAGACCAATGGCAATGAAGGGGTGCTCCGCATTCCCCTAAGCCCCAGCATTACTGGAACCTTACCATCAGATTGTTTAATGTCATATCCAGGACACTCATTGGGGGGGGTTTACAGACAATGTATTCTACAGCCCCAGCCGACTGGGCAAGTTTGATTTGGCAGTTTGTTCCAAGAATCTAGTTATCCAATTGGTCAATAAACTTAGTAAAATAAATAAAGTTGGCGACCTTAGTTGAGGGTGACCCGAAGGCTCCTTTTTCAATTGCTACTACACCGAGGTGTAGGGGAGGGCGCTACTCCATTCCCTAGATTGCGCCACTTTACCCTTGATCCTCACCTTATAGGGCTGAGTGCTAAGCAAGGCAGCATCAAGTACCATTTTTTTTGAGTCTTTGGTATGACTCGACCTAGGATTGAACCTCGGTCTCCCGGACCATTGGCAAATAAACTTAGAATCCGATGAAATTTCCATTTTCAAAAATAACTCAAGTCTTTTAACAGAAGTATTGGTAATTGTTTATTTGGGAATCAAATTCTTTACACACACAAACACACACACACACACATATATATATATATATATAAAGGATTTTGAATGAAAAGTTTTTGGTGAGAAGTTAGCGAACCCACTTAATTTAATTTTATGAAATGTTCACGAGGTTAGCATTTTAAAATGGTTGACTAGGAATCAAAATTAAAGCAATTTGTTTAATGATTTTTTAAATTTAATTTCATGCAACAAAATTTTATAAAATATTTTATTGTTAAAATGTCATGATATTGTGAATCCTTTTGAGATGAGGCTTCTTAATCTGAGAATTAATTTTTATTTATTGCGGACTTTTTGTCCTCATCTTGGTAGTTTTTGTGTTGTTTCTTCTTTCACTACGTTTCGGCCAAATTTCACCTCTGGCCTTCTTCAGGTGATTAACTACGACCTCGGATAGGAATGCTGAGTCTTGTAACCGTATTCCCAGTAATTACTGCCTTCCATAGTTGTTGTCTATCGCACTGAAGAATGCCAGAGGTGAAATTTGGCCGAAACGTAGTGAAAAGAAACAAAAAAGTCCGCAATAGATAAAAATTAATTGTCATGATATTGTTCAGAATACTTGTGCATCATCATCATCATCATCATCATCATCAAGAGTACGGGTTCCCTTGATCCTCTTTCGCTATACGTCCCTATCGGCCATCGCTCTTGTCAGATCCTCTAGTTTGCATCAAGTGTCTGAAGAATGAAAGTATTTGCAGGCCGGTCAACACTAGTGTGTCCATGCATAGAAGTCCACTGGAGAACATCATTTATGAGTTCGTCTCTGCTTCCCCAGTATTGCTCAGTGTGTCTTGTCCGCTTTACTTGGATGGTTTGTGAGATGGGAGGTAGGTAACCATACAGTTACTGTTTTGTGGATGTTACTTTAAGGATATGTTCAAAATGCATAACCCTTGTATAGTTCCTATCTTGCATTTTTTCCATGGACCTTGTTGAAGTCCAGGTGGTGTAGCCATACAATAGTACTAACATGGCTACAGCTCGAAAGAATTCCCGTTTTATTTTATAAGAGAAATCGGATCTCCCCATAGCTGATAACCTGTCAATAACAGTCCATACCATTCCTTTGCGTATGTTGACATCACTTTCAGTGGATGAGATAATTCTACCGAGGTATGTCAAATGATCTGCTAATTTCAGATGTTCGTTAATTAATGTGCAGATGGCACCATCTTGTTTAAAACATTTTCATAGTGAACTGATTTTACTGTTTAGACCGTTTTTAGGGGTAGATTTTAATCATAATTGTATATATATATATATATATATATATATATACGAGAATGGACAGAAAAGTTCATTGGCTGAAAAGTTCATGCGATGACGTCATATCTGCTGTTTGTTGAGTTTTTGACTAATTGGGTCCAAGCAATGGTGGAAGATGTGTGGATTATGTTGAAAAAGAAACTTCATTTGGTCACATTTCATGAGATTATCTTGGTCCGCTTATGAAATATCCGCTGACTCTCGTATCTTTTCCCCTCTCTCTCTCTCTCTCTCTCTCTCTCTCTCTCACACACACACACATATATATATTGTTTGTGTCTTATCGAGTTCATAAGTGATATCTTCTATGGACCCCCTCACATGGCCAAGCAAAAACAGCAGCTCAGTGTCGATACGGGATGTAGCCCTGAGGACCAGCCAGAAGCGATGAACGATAGGGAGGAGTTGCGAGAGAGGGTCAGGGATATCCGTGCTGGCAGCACGACATGATGATGATGATGATGATGATGATGTACCTTAAAATGCGTATACACCTTGTAAATACCGGCCGTGGTTATTGTTTGAACGTTAAATGCTTTTAAAATAAAACACGCTTTCTTACACATGCACAGATTCTTATGATATATATATATATATATATATATATATATATATGAGTACACAGACATACAGATTCATATATATATGTGTGTATGTCTATGTATATATTTGTATGTGTATATTTATATATATGTATCATCATCATCATCATCATCTTGTCATGTCATCAACACGGATATGTATGTATGTTGGCCTTACCACTGCAACTCTTTCCAGACGACTTACAATGCACCTAAATGACTCCAGTTCTATTGTCTTTCATCTTAAGAACCATTCTATTCCTAAATCCAATTTTCGAAAAATTCTAAGTTGAAAACACCAGTATAATCGCACACGAAATTGATAAGCCGCGATTACAAATCTCAGAAGCCCTACAAATGAAAAAAAAAAAAAACAAACTAAAATCAATAGAATTAATTTTGAAAATAGCGACAATGTTTTGAAATGCTTTTATTTATTTATCATTACCCCCCCCGTTTTCCTCTATATTCTATTTCTGTTGATAGCGTTCCCTTTTTAAATAGCTCCCCCTTTTCTAAATACATCAGTTACCCTGTTTTTATCCAACTTTGCGTTCCCATATTTTCGTTATGGTATAAACTTTCAAAACTCTTTTTAAAAAATACAAACATACCTTACTCAAGCAAGCAACCCCTGATGATGGCCTATGAAGGGTCCGAAACACTCGGGACAATTTTGGGAAATTCATCTACCAATTCCAACCAGAAGCTAAGACACTTATCAAAAAACTTGAAAGGATCTTAGATAAATTATACAGACAAAATTTATCTTTATCATTTAATGAAACATGAATGTATATATATATATATATATATATATATATATATATATATATATATATATATATATATATATGCTTATGTCTGTGTGCATATGCATATTTGTATATATCTGTATACTTATATATACGTATACACACACACACACACACACACACACACACACACACACACACACATATGTGTAGATACCTGTATAATAATGTATATTTATATGTATGTATATGCATGTATATATGCATATATATATGTATAGGTATGTATATATTTATACATATATATGTATGTGTATATAAACATATATGTATATAGATATATATGTGTGCATATATATATATATATATATATATATATATATATATATATATATAAAGTTATACATAAACTTGTAAACATATACTATCTCTGTCTGTTCGTCTGAATATCTCTCTATTTATCTTTATCTCTCTCCCTCTTTCTCCCGCGCACACATACTGTTGGATTTCTATTCTTGTTTCACACACTTCTTTCATATTAAAATACCTACACAGCAACAACATCTCACTCTTCTTTTGTCACTCCCACACACTCTCTCTCTCTCCGGCTCTCTCTCCCTCTCTCACTACCCCTGAAACTGGCTCTTCCTCTCTTTCTCTCCCCCACCTCTGTCTTTCCCATACACAAACAGTTCTCCGTTTCGACTAGTCAACCCACCAAACAAGACTTAGATCTCACTTCGTACAACAATCGTCGCCCAGACACCAAATCACAAAACAAGCCACACGGTACGCACGCGATCTTACCTTTTCTGGATTCGACGCTGTGATGATATTTTAAAAATAATTTCCCAAAATGAGGTAAGAGAGAATTATGTTTTTGTGTTTTTTGTAATGAAATCTGCAAGACGTCTCTGGTGGAACGTCTCAAAAACTCTTCGTAAATTTCAGATTAAGTAATGAACAATAGAAGAAAATATTTTTATGTAGGCAGTTGGTGATATTTGTTCTTCGGGCCTGTTCATTATCTATCTATCTATCTATCTAAGTCTGTTCATATCTATCTATCTATCTATCTATCTATCTATAACCCAATTTCTTCATATATATTCATTATAGTCAATTCATATCTATCTATCTAAGTCTGTCCATACCTATCTATCTATCTATCTATCTATCTATCTATCTATCTATCTATCTATCTCCACATGTATGTATGTATGTATGTATGTATGTATCTATCTATCTATCTATCTATCTATCTATCTCAGTTTGTTTTACATATCTATCGATCTATCTGTCTATGTCCATCCATATCTATCTATCTATCTATCTATCTATCTATCTATCTATCTATCTTATCCAGTCTGTTCATATCTATCGATCTATCTATCTATCTCAGTCTGTTCATATCTATCTATCTATCTATCTATCTATCTATCTATCTCAGTCTGTTCATATCTATCTATCTATCTATCTATCTATCTATCTCATTTTGTTTCATCTATCTATCTATCTATCTATCTATATATCTATCTATCTATCTATCTCATTTTGTTTTATCTATCTATGTCCATCTACATATATGTATGTATCTACCTATCTATCTAGTTTATCCATTCCTTCAGGTGTTTCTTACGTATCCAGGTCATTTCATGTGGAATTTCCTTAATTTGTATCTTGAATTCTCCATACAGTTGTTTCTCTTTTTATTTCGGTTTTCTACATTTTTATATTGTTTTAATTTGTACATGTATGAAAAGTAAATAAAGGATTGTAATCCGACAATAATTAGAAAGACTAATAACAACGATCCAAGTGGAAGGAATGATTTATTGAGAGGTCAACACTATAGCGTTTCGGTTCTACTGAACCATCATCAGGACCATGAGGGGTGATATTAACAACTGATACGATTTCACATTTCTAAACATCCATCGTTAACTTAAAATTGTTTATATCACCCCTCATGGTCCTGATGATGGTTCAGTAGAACCGAAACGCTATAGTGTCGACCTCTCAATAAAGCATTCCTTCCACTTGGATCGTTGTTATCAGTCTTTCTACATATATATATATATATAAGAGAGAGAGAGAGAGAGAGAGAGAGAGAGAGAGAGAGAGAGAGTATAAATCAATAGTACCAGCTACAATAAATAGTTGTGGCGATAATGAATCCCCTCGCAAGATGGCCTTTCATATTTTTACTTCTGGGGTCCTACTTTCTTTTCGTTCATCTTCGTTTTCTTGATAATAAAAGTTGGCGACCCAAGTCAAGGGCGACCCGAAGGTTCCCTTTTCAATAGCTTGTACACAAAGGTGTTGAGAAGGGCGCTACCCTTTTTTCCTTGGATTGCTCCACTTTACCCTTGATAGGGACCTTATAATGCTGAGTGTTAAGTTAGGAAATATCAAGTACTATTGTTTGAGTCTTTGGTATGAATCGACCTTGGATTGAACCCCGGTACCCGCTTCTAATATTCCTTGGTATTTGTAGTTTTTTTTTCTCTAATTGTTCTGATGCTTTCGTGATTCGCCATTTTTGTTCTTTCTGTTGTTTATTTTCCCCCCTTTTTTTATTATTAGCTTAACACACGTTTCAATCTCAAATTCCATTCTTATATCCGGGTTGAAGAATCTAATATTTTCAATAGGGATCTCTATTATTATTATTTACTCATTAAAGTTTTTCAAATCAGCGTTACCTGATGGTCTTTCACTGGAGATTGAGTGACAGCAAGTCTCCTCAAGTCTCCAGGACTCTTCTCAGGATTCTGGCCGTTCTCAATAATGCTGTAGTTTGGATGGTCTCTACTTGTCCTCCAACTTCCAAGTCTTCCAATCCCTTTAATAATCTTTTAGTTACTGTACCAAAAGCACCAATCACAATTGGTATAATTGTCACCTTCATGTTCCATAGTTTTTTTCAATTCCCTAGCTAGGTTGAAGTACTTACCCTTCTTTTCACATTCTTTCAGTTTTATTCTATGGTCAGTCGGGACAGTAAAGTCGACAATTTTGCAAATTTTTTTTTTTTTTTTGTTGATTATTATTAGGTCTGGTCTTCTGACCTAGATTAGGTGATCCGTCTGTATGTCCAAGTCCCAAAGGAGTTAATGTTTGTCATTTTCTAGGACAGGTGCTGGGTTGTGCATGTACCATTTGTTCATATGGTCAAATTTAAATTTCTTGCACATCTCCCAGTGGATTACCTTGCCGAGCTAGTCGTGTTTAGTCTTATACTCCTTCTGTGCTAATTTGCTGCATTCGCTTATTATGTGATTGATGGTTTCATCTCTGTTTCTGCATAGCCTACATTTGCTATTTTGTTGCGTCTTATCTATTCTCACTTTGATATGATTGGTTCTTATGGCGTTGTTTTGTGCTGCAATTAGAAAAGATTCTGTTTCTCTCTTTATTATTATTATTATTGTTATTATTATACTCCTTTGAGAGTTTTTGACACTAGAGTCCGAGTGACAGCAAGTCTTTTCAAGTCTCCCGGACTCTTCTTAGTTTTTTGGCCAACCTCAATACTGCAGTCGTCTGCAGAGTCTCAACTAGTCTTTTTATTTCCAAGTCTTCAACTCCCTGTACCAATCCTTTGATGAGTGTACCTAGAGCACCAATTACAATTGGTATAAACGTGACTTTCATATTCCACAGTTTTTTTTTCAATTCCTTAGCAAGGTCTAGGTACACATACCATTTGTTCGTATAGTCAAATTTAAATTTATTGCACAATTCCCAGTGGATAACCTTGCTTATTCAGTTGTTATTATTATTATTATTATTATTATTATTATTATTATTATTATTCGTTTGAGGGTTTTTGACACTAGCGTTAGCTGATGGTTTACTTAGCAAGAAGTTATAATTGTTTATTGAGAATTATTATTAGTTACTTGAAACCATGTAATTTTTTGCAAATTTATTATTATTATTATTATTATTACTTGAAATTAATTCATTTTTATCATTAGTTACTTGAAAAAATATGATTTCTTACAAATGTGTTATTCTATTAATGTTGTGGACCAGTAAAAAGTCCGGAAGAAAGACACGAACTCGGGATTACGTGAAACAAAGTATATTGAACTAAAGTATAAATACAGCCTAGGTAAAAGAGTGTTGAACGTCAGTCTGACTGCCAAAGTGTTAGGCTAGAGTTAACTCAACACCAAGATGAATATTCTCCTGGTATTCATAGTAATAGGAAAAGTTCATTATAGTCTGTAAGGTACTATTTACCAACCCCTCCGCTCGGGCAGGATATGACACAAGGTCAATTTTTAAGCGGAGTTTAACAGGTTTCAATTCAGAGTTTTCCTTCTCCTAGACTAGCTGCCTAACCAAGGCTGAAGAACCTAGTCTGTCTTACTATTTACCCATAGCTGGAGGGAGAATAATTGGATTCATACCTTTCCCAAGGGTATTAGTGCTATGTGAAATGCAATCAGACTCGTTGAGGATTTGAACTCGTGTCGCCGTTTTCATTTCCTACGACGATAACAATTACACCACGAGTTCATTATAGTCCGTAAGGTTGGTACCATAACACTTAACACCGAGATGAATATTCTCCCGGTTTTCATAGTAATAGTTTAACATACTCATATGCAGATGCATGCAGAAACATATTCAACACAATAAAGTTCTTTAGAAAAATATACCTCTCACTTTATTTGAAAGGGTTCGAAAGGGTTACGAAAGGTATTATCTGTGGGAGGTGAGTTGGAGACTGAACAGAACTGCTACATATTGACCCCCCAAATCTTCTGGCTACAGCAGCATTTCTTTCCCGTTCTCCCGGGCTGCTCAACCGGGGGCCTGGAGGCCTAGCCTCTGCTGGGACATGGTTCTCATTCCAGCATCTTCTCTCCAACTGATCTAAACTTCCTGTCGCTGGGGTTATATAATAATTTGACACCCACCTACTTCTTGCGAGCGTCACAATTCACACTCAATTCAACCCATCGACAGTCAAGGTTATCCCCGATATCTTCGACCGGATGCACCTGTTATTTACACAGGTACATTTCATCTTTTGACAGCTTGGCCGTGCTCAATATGTTACAATAGGAAGAGTTCATTATCGTCCGTAAGGTAGGTACCATAACAAAAAATTACTTGAAATCATGATTACTTGCAACATCTTTATTATTATCATTATTTACTTAATAACAATAATATATAATTTGCAAGTAATTATATGCTTTCATTGTAAGTCTCTTAAAAGCAGATAATTACTTACAGATTTATTATTTACTCCTTTAGAGTTTTTCACATCAGCGTTAGGTGATGGTTTTTCACAAGAGTCTGAGTTACAGCAAGTCTTCACAAGTCTCCAGGACTCTTCTCAGTATTCAGGCTGATCTTAGAAATTCTCCAGTCTGAATAGTGTTCACTTGTCCTTTTATTTCTAATTTCTCCTCCCCCTTTATTACTCCTTTAGTGAGTGTTCCAAGAGCGCCAATTACAATTGGTTTCGCCATCACTTTCATGTTCCATAGTTTTCTAAATTCCCTCGTAAAACCTACGTACTTATCCTTTTTTTCGCTTTCTTCCAATTTTACTCTATGATCTTTCGGAACAGCATAGTCCACAATTGGGCATGTTCTCTTTTTTTTGTTGACTATGACTAGGTCTGGTCGAGATTAGGTGATCTGTTTGTATATCAAAATTCCAGAGAAGTTTGAGCTTTTCATTTTCCAGGACAGATTCTGGGTTGTGCAAAAAACCATTTGTTCGTATAGCCAAATTCTAATTTCTTGCACAGTTCCCGGTGGATCATCTTCCCTACAAAGTCGTGTCTACTTTTATACTCTTTTTGCGTTAACTTACTGCATTGGCTTATTATGTAATTGATCATTTTGTCACCACAAAATCTACATCTGCTATTTTATGGCGTCTGGTCTATTCTTGCTTTAACATACAAGGTGCATACGATAATTTTCCAGACTTTTTTCGTATGGGCACTTTTATTGATAGTACACACATGAAACTCTAGTCCCCTCCAAAGTAATCTCCTCTGTGGCTGCAATGCACTTGTTGTATCGTTCCAGCAACTTCTGGAAGGCCTCATGGAAGTCCTCTTGTGTGAGCATGTCAATGACCTTCGTCACAGCCTCTTTCATCTCCTCAATTGTCTCATAACGACAGCCTCTGAGCTTAGGGAATAAGTAAATGTCACAGGGAGCAAGGTCTGGACTCTAGGGAGGCTGAGGAACTGTGTTGATGCCCATCTTGGTCAAATAGTCTGTGATAAGGATGGAGTTGTGGACTGGTGCATTGTCCTGGTTGAAATGTCACTGGCCCGATTTGAAGAGTGCTGGCCTCTTCCCGACGGAATCTCTTCTTGAAGTCCCTTAAAACCTCAACATAGTAACCCTAATCCTAAACCTAACCCTTTGGCCAATCAACTCTGGTGTAAAGACTTCCTTACTCCTCCCACACCTCTCATCATCCTTCACAGACTCTGCGCCTTCCTTGAAAGTCTTATGCTACTCAAAAACTGGTGCTCGATTCATGCAAGATGGTCGAAAAGCAGTTTGAAGCATTCCATACGTTTCTCTGGCATTTTTTTCCAATTTTAAAACAGAATCTTATTGCATATCGTTCTTCTAAAGTGTCAGATTGCATTTTTGAAATTCACCAGCTGTGACAATCAGGCTTTAGTAGGGTCTATTCCAATTGCTTCTGTAGCTGTTCATTTGAACCTGAAATCATAAAAATTGGTCAGTAATCGCATAAGATGTATAGCAATAACATAGTGAATTTTCAAGAGTCTACAACAATTCTAAATGCCCATACGAAAAAAGTCTGGAAACTTATCCTATGCACCTCGTAGTTAGTCCTTATGGCGTTATTTTGTGCTGCTATTAGAAGAGATCCAGTTTCTTAAGGTTTCCCAAATTTTCGTTTTTATTTTTGTTTTCTTACAATCTTTATTGGGTGAGGGATGATATATATTTACCATGTTTGCTAATGACCCGGGGGACCGGGGTTCAGTCTCAGGTCGAATCATACCAAAGACTCAAAAATTGTACTTGATACCTTCTTGCTTAACACTCAGCATTATAAGGTATGTATCAAGGGTAAAGTGGAGCAATCCAGGGAAAGGAGTTATGCCCTTCCCTACACATCGGTGTAGTAAATATTGAAAAGGGAGCCTTCGGGTTACCCTCGACTACTGTCGCCAACTTGACTTTACTTTATATATATATATATATCAGGGGCGGAGATGGGACTAGTGCTACTCGTTCCCGGCACGACCAATAACTCGGTCAATGTTATTCGAAATGGATTAAAAATCATCCATTAATTTCAAGCAAACATACTTAGTCTGATCTCAATTAAATTACGTATCTATTCAAGTTTCGATAACTAAGTAGCCAAAAGTTCATAAATATATTTGGGAATAATACAACGATGCTGTTTTGAACGGATGGTCTTTGTCCGGCCACCGTCAGATCCAATGAACATCCCATAAAATCGGCTATAATGTTGAATACGCGTAATCCGTGCCAAGCACAAGACCCTTATAATAACAGTAATGTTAGAGAAATCCGCTTTTGGCTGTAGCCAATAGCAAAAGTAACTCAAAATACCGTGCTAAAAAAAATTAGCACAATGTGACTGCTGACAGCTGTCTTGGGAAGAAGGAAAGGGACAGAGAGAGAGAGAGAGAGAGAGAGAGAGAGAGAGAGAGAGAGAGAGAGAGAGAGAGAGAGAGAGCGGGGATAGCAGATTATTGCCGTTGCCGACGTCATCATCATCGCTATGGTAAATGTTGGTTAAACGGCGTGTTTTAATTCGTTTTTTGACTAACAGATCTCTATTTCTTTAATGAATGTTGCATATATTACATTCTGTAACTAAAATTTGTTTATTTGAATACATTTTCAATAAATAATCTTTGTCATTAATTTCTTTATTCTAATAAACATATTTTTCTCGTCATAGTAATGAACATCTTCTCTTTTCTTCTATACTTTTGAAAGGAAAACAATTATCTTATCTACTGTATTAACAAGACTACAAATTATATAGTATCTTGATTGTTTACAAAAAAACCACCATGCAAGGTACGTTAGTCAATCTGTGCTATACAATGGAGAATCACGCAATAGTAACTATGATGACTTACTTTGGGTCCACGGACCACGGGTTGGGAACTGAAGTTGACAGAGGGTGGGGGGTACGAGTTGCAAAAATAAGCTAGAGTCGCCACTGATATATATATATATATGAAAATCTTATCCCGTTTGTTTCCTTCCTGCAGGTTTTTATGGTTGCTGCTTTTTGCAGCTGTGGTCAGCATCTGCAAATCAGAGACCTTGCAGATGCAATGTTCAACAAATCAGAGACAGACTGCAGTCGGAATGCAGAATGCTAATGTGATACTCGCTGGAATTTTCCCGATTCACAAGCGGAAGGCATCCGGATACGGATGTGGGGAACTCGATGAAGGTAAAACAAAATTTTATTTTTGGACCAAAAGTCCGAAAGAAAAATTAAAAAAGTTATAATGATAAAACCATTAATCTATTTCTGACTTGTACCCACCTGTCGACCAGGCATGGAATAGGCCGATTGAATTATCTGTAGACGGGTAAGACCCTCGCTCTACAAAGGAGTGAACAAGTATGACAATAAACTGTAACTCGTAGCGAGGCTCCAGTTCGGCAGGTATGAGTAACAAGGAATTCGTCTTGATTGTCATTACTCCCAGGTCCACTCGGAAACAGAGTTGTAGTACCTGTCAGTACCTGTCGGAAACCTATCGGTGAATTAGATCTGCGGGAAAGTTATTAGCATCGGATAGGAATACCCGAAACCATAAAAGTATATGCAAGTTTTTCGTATTAGATAGGAATACTTGATGCCAGATTATTGTGCAGAAACAAAGAAATTATAATCAAGTCGGAATCTGATGAAAGCAATAAGCTGGAAACATACACATATGTAAGAACGAAATGAATAGATAAATCCTAAAAAAAGAAAAATACAAATCTCTTCGTGGACCTACTCATTTTAAAAGATTTCTTTCTCTCTTTGGACCTACAACAAAGATTTTTTTAATACATACTTAAAAATATATAATTATGTATAAATTATAAGTATAATATAGGAATATTTGAAACCAAAAAGCTGTGTGTAAATTATTTGTATTAGATAGGAATACTTGATATCATATAACAGTGCAAATTATTAGTATAAGATAGGAATACTTAAAACCATACAGCTGTGTGTAGGTTATTTGTTTTATATAGGAATACTTGAAACTAAATAACTGTGTGAAAATTATTTATATTACATAGGAATACTTGAAACGATACATCTGTGTGGAAATTATTAATATTAGATAGGAATACTTGAAACCATATTTGTGCAAATTATTTGTATCAGATAATACTTGAAACTATACAACTGTGTGGAAATTATTTATAATAGATAGAAATACTAGAAACCATATAACTATATGCAAATTATTTGTATTAGATTGGAATACTTGAAACTATATAACTGTGTGAAAATTATTTGCATTAGATAGGAATATGGTTTCAAGTATTCTAATCAAATACAAATAATTTGCACACAGTTGTATGGTTTCAAGTATTCCTATCTAATACAAATAATTTGCGCACAGTTGTATGGTTCCAAGTATTCCTATCTAGTACAAATGATTTGCGCACAGTTGTATGGTTCCAAGTATTCCTATCTAGTATAAATGATTTGCACTGTTATATGGATTTCAAGTATTCCTATCTAATACAAATAATTTGCGCACAGCCTCATGGTTTCAAGATAAAGTTTAAAAGATAACATCAAAAGAAAAAGATACTCCTTAAAAACAAACAAACAAATTTAAACTGAGGATTGTATTGTCAAGGAAGCAAAAGAAGGTGAGAGTAGAATCTATCTATCTATCTATCTATCTATCTATCTATCTATCTATCTCAGTCTGTTCATATCTATCTATCTATCTATCTATCTATCTATCTATCTATCTCAGTCTATTCCTATCTATCTATCTATCTATCTATCTATCTATCTCAGTCTATTCCTATCTATCTATCTATCTATCTATCTCAGTCTATTCCTATCTATCTATCTATCTATCTATCTATCTCAGTCTATTCCTATCTATCTATCTATCTATCTATCTCAGTCTATTCCTATCTATCTATCTATCTATCTATCTATCTATCTATCTATCTCAGTCTATATCTATCTATCTATCTATCTATCTATCTATCTCAGTCTGTTCATATCTATCTATCTATCTGATTTAGTTTTCAATATCTATGAATAAAGGGTGTTCAATATCGGTAATAGAATTCTATTGCATATCGTTCTTCAAAAATGTCCTCACGTCCAGATTGCATTTTTGAAATTCACCAGCTGTGACAATCAGGCTTTAGTAGGGTGTATTCCAATTGCTGCTGTAGCTGTTCATTTGAACGTGAAATCATAAAAGTTAGTCAGTCATCTCATAAGATGTTTTGCAATTACATACTAAATTTCCAAGTGTCTACGACAATTTTAAATGCCTGTAGAAAAAAGTCTGGAAACTTATTGAATGCTCCGCGTAGATATTGTTTAAAACTGAACATAAGATTATTGTGTAGTTCTCAAAGCGTTTCGTTAGAGTAGTACCGACTTGGCCATAACTTTGAACAAATCCCGTTTTTTTATCAGAGATATCAAGCAGCACCCCACAAAACAGCTACTGTATGGCCACCTTCCTCCCATCTGAGAAATCATCAAAGTAAGACAAATGACCTGCTGGACCCTACTGGAGAAGAAAGGACGAACTCATGAGTGACGTTTTATATATATATATATATATATATATATATATATATAAAGGTAAAACGGAAGAAAGATATATGTTGATATATTTGATGATTTGTTTTATTCAATGTGCCGACGCATTTCGACTTCAAAGTTTTTTTTCTGAATATTAAAATATTTAATCAAAATTAGTTTAACTGAGAGAAATAATTATAACAAATAAATTTTAGATTCAGTTGAAAGGTGTTGTTATATGAAAACGAAATAATACAAGCTGATTTGTTCTAAATTGGTTACGTCAAGTGATGGAATTTTTTTTTTTAAATAAGTGACCATTTATGGTTTGAGAAAGAGATCTGTAACATTCTTTTACTTTAAATGTTTAGAGAAAGTGGGGGTGATGTTTTGTGTGGATTTTTTAATTATTTTCCCAAGAGACGGGGATATTTTGAAAAAGATTTGTCGTTGTAGTATTGTGTTGTGGTATGCTGTAGAACATGCTTCAGTTATTCTTAATTTATCTCTGTCATGGATGATAGAAAATATGGCAGAGTTTTGAAAATCGAAAGTGTGGTTGGTTGAAATATTATGAGAAACTAAAGAGTTTGTTTTTAGCAGTTTAAAAATTTTTTTTTATGTTCATAGATTCTTTTTTGTCAGTTTCCACTCGTTTCTCCTATGCAAAATTTATCACAATTTAGGCAATAGCTGTTGTAAAAACCTGTGTAGGATAGGGAATTGTAATATTTTACGATGGAAGCGAGGAAGCCCAGTTCCAGTGTTACCTAGTGTATTAACGCGACCCATCACGTTTTCTATTTGTGGTAAATTAGAAGAACATTTATCTGTCTGTGGATGGCTCCGAACGGCAACAGGATTACTAAAAAGACGAGAACAGGATGGGACGATATAGTGGATGACGATTCTCTCAAGCAAATGATGGCCGAAACGTTGACTAGAGTATGTAGGTGCGACCCTGCCTGGGGCGAGTGGCATGTATCCGGACACGAACTGAATGCATGGGTTGATGCGAGTTCTTTGGCAACAGATGTGGTGTTGAAACGATTTGGCACTGTTTTAGAAGATGCGTGCTGGCTTCGTCCGAAAAATGATGCTCAGCATATCAATTTGGTGGAACTTGATGCCACGTTAAAAGGCCTTAATTTTTCACTGCAGTGGCAGGCCATACTGACTCATTGTGTGTTTACCACTGGTTGAGGTGCCCGTGGTGTAGTAGTTATCGTCGTAGGGAAATGAACACGGCGATACGAGTTCAAATCCTGGACGAGACTGATTGCATTTCACATAGCACTAATATCCTTGGGAAAGGTATGAATCCAATAATTCTCCCTCCAGCTATGGGTAAATAGTAGGACAGACTAGGTTCTTCAGCCATGGTTAGGCAACTTGTCTAGGAGAAGGAAAACTCTGAATTGAAACCTGTTAAACTTAAAAATTGACCTTGTGTCATATCCTGCCCGAGCGGAGGGGTTGGTAAATAGTACCACTGGTTGAGCGACACTCTAACTGGAAAGGCATGAGTTAGGACTAAAGTCGCGAGTGAAATGTCAGTACGAAGGAGACTGGTGATGGTAAAGCGTCTAGTTGACGAATACAGCTTGCAGGTTGACATTACTCTAGCTCAATCGGAGCATAATCTGGCTGATAAGTTGAGATTTTGACAGCTGAGAGAGACCAGAGAACCTGTGCGACGAAACGAATTTCGTGCAGCGAACTGAGATTGAAAGAGCTTTGTTTTTTAATTCTCAGAAATCTATTTTTGGGGTTGTTCTTTAGTTTTATTGTTTTTGTAGAGCGAGTTGTGATTTTTATGCCTTAGTAGTTTAATTTTTTTTTCAATGGCGGTGGTAATGGGTTTTGTGGGTAATATTTTATAGGGTTGATACGTTTGGATGTTTATGGCACAGCAAATTGTAACACTATGTAGGTGGTCCGCCAAGCAGACGATTCCTTTGTCTGTTATGGCGCGAAACCAGACAAAGGGTTTTGGACCCGAGATCTCGACGTGATCGGAAGTGGTGAGGGGACGCCAGTCAGAGAGTGAGACAAAAAGGGACTGAGAAGTTGGCAGTCGGCGAAGGGTGACGCGAGGACCAGTCGACACGGGACAGCAGAGAGACGAGTCAGCATGAGAGAGGGTCCAGACCAGTGAAAGAAGATCGAGTCAAGATGAGTCGGCATTCCAGTAGCTTTGTGGAAGTTTCGCTAGAGTCCACACTCGCGTTAGTCTGCACATGTACAATGTTACATAACTCCCCTTCTGTACTTGAGTTAACCCCAAGCGTTTGGTTCGTTTGTTCTCTTTCCTCCCATTCCCTTGATTGTATTCTTGTAGCGGTAAAGAAATGTGCGTTACCCCTATCGGAACCACTAGTTGATCACCGGCCGTAAAGAAGCGATGAACGATAGGGAAAAGTGGCGAGATCGGGTCAGGGATATCCGTGCTAGAGGCACGACATGATGATGATGAAGTCCTATAAGTTCATATGAGAAATTAATGCTTGGTTCAACTTGGTTGAGTTTATGTGCGATGGAAGAAATATTATACTCTTTGGGGTAAATGGTTAAAATGTCGTCGATGTATCTAAAGTTAAGGATACCATTAGGTAGGATGTGTTTAAAGGATTGGGATTCCAAAAATTCTTGAAAACGACATGCTAGAACGCAACTTAAAGTGGAAACGCGTCGGCACAATAAATAAAACAAATCATCAAATATATCAACATATATATTTCTTTCGTTTTATCTTTTTCAGTCGGATTCAGTTCACTTCTAACTCGTATATATATATATATATATATATATAGATTGCCATCCACAGACTGATTGTTTCGTTGTATCACAACTCTTTAGTGTGGCTAGACACGTTGGACGCTTGAAGCTGGGATCGAAACCCGCCCAACTTTACGTTAGACTTAGTATCATACCACCTAGACAACAAGCAAACCTCCTTAGCTCGGGAATTATAAGGCATTATGTAATAGCTTTCGTTTGTTTACATTTATACCTTACCGGATACCAGAGTGCTCAATTCGTTCGAAGAGCTTTGTATTATACAAGCGGCAGCCGTAAATTCTTTCGCCATGGTGCTTAACCCCCATAGGGGAGCGTATATATATATATATATATATATATATATAATATATATATATATATATATATATATATAATAGAGGAATTGATAATATATTAATTAAATTACCATGACCAGAAAATCCAGCAAACACCCACATACGACATACAGAACACTGAACAGCCGTTTCGACCTTATTGGGTCTCATACTATAATCTCCACCACTAGAGATCGAACCAGCAACCCCAGAATGTAGAAACTGAACTTCTACCAATGGGCCACCAATTCATGCTACACGGAAGCGATGCCAAATCAACTAGTCATGGTAAGAATGCGTAACTGCATGATCATATGTATCTTGAAAGTACGTTTTTATCTTACAGAGGTCATGGTAATTTAATCATATATATATATATATATATATATATATATATAACAATTTGTGCTGCTGAGGGAGTCTTTTGCAGACCTTTTTCTATTATTATGTACTTATAAAATTTCAATCCAAAATAATATGTTTTATTTGTTTACAGGGACGATGCAGCTGTACGAAGCGGCTCGCTGGAGTCTGGAATATATCAACTTAAGAAATCTGGCCGGAAATGGATTGAAATTGGGTAAGGGTCGACAGACCTATTCACTGATTAATTTCTTGTTATTGGTGTGCTTTATTTTGCCGCTCGGCTAAAGGCCACATCCAATATCAGGTCAAATTTTAAGCGGAGGTCCTTTCGAATGTATTGTTGAGCACTGCTCTCAAATAGTTCTAGTCGTCTGAATTACTCAGTGGCAATTGGCACCCCCCCCCAAAATAGGACCCTTTCAGACTAGGGAGTTATGTGTGAGAGAGGATGACTTCATGGAGTTAATATCATTGATTATATTTTGCCAATTGCTTCAATGTGTATGTATGTATGTATGTATCCCAGGCCATTGATATGTATGCATGTATGTATGTATGTATGTATGTCAGTCCATTGATATCTATCTATCTATCTATCTATCTATCTATCTATCTATCTATCTATCTCAGTCTGTCTGTATGTATGTATCTAAATGACTTCATATCTATCTATCTATCTATCTATCTAAACATATCCGAATTTCTTCATATATATTCATCACAGTCAGCTCATGTCTGTCTGCCTGTGTGTCTCTTTCTGTCTCTGTCTCTATCTCTCTCTCTCTCTCTCTCTTTATATATATATATATATATATCCCAATTTCTTCATATATATATATTCATCATAGTCAATTTACATCTATCTATCTATCTATCTATCTATCTATCTATCTCAGTCTATTCATATCTATCTATCTATCTCAGTCTATTCATATCTATCTATCTATCTATCTATCTATCTATCTATCTATCACTTCATATATATTTATCACAAACCAGTTATATTAAGCTATCTATCTAAGCATATCCCAGTTTCTTCATATATATCAATCGCAGCCTATCTCAATGACTTCATATCTATCTATCTATTTATCTCTGCCAGTCCGTTTATATCTATCTATCTATCTTCATTTTTCTTTCCAGGAATGCAAGCATGGGATAATTGTCATACTGCAGCCAGAGCCGTTGAGAACGTTCTTAACTTTTACCCTGAAGACACATCCCAGGATAAATTCTGCAATGCAAGCGATTCCGTCATCACAATGGGTGAGTTGCACTATAGTCAATTTTTGTAAAACAGTGTACCGTAATTATTTTCGTATAACACGTATTCATGTATATTACGCATCCCTCAATATGGACTGCGAAATCTTGGAAAAAATTATCATGGGCACCCAAAGAGAATTGAACTCACTCATGAAGGTTTGCTAGTCTAGCTTGCAAATCATTACACCACACGAGGTGCCCAAAGTAATTTACTAAGCTTTTTGCTAAGATGTGGCACAAGGCCAAATGAATGGAGCACCCAATGAGACTCGAACTCATTCGTAAAGGTTTGCTAGTCTAGCTTGCTAACCATTACACTACCTGAGGTGCCCAAAGTAATTTACTAAGCTTTTTGCTTAGATCTGGCACAAGGCCAAATGAATGGAGAACCCAATGAGACTCGAACTCATTCGTAAAGGTTTGCTAGTCTAGCTTGCTAACCATTACACTACCTGAGGTGCCCAAAGTAATTTACTAAGCTTTTTGGTTAGATGTGGCACAAGGCCAAATGAATGGAGCACCCAATGAGACTCGAACTCATTCGTAAAGGTTTGCTAGTCTAGCTTGCTAACCATTACACCGCACCTAGTGCCCAAAGTAGTTTACAAAGCTTTTTGCTAAGATGTGGCACAAGGCTGAATGAATGAGCAGCACCCAATAAGACTCTATCTCACTCATGAAGGTTTGTTAGTCTAGCTTGCTAACCATTACAACACCTGATTGGTCCAATAATAATTTACAATACGCACCCCTAAATATGGACTGCGCAATCCTGGAAAAAAATTCTCGTGCATAACACTCTGACTTTTTACATGTCCATTTTTTTATCCAGTTCGTACTGAGTGAAAATAAGAATTTATATAGTTTCAATTATTCCTTAAAACACAAAATTTACTCAATATTTGGAGAAAACACACGGACTTATTCCCACTAAAATGTAACGAATTTGTGGGGAAAATAAGTTCACATAAGGTGTACGAAAATCATAAACAAATACTCGTTCCAGTGGATATTTCTCTGTAACGACAAAAAACACATTAGTTAAAACTAGATATGACCTACTTTCTGTCATCTCGTTCCAAATATGGTCAAACATGTGAGTAGAAAAAAATGAATTGTATAGTTTCCGTGTATAATACGCACTCTAATATTTGGGCTGAAAATGTGGAAAAATAGTGTTTCTTAGTCAAAATTTATCAAAGTACGTTTTAATTATTTTTGCATGAAGGTAACGAGAGTTGACTGTTAGCTGTCCGTACAAATGTGTTAAAGCCTATTGCTTGGGATGTGGAGATAGAATAAATAATTGTCTTCATTTGAGAAGGGATGTGGTCGTTAGGTTGCTCATGGACAATCTCAGAAATCTATTTTCCTTTTCTTTTGCTTGTATTCTTGGACCCAGAAAGACCTCTTCTCTAGCTCCTTGTTTGGCCATTTGAGATTTCATATTTTCAAGTAAGACTTTTTCGTCGTTGTGTCTCTTTTCATACAGCTTATTCGTAGAACAATATGCACATTTTTTTTTTTCTGGGAACACATTCATGACTTCTTTAACTCTTTTAAATATTTTTGTATTTATATTCACCATGTATTAAATGTTTGTGTCTGTGTTAACGAGTTTATATTGACTTTCCTTTCGTTTAATGCCCAGTCAGCTGGGGCTGTAGAAAACACCGACTGCTTCTCTACAGAGGGGTAAGACTTCCCCCCAATGAGTGTTCTGGATATGACACTAAACAATCTGATGGTGAAGCTCCAGTGATGCTGGAGCTTTGGGGAATGTGGATTACCCCTTCATTGCCATCGCTCCCAGATCCACTATGGCTCGGAGTGGTAGTACCTGATAGGGCCCTATCTATGGGTCAAATGAAACTAAACTGTGTACTTATGCTAAACTGAATTGTTTGAATTCATTCATCATCATCATCATGTCATGCCGCTAGCACGGATATCCCTGACCCTCTCCCGCCACTTCTCCCTATCGTTCATCGCCTCTGGCAGGTCTTCAGGGCTACATCCCATATCCTCACATAGCTGCTGTATATATGTTCTAGTTGGTCGTCCTGCTTTTGCTCGGCCATATGCGGGCGTCCATAGGAGTACATTACTTATGAGCTCGACCTTGCTTCTCCAGCAGTGTCCTGCATGTCTGGTTTGTCTAACTTGGATAGTTTTCGTGATGGGAGGCAGGTGGCCGTATAGTTGGTACCTTGTGGGGTGTTGCCGCTAGGACTTGTTCAATATTACTCGCAACATTCTTGAGTAATTGCCGTCTAGTTTCTTCTCTAGCCGTTTTGTTTGCGTCCAAGTAGTTTATCCATACAGTACTATCGACGCGACCGCTGCCTGTGTGACTAAACTGAATTGCTTAAAATAGAAATGTTTTGACAATTAAACTGTGTACTTACATTTAAACTGCTTACTTATGCTAAACTGAATTGTTTGAAATGGAACTGTTTTGTATGCTAAATTGAATTGTTTGAAATAAAAGTTTTTGACATTGAAACTGTACTTACGATAAACTGAATTGTTAAATATAGAACTGTTTTCGACATTTAACTGCGTGTAAGCAAAATCTATACTTATACTAAACAGAATTGTTTGAATTAGAACTGTTTGTCTAAACTGAATATCTTGAAATAGAAATGTTTTTAATTATTAAACTGTGTACTCATGCTAAACTGAATTGTTTGAAATAGAACTGATTATTTGTATAAAAATGGATTTGGCATTAAATAACTTACAAAGGTTGATGTGCCATAGAAAACAAACAAACAAAGAAACAAACAAAGAAACAAATGCTAAACTGAATTTTTTGAAATAAAACTTTTTGACAATTAAACTGTTTACCCAGGCTAAACTGAATTGTTTGAAATAGAACTGATTATTAGTATAAGAATGAATTTGGCATTGAATAACTTACAAGGGTTGATATGCCATAAAACCCAACCAACCAACGAACCAAGCTTGTGTTTATTCTGTGTTAGTGTATCATGTATATCCTTATATTAATATTTAACCTTCGTGCATAGAGACACGATTAAATACGAAGGTCGTTCAATAAACAAAGGTAATTTTTTTAGAAAAAGAATTTTTTTTCTTTTTTAAATTTTTTTCTCTTACTATAAGCTCTTCAAAGGTTGGAATTGGTTTATCGAAAAAAAATTAATTCAACTCGAAAAATATTTCTTTTGAGGCTATTCAAAATCGCAGAAAATCAAACAGAGTACTCCAGACATGAACAGAGGTCTGTCATCAAAATTATAGTGTCTTAGAAGTGCAAACTATGTGACATTTACAGAAAAATGTTCGATGTGTGCGGAGAAGCACGTTTTGGAAAAAAAATGTTTACAAGTGGTCTACACATTGGTTTGCAACTACGAGCCTAAGAGGAAAATACGGTCCATGGAGTAAAAACGCACCTACTCTGCGGTAAGGAAAAGGTTCCGGGCGCAGCAGCCTGTAAAGCAGGTGATAGTATCAGTGTTCTGGCACATGAAAGTAGGCATCACTTTTGATTTCATTGAAAAAGGTGCAACCGAAAACATTGCTTCCTATTGCCAATTCCTGAGGCAATATTTCACCTTAATTAAAGAATGACTTTCTCATTTTTATTGTCGTTTTTCTTATTGCAAAATGTGCAACTGTAAACATTACTTCCAATTTCCAATTCCTTAGGCAATATTTCACTTTATTTAGTGAATGACTTTCTCATTATTTTTATTGTTTTCTTATTGCAAACGGTGCAACTGTGACATTGCTTCCTGTTGCCAATTCCTTAGACAATATTTCATCTTATTGAATTATCCACGTATCTTCCCTAACCCCAAACAGCCTTTTTCCAGAACTGCTTTTGATGAACGGTCTATCACAACAGAATCAGGTGAAATTATCCATCATCTTGTGAACAACTTAATAGTCATTAATACCAGCAGCAAAGGGGGGGTGTCCTCGTGGTGTAATGGTTAAAGCGATGGACTGTGGAATCGTATTAAGCGAGTTCGTACTCCAGTCGCGCTATTACGTTCACTTTCGGGCAAATACCCTTGGGAAAGGTATGAACCTCGTTATCCTCCCAGCTATGGGTTAAATAGTACCACTACTGTTCTTCTAGGAGAACAGCTTTGACATTAAATAACCTACAAAGGTTGATATGCCATTAAACAAAGAAACCAAACCAAACCAGCAGCAAAATAAATGCCTCTCGCCCACAAAAAAGAAGAGGCTAAGGTACAAAAGAGTGGGGTACATTTATCTCGCGGATACTATCATCGTGGGGAAAGATAAAACAAAACAAAAAATATCGACAAGAAATACTGGAAAAAGGCCGAAGAACGCATCGGCCGAAACGTTGATAATTTAGTGGTAATTTAGTGGATTCGGAAAATTGTCTTCAACTTTGTTGTTATGACAATTGTCGAACACACTAAATGGTAAAAAAATGTCCCGCACGGAAATATTTATACACTCACATATTAAACACTCACGCTATCGATCTTCTAGAGACGAAAAACGCTGTGTTAATCAATAATTAGGGACAATCCATACATTAAAAAAGTGCTAGTGTCCTCGCAGATCACCAAAACAGACAGATCCGCGTATTTGACAGGTTGTTAGCAACAACCAATCAGAGGCGCGGATGAGCCGTCTATAATCGTCTAAATAAATAAAAAGCCAATCTGATTTTTTTCCTATGTTGCGTGAACTGGCGGGTACATCAGATACTGATCATCCCTGATAGGGTCTGCTAGGTGAGGGGAGTATGATGTTGGAAGACCTGAAACTCTCCAAGGAACCAAGCAAAACATCACTGACGACACCCTCCGATGCTAAATGTATTAAGGCGTACATTTGAAGTCGAGAGCTTTGTTCAACCACTTATTATTGAATTAGTGGTTGTGTAACATCACAGCTCCAAATGGGACATGGTTTAGCATTACCCCTTAAACACAACACGAAAAAAATCTGCTAGTCGCTGGATACGAAAGTTTATATGGGGCTGGATCGTTTGTAGTAGTCGGCAAAAAGAGAGAGATAGAGAATAAGGAATATGCATCAACTGATTTGATAGACAGATATTATAAACAGTGCGAGGCGAAAGGTACCGCAACCAACTTAGTCATTTCTTCTCCGCTGATCCCCGCCACATCGGTGCTTTTTCGTTGTCTGTCGTTTCCAACCCCCATCTACTCCTGCTGTTTCTGCTTCCTCTGACTCCGTCGTCTTTGAATCTCTTTCTTGTATATGCTCTTCAAATTATTCCCTATGCAATCATTAAATCACACGTAATCGTTAAACTTTTAGTAACACGTCATTGCAAAATTTCAGCTGATATCTATCTAATTGTTTTTCTTGATATTTAGCTTACAGCTGATTCTAAAACTAACTATCCAGCTTATTATGACACGAGTTGACACGTTTACACAAAACAAGGCTTATTCGCACCCTGGCCTTTACAATTCGAAAAACCCACAACTTCGAATTCTTAGTTTAGCTAGAAAACAATTTATCACAAAAAGTTAACATTTGAACGAATCTTACCTGACGATCGATAACACGAGTTGTCAATTAGATAAGTGTATATGTGGGGGATGTTTAAATATTTCCATGAAAATGAAGAAATTCCTTTTATCTCTCATATTTGTCTCGTTACTTAAGGTGTGCTCGGCCCTTTCACCAGCTGGTCATCAGAACAAGTGGCCAGATTACTAAGTGTGTACCCGGCTTCTCAAATTTCATACGGAGCCGCAGACAGTACCCTGAGCGATAAAGCGATGTACCCCTTTTTCATGAGGACAGCCCCTTCGTCGGGTACCTATGCTACGGTAAGTGATAACCTACTAAATAGAATTGGTTGATAGGGATATGACACTCGCGGAAGTTGCCGACAGATATGTCATGTACCGTCTCTGTTGACTTACAAGCTTTTTTTTGAAAAACGCGGGCATTGTCACTGCCGATGAGCTGAACACATTTCAGTAACTAAAAAACTGTAGAAAATTCAGGGTTGATGAAAAGGGCGAAACTGAAAAAGAATAAGATACAGTTTGGTAAGTGCATGTGTAGAATATTTTACGGAAATGTTTGTGGGGGATGGAAGACTAATATCATCTTGTGGAGCCGGAATCTAATCTCTCGTGTAACATGAAATATCAAGTCTGTTGTAATATCATCTTGAATTTTATTATTAGATGAAGCATTGTCAGCCATTATTCCTTTTTAACTAGTATTTCTTTTATCTTAATTTTAGTTGTTTTTCATCTTGTAGTATTAGTAGTAATATTATATTGAATTTTATTATTAGATGAAGCATTGTCAGCAATTATTCATTTTTGACTAGTATTTCTCTCATCTTAATTTTAGTTGTTTTTCATCTTGTTGTATTAGTAGTAATATTATCTTGAATTTTATTATTCGATGAAGCATTGTCAGCCATTATTCATTTTTGACTAGTATTTCTTTCATTTTAATTTTAGTTGCTTTTTATCTCGTAGAATATATACGTACAATACATACACAGACAAAATTATTTAAGATATTTCTCCCTTTTCTTCTTTTTCGATAGAATTTGCTGGCTCTTCTTAGAACCCTTCAATGGAACCATCTTGTTGCCATTTTTACCGATGATGCTTACGGTACCAATAGCTTTGAAGAATTTTTGCAGATTACGCAGAATACTGAAATCTGCATCAGTCAAGCCGTTTTGATTGATACAGACGATACCCTGAATCAAATCCAAAACAAACTCACCCAGATCGTGCAGACCAAAGCTTCAGTCGGCCTCATTTTTGCGCCTTCCGACCGGGCAAATGTCATCATGGACGCCCTTGGAAAACGAGGAGACGCCGGCAATCTCCAGTGGATCCTGAACGATTTGACCATCGAAGAGAACAATAAAAACCGCTATCTTAAAGGCGCCCTCTTGCTTAGTCCCAAATCAATTCAGATTAACGATTTCGTCGACCACTGGGTGAGGTTAAATCCTAACGTCCCACCGTCGGATAATCCTTGGTATCGTGAATGGTTCATGACAAAATACAACTGTAGGCTTCCTGGTAACGTGCCCCCAAAGTTTCAGGGTTTAAACACTTGCTTTGTGGAACCTGAGAGTAAAAGGCGAGCCAACTTCAAGCAGAACCCTTACGTCGAACCTGTTGTTCTCGCTATGTTCGCATTCGCCCGAGCAATGAATTCAGCCCATCTTGACCGGTGTTTCGGTCAGCAAGGTCTGTGTCAGGCGCTTCTCGCGATGAGCGCTGTTGAATTTCACCAAAAGTACCTAATGAAAGTGGATTACAACATGGCTTTCGCTCCGGGCCGCAAGATTAAATTTGATTCAAATGGCGACCTCGAAAATCCGGAATTTCTACTTTGGAATTATATTCATGATTCAACAATTGGCAAGGAAAGGCTTATCCAGGTGAGATTATCGATCTTCGTATTTTTTAAAATTTATCTTTTGTTAATCGTTTATTATAGGCATTTCAATTACTTCATTTCGTATCTATCTATCTATCTATCCTTATATATCCCATTATTTTCATATCTATCAATATATCTCAGTCCATTTAATCTATGTATGTATGTATGTATCTATTTCAGTCTATTCATATCTATCCCATTATCTATCTATCTATCTTATTCAGTCAGTTCATATCTATCTATCTATCTATCTATCTATCTATCTATCTATCTATCAGTCTATTCATATCTATCTATCTATCTATTGATCTATGTATCTATCTCAGTCTGTTCATATCTATCTATCTATCTATCTATCTATCTATCTATCTATCTATCTATCTATCTATCTATCTATCAGTCTGTTCATATCTATCTATCTATCTATCTATCTATCTATCTATCTATCTATTCATATCTATCTATCTATCTATCTATCTATCTATCTATCTATTGATCTATGTATCTATCTCTCTGTTCATATCTATCAATCGATCAATCGATCTCAATCTGTTCATATCTATCTATCTATCTATCTATCTATCTCAGTCTGTTCATATCTATCTATCTATCTATCTATCTATCTATCTATCTATCTATCTATCTAAATCAGTACTTACCAACTTATTTCAATCTGTTTAAATTGTCTTTCTACTTCTTTTCGCCAACACATTCCCACAATATATATATATATATATATATATATATACACAGAATCGCCTATAAATAAATACATCCCCAAAACATCTTTTACAAAAAGTTAATATTCTTTTTAGCAAAGAATACCAAGATTTTATAGTTTCTTACGGCACATTATATAATCAAAACTGATATTGTTAAGTATTATTTGTTACCGAACTCTACAGTATTGAAATTCTGTAATAAAAAATATCAAAATATAGCAGTCCATATGCATTTTTATTTTTTGTTACATTTTCAGTGTTGTAGAGTTTGGCAATTAATCGTATCTAATGTTATCCGTTTTGATTACATAACGTTCCTCAAGAAGTGATAAAATCCTCGTATCTTTGGTTTAGAAGAAAATAAACATTTCATTAAAATTGTCGGGGTGTACCTATTTATGGGTGATTGCGTATTTATAAAGCTAAATCTGGTACATGGTTATTTATTTAAGGGCGATACTGCTTTATAGAGTCACTAGACGTCACGCCGCTCTGGACACTGGCCTTGTTCTTGACGGCCCAGGGTTGAGAGGTAGAGAATAGCATGAGGCTTTCGAAACACGCTAAAGTGAAGAGAATCTAAGTTGATATTGTAAAGTTGAAAAACGTGAAAGTAGAGAAAAGTGAAGAAACAGATTCACTAAAGTCGAAAGCGTGTATGATCACAGAAGAAAAAAGAAGGACTGTCTTGCGAAGGCCCAAAAATCGAAAAACTTAGAGAAGATGAAACGATTAGTTATTTTGAGTTGGCCCTTCACCAGTCTCGTGAAAGCAGAACGAAGAAGTGGTTCACTGGAGGAATCGTATCTCCTTCCTTGTGTATATCTTAGCCGTTTCCGACTCTTTCCTTCACTTTATTATTTTGTAATAAAAGGAAAAGAAAAGAAGTAGATTATATTGTTATACATCAGGAATTGTAGTCTGTTTATTTCAGTATACAACAATACTGGTACATGGTCACTTATTTAAGGGTGATACTTCTCTAAAGTACAGGGTGGAACGATAAAATTGCCGTCCTAAAGAAAACAACACTACAGCTTTATTTTAAAACTTTTATTGAAAAAAATCAATTCAGGTAACTTGATTATGTAGTAGAGCTGACATCTATTCAATGTAGCCGCCTTCAGCCTCAGTCATCGCCTCCATACAGACCCGGAACTGGGAGCATGCCTTTTCCACAAGCGCCGGCGGGAGCTCGGCGAATACTCGGTGGATAGCGGCAATCAGGCTGGCTTTGGTGTTGTGGGTGGTCATGTTGGTGATATTCTCAACGTATAACCAAACGAAGTTGTTCTGTGGATTCAGGTCGGGGAAGGAGGGGAGCCAGTGAGAGAAGGGTACAAAGTCGTAGCACTCCTTCTGAAGCCAAGTCTGGGTCTCTTTGGACTTGTGGGTCGGCGCCGAGGCCTACTGCCACACCCAGCGTCTGCCACCGGCCACTTGATTGCACCAGGGGATCACCACACTCTTCACATATATCCAGGTACATTTTGGTGTTGACTTTCAAGCCGACTTCGAAGATGTGAGGTGGCATGATGTGGCCCTCACGTGAAACCACACCAAAGACCATAACCGTAGCCGGAAACTTTGTTTTCATCACCCTGGGCACGTCCCTGTTATTCGTGGCAATCCGGATTTACATTTTGAGGGTGCTGGCAATGGTCCTGTTGTCATAACTTGGATCGGTACAGCGGCGCACCACTGATCTCGAAGGTTAAACTTTGTGTCATTTTCAGACATGATAGAAGGCTCTTATCGCTCGTAGGATTTGTACACAACTGGCCAACTAGTAGATGGTCTGCAACAAAAAAAGAAAACCGGTTTTCATTGAACGGAAATGGAATCATGTCGTCTTTTCTAGGGCGACAATTTTATCGTTCCACCTTGTACTAATCAATATCTTTCTGTTTTTACAGGTCGGTTCATCCCAAAATGACGTCTGGAAGTTGCAACCCCTCACCCTTTACGACAAGTACCGTAACTTTGATATTAGCGCTACTTTGACATCAAAGTGCCCGACTTCCGGTTGTCCGACATGTCTTGTATACTATCAGCGCCCTTATCTCAACTATCTGGACGGGGACATACTCATTGGGGGTCTCTTCTCGGCGCACGATTCGGGCCGGCTTCCTTTCACCTGCGGACCGCTGAATTTGCAAAACGTTCAAGCCATGGTTGCTTTTCGATTCGCAATTGAAAACGTCAAGAAACAGTTCCCAGCTATTCTTCCGTCTGTTTCTCTTGGAGCTGTTTACAGCGATGTATGCCAGAGTAGCACTTTAGTTGAGAGTACATTGTCTGGGTTCTTAGGCGAGAAGCAAGTCTTTCGAGACAGAGCTACGGATCAGTTAATCGAGCCTAATTTAATCCAGGCTTATGTGTCTTCGTTGGGGGATAAGCAGTCGATTTTGGCGTCGAAGATCTTAAGTCAATTTAAATATCCTGACGTAGAGGCCTCAGCCATGGCAGCCGAGCTCTCAGACAGGGAAAAGCACCCTTACTTCGGTCGCACAGCAACTGGTGAAGATATTCAGTTGACGATCCTGGCTCAAGTATTGAACCGCAAAGGCTGGACTTATATTCAGGTTGTATCCAATAATCAAGGATCAGCTGAAGCGCTAAAAAAACACGCAAGCGCTTTATCAGTTTGTGTTTCTGCAGTACATATAACTGATCCAAGTGTCCCAGATTACGATAAAATTGTTAGTGGTTTAAAGATGAACCCTCATGCTCGAGCCGTCGTAGTTATTGGTTTACCAGAAGAGATTAACGATTTGCTAACGGCTCTACAGAAGCAAAACGCTTCAGAAGACTTTGTGTTACTTGGTACGGACAGCTGGGGCACTTCTAACCGGGCTGTGATCAACCAGGAACAAGCAGCTGACGGAAGCATCACTCTAACTACAGACGTTGGTACTGTTAACGAATTCAAAAAATATCTCGACCAGCTGGACCCAAAATCGAATCCACTCCTCACCGAGTGGTATCAGAAATTATACAACTGTTACCTCTACGCAGGGGCCCAGGGCGCATATTCTAAGACCTGTGGCAAAAGCCCGTTCACCTCCTCTCCAAAGTTTATTTTAGACAAATCCGTCTATTCAACTATTAATGCGGTGTATGTAATTGCATCCGCTTTAAATAAGACGATCCAACATTACTGTGGGCTCAACAATGGCGTATGCGCAGCTTTTCGAGCTTCTCGTTATGACACGGGTTCGTTAGTATTGAAATCAATAAGGAATGTGACTATTACAGACATCAACAACATGCCGTTTGTTATAAAAAACGGAGAGGGACAAGCAAATCACACAATCAACAATTATCAGAAGAACGCTGGATACATCAAGGTTAGTCATTTTTCAAATCAATCAAAATAAATTCATCACACGTACATTGTGTTGCAAAGAAGTTAGGTAAAGATATATGTATCATTTTGAAAGCACTTTTTGTGTAACGGTTATCGTCGTAGGAATTTGACCTCGGCGACCCGAGTTCAAATCCTGGACACGGCTGTTTGCAATTCACATAGAGCTAGTACCCTTTTGAAAAAATATGCGTCTAACTATTCTTCCTCCTGCTATCAGCCCAGTCAGCTGGGGTTGTAAAGTACATCGATTGAATCTCTGCAGAGGAGTAATACCCCCCATCACCATCGAGTGTCCTAGATATGATATTAAACAATCTGATAGTGAGGTTCCAGTAATGCTGGAGCTTTAGAGAATGTGGAGTACTCTTTCATTGCTATTACTCCCATGTCCACTCTGTTCCGGGTGGTAGCTCCTCATAGCGTCCTATCAATGGGTCAAATAGAACTGTTTGAAATTTAAACTGTGTGCAAACAAATGACTAATGCTTAATTGAATTGTTAGAAATAGAACTGCTCGATCATTTAACTGCGTGTAAATAAATGGCTGATGTTTAATTGAATTGTTAATCATACATAGAAATACTTGAAACCATTTATTGGTGTGGAATCAATGAGTCATATTGAATAGAATAATTAGTGTTAAATTGCAATACTTGTAACCACTTCTCTGTATTTAAACTAAGGATTAATATTCAATAGAATTATTGGTTTTAGATAGCAATAATTGAAACCATTTAACTCTGTTGAAATATTAGCAATACTAGTGCGCAAACAAATTAGTTCTAACTCATTTCATTGCCATTACTCCCGGGCCCACTCTGACCCAGAGTTATAGCACCTGACAGGGTCCTATTTATAGGTCAAGTAGAACAAACTATGTGTGCAAACAAATGACTGATACTAAATTGTGACTGTTACATAGCAATCCTTGAAACCCTTTAACTGTGTGCAAAGAAAGAGCTCAGGCTCGTTTAAAAATGTTATCTACAAAATGTGTTCACAAATGATATATGTTAAGTATAAACAGCCCATTGGCTTAGTGTGTAGAGTGTTCACCAATGGTCTGGGAGACCAGGGTTCAATCTCAAGTCGAGTCATACCAAAAACTCAACAATTTGTACTTGATATCTCTTTGCTTAACACTCAGCATTATAAGGTAAGGGTCAAAGGTAAAGTGGAGTAGCGACCTCTTCTACACCTCGGTGTAGTAGCTATTGAAAAGGGAGTCTTCTGGTCACCCTCGACTACTTTATATCATTACAAACAGAATTTGGCATTAATTAACCTACAATGGTATGAAATTGTAGAATTGAGGAAATGACTGTCTTTCTGGTTATTGTGTGTAGTAGTCGATTTGCTGTCAGATATAACTCTTTTCTAGCACTTCTGACTATTTGGTTTAGTTTGGTTTCTTTATTTAATGGCATATCAACCTTCCTGGGGTATTTGATTCGTAGCCATCCTTGTGGAAAAACAGCAGTTATACTGATTAGTAATACTATTTATTATTCTTTATGAACTGCAGCAAAGTACCAAGGATAAAATCAATGTACACGTCTCTGAATCGTCTTAAAGATTAAGTAGTTTATAAAGAGTCATATACGCTAGTTTAGTGGAAGAATATTAATTTTTTTACTAAAAAAAATACTATTTTTTTTATGGAAAGATAGTTTGATTAGCTTCCCTTTGTTTTAATTGCATATCAACCTTTGTGGGTTATTTAATGGCAAAACCAGCCTTGTAGAAGAACGGTAGGGGTATAACTAAGGTGTGTGTCTAGGGGGTTATACCATTCCCAAGGGCATTAGTTCAAAAGTGACTGTAATAGCGCAACTGAAGTTTGAACTCAAAATGACGTTGTCCCAGTCCAGCACGTTTGCCACTAACCCATGGAAATTGATAATTTCTGTTTTTTTTATGCAGAGAAACATTTTTGTGATTTTCACAAATTTGTGGCACCAACCTTCTCCACACACACACACACACACACACACACACACACACACTCATATATATTGTATATGTATACAAATTTCGTTGAATATAATAGACATTTTCTGTCTACATATTTTCTTGTTGATCCGTTCATATTGCCGTATTGCTTTTATCATATTTTCGTATTACGAAAAATTCTCACCGACAACACAGCAATATTAGAACACCAAAACAACAAACAAAAACTTCAGATCCGAGAAGCACTCCATATTAGAAACATGCAATCAACACTTAACAGAATTAATTTTCAAACTAGTCCTAATGTACTTAAATGTCTTTAGCTACTGAAACTATTTACAGAAACCCATTTAAAAGCAAACGCTACCCACTCCAACGGTAAAGACGCCCTTACATAGTAATGCAAAAACAAAAGTTACATCATTTTTGTAATAGATCCTCCCCTGATGATGGCCCATAGTTGGGCAGAAAGTACTAGGGATATATACAATTATGGAAAATACATCAATCAATTCACGCCGAATACGATAAAAGCAATACGGCAATACAAACGGATCAACAAGAAAATATGTTGACAGAAAATGTCTATTATGTTCAACGAAATTTCTTTAATGAAGAAATGCTGCCAATATATACATATATATATATATATATATATAATCTACTGAGTGTATTGAGCACTTTTACGTATTAGCTTAAGATACTCTCTCAGTGTTTTTTTCTTTTGGCTAGATATTGCGGTGCTGATTGATTATTTTCAAACAGTGCAGATATTTTTGTCGTTTCTTTTTTTATAATTTTTTTTCCAGTATGAGTATATTTTTTATTTACAAATTGCATCATCTGTTTTTTTTCGTGTCACTAGAGTTATAGGAATAGCTATAAAAATAAAAATAACATATATATATATATACATAGAGATAGGGTAACCCGGATATAAGAGACCCGGGTATAAGAGAGATTTTTTATCTGGTCCCAAATTAGAGCCTGTGTTAATATATATAAAATAGACAAAACCCGGGTATAAGAGACTTATTCTTCGGTATCTTACAACTCTATTATATCCGGGTTACACACACACACACACACACACACACACACACTCTCTCTCTCTCTCTCTCTATATATATATATATATATATATATACACACACAAGCTTATTGAATAAATAAGGTGTATTTTACTTTAGGAGTCGGCAATACGACGCACTGTTAATCCTTGCATGTTTTCAAGGAAATCAACAGTGATTGTTACTTTCATAGCCCAAAAGACAGCCAACATCCATTTCTTTACTGATCCATGAAAAAGAAAAATAAACTCTGTAGGTTTTATGGCAAAAGTTATTTTGGTTTCACAAAAATATTTCTTTTGAGGCTATTCAAAATGGCGGCAAATCAAACAGAGTGTTCTAGGCTTGAACAGAGATCTGTCATCACATTTTTGGTGACAAACCAAGTGAAATTTACAAAAGAATGTGTTATGTGTACGGAGAAGCCTGTTTACAACGGGCTAAACATGGGTTTGCCGCTACGAACCTGAGTCGCATAGGCAATCCATGAATTGGAAACTCAGGAACTCTCCGGCAAAGAAAAACTTCCTGTCACAGCAGTCAGTATTGCTATTGATTTCGTTGAAAAAGGTCGACTTGTAAATAGTGCTTTCTACTGCCTATTCACCTTATTTATTGAATATCGTGTAAAGGCTTGAATTCGAAACAATATTTAGTTTGGTTTTATGGCATATCAACCATTGTGGGTTATTTAATGCCAGATCCTGTTTATACATATATATCAAATATATATATGATTAGTAAACATAAGTCAACAAAGTTAAATAGTTCGAAGTATTGATACGTATCCCTAAGAATTCAATTAGGCATCAGTCATTTGTTTACGCACAGTTAAATGACCAAACAGTTCTATTTCAACCAATTCAATTTAGTATAAGTTATTTGTTTGCACTCAACTTAAATTTCTTACAGTTCTATTTGACCCATAGATAGGACCCTACCAGGTGCAATCACTCCGGGTCAGAGTGGACCTGGGAGCGATGACAATGAAAGGGTACTCCACATTCCCCAAAGGTCCTGCATTACTGGAGCTTCGTCATCTGGTTGTTTAATGTCATACACAGGACACTCATTGAAAGGTGGGGTGTCTTACCCCTCTGCAGAGATGCAGTTGGTGTATTCTACAGTCCCCACCAACCGACTGGTCTATGTAGATATTTGATGATTATAGTAAAACTCGTTGGGGAGTCTTACCCCTCAGCAGAGATGCGGTTGGTGTATTCTACAGCCCCAGCCGATTGGGCTAAACAACGTTGTGTTTCAGAAGAGAAATGTCTTGGAGTTAAAATCTTCGCCAAAGTTTCGATATCATAAACGTTTTGAATTACCAATCAATGAAAATAGTTTTTGAATGATTTTTTTTTCTCTCTCTCTCTTAATTACTTCAGGTTGGTACTTACAATATTGCCGACAACAAACTTCAGCTCAACCCAGCATCTCCTGTTAAATCACAGTGTCCGGGTACTTGCTACGAATGTCACCACGTGACCAAGAATGACTACCTCTACTCACGTGGTCAGCTGACCATCGCCGCCATTTTGGGTATCCACAGTCCCGCCACTCAAGACAGCCCGTTACTTTGCGGGGACCAGATTAATGATTACCAGTATGTGTCCGCACTGGAATACGCGATCCACATGGTTAACAGTGGTAAGGCCCCGGTTGGTCTTAACGGCATTCAACTCGGGTCACTAATTCTAGATAGTTGCAAGATTGGCACACGTGCTTTTGGCCTGATGTCTGCAGTATATTCCGGTACTTATGAGGTTTCAAAAAAATTCCGTCCCAGTGAGATTGTAGCGTGGATGACAGACACTAGTGGCGCTGCAAGTCAAATGGGCTTACTGGCCAGTAAATTAAAAATCCCTTTGGTCAGTCCCGCGGCGACCAGCGAAGCGTTGATGGATAAGTCGAAATATTCAACTTTCTACCGGACAATACCAGGGGACGAAAACTTGTCAGCCACAATTGTCAAATTGTGTAGAATCATGAACTTCCGGTATATACAAGTAAGTGAGAATTTTATTAAAATTTTGTTGTTATTTTGCATGCAGTCAGCCATATTGTTTCAGGGTGTCTCAAAATAGATGCTAACAATTAATATAATTCATATTGCATCAAGTCATCTATCATCTGAATCTTAAAAAGCAATCATATCACTTCTGAAAGGTCAAACCAGAAAACAAGGAAAACAAGAAATTGACTGACTTCATCCCACTTCATCTTGGGAATGTCTTCGAAGGAACTTTTTTGGACTCCTTCCGACAGAATCTTTCACTGCATTCACATTGTCAGGATATCTTGCTGTCAACTTCCTGCCAGATCTGGGATTTTCTATCTTTTTGTTGAGGTTGTTTATTGACCCCGTGGCTTGAAATTTGTGTACCCAACAATAAATTTGGGTTTTCTGAGGATAATTGTTAAGTTAAACTTTCTGCAAAATTTTGCTTGCACAGTTTTGAATTATTTCATCTTCAAATAAATAGTGACGCAAAATATTTTTCCTCTCTTATCAAAGGCTTTATTTGCCTCTGCCTCTCACCAGATAGGACTTGACACAAGGTCAATGACCCGAAGGTCGATTATAGCGGGGATTTAGGGGAGGGGGAGGTCGGGCACGAGCTAAGGCTCTAGCCCTACTGGACTATGCTGGTCATCGGCCCACTTTGTGCAATGTCGGCCTGATGAACCTAGCTGGTCATGGATCCAAATCTAGGTCCAGACACGTATGCCTGATTATAGCTTAAACTGGACGGCAAGGTTCAGTGCTATACAAGGGTGACAAAAGTGTCAGTGATGCAGATCGCCCATTCGAAGGTGGCCCACATGAAGCTGGGGGCCATACGGCCTTCAAGTCTGCCTTTGTTCGACAGTACCCGCTAACGTCAAAGCCAATAGTAAATTAATGCCGTCGACCTTGTCAAAGGTATTGTGATCGAGGATTAATAGTTGTTATAGGATACAATTTTCAAATCTGAAATAAAAAAGGACACAACATTATTATTAGTCAAGTTATTAGCAGTCACATGGATCCCATGTATATTGAGACACACTGTATATATACATATACTGAGTGAGCAGAAATAATAGGGCAGTCACATGGATCCCATGTATATTGAGACACCTTGTAGTATGAAATGTACAGCATTGTTACTTGGCTAGAGGCAGACATTGGGTATTTTTGAAGATTGCTTGTATAGCAAGTGATATTCCTTCTATTGAATTTTTAGGCCGAAAATTTTGTTGAAATGTTATGGTGTTTTGAAATTTTATTGGAAATATTAACAATTGTGCAAAATAATTTATCATTAAAATTGTGGTGTTATCTTTTAAATGGCTTTCTAGTTCTGCTATTTTCTGATTCAAAACAAAACACTTAGATGGTTTTTAGGAACGTTTTGATGTTTTGTACTGAAAAGTTTGATAATATATTTTTAGGACTATTTCTGTAAAATCTAATTTTTTATAGCCTGATTTTAAACCCAGGCCTCCCGGGCCGGACCATTAGCAAACACTCTACTCATTTGGGTAATGAGCCAGTTTTAAGGTAACACTTTTAAAAAGGCTTTTTTTGGGTAAAAATACCCAAATATTTTCTGTATATCTAGAAATAACAGAAAAACGCCAACTAAGAACACACATATATATATACATATATATGTATAATACCAAATGGGCCAGAAGAAATCTACCTAGGTTTCACCTTTCCGGGTTATCAGGATAAAGCTGACTCTGATGATCTGGAAAGGTGAAACCTAGGTAGATTTCTTCTGACCCATTAGATACTTATATTAATATTTGCTCAATCTGCCAGAGATTTTTTCTTTTGGCAAGACATTACGATATTCTTTGATTTTTTTCAGACATACCTATGTTTTTAGTCTTTTCTTTTTTTTTTATGGAATTCGGTCATATAGAAGTCAGAGCTGACCAATAAAATGAAACGCAGTTTCTTCCAAGCAGCTGTGTCGATACTGCTGTATGGATGCACTACATGAACGCTAACTATACGCATGGAGAAAAAGCTTGACGACAACTGCGCAAGAATGCTGCGAGCAATATTGAACAAGTACTGAAAGCAGCACCCCACAAAGCAGCAGTTGTACGGCCACTTAACACCCATGACGATAACTATCCAAGTTAGAAGAAACATGCTGGACCCTGCTGGAGACGTAGAGATGAACTCATTAGTGACGTACTCCTGTGGACCCCTTCACATGGACGAGCAAAGGCAGGACGTCCAGCTGGGACCTACATACAACAGCTCTGTGCCGATACAGGATGTAGCCTTGAAGACCTACCGGAAGCGATGGACGACAGAGAGGAGTGGTGGGAGAGAGCCAGAGAGATCTGTGCTGATGGCATGACATGATGATATATATATATATATATATATATATCGGCTCACTGGCATTATGGTTGGAGTGTTCGCTAATGGGTCGGGAGACCGGGATTCAATCCCAAGTCGAGTCATACCAAAGACTCAGAAAATGCTACTTGATGCCTCCTTGCTTAACACTCAGCATTATACGGAACTGATCAAGGGTAAATGGAGCAATCTAGAGAAAGAAGTAGCGCCGACCCCTACACCTCGTTATAGTAGCTGTTGAAAAGGGAGCCTTCGGGTCTCCCTTGACTACGGTCGGCCAACTTACTTACTATTACTAGTTGTCTCATTCTGTTATATACACGACATATATAACTTATATGGTGTATATAACAAAATGGGACAATACACCGTTTAATTGTGTGCCAATAAATGAGATCTTGCTTATCTAAAATGTTATCCGCATAGTATTCGTTTAGAAATCTTAGATTATATATATACATATATATATATATATATATATATATATATACAAAATTTGGTCATTAAATATCCTACTGAAGCCTCGCCATTAGATTGTTTAGTGTCATAACCAGGACATTCGTTGGGGAGGGGGTCTTACTCCTCTGTAGAGATGCAGTCGGTGTATTCTGTAGCCTCAGCCGTCTGTGCATGAAAATGTGTAAATAAAAAGGTCAACAAGTGCTGAATAGAGGCAGCAATAACAAAGTCACCGCAATTTAGAGTGAGAGGAAATGAAAGAGCAGATTCGGCAGTCAAATCGGCCTTAGATCTCACCCCCGACAAATTCAGGATTCTGTATACTGACTTGAAACCCAAAAGCAACATATCCCTTCTCGAAAAATGGCAACAACGCTGGAATAATAAGATCCGCTATAAACTCTTCCAGATCTAGCCCACTCTGGGAGAATAGACACCAGCTTTCAAAAAATCAAGAAGAGAACATATGATTGCATCCCGATAGTGCATTGGTCATACAAGGCTTACTCTTTCATAGTGAAACATGAACAACAACCACGGTGTTTGACATGTTGTTGGGTATCGCCTACCTTTTCGACACAATGAGCGAATCCATCTGCCATATATAGCAGTAGCTACTAATACCAGCGGTCTAGAAGGTGAACAGCCGCTCCTTACAACGGAAGCCAATACTATTGTTGGACTATATCCGTATCCTTATACTGTATTCACTAATCCTGTGTTCTTATTTACTAACAATCTCTTTATTGTAAATACTTTTTCCTGTGAATATAACTCTGTTTCCTCACATATCGTGGTTTGTCTTTTTATTACGACTACAAGCGTTCACTAACCAGAACGCAACACATGTCAAACGTCTTCGACCGTTAAACACGTTCTCATAGAATGTTGTGCTTTTGCTCTCATCAGAAAACTTTATTTCAAAGTGAATCGTTTGAGCGATCTGTTCGAAAACATCAAAATGGAAGACGTTCTATTCTGGAGAGACACAGGGTTGTACCAAAAATTATGATGAATTGAAACCATTTAATTGTGTGCCAACAAATGAGATCCTGGTTATTTAAAATATTATGTACAAAGTATTTGTTTAGAAATCTTATATATATATATATATATATATATATATAACTGGGCCATTGGCCTAATGAGTAGAGTGTTCGCCAATGGTCCGGGAGACAAAGGGTTCAATCCTTGGTCGAGTCATACCAAAAACTAAAAATATGCTACTTGATGCATCCTTGCTTAACACTCAGCATTATAAGGTAAGGATCAAGGGTAAAGTGGAACAATCCAGGGAATGGAGTAGCGCTCTCCCTTACTCCTCCGGTATAGTAGCTATTGAAAAGGAAGCCTTTGGGTCACCCTCGACTAAGATCGCCAACTTGACTTACTTACTTTTATATATATATATATATATATATATATATATATCATAGAAATATGTGGAAAGTTGTATAAATGAAACACTTAAAACCGGTTTAGAGGTGTTATATTTCGTTCTTTTATTTTATTTTCTCGAGCTGAACCATTTTCTGAGTTTTTCTATATGTAAGCAAATGAGGAATATGACCAAATAACGGCGAAGATAAAGGTGTAGCAGGAAGAAGGAGAGGGTTTAGAGTCAAATGTATCAGGTTTTATTAGAGATTTTTGATCGTATGAAAGTGGAAATAATTTTAGTGAGCAAATGTGATGAGAAGGTTTGTACGATTTTATTGGGCATTTGGATATTATCTTCTCCTCAATGCATTTTAGTAGAAAAACACTCCTGTTCTTGTGGGAGTGAACTGCGAAGAACGAAATATCACTCCTCTAAACCGGCTTTAAGTATTTAGTTAATCTTACTATCCACATATTTGTATCTTGCCCAGTCGGCTGGGGCTGTAGAATACACTGACTGCACCTCTGCAGAGGGGTAAGACCCCCCCCAAACGAGTGTCCTGGATATGACACTAAACAATCTGATAGTGAGGTTCCAGCAGTGCTGGAGCTTTGGGGAATGCGGAGTACTCCTTCATTGCCATTGCTCCCAGGTCCACTGGCCCGAAGTGGTAGCACCTGATATGGGTCCTATCTATGGGTTAAATAGAACTAACAGCATACTTATGCTAAAATGAATTGTTTGAGTAAACTGAATAGCTTGAAATGGAAATGTTTTTGACAATTAAACCGTACTTACATTTAAACTATGTGATTAAGCTTAACTGAATTATTTGAAATATAACTGTTTTTTGACATTAAAACTGTATTTACAATTAACTGAATTGTTTACATATAACTGCTTGAATAGTTTGAAATAGAAATGTTTTTGACAAACTGTGTACTTATGCTTAACTGAATTGTTTTAAATAGAACAGATTATTCACATAAAAATGGATTTGGCGTTAAATAACCTACAAAGGTTGATATGCCATAAAATTCAACAAACCCAACCCAACCCATATTTGTATCATATTGTCAGATTCTCCACAATCTATCATTTCAACAAAGGGTGTTGATTTTAAAGCTAAAATCTTCAGAGTTACGTTGTGTGTATAGTTTGATGTCTGAAGATTTTACCATTCTTGAAGTTTCCTGTAACCTGTCACTTGCAGATGACAAGGTTCTATATAACTTAAATTTCTGCCTTGTCGGGGGGTTTAGAGTAAGACCCCCCCACCCAAAAAAGAGGAGTTTCCTGTGTATGACACTTAACTGTTCTGGAGATCCGGGGAGTGTGGAGTACACCTTCATTACCATTACTCCCAGGTACACTTTGATCTGAAGTGGTCGAATCTGTTAGAATCACATTGATGGGTCAAGTAGATCTGTTTAAAAATTATTTGTATTTGATAGAAATACTTGATACCATATGACTGTAAATTATTTGCATTAAGAATAGTTACTATAAATGTTTACTAAGTTGCATGGTTTCAAGTATTCCTATCTAATCCTAATAATTATATGGTTTCAAGTAATATAATTTAATAATAGTTATTTGTTTCCACACAGTTATATGGTTTTAAGTAACTAATAATAATCCTTTGGTTTGTTTAATGGCATATCAATCTTTGTGGGTTATTGAAAGCCAAAGCCATCTTTGTAGAAGAATAGTAGGGGTAATAATAAACCCACAATTGGGAGGATATGAGTTTCATACTTTTATCAAGGGCATTAGTCCATAAATGAATGCAATAAAATGACTGCAAATTATTTGTATTAAGAATAGTTACTTATTTGTATTAAGAATAGTTACTTGAAGCTACGAGGATCATTAAATAAGTTTCCAGATATTTTTTCGTATGGGAACTTTTATTGATAGTACACACATGAAACTCTAGTCCCCTTTGAAGTAATCTCTTCCAGCTGCAATGCACTAATACCGTTCCAACATCTTCTGGAAGGCCCCATGGAAGTCCTATTGTGTGAGCGTGTCAATGACCTTCGTCACAGCCTCTTTCATCTACTCAATTGTCTCATAATGACAGCCCGTGAGCTTAAGGAATAAACAAAAGTCACAGAGAGCAAGGTCTGGACTATAGTGTGGCTGAGTCAAATAGTCTGTGACAAGGATGGAGTTGTGGACTGGTGCATTATCCTGGTGGAAATGCCACTGACCCGATTTGAAGAGTGCAGGCCTCTTCCCTAGGAATCTCTTCTTGAACTCCCTTAAAACCTCAACATAGTAACCCTAACCGTAACCCTTTTGCCAATCAAATCTGGTGTATTGACTTCCTTACTCCTCCCACACTTCTCATTGTCCCTCACAGACCCCTGCCTTCCTTGAATCTTTTATGACACTCAAAAACTGATGCTCGATTCATGCAAGATGGTCGAAAAGTAGTCTGAAGCATTCCATACGTTTCTGTGGCCTTTTTTCCAAGTTTAAAACAGAATTTTTTTGCATATCGTTCTTCTAAAATGTCCACACGTCCAGATAGCATTTTTGAAATTCACCAGCTGTGACAATCAGGCTTTAGTAGAGTGTATTCCAATTGCTGCTGTAGGTGTTCATTTGAACCTGAAATCATAAAAATTGGTCAGTCATCTCATAAGATGTATAGCAATAACATAGTGAATTTTCAAGAGTCTACGACAATTCTAAATGCCTGTACAAAAAAGTGTGGAAACTTTTTGAAGGCACTTCGTATATGTATAAACAGAATTTGGCATTAAATAACCTAAGAAGGTTGATGTGCCATAAAAACCAACCAACCAACCAACAAGCCAACCATTCTGGTATTTGATTAAGTTTGCAACCGGCTCATTGACCTAGAGGGTAGAGTGTTCGCCAATGGTCCGGGAGACCGGGGTTCAATCCCAGGTTGCGTCATACCAAATATTTTTAAAATGGTACTTGATACCTCCTTGCTTAACACTCAGCAATATACGGTACGTATCAAGGGTAAAGTGGAGCAATCCTGGGAAAGGAGTTGCGCCCTTCTCAACATCTCGGTGTAGTAGCTATTGAAATGGGAGCCTTCTGGTCGCCCTCGACTACAGTTGCCAACTTTACTGACGTTATTTGTACTCCACTAAAGTCTGGTTTTTAAACGTAATCAAAGTTTTTGGCGGTTCGACGCGTCTGTCCAAAATCTGATAAATATTTGATTATTTCCAAAGTAGAGATTATTAAATGCTAGAAATGGGTTCCAGGTGAGATTCGAACTCATAAACCTGTGCCCAATGTCTGGTTTTTCTTACCTTTTAACAAATTTGCAATGTTTAATCTAAAATGTTCACGAAACGGATAATTTAGACTGCTGTGCTCCTTAACGATTTTTGGACGAGTATCCTCATTGTTGTTATTTTGATCAACATATATTTTCTCTCAGACATTTCCACAGTTTCGATCATCAGATGAACTTGTATTGTTGCACGAGCTATGTAATAGTCACGTGACATAAAAAGGATAAAAGAAAAGTAAAAGATTTGGTGACCTTAATCGTGGTTGATCTGAAGGCTCCCTTTTTAATAGCTACTACACCGAGGCGTAAAGGAGGGCGCTTCTCCTTTCTCTGGATTGCTCCACTTACCCTTGATCCGTACCTTATAATGCTGCGCGTTAAGCAAGTCGTCATCAAGTATCATTTTAAAAGTTTTTGGTATGACTCGAGCTGGGATTGAAACGCGGTCTCCCGGACCACTGCCGAACACTCTACCCACTAAGTATATATATATAAATATATATGATAACTGATACATTTTTACAGATAATAGCCATATCTTTACCACCAAAATTACAACTAGAACATTCTGAATACTAACTCATTCAGTTTGTGAAAAATATACAAGATTCGTAAGATGATAAGGTAGTAAGATATCTGTTTATCAATGCATTAAAGTGGCTTACGCTTGTACAACACTTATACCACTTTCTGGGTCTACATAGCGACAGCCCAGTGACAAGCAGAGCCAGATAACTGGTGACTATGGTAGCTTCTCTTGAACTTTTTCCATCAAAGAATACTGGAGGGTGTCCCTGTTGCGTAATGGCCTGCTAAACTGTAACCTTGAATTTAGCAAGTTCAAATTCCAGTTGCGCAATTACGTTCACTTTCAAATTAATCCCCTTGTGAAAGGCATGAACGCCATTATCCCCAGTTATGGGTTATATAGTATCAGTGCTGTTCTTCTACAAGGAAATTTTAGAATAAAATAACTTATGAACGTTGATATGCCATTAACAAAGAAACCAAACCAAATTAAAGAATACCAACAAGTCAGCAATAGTATAATGCTAGATCTTCTTTTTCTAGTTTTGATTTTGGGTTGTTTTAATTTAATTTGTTTTTTTGGCATATCAACCATTTTGGGTTATTTAATGCCAAATCCTTTTTATACATATATATTAAATATATAGGATTTGGTTTGATTGGGTTTTATGGCATATCAACCATTGCAGGTTATTTAATGCTAAATCCTCTTTATACATATATATTAGATATATATGATTTGGTTTAGTTGGGTTTTATGGCATATCAACCATTGTAGGTTATTTAATGCCAAATCCTCTTTATACATATATATTAGATATATATGATATCGTTTGGTTGGGTTTTATGGCATATTAACCATTGTAGGTTATTTCATGCTAAATCCTTTTTATACACATATATATGAATATATAGGATTTGGTTGGGTTGGCTTTTATGGCATATCAACCATTGTAGGTTATTTAATGCCAAATCCTTTTTATACATATATATTAAATATATGATTAATGTTTTTAACGAGCCTGAGCTCATTTTTTTTTACTCAGTTAAACGGTTCCACTTATATCTAATACAAATACACAGTTAAATGTCAAAACAGTTTTATTCTAAACAATTCAGTTTAGCATAAGTACATGGTTGGGTTCTATTTGACCCATAGATAGAGCCCTATCAGGTGCTGCCACTCTGGGGTAGAGTAGACCTGGAGCAATGGCAATGAAGGGGTACTCTGCGTTCCCCAAAGCATTACTGTAGTCTCACAATCAGATTGTTTTGTCATATCCCGGACACTCGTTGGAAGAGTCTTACCCCTCTGCAGAGATTCAGTCGGTGTATTTTACTATCCCAGCCGACTGGACATTTGATTTAGGAGCTAACTTATTGAATGGTTGCTTTCACCATAACTGTCATTAAACTGGAGCCTAAAAACAAACCTTCACCTCTTGGCCACACTAAGAAGATCCAAGGGAAAGCAGAATCTCATATTTGTGGCCAGTATGGTCGCAGGATTTGCTGGAAGGAGGTCCTATGTTGACAGCCAACCTCCTTAAGGTCTCCTTTCTCTGGATTTTTTAAAAATCTGGATTTACTTAAAAAACACGTTGATATCTCAATATGGCCATACAGTAGAATAGGTTTGATGATGGAGCTTCCTTTTCTGGTTTTGATTTTGGAGTTAACTTCGAAAAAGGGTCGCCTTCACCACGGCTTTTTCATTATACAGAAGTCCCTTCAACATATATATATCATCATCATCATCATCATCATCATCATCATCATGTCGTGCCGCTAGCACGGATATCCCTGACCCTCTCTCGCCACTTTTCCCTATCGTTCATCGCCTCTTGCAGGTCTTCAGGGCTACATCCCGTATCCTAACATAGCTGCTGTATGTATGTTCAAGCTGGTAATCCTGCTTTAGCTCGGCCATATGTGGGGGTCCATAGGAGTACATCACTTATGAGCTCGTCTCTGCTCCTCCAGGAGTGTCTAACTTGGATAGTTTTCGTGATGGGAGGCAGGTGGCCGTATAGTTGGTGCTTTGTGGGGTACTGTTGCCAGAATTTGTTTAATATTGCTCGCAACATTCTTGTGTAATTGCTGTCTAGCTTCTTCTCCAGCCGTTTTGTTAGCGTCCAAGTGGTGCATCCATACAGCAGTATCGACACGACCACTGCTTGGAAGAACACACACAAACACACACACACATATATATAGTTTCATAAGAGATGTTCTATTTTTAATTTGTTCGAAGATGACTATACTGTTTTTTACGACAGATAACCTTTTATTAATTTGAATGTGTTTCTTTGCATGAATATCTTAAACTTCGGCCGATACACTTTCAGGGCTTACTATTTTTTTCCTTTTTAAAAAGTTATGCCATGAAATAGTATGATTATTTGACAATTTATTTGTGCGAGTATTTTCCTTCTTTTTATTTTGAATCAACAGGTTAAACTCATTCGTCGTATTTTTTTTCTCTCAGACAATTGCTTCCGACGACCAATTCTCTTTAGAATCAGCGTCAACGCTGAAGAACTTAGGGAAACAAGAAGGGGTCTGTGTGATTGCAAACTTCCGGCTTGGAACCGGAACAAAAATAGAAGAAGTCCTTAAATTGGCGCGACAAAATGGTGCCCCTGTTGTATTGTTCGTCAGTTACAACGAACTGGAAGCTTTACTGAAGGCCAAGAAAGTTCCGGAAGACGATCACCTGATTTTCATTACACCTAAAGTCGTGGCTGGGATTGCGAAGAAGTATCCAAATGCCTCCAAAAATCTTCTAACAACCCAAATTCTACCATCAGGTAAGATACCTTCTTATATACAGACATAAAAAGACTGACTGAATTGACAATCGGAAGCATGGTTTACAGTTGCCCCTAAATAAATTGTAGTAACTCACTTCATACCCCAGAAGACTCTCAGCATGACCTTCTTTACTGACCGCTGCGCCCGGAACTTTTTTTACCGGAGAGTCAAAGAGTTTCCACTCCATGGACTGTCTTTTCGACTCAAGATCGTGGCGGCAAACGAATGTTTTGTCCATTAGGAAACATTTTTCAGATTAAAACATGCTTCTCCATACACATCACACATTCTCCTGTAAATTTCACAAGCTTTGTACTTCTCAGCCAACGAATATTTGATGACAGACCTCTGTTCTATTTGTAGTGGCAAACCCATGTTTAGCCCATTTGGAAAAATTTCTTTGACTAAAACATACTTCTCCATACACATCACGCATTCTTCTGTAAATTTCACATGCTTTATACTTCTCAGCCAACGAATATTTGATGACAGACCTCTGTTCTATTTGTAGTGGCAAACCCATGTTTAGCCCATTTAGAAAAATTTCTTTGACTAAAACATACTTCTCCATACACATCACACATTCTTTTGTAAATTTGACATAGTTTGTGCTTCTCAGCCAGCAAAAATTTGACTGATATTAAAAAAAAAAACTGAGATAGATATAAAATTATGTAGGTAGGTAGGTAGGTATTGATAGAGTAAAATAGTTATAAACAGACAGATAAAAGCATGAATAGGCAGATATATATATATAAATACAGAAACACGAACATATAGATATATGAAAAGAAGATAGGTATGAACGGACTGGGACAGACAGACAGACAGACAAGATAAGACAGACAGATAAATAAATGTTACCCTCCGGTGGCAGAAGTGGGGTCGATGTTTCCGGAAAACCCCAATATCGAACGACGGACTCGTAATTCTGCCTCTTTTTCGTGGCTGAGGTACGAGGAGACCAATTTTTATGTGAAGGGAGAGTGAGAAGCCAACCAAAGGGACGAGAAGTGTCGGTCTCAACAAGCCAGCAACCACATTGAGTTCGTATTCCATTTCTTCCAAGGGGAAGTACCTGTAAGTGTCCAGTCAAGAGTCAAATAAAACCATTCAATCATTTACAACGGACTGTTATTATTGGTTATTGGAAATAATTTCTGATCATTTAACTGTCTGCAAACAGATAATTAATTTTAAATAAAATTATTAGTTGTCTAAATGTCTGAGATGAAGCTTGTTGATTTTTATCATTTAGGGTTTTCGGACTATTATCTTCATCTTTATTGTTATTTCCAGGACGTTTCGGCCGATATGTCCTCCGGCCTTCTTCAGGTGTTTATCGAACTCGGAAACCTTCACAGAACTTCGAACTACGTCCTTTATTGAAACCATGAGAATCAGAACAGGTGACCCCCGTGGTTTCAATCAAGGACGTAGTTCGAAGTTCCGTGAAGGTTCCCGAGTTCAACAAACACCTGAAGAAGGCCGGAGGACATATCGACCAAAACGTTCTGGAACTAACAATAAAGATGAAGACAATAGTCCGAAAACCCTTAATGATAAAAAGAATTATTAGTGTTGATAAGAATACTTGAAACCATGTAATATTAAATAGAATTATTATTGGTTTGATTTCTTTGTTTAATGACATATCAACCTTTGTAGGTTATTTAATGCCAAAGCTATTCCCCTCGAAGAACAGTAGTGGTACTATTTAACCTATAGCTGGGAGGATAAGGGGGTTCATACCTTTCCCAAGGGTATTTGCCCGAAAGTGAATGTAATAGCTCGACTGAAGTACGAACTCTCTTACTACGATTCCGCAGTCCATCGCTTTAACCATTACACCACGAGGACACCCCCCTAGAATTATTAGTGTTCAATAGGAATACTTGAAACCATTTAACTATGTGCAAACAAATGAGCACTTACTCATTTAAAAATACAGTTACCAACAAACTATTTGCTTACAAATCTCTCTCTCTCTCACTTTCTCTCTTTCACACACACACACACACACACACACACATATATATATATATATATATATATATATATATATATATGCTGTTTACTTCTCATGGACTCAACCAAGAACATAATCAAAGATAATGAACGAACTTCAATCAACGAATGAAACACACTTCTTTATAAAAAATATATCTCCCTCATTTTTTTTCTCGAAAGGGGCACACAGTTTGTTGTAAGTTTCAGGGACAGATGGAAAGACATATACTCAGAGAGGGGACTTCTTCTTGTCCCATATCTTCTTCCCGGAGTCATGGGGTGCCAACGCTTTAACCCCCTTGCAAGCCGTATCGTCAGAGACGTCCGAGACGCCTCTGATCGGCTGCGTATCCCTGGTTCGACTCTCGATTCTGACTGGACTGCTGCCTAAAACTGACCGCGTGGTTCTCATATTACGTGGTCTCCTTCCGGTTACACACCTGCTCGACCGGCCTACTCCGACGCACTGCCATCCCCCGGTTTACTAAATACGATGTGACTGCTTGTCAAAGCACACAGGGTCACTTGGAACGAACCAAAAATCCATGTCAACACTCATTTTATAACATATATATATATATATATATATATATATAATCAGGATTTGAATTGAATAACCTACAAGGGTTGATATCTTATAAACTGAACAAAGCAATAGATGAAGTACGTTTTTAAGCTTTACCTTCTTCATTGGACGGAAAGTCCTCACTGATATAGCAGTCATCAGTGATGTGGTTACAATAGCCTCATTCATAGAACCAAGTGGCTAATTTCCAGAAATCTTTGCTATACATGTCGATTAATAAATACAATAATCCTATTTACCCAACCCCTCCGCTCGGGCAGGATATGACACAAGGCCAAATTTTAAGCGGAGTTTGACAGGTTTGAATTTAGAGTTTTCCTTCTCCTAGACTAGTTGCCTTATCAAGGCTGAAGAACCCAGTCTGTCCTAATATTTACCCATAATTGGATAAATAATTGGATTCATAGCATAATTGGAGAATAATTTGATTCATACCTTTCCCAAGGGTATTAGTGCTATATGAAATGCAATTAGTCTCGTCCAGTCGCCGTGTCCATTTCCTGCGATGATAACAATTACACCACGGGCACCTCCTAAATAATAATAAATACAATAATAGTAATGAATAAACATTGTTATTTTGTAACCTTTATGATCTATCTATCTATCTATCTATCTATCTATCTATCTATCTATCTATCTATCTCAGCCTACTTCTATCTATCTATCTATCTCAGTCTGTTCATATCTATCTATCTATCTATCTATCTATCTCAGTCTGTTCATATCTATCTATCTATCTATCTATCTATCTATCTATCTGCAAAATGTGATCTAAGCTGACGTAATGTACTTAAATGTTGACCAAGCTGACAATAGCAATTTTTATTATTGTGTCATGACCAGCATTTATGGCGTGACGGTTATAGTCTTTGGAAATGGACTCTGTTACCTGAGTTCAAATCCTAGACGAAGCTGTTTGCATTTCATATAGCACTCATACCCTAGAAAAAGTATAAATCCAACTGGACTCAGACTGGTCTTTTTAACCTTGGTATGGCAACGGGTCTAGTAGAAGGAGAAATCTGAATTCAAACAAGTTGCAGACCTGGAGAGGGATGGGTTTCACCTGGCTATTCGTGATGTTACATGAGTCACGACCCACCTCCTTACGCGACCAAAGCAGTTTAGAGGATAAGTTTTGAAAAATCACAGATGACTGTCACGTCGATGACTAAAAAAGAGAAACATAAAAATAAAACTCGCCTGAAGGACGTTAGGACCTCCGTGGCTTTATTCTCTCTTTTCAATCTCAGAGGCTGTGTATTAAAGGATGATGGACAAATCACTTAAATGCAGACCCCACGTACTCAATACAGAATAGACTTCCCGAAATATCCATTTGAAATTCACATAATAATTCATGTTTTGTTAGGTGGTCCAGTTTGGTTTCGATCGATTCAACTGTCATCGAGTCAGTCAAAGCTGGAGAGGTATTTGACCCACCCTAAATAGAAACGATGTGGGTGGCATTATGAGGAGCTATGTTCAGTGAGGGTCAAGTAGTTAGCAGCTAGGTCTGGGCTGTCACGTATGCTTCAGAAACGATGTGTTAAATGACATCACTTGAAAGATAGATAGATAGATAGATGTGAACAGACTGATATCGATAGATAGATAGACAGATAGATAGATGTGAACAGACTGAAATAGATAGATAGATAGATAGATAGACAGATAGATAGATGTGAACAGACTGAGATAGATAAATAGATAGATATGAACAGAATAAGATAGATAGATAGATATGAACAGAATTATATATATATATATATATATATATATATATATATATATATATATATATATATATATATATATATATAAACAGACTGAGATTGGCTGATAAATAAATAGGAACAGACTGAGATAGATAGATAGATAGATATGAACGGACTGGCAGAGATAGATAGATAGATAGATAGATATGAACGGACTGGAAGAGATAGATAGATAGATAGATAGATATAAACAGATTGAAATACATAGATATGGAAAAATTGAGATAGGTTGATAGATACATGAACAAATAGATAGATAATGATAGAATCATATATATATATATATATATATATAAACTGATTAAGATAGATAGATAGATAGACATTAACAGATTTTCAGAATATGAACGAATGGAGAACTGGCTTTGTTTGGAGAAATTTGTTGCTGTCACTTTTATTCAACTGTGGATTGTTGGAGAATGCATCGGTGGAAACATCTTATTTGTTTTAATCTATTTTTAACTTTCTTTTTTTTCTTTTTGTATTCAGTCGACCTCAAAGCGTATGAAAAGTATATGGAAAATCGGCGCCCGAGCGAGGCCTCTTTCGCCAATGGCTTTTTCGAGGAATTTTACCAAGATGCTTTTCAATGCGATCTTAGCGGCAGGCAAAAATACGGTCAACGTTGCCCCGAACCCTTCCAAGCAATCACAGACTCTCCTCGGTTTACCCCCAGTATTGTGGTGGGTCCAACAATTAACGGAGTGTATGCTGTGGTCGACGCCCTACACGATACTCTCACCGAATTGTGTGGCGTTAATTTTACAAGTATTTGTCCTGCTTTCCACGCGTCTCAAAAGCAACCAGAACTATTTCTGAAAAAATTGGACCAAGCGAACGTTCCCAGAACCGGAAGTCAGCATGACTTCCGTTTTATCAATAGAGAAGGCAGTGCCGCTTACGAAATTCTTCGGTTCGATGGAATTACTTATCAAAAAGTAAGTATCGCCCATTAATACACACGAAACAATCTTTTGAAAATAATTAAAAGTTAAGTTTTTCTTAAAGCCAAAGATACAAAGCTTTTATTATTTCTTCCGGAACGCCCAAAACGGTTATAATTAGGTATTATTTATGTTGTGTAGCCATAATGAAGGAAGAAACCATAACACTTCGTTTTAAAAATATATTGGTCTTTTTATTCTTTCGAAAAGGGGTTGTCGAGTCAGCTGGGGTTGTAGAACACACTGACTGCACCTCTGCAGAAAGGTAAGACCCCCCCCCCAACGAGTATCCTGGATATGACACTAAACAATCTGATGGTAAGGTTCCAGTGATGCTAGGGCTTTGGGGAATGTGGAACATCACTTCACTGCCATTGCTCCCAGGTCCACTCTGGCCTGGAGTGGTGGCTCCTAATAGGGCCCAATCTATGGGTTAAATAGAATTAAACTGTGTACTTATGCTAAACTGAATTGTGTGGATTAGAACTGTTTGACTAAACTGAATAGCCTGAAATAGAAATGTTTTTGACAATTAAACTGAGTACTTATGCTAAACTGAATTGTTTGAAATAGAACTGATTATTTGTATGAAAATGGATTTGGCTTTAAATAACCTACAAAGGTTGATATGCCATAAAACCAAAATAACCAACCAACCATCCGAAGGGGACCAAATCTTCTCTAGGTGCATGCGAGACAGACGGACGGAGACAGATGAATGGAGACGGCCATATTG
>OY757945.1:48963451-48983451 GCA_963585895.1 Sepioteuthis lessoniana | reverse complement strand
ATCAACAACGGCCTTTTCAAGTTAGAAAAGCGCGGAATCACCGTTAACCCGAACGAGATCTTTGCCTACATTGGTGGCCCGACAAGCGACAGCTCCATTTATCTCTCGAGAATCCTTCGAACCCTTCAGCTACCCCAGATCAGTTACGCAGCAACCAGCGTACAGTTGAATGATCGTGATCGATATTCTTTCTTTTTGCGTACAGTTCCGGCTGACGATAAATTAGTTGAAGCCATGACCAATTTCCTCAACCAGAATGACATTCGTTATGTCCAGGTTGTCCACACAGCAAACAATTACGGCATTCGGGGTTCGGAAGTTTTTAATCGAATTGCCGAAGAGCAACGCATATGTGTGGCTCAAACAATATCATTTGCAGATAAAGGTATTTCTCTTGCTGATAGCGCCAATAACATTGTATCTGTGCTTCTTGAAAAGCCGTTAGCAAATACGATTGTTATTTTTGCTCAGCCTTTGTATATCAATGAATTGCTTAAAGCAATCAATCGGGAACCCTTAGCCATTCAAAGAAAATATAGATTCGTCGGGGCTTCTCAGTGGGGCAAAACTTGGGAAGCTGTACGGAACGTTGAACATATTGCAGAAAACTCTGTAAGTATGGCTATACAAAACAGCGATATCTATGAATTTAATGAGTATCTCAAAGTTAAAACGTTGGCTAATCATGGTCATAATCCGTGGTTTGGGGAATACTATGAAAAGATCTTCAATTGCTATCTCACCGAAAAAAAAGGGGACTTGTTTCGGCCGTGCAGAAGTAGCAGTCAAAGTGTTGTATCGGCTAGGGAGTACGTACAAGATGACAGCGTGTTAAACGTTATCAACAGCGTCTTCGCTACGGCCTTGGCTTTAGACCAGACTTTGAAACAAGTATGTGGCGCCAACTATACAGGCGTTTGTGGGGCGTTTAAAGGCCAGCAGACGAAAGGGAGTCTTCTGCTTGATAATTTGAAGAAGGTTAAGTTTATGGATCTTTCATCAAAAAGTTTCGAATTCACTGACAGAGGTGACAGTAACAAAGGTTATATATTCTATCAACTGCAAAAAGCACAACCATCAGGATATCGCTACCAACAAGTAAGTTATTTCAACATCTATCTATCTATCTATCTCAGTCAATTCTTATCTATCTATCTATCTGGAGATCTGGGAAATGTGGAGTATTCATAACTCCCAGGGCCACTTTGACCTTTTAGGGTCCCATCTCTGGTTCATATAAATCTGTTAACAAATTATTCCTATCCAAAAGAACCATGACACCCCCTAAAAAAACACCCCAAACCCAACTGCAATAAAATATGAATACAAACAGAAAATGTACGCAATTCCCTAACCTCTAGAAAAAATAACCTTTAACAGTTTCATATGCCCTCAAAATCAATCAGTCAATCAATCAACATACAATGAACGCGATTCTCTAACCCCCAAGGCATCAAATAGCCCTCGACGGGTTGTCATATCCTTAAAATCCATCAGTCAGTCAATCAACATACTATGAACGCGATTCCCTTACCCAAAGGCATCAAATAACCCTCGACGGGTTTGACATGCGCTTAAAATTAATCAACGTACAATGAACGCGATTCTCTAACTCCAAGACATCAAATAACCCTCGACAGGTTGACATGCCCTTAAAATCAATCAGTCAATCAATCAACATACAAAAAATGCGATTCCCTTACCCAAAGGCATCAAATAACCCTCGACGGTTTGTCATGCCCTTAAAATAAATCAGTCAGTCAATCAATATACAATGAACGTGGTTCCCTTACCCCTAGGCATTAAATAACCCTCGACGGGTTGACATTTGCTTAAAATCAATCAGTCAATCAATCAACAAACAATGAACGCAGTTCCCTTACCGCAAGCATTAAGTAACCCTCGACGGATTGACATGCCCTTAAAATCAATCAGTCAATCAATCAATATACAATGAACGCGGTTCCCTAACCCCTAGGCATCAAATAACCCTCGACGGGTTAGACATGCCCTTAAGATCACTCATTCAGCCAATCCAATCTAATGGGTTCCTCTTTTCTCTAACTTTTCAGGTAGCCACAACCAACAACTACGGCGTCCTAGATTCGAACTCGGCCCTCACTAGCTGGCGCGCCGATTGTGACCGATTAGGGGCCTGTTCCGAATGCGCCATTCTACGCAACCCCTATCAACGTTTCATGGTTTCGCCCTTCGTCACCTCGACCGAACTCAAACCGACCATCATCGCCATCTTCAACATCCACTCGAAAGGCCCCAATACCTTCCAGTGCGGAAAACTCGACCTCCAAGGCGATTTCATCAATATGCTAGCCTTTTTCTACGCCCTCGATTTGGTCAGTCAGCAAATCCCAATCATCGGCGTGGCCCTCGATACTTGCGGCCATTCGCTCCAAGTCGATCAAGACATCTACAGTATCTTAAATTCGGGTTCCTTGTGCCATGACAACCACTTCGCGAAACAAGTGACTGCGAGGGCCGAAAATGTCTACTCGTTTTTAACAATGCATAACGAAAACACAATCGCCGCAAACCGGGTTTTGAGAGCCGAAAGGATCGCTTACCTTAGTCCCGACGCTGCGGGTTCACGCCTGCTTGCTGAAAAGAACTTTGAATATCTCTACAGAACCAGTGGTTCACAATCGAAAAGAATTGAAACCCTCGTTAAGTTTTTAAAAGACAAAGATATTCAAAATAGCGTTGCGTTCTTCTCGCCAAATTCTGACCATTTGTCGCAGCTGAAGATTTTCATGGAAACCATGCAACGTGAAAAACTGTGCGTCGTTCAAGCCGTGTCTGCAAAAGACCCGACAGCCGTATCGAATTCTCTGCAATCTATGTCGATGAGGAAGGGCCTTAAGGTGATTTTGTTGCTGACTACTCGATCTGATGCGGAAACAGTGTTGGATGCCATGCAACGTGTCAGTCCTTCGTTGAAAAATCAGGATTATGTCCTTCTTGGAGCTGAAGACTGGATGTCTACAATGAAGGACAGTTTAGCCTCACGAGCAACAGGGGTTGTCACTGTGAGGCCCAAATTGGCGATTGTGGAAGGATTTTCAGGTTACGTGAAGAGGTTGAGGAATAACAATCGAATGAATATACCCCTTGGCTGGTTTGAGGAGTTTTATCAAAGAATTCATAAATGCCGACTGCCTCATTATGCGTTGCCAGAAAATTACAAGGTTCGTAGCTTGTCTATTGGAGTTACTTTTAGGGCATCTAAAACCACTGTGGGTTATTTAATGCCACATCCATTTTTATTCAAATAAACAATTCTATTTCCAGCAGCTCAGCTTAGCATAAGTACGTACTTCAAATGTCAAAAGCTGTTCTATTTCAAGCAATTCAGTTTAGTATAAGTACGCAGTTGAAATCTCAAAAACAATTCTATTTCGAGCAATTCAGCTTAGCATAAGTACGTACTTCAAATGTCAAAAACAGTTCTATTTCGAGCAATTCAGTTTAGCATAAGTACGTACTTCAGATGTCAAAAACTGTTCTATTTTAAGCAATTCAGTTTAGTACAAGTACGCAGTTGAAATCTCAAAAACAGTTCTATTTAAAGCTATTCAGTTTAGCATAATTATGCATTGAAATTAAAGGTCTTTATACAAACGAACCGCGAGAGATTCTTAGTAATCTGCTCTCAAAATGAAAGGGTTAAAGTTGAGCTAAACGAAAGGATTATCTTCTTAATAGAGATTAGATTGGATTTGAAAATTAAATCCAATCCCAGAATACTTTTAGTCATTCAATATACATATCATAACTTGTCTTAATTCCTGACCTTTGACGAAGCTTTTCTTTTGAATTTTCAATGCATTTCTATTGTAAAATACATTCTATACTGATTTTCTATAGTAAAACAATGCCCAATGCATTTCTATAGGAAAATAAATTCTATAAAAGTAATAGTAAAATAATGACCGATGCATTTCTGTAGTAAAATAAATGTTTTCTAGAGTAAAATAAATTCTATAATGCATTTATACAGTAAAATAATGCCCAATGCATTTCTACAGTAAAATGAATTCTATAATATATTTCTATAGTGAAATAATGCCTAGTGAATTTTTAAAGTGAAATAATTTTAATGCTTTTCTATAGCAAAAAATTCATGAAGTATTTATAGTGTAGAGTAATTTTCAATTCATTTCAGTTTTGAGATGATTTATAAGGTGTTTCTGTAGTAAAATAACTTATAATCGATTTCCATTGAAACATGATTTATAAACCATTTATACTGCAAAAAATCTCCATGCTTTTCTGTAATAAAGTCATACTTAATGCATTTCTAGAGTAAAATCATTAACAATGCATCTCTATTGTACCATCATTAAGAATGCATTTTTCGAACAAAATCATTTGCAATGCATTTCTGTGGTAAAGTTATTCACAAAGCATTTCTATAGGAAAATCATTTCAATGACATCTTATCCAATGCATTTTTACAGTAAAATCATTTTTAATGCAATTCAATAATATAATCATTTACAAAGCATGTCTATAGTAAAATAGTTTTATATGCATTTCTATAATAAAATCTTTTCCAATGCATTTCTATTGTAAAATTATTTTATATGCATTTCTATAATAAAACCTTTCCAATACATTTCTATAGTAAAATAATTCTAATGCATTTCTATAATAAAATCTTATCCTATGAATTTCTATAGTAAAATCATTTTATATGCATTTCTATAATAAAATCTTGTCCGATACATTTTTACAGTAAAATCATTTTTAATGCAATTCAATAATATAATCATTTACTATACATGTCTATAGTAAAATAGTTTTATATGCATTTCTATAATAAAATCTTCCAATGCATTTCTATTGTAAAATTATTTTATATGCATTTCTATAATAAAACCTTTTCAATACATTTCTACAGTAAAATAATTCTAATGCATTTCTATTATAAAATCTTATCCTATGAATTTCTATAGTAAAATCATTTTATATGCATTTCTATTATAAAATTTTGTCCTATACATTTTTACAGTAAAATAATTTTTAATGCATTTCTGTAATAAAATCTTGTCCAATGTACTTCAAGAGTAAAATCATTTTTAATTGCATTTCTACAGTAAAATAATTTTAATGCATTGCTTTAATGAAATATTTTCCAATGCATTTCTATTGTAAAATCATTTTAATTGCATTTCTACAATAAAATCATTTTTAATGTATTTCTTTAATAAAATATTGTCTAATGCATTCCTATAGTAAAATCATTTCAATTAAATTTCTATAATAAAATCTTTTCCTATGCATTTCTAGAGTAAAATAATTTTTAATGCATTTCTATAATAAAATCTTTTCGATGCATTTCTATAGTAAAATCATTTTTAATGTATATCATAGACTATTTAGCTTAAATCTACTTTTAATTTCTTATCAACAGATCTGTACCCAGTTAGAAACAATATCTGACGACATGTTAAACCTGACGAGTCCAGTTATTCTAAAAACCATATTAGGTACTTTGGCTTTAACAAACGCAATTGATCACATGACCACCAAATGCAAATCATCGACAAATGTCAACTGTCAAGTTGAAAGAAAAGAAGGACGCCAAACATTCCGAAAGATTCTCAACGAAACTAATTTCGACATCAGTCAAAAATTGTCAACAAATCCAAAACTTAATTCCTTTCGCTTCACAAACCAAATTTGGGAACCTGAATATGTCTTGCAGGAATTGCGAAGACTCCAAGACGGAAGCTACAAATTTCAAGATGTAAGTAGAACACGGTTGAGTCAAAAGTTTTGCAATATTTTAGTAGTACGTAATACATAGCATTTTCTTTAATACTTGGTTGAGTCAAAAGTTTTGCAATATTTTAGTAGTACGTCATACATAGCATTTTCTATAATACTCGACTGAGTCAAAAGTTTTGCAATATTTTAGTAGTATGGGTTGTGCATATACCATTTGTTCGTATGGTCAAATTTCAATTTCTTGCACATTTCCCAGTGGATCCCCTTGCCCACCCAATCGTGTCTACTCTTATTCTCTTCCTGTGCTAAATATGTGATAGATCGTTTCGTTTGTATTACCACAAAACCCATATCTGCTGTTTTGTCGCGTCTTATCTGTTCTTTCTTTGATATGATTGGTCCTTATGGCTTTATTTTGAATTGCTATTTGAAGGTTTCGTTTTCTCGAGTGAAATGTCGCTTGTTCGTCGTTTAAAACGTCCATTATTATTATTATTATTATTATTTACTCATTAGAGTTTTTCACATCACATTTCATACTTATAACTTCCAAACGGATCTATTTGACCCATATATGGGACGATAACAGGTACGATCACACCGGATCAGAGTGGACCTGGGAGTAATGACAACGATTGGATGACCCCACACACTCAGAGATCTCCAGAACTGGAGCCCCATCATCAGATGCAGTTTAATGTCATACCTTGGACACCTCTTTTAGGTGGCGTGTCTTACCCCCCCTCCAAAGGATGCTGTCAGCGTTACAAATTCAAACAAGAAACTGCAATTGGAAAATGCAATAATAATAATAATAATAATAGAACCATAGGGTGAAAATTATTTGTATTAGATAGGAATACTTCTTTCCATACAACTGTGTTCAAATTTTTTTTATTTGATAGGAATACTTGAAACCATTAAAGTAAGTCCAAATTATTTGTATTAGATAGGAATACTTGAAATCATTAAATTGAGTCTAAATTGTTTGTATTAGATGGGAATACTTGAAACCATCCAACTGTGTGCAAAAACTCTTACGAACCAAAAATATCGATAGAAATGTACAATGAATGCGATTCCCTAACCTTTAGGCATAAAATAACTCTAGATAGGTTGACATGCCGTTAAAAATCAGTCAATGAATCTGGTTATTTTTTTTTTTCCTTTTCAGACAACTCCAACTCAAAACTTTAAATCCATTGACAATAAAGACATCGATGTTCTAACCGCCTCTTGCCAGAATTGCGACTGTGTTAACGATGTTAAGATCCCATCTTTGGCATTTGCTAACAGGATTGCTGGAACAGCCCAGAGATCAGTCGGTCTGATATCAATTGGTGAGCTGACGGCCAATCTTCGAAACTATTTCCATTACGAGAACGACAGAAGGATTTACGATTGGGCTCTCTGGGCAATCATCGTGGCGGGTTTCACGGCAGTCGGTATCATTGTCACATTGATCATTTTTTTCTATTTGCTAATAGCCTATCCAATCAGAGGAGGAACTACACCCCTTGGATTTATATTCATGATTGGAATATTGGGAATTTACGGTGTTAATTTTGCCTTCTTTGTGCCTGCCTCGTTAGTTACATGTGCGGCTCGAAGGTGAGTATAATTAAATTTAAAAAAAAAAAAAAAGTATAATTTTGGGAAGAAGTCATAAAGTAGGGGTCCAATTTATAATAAAAGTATAATGCCAAAATGGGCACCGTGTTTGTGTCCGATTTAATGTTTGGACTATGCGTTATAACACAGTCCAAACATTAAATGTACGTTACATGGTGGGGATTTAGGGAGGGGCTTATAAAGTGGGGGTTCAGTCTACAATAAATGTATAATGCCGAAACGAGCACTGTTTTATGTCCGCTTTTATAACACGTAGTCCAAACATTAAACTTAAATTTGATAGTGAGGATTTAGTGAGGGGGTCATAAAGTGGGGGTTCAGTTTACAATAAATGTATCATGCCAAAAGGAGCACTGTTTTTGTGTCCGATTTAATAAAACCTGATCCAAAGATTACATGTACATTACATAGTGGGGATTTAGGGAGCGTGTCGTAAAGTGGGGGTTCAGTTTACAATAAACGTATAATGTCAAACTGGACACCGTTTTTATATCCGATTTTCTAACACATGGTCTTAAGATTACATGTACATTACATTGTGAAGATTTAGTGGTGGCTCATAAAGTGGGGGTCCAGTTTACAATAAATGTATACTGCCGAAATGACCACTGTTTTTGTGTCCAATTTAATAACACATGGTCCAAAGACTACATGTACATTACATTGTGAGGATTTAGTGAGGGTGTCATAAAGTGGGGGCTCAGTTTACAATAAATGTATAATATCGAACTGAATACTGTTTTTATGTCCGAGTTTTTAACACCTGTTTCAAATGTTGAATTTTAATTTGTCGTGTTCATTTAATGAAGCTGTCCAAAAGTGGAGGCTCAGTTTACAATAAACGTATAATGTTGAACTGGACACCGTTTTTGTATCCGATTTTATAACACCCGGTCCAAACATTTAATCTAAAAGTGGGATTTAAGTAGTCAAAAGGGGGGGGGTTAAGTTTACAATAAACAAATAATGCCAAACTGGACACCGAATTGTGTCCAAGTTTCTTTTACCCCAAACAAATACCCCAAGCAATGAAAGACCTAATTGCATATAAAAAGCAAATAACTCCCCTCCCACCAAAAGAAATAAACATTTACCCGATAATCCAGTACACAGAGAGAGAGAGAGAGAGAGAGGGGAATATTTTATAAATAATTTTGACTAGTATCCTCATCTCTGTTGTTTTGTTGTCTATATTCCGACCGCTTAGCTCACCGGCCTTCTTTACGCAGACTGTCATTCCAAAATAAAATATTGTCATTTTTGGATTGTTTATACTAATATCTTTATCTTTGTTATTTTTTCTGAACTATATTTCGGCCGATGGGTTCATCGGCCTTTTTAATGTTGCCTGTCATGATAGAATATAGATGTGCTTAACACAAAGAAGAGTGTTTCCGAGAAATTCGTAGACTCCAATTATCATAAAAAAACTACCCGAAAATGCAAAACTTTCTGTATCATATGTTTTTTCCCTGCAGATTCTGCATGGGCGTGGTCTATGCCATTTGCTTTGCCTGTTTGTTGGTGAAAGCCGTAGACAACTGGAGGTCAAGTGATTCTGTTTACGACAAGAAAAAATACAAGAGGCTTTCAAGCAGTCTATCTCTCGTTCTCATGGCGATAGCTATCATCCTAATGCAGGTAAGAATATAAGCCTTTAAATTCTGTTCATTGCCCAGTCGGCTGGGGCTGTAGAATACACCGACTGCTTATCTGCAGAGGGGTAAGACCCCCCCCAACGAATGTCCTGATATGACACTAAACAGTCTGATGGTGAGGTCCCAGTAATGCTGGGTCTTTGGGGAATACGGAGCACCCCTTCATTGCCATCGCTCCCAGGTCCACTCTGGCCCGGAGTTAGGGCCTATCTATGGGTTAAATAGAACTAACGGCATACTTATGCTAAACTGAATTGTTTGATTAAATAGCTTGAAATAAAAATGTTTTTCATAATTAAACCGTACTTACATTTAAACTGCGTGCTTATGCTAAACTGAATTACTTCAAATAGAACTGTTTTTTGACATTGAAACTGTATTTACACTAAACTGAATTGTTTGACATGGAACTGTTTTGACATGTAACTGTGTGTAAACAAAATCTGTACTTATACTAAACTGAAATAGCTGAATTAGAATTGAATAGCTTGAAAAAGAAATGTTTTAACAATCAAACTGTACTTACATTTAAACTACGTGCTTATGCTAAACTGAATTATTTGAAATTGAACTGTTTTTGTCATTGAAACTGTACTTTCGATAAACTGAATTGTTACATATAACTGCTTGAATAGTTTGAAATAGAAATGTTTTTGACAATTAAACTGTGTACTTATGCAAAACTGAATTGTTTGAAATGGAACTGGTTATTCACATAAAAATGGATTTGGCGTTAAATAACCTGCAAAGGTTTATATGCCATAAAACCCAACAAACCAAACCAAACCAAACCAAACCAAACCAAATTCTGTCCAGAGTTCGAAAGTTTATTTGGGGCTGCATCGTTTACAGTAGCCGGCGAAAAAAAGAGAGATACAGAGTATAGGAAATCCGTCGGTCTGTTTAGATGGGCAGAGAGAATACACAGTACGTGGCGAAAGAGGCAGAGACTTAGTTCTTTCTTCACTAACCGTCGCCTGTACACGCGCGTCGCCTCCTTCTTCATTGGGGCCTCGTCTCTGGTCTATTCCGTCTGCTCTTACCTCCCCGTCGTCTTTGAATCTCTTTCTTATATATGTTATTCAAATGATTCCTCGTGCAAACGTTAAATCTCACGTAATCACTTAAACTTTTAGTGACACGCCTTTGCTAAATATCAGCTGATATCCACCTAATAGTTTTTCTCAATATATTAGCTCATTGCTGATTCTAAAAAAAAGGGTCCATCTTTAGAATTTGTTTGATATGATTGACATATCCACGAGCTTTGACCTTTGCAAAACGAAACCCCAAACTTCGGACTAAGTTTATCTAGATAAACAATTTATTACTAAAATAATCAACTAAGATCCCTAATTATTTTACAGTGGCAATGGTATGTTTTTTGTAAATACATCTTAACAGCTGTATTAACAACACAAGAAAAAAGTAGCTGTTTTTGTCAACTTTAAAAGCTATACCAAGAAAAGGCCTGTTACCTATGCAAATGGAGTCTTTGACTGAATACGGACATTTGGTGACCAAATTACTACAAACGCTTAATTATTCTGACATGTAATGATAACAATTGTTAGACAGATTGCTTTCTTTGTTTAATGGTATATTAACTCCTTTGGGTTATTTAATACCACAACTATACCCCCGCCACCATCTCATCATTTCTCCTCACATGCTTTTAAATAGAAAAACCTAGAAAACAATCTCTGCCTGAAGAAGTTCGAGATAAGATAAAGCCGAACGAAATATCACACATCTAAATTTGAGTTAGGTGTTTGATTTATCCAACTTTCTACATATCTATATCATACTGTTAGACTCACTACAATCTATCATTTCCACACACACATATATATATATATATTAAGATTAGTTGGGGCGCTGGTTGGTTAGATTTTATAGCATATCAACCCTTGTGGGTTATTGTTGTATTGAATTACCTCCCTCCCCTATGAACCGTAAAAGAATGATTGTGTCTATCTTATTAATTAACTGTCTGACAGACGGCGTATAAGTCTGTATTTGAATTTCTTATCGAATAAATATCCTATTACCAAGTATTTGACTTTTCCTCTTATTCCCTATTATTATATATTACCTACTTTTTCTTTCTCTGTGGGTAATTGGCTGCTTTTACCACGACAGGAAAATTATTCAATGCCAAATCTGTTTATATATATATATATATAATTTGTTAGTGAATAATTTGTTGGTAACATTTTAAATCGAGTCAGAGCTCATTAGTTCGCAGACAAATGGTTTCAAGTTGTGCTATTTATTGATTGCACACAGTTAATTGTAAATGATTAAACTGTTCTATTTGACCAATCGGGGAGACCCTAACAGGTACTATCACTCCGGGCTAGACTGGACCTGGGAATAATGGCAATAAAAGGATACTCCACATTCCCTAAAGCCACAGGACTGAAGTCTCACCATCAGTAGAGTTTAGTTTCATATCTAGGAAAGGCATTCGTGGATGGAGAGTATTAACCCTCTACGGTCATCAAATATCGAAGAAGGTCATTTGTTTTTCTCAATGTTTTTCTGGACTAATTGCTTCAGTATTTATTTCCGTATTAATCGCTTCTGGATTAATTTCTGTATTAATTGCTTCAGTATTTATTTCTGTATTAATCGCTTCTGGATTAATTTCTGTATTAATTGCTTCAGTATTTATTTCTATATTAATCGCTTCTGGATTAATTTCTGTATTAATTGCTTCAGTATTTATTTCTGCATTAATCACTTTTGGATCAATTTCTGTATTAATTGCTTCAGTATTTATTTCTGCATTAATCGCTTCTGGATCAATTTCTGTATTAATTGCTTCAGTATTTATTTCTGCATCAATCGCTTCTGGATTAGTTTCTGTATCAATTGCTTCAGTATTTATTTCTGCATTAATCGCTTTTGGATTAATTTCTGTATTAATTGCTTCAGTATTCATTTCTGCATTAATCACTTTTGGATTAATTTCTGTATTAATTGCTTCAGTATTAATTTCTGTATTAATCGCTTCTGTATTGAATGCTATAATGAAGTAAAGTTGGCGTCCATAGTCGAGGGCGATCCGAAGGCTCCCTTTTCAATAGCTACTACACCAAGGTGTAGGAGAGGGCGCTACTCCTTTCCCTGGATTGCTCCACTTTACCCTTGATACGTAGCCTATATTGCTGAGTGTTAAGCAGGGAGGTATCAAGTATCATTTTTAAAGTCTTTGGTATGACTCAACCTGGGGTTGAACCCAGGTCTTCCGGATCATTAGCGAACACGCTACCCACTGAGTAGCTTCTATATTAATTTTTTCTGTGTGAATTTCTGTATTAATTCCTTTTGTATTAATTTCTGTATTAATTTATTCTTCTCTTTTACCCAGGTTATCATTCCTGTCGAATGGTTGTTATTGGTGCGCCCTTCGTCTGTCAACCTATCTCCTACGAACGTCGACCCGAGTTTAATTTTACTAAAAGAGCATGATTACTCTTGGTGCACTCCAGTTGGCTCTTACGATTCCGGTCTGGCCCTTTCTTTCATTTTCGTCATCATTCTCGATATGATCACGATCCTCTTTGGGGCCCTTGCCTGGGACAGTGAAAAGAACTGTTTCGAGTCCCGATGGATCGTAATCGCCTGTCTATGCACTACTGGGTGCTTTTTGGTTTGGATGGTTGTCTCGACGGTGGCCAACCCGGTGTTCCGTGATCCGGCCGTCGCCATTGGCAACTTCGTCAATGCCACGACCCTTTTGATCATCATCCCCTTGAGAAAAGTTGTGTTGTTAGTGGACGCTAAGAAAAACGAAAAAATGAGCCCGACGGATATGATACACATTGGTAGGTACACTTATTATTTTATCCCAGCTTAGGCGAAGGGATCATAGCTCTCGATGTGAAACACGACGAGATCTAAAACCTCAAACAAAAATTATGTAATTGACATCCTTAGAGGATGTCCACCAAATTCTTTTAAGCAGTATATTAACTAATTACAGTTAAGACGAAAAACAGTTTTCATTTTTCAATTCCAAATTCCATTCCTATATTTTAGCTGAAGATTCTAATTGTTACCGCTGTTTTCCTATGGACTCGTACCCATGAACACACCAATGTTGGCTGACAGGTAAAGACATATCTTTATCAGCTCTGTACGAACACAAAAACTTATCAAGAACGACGGCTGATAGGGACGGATAGAGAGAGAGAGAGAGAGTACATTTTGTCGACATACCTTAATGATAAGGATAGGGTTCCTCATTCTTAGCTAAAAATCTTTGTATCATCCATGGACGTGTATGTTATCATGATAATGTGAAGCTGTCTGGATGGCACAACCTCAATCGTGGACCATTTGCTTGATCTTAAAAACGTGTTGTGATTCTAATAAGCTAAAGAAACTGCTGTTTCTATTATATAATTACGGAATGATTTTTTTTTTATATTGATGATTTTTCGTTAATTATATTTTATCATTCAGTTTGTTTGGGCTCTTAGTTCAGGTGCGTAGCATTGGGTACAGTTTACGCTCACGCACAAAGGATATGACAATTGTGATTGTCATAATAAACCCCAGATAGGAAATGTGGCTGGAATGTGAATGACGTCATGCCCGGAGGCGATGGTCCCGAGAATTTGAAGATTTTTGAAAAAGAGTCAGTTTGAAGTTGACTGTGGGCCAGGAGTTGGAAGGTTGACTTTGGGCCATGTAGACAGAAAGTTGGGTTGTCTGCCATTTAGGCAGACCGTAGAAATTGAGTTCCGACCATGGTGTTGAGAAGTTGGGATCCGACCAGGCAGTTGGGAGTTTTGTTTGCATAGTATGATACGAAAGACTTTTAAGAATTGTCTCTCTCTCCTCGTGTCGAAGAAAGTCCAGAAGTTAATAAACGTTCGTACCTGAACAATGGAGTTCGCCTGTTTTCGCCCGTGTATTTGCATACGTCCGTATTTACCTGTGTTGTGTATGTACCGTTTGATTGATAACATCATGATTATCGTGGCTATATAACATTTTCCTCAACCGATAATTCATTGTAATCTCCTCTGGTGACGAATGTTCCTAACAGGATAAGTCGGACTCTTCTCCAGATGAACAATAATGCCAATTGATTAAATATAAACAGATTAATAATAGTATATCAAGTGAAATACAATTAACAATCGTATGGTATTTACAGATATTCAAAATAGAGTACAGCGTCTGGACTGGTTATATGTGTGTCGGTCTTAAGTTAACTTTAGCAAGTTAGTGAAATGCTTAAATCATTTACTCCTGAATGCGCAAGTCTGTGAGTTGGTTGGCTGATGTTTATATTGTTATACGGACTATATTTCGGCAGATTGCGATCAAAATTGCGTGTCTGCTTTGTCTTTCTCATTACGGATCGATCCGTTTTCTTAGGAATCCAAACACCAATAAACTCGTGGTGTAATGGTTATCCTTGAAGGGAATGGACACGGCGACTCGAGTTCAAATCCTGGACGAGACTGATTGCATTTCACATAGCACTAATACTCTTGGGAAAGGTATGAATCTAATTATTCTCCCTCCAGCTATGGGTAAATAGTAGGGCAGACTAGGTTCTTCAGCCTTGGTGGGACAACTAGTCTAGGAGAAGGAAAACTCTGAATTCAAACCTGTTAAACTCCGCTTAAAAAATTGACCTTGTGTCATATCCTGCCCGAGCGGAGGGGTCGGGTAAATATGAATATGATAAAGTCGTGACGTCAAAACCCAGTAATTATATGCACATCTCTTCGTAATCCAAATCTAATCCCACGCTGAAAATACATCCCAAATTAGCTTTTGTTTAAGTCAAGTTCAAGGGCCACTTTCTTGACATTCACATACCCAAAGAAATATTTCTATATTGTCGGCCCATAGTTGATTGTCACCTGTTTGCCAGCTTCCAAATCTAGCAACACATGTTGACCTTTCGCTATTTGGGATCGCAGATGTATTTTCCGACGGTCAACTTGTTCCCAGAAAAAAATATTTAAAAACTGATTTTTCATATTAACCCGATCCAGACTGCCGAGAAGAAAATTACAACTGTAGTATTCTCAAAAACAAGTCAATCATGTTGAATCAAAATAAGTTTATTTTGCTATATTATTTCACTCTTAGCGAAATTGCCTTGTCGACAGGGGCTGTAGAATGCACTGATAGCATCTCGGCAGGGGAGTGAGACCGCCCCTTCAACGAGTGGCCTGTATATGGCACTAAACAATCTGATGGCGAGTCTTCAGTAATGCTGGAGCTTTGGGGAATGCAGAGTACCCCTTCATTGACATTGTTCCCAGGTCCACTCTGGCCCGGAGTGGTAGCACTTGATAGGGTCATATGTATGGGTCAAATAGAACTAAACTGTGTACTTATGCTAAACTGAATTATTTGATATAGAACTGTTTTGACATTTAACTATGTGTAAGCAAAAATCTGAACTTATATTAAACTGAATTGTTTGAAAACAGAAGTGTTTATATGTATAAAAATAGATTTGGCATTAAATAACCTACAATGGTTGATGTGCATAAAACCAAACCAAATTTCTTGCGAATTCTTTGCACCAGTTTTAATTGGCAGTTTTTTTATTGAAGGCCAAATGATAGCAAGTTTTCTTAGCTCATCAGGACTCTTCTAAGTATTCTAGCTGATTTTAACAGTGCTGTGGTCTGGATGATCCCAATTCTTCTTTGGATCTCCTGTTCCTCCAGTTTCTTTTTCAGGTCTTTGGGGACCGTTCCAAGTGCTCCAACACCATCACCTTCATGTTCTTCTGCCTTTTCAGCTTCATGAAATATATCTTAAACAAACTAGAATAAATTGTTTAAATTATCTATCTATCTATCTTCATTTTGAAGGCACCTCGTAAATTTCTGTTAGCCATGCAGAGGGGAATATTATGGAATAAAAAGAAAACAAAAATAATTCTTAGTTGCCCCTCATCAAGAATTTATACGTGGATGTCACTTATCTAAAGCCATATTCTTATCAAAGTGGTTCCAACTTTCTCAAATGACAGTTAATAGATCTTCCTTGTATGGAGCCTTCTTATGGACCATTAAAAACAAATTTTACAAGGCATTTTAAACTGGATTTAGATCCAGAATATTCCCTAGCGATGTCTTGTATGCAACCCCTAACCCCCCCCCAACAACCAACCAACCAACCAACCAACAAAAAAACGAAACAATTAAAAAATCACTGGTTATTTATTTAAAACCAAACCTGTATTAAAACACCAGGAAAGTCTGGTGGCATTGTAAGATACTACTAGTATGTTCTGGGTTAGTGGTAATGATATTTTGGCTCCGAAACTTTGCCTGACTACGGAGACATCAACCTATGAAAGCTTTGTGTGCCCCACAGCTGTTGTTTCTTTTTTGTAGCCGTATGTGTACATCATCATCATCATCATCATCACAAAATCGTGTCAACAACAGAGATTCCTTTGAGTCTCTTTTGCTATCCGTCCCTACCGTAAGTTTTTTGCTGGTCACTAAATACTGGTGGGTCCGTCTGTAGAAGTCCATTGGAGAACATCGCTTATGGATTTGTCCTTACTTCACCAGCAATGCTCAGCATATCTTACTCGTCTTATTGGGGTGACTTGTGAGATGGGAAGTAAATGGCCGTACAGCTACTGTTTTGTTGGGTCTTGCCACCAAGATTTGTTCAAAACAGCACGCAGCATCCTCCCGTAGTTCCTAGTTTTTCTCCAAGCATTTCATAAGAGTCTAAATGGTGCATCCATAGAGTAGTACTGACATGGTTACTGCTTAAAAGAAGTATTTTATCAGTGAGATTATATATATTTAATGCTTTCTTTATTTGTAGATGATTTGTATCATAGACCACCAAGTTACTTGGAACCGGGATATATAGAAAAAACCAACTGGTAATAAGCAAGGCGTGGCTGAAGTACAGTTCCTGAAAAAAGTAAGTAATAAATTATATATTTTTCAGTAGATAGTACTTTGAATTTCAAGGGTAAATTCTTTGTAAATTGTATCGTCAATTGTAAGATTCTCGGCGATCATCATCATCATGTCGTGCGGCTAGCACGGATATTCCTGACCCTCTCTCTCCACGTCTCCCTATCATTCATCACCTTTGGCAGGTCTTCAGTGTTACATCCCGTATCATCACATAGCTGCTATATGTATGTTCGAGCTGGCCGTCCTGCTTTTGATTGGCCATATGCGGGGGTCCACAGGAGTACATCCCTTACGATCTCGTCCTTGCTTCTCCAGCAGTGTCCGGCATGTCTGGTTCGTCTAGCTTGGATAGTTTTCGTGATAGGTGGTAGGTGACCGTATAGTTGGTGCCTTGTGGGGTGTTGCCGTCAGGACATTCAATATTGCTCTTAACATTCTTGTATAATTGCCATCTAGCTTCTTCTCCAACCGTTTAGTCAGCGTCCAAGTAGTGCATCCATATAGCAGTATCGACACGACCGCAGCCTGGAAGAAACTGCGTTTCATTTTATCGGTCAGGTTTGATTTTCATATGATCGAAAGCCTATCGATAGCTGTCCATGCCTTCGTTAGCCAAAAAAAAAAAAGAAAAAAAAAAAAAATTCTCGACGATACTTTTTTATAATTACAAATTTTGTCAAAGATTTTCTACGTATCAAAATCTTTTACGTTGGTCATTCAATAAATAAGATGAAATAATACCTAAAAAGTTGGCAATAGGAAGAACTGTTTACAGTTGAACCTTTTTTAAGGAAATCAGTAGTGATGGGTCCTTTCATGTTCCAGAACACTGTAAGCTTGATCTTCTTTATTGACTGCTGTGCCCGGAACTTTTTCTTTACCCAAGAATGTGTTTCTACCCAATGGACTGTCTTTTTGACCCAGTCGTGGAAAATCCATATTTTGGCTATTTCTAAAATTTTTTAGAACTAAAACACACTTTTCCGTACACATCATGCACTCTTCTCAAAATTTCACATTGTTTGTACTTATCGACCACAAAAAATTCGAAGACAGACCTCTGTTTACATCTAGTACACTCTGTTTAATTTATTAACATTTTGAATAGCCTTAAAACAAGTATTCTTGCTCGATTAAAATAACTATTACTACGACTATTTACAAACAGTTAAAAATCCCTTTATTCATTGAATAGCCGTGTATATTATAATTCTGTTTCTTTCGTTATTTCGTTTCGCTCATGCACATACACTCCCCGAAGACAAGTGGGATATTCTTCAACCCTACCCCTCACTCATTTGGATGACTCAGTTAGCTGAGTCCGTAGAATACACCGACTGCATTTCTATAAAGGGGTAAGACTCCCCCACTCCAACGTGTGTCCTGATTATGACACTAAACAATTTGATGGTAATTCTGGAGCTTTGAGGAATGTGGAGCACTCCTTCTAGGTCCATTTTGGTCTGGACAGGTGGCATCTGATAGGGTCCTATCTATTGGTCAAATAGAAAGGTTTGATATTTTAACTGAGTGCAAACAAATGACTTTCCCAGTCGGCTGGGGCTGTAGAATACACCGACTGCACCTCTGCAGAGGAGTAACACTCCCCCCCCCCACAACGAGTGTCCTGGATATGACACTAAACAATCTGATGGTGGGGTTCCAATAATACTGGAGCTATGGGGGAATACGGAGCACCCCTTTATTGCCATTGCTCCCGGATCCACTCTGTCCCGGCGTGGTTGCACCTGATAGGGCCCTATCTAAATAGAACTAACAGCATTCATATGCTAAACTGAATTGTTTGAACTAGAACTATTTGACTAAACTGAATAGCTTGAAATAGAAATGTTTTTGACAATTAAACCATACTTACATTTAAAACTGCAGGTTTTTGCTAAAGTTGATTGTTTGAAATAGAACTGTTTTTGACATTTAACTGTGTGCAAACAAAACCTGTACTTATACTAAACTGAATTATCTGAATTAGAACTACTTGACTAAACTGAATAGCTTGAAATAGACATGTTTTTCACAATTAAACTGTACTTACATTTAAACTGCATACTCATGCTAAACTGAATTGTTTGAAATAGAACTATTTTCATAAAAATGGATTTTGCGTTAAATAACCTACAAAGGTTGATATGCCATAAAACCCAAACAACCCACCAACCAAAGAAATAACTTATGCCAAATCGAACTGCTTGAAATAGAACTGATTGATCATTTAACTGGGTGTAAACTAATGATTGATGTTTAATTGAATTGTTAGTTATACATAGCAACACTTGGAACCATTTAACTTCGATGACTTATGGCAAACTGAATTGTTAGAAATTGAACTGTTTGATCATTTAACAAAATGTGTTTAAAAATCATATATTGGGCATCAAATAACCAACAATGGTTGATATGCCATAAAAACCAAACCAAACCAAACCAAACCTTTGGGATATTAATCTACAGAGATGTATATTTTAAAGATAAAACAGTGTTAAAGTTCGATCGAAGTGCCCCGAGATAACTTCATCTGTCCCCTCTAAGTAGCATATCTATTTACCAACCCCATCTAAACGAGGTCAATTTTTGCTTGTGGACATTAACAGGTTTCAAATCGGAGTTTTCCTTCTCCTAGGTCTGCCATGCAGAGCAGGAGAGAGAATAGTCGGAATCATACCATTCCCAAGGGTATAAACGCTTTGTGAAATGCAAACAGCCTAATCCAGGTTTTTAACTCGAGTCACCACATTTATTTCCTACGTTGATAACCGTTACACAAGCGCCTCCTCTAAATAGCATTGTAAACCCAAATTATTGTTTATTTGTTAAGTGAAGATCCAATGATTTCTGTGGATCCGATGAGCTTTGAAGTTCTGATCAGCTCCAACAACGTGCTGTCAAAGGCTGAAAAACAGAAAGAAAAACTGTTCCAAAGATGCAGTCGATGTTTTTTTCAGCCCTAGCTAACTGGGCTGGATGAGCTCCGAGGATCCGATGAGCTTTGAACTCCTGATCAGCTCCA
>OY757945.1:48953973-48955751 GCA_963585895.1 Sepioteuthis lessoniana | reverse complement strand
AACTAATACATATTTACTTATTTTTATCATTAAGGAAAAACCTTAATGATAAAAACCAACAAGCTTCGTCTCAGAAATTTAGACAACTAATATTTACTTATTATTGTTATATAATAGCTCAATCAAAGATATGGACCACTCTCCATATAATATTGCACTTAGTTCGACACAAACCCACAAAGTCATTTATACATATATATATATATATATATATATATATTGCCGGTTTGTCGTCCACATTGCACGGAGTTAAACACGTATAATTTAGTTGGACTTCACCCTGATCAGAAAAATGTAAATCATCATTGCCAATTATTCCGAGAAATTTCTTTTCAAACCGGTTCAAAATATCCGAAATTAGATCTAAAAGAAACAGGTTTTACATGATATTTATAACCGAAACTACTTATAATTTTCAGAAACTATATATATATATATATATATATATATATATATATATATATATATATATATCGTTTATATACAATCGTATTTATATACATATATATATATATACATATAAATGTATGTGTGTTTGAAAATATGAAAAAAAAAAAAACAAGCTATTCAGTGGATATATGTATTTAAATAGGAAATTGTATATATATATATATATATATATATATATATATATATATATATCTTGGAAAACAACACATTGCTCTTATGCTCATATACACTGGCAAAGCAAAAGATATATATATATATATATATATATATATATATATATATATATATATATATTATGAGAGTGTTGGTCGTCAGTAAATCACTATATGGTTATGTGTCGAACCAAGTGCAATATAATATGGAGAGTGCTCAATATGTATGATAGAGCTATTATAATAATAATGATAATCAATAAATATATATTATATATATATTTAATCCATGGAAAATATGTTTTCCATGGATTAAATATATGTATAATATATATAATAAAATATATGATAAAATATTTTCCATGGATTAAATATATATATAATATATATTTATTTATTATCATTATATATATATATATATATATATATCCTGGAAAACTACACATTGCTCTTATGCTCTCATAAGCATACGCAGGCAAAGCAAAAGATTATATATATATGTGTGTGTGTGTGTGTAATATGAAAAAACAAGATATTTAGTATGTATTTATATACGAAATTTTATATCTATCGATCTATCTATCCTTATATCATACATCTTCATTGATGCGTCGGGATGGGTCAACAGTGATGTTACCTTTGGGTTTACGGGGGGGGGGGTTCGGGTCTTGTAACATCAGACTCTCTAGTTCAAATGACCTAGTTGGCATTGATCGTACTCCAACTTCCATCCTGGTTGTTAAACTGCGTATCTTCCACACCAGACAAATGATCGAAGCATATATATATATATATTTATGATTGATCGATTGATATACTTACGCACATATTCATACACATATATATATTCTTCATGCATAATTGTGTGTGTGTGTGTATATATATATATATATATATATAGACAAGGTGTCTCAATATATATGGGCCCCATGGTACGGTAATAACACTATTACAAATAATGTTAGTTTTCTTTTTGTTTCGGATTTGAAAATAGAATCCAATAAAACTATTAATCCTTGATCACAATGCCTTGGACAAGAATGATAAAATATTTTGTATCACTACTTATTGGTGACAAAATCATTCAAAAGTGTCTTAAAATAGATGCCACCCATTAATATGATAGGGATTTAATACTAAGACAAGAAACTCAAAAAATGATTGCATGTCCTGGAA
>OY757945.1:48911473-48948973 GCA_963585895.1 Sepioteuthis lessoniana | reverse complement strand
CTTCTGCATTTTTTGTATTAAGAAGGGGAACTTGAATCTATAATTACGACCGAAAGGTTATTACTGCACACACACTTACACACATACACAAACACGCACCTGCATACACACACACACACACACGCACACACATATGCATAGACACAGACGTACACACATGTACACAGACACACACAGACACACACACAGACACACGGGTGCATACACATGCACATGCACACGCACACATGCACACGTACACACACGCACGCAGATGTACATACATACACACGGATGCATACGCACAGACATACATGCACACACAAACGCACACACACACACACACACACACAGACACACGGGTGCATACACATGCACACACACACACACATGCACACGTACGCAGACGTACATACACATACACAGACACACGGATGCACACACACACACACACACACACACACACACACACACACACACACACACACACACATACCGCAATCTTTTTATTTCTTTCTTTTTTCCTTTTTTGTGTTAAGAATAGAAACTTAAACCAATAAACTATTTACAAAAGATTGTTATTAATTACATAAAACAGTCTAATTGATTAAAATACTTGAAGCCATAAAACTATACATTTGGAACTTTATTCATACATTGGCTCTTAAAAGCATTGACATTGCCAGTATTTTCTAAGTATCATGTTTTGTTGTCCCTTTTGGAGGTGCCCGTGGTGTAATGGTTGTCGTAGGAAATGAACACAGCGACACGAGTTCAAATCCTGGACGAGACTGATTGCATTTCACATAGCACTAATACTCTTGGGAAAGGTATGAATCCAATTATTTTCCCTCCAGCTATGGTTAAATTGTAGGGCAGACTAGGTTCTTCAGCCTTGGTGAGGCAACTAGTCTAGGAGAAGGAAAACTCTGAATTCAAACTTGTTAAACTCCGCTTAAGAATTGACCTTGTGTCATATCCTGCCCGAGCGGAGGGGTTGGGTGAATACGGTTGTCCCTTTTCTTATATCCTTATATTTTTGTTATTTGATAACCTAATTCAATTTGCCCCTTTATTTGGCGCAAATCCCCGATTTTACAGCTGGCAAAAATCCCACTCCCCCATAACAGAGCCTCCTCTGTGCTTTACGGTTGATATGATTTAGGCAGTTGCCGATCTTTCAATTATTTACCAACTGAAAATTTGACAAAAAATATGATGAACCAAATGAAAAAATCTTCTAAAACCCTTCTTGTTTTTGGTATGTAGGTTTTAGTTTACTTCCCATGCAGCTCTGATTGTGGATAATGAGGAAGTTGATTCTATTTTTTTAAAATCATTTTGTAAGCCTTTAACAGTAACAGTTAACTGACCTGATGACGAATTTGGCTAATAAAACAACATAAAATGTTCCATTGCATATTCAAGTAAAACAATTCTAAAAAAAAAAAAAAAAAAAAAAAAGGTTCCTCGAAGTTTACTATAAATAGCAGTAAGTCTACAGTTATTCTAAATAATGTCACCTTTTAACAAAGAGCGTCAGTAAACCCACATGCACAATATACAACAATATGACCCAATGAAGATTGGCAAGCCCAATTTAATGTATGAATAGAGAATGTTTGTTTTCCTGGCTGGAATTTAAAGATTTGTTTAAATTGACTAACAGTGAATCGGATATTGTGAAGTGGTTGGACTTGTAATTCTGGTTTGGGGGATAGGGCGGTGGCCCCGTCCCACAGAGATTTATCCAGGATAGTCGCAAAACATAGCAGCTGCAGTAACAGCAGCAACAGCTGAAGTTTGAACGGGTCTAATATTATAAGAAAGAATAAAGTACCCACCTTGCTTAATAGTAGAGCTACCCGGCAGACTGGTCGAACTGGGCTACTGAGGATACTATTTTTGGGAGATGTCTCGGTTGGTTAATATCGTCGGATTTGGAACAGGTTTATATATATATATATATATATATATATATATATATATATATATATATATATGTATTGGGTGCGGAAGAAAAATATGGAATAATTTTAAAAATGTTTTTTAGTCTAATGAGTTCAATTTTTGAAAAAAAACAAAAAAAACAAAAAAAAAAAAACAATAAAAAAAAACAATAAAAAAAAAACAAACAAAAAACAAAATAAAAATAAAACAAATGCGATAAATGTAAATTTTCATGATTATCTCTTTTATTCAAACACTTTTTTCATAAAAATTCTGCCCAATATGAGTGAGAGAAAAAAAAAAAAGACAAAGGATCTGTGATTTGCTTAATGCCGAAACCAAGGCAAAAAGTAAAAAGTAAAGTTGGCGACCATAGTCGAGGGTGACCCAAAGGCTCCCTTTTCGATAGCTACTACACCAAGGTGTAGAGGAGGGCGCTACTCCTTTCCCTGGATTTCTCCACTTTACCCTTGATACGTACCTTATAATACTGGGTGTTAAGCAAGGAGGCATCAAATACCATATTTTAAAGTCTTTGGTATGACTCGATTGAACCTAGGTCTCCCGGGCCATTGGCGAACACTCTAACCATTATGCCAATGTCCGGTTAAGGCAAAAAAGATTGCCTAAATAATTGGAGTTTCTTTATGGCCTTCATCAAGTCCAGACCTAAATCCACTTGATTACGCTACCGGCTCATTGATCTTGTTAGTAGAATGTTCGCCAATGGTCGGGAGACCGGGGTTCAATCCCAGGTCGCGTCATACCAAAGACTTTAAAAATGGTAAAAAAATTGTCCGACTGCACCTCTGCAAAAGGGTAAGACCCCCTCAACGAGTGTCCTGGAAATGAAACTAAAGAATCTGATGGTGAGGTTCCAGTAATGCTGCTTAACACTCAGTATTATAAGGTACGTATTAAGGGTAAAGTGGAGCAATCCAGGGAAAGGAATAGCGCCCTCCCCTGCACCTTAGTGTGATAGCTATTGAAAAGGGAGCCTTCAGGTCACCCTCGACTATGGTTTTATTTGCGTTCAGGTAGAGGCCAATGCCTCCTGCTACTTGGATTTGGCTTGATAAGCGTTCACAGATTTAGATTATCCGTCGAATCATCGAAGGAGTACGTGCAAATATTTAGAGGCAACACTATTATTTATAGATTTACTCGATTCCATATATAGGGAAAAAGTGGTGTAAAAACTACTAGCATTTGATCCCCCCCCACAAAAAAAGAGTTGCCGCTATAATGGTGTTTAACAAAACCACGAAAGTAATGGCGATGTCGACTTCTTTGACATTGTTGCGGAAGTCTTGCAAGGAGATACACATACGCCATATATGTTTATGATTTTCCTTGATTTACGTGCGATGATTGTCGATAGATCTGATAAGAGAAAACAGTTTCACCCCAAAAAGACAAGAAACAGATGATATCCCACAGAAACCATTACACCCCCTCACACACATATATTACCGGTTCATTGTTTGTCCGACTGCACCTCTGCAAAGGGGTAAGACCCCCTCAACGAGTGTCCTGGAAATGAAACTAAAGAATCTGATGGTGAGGTTCCAGTAAAGCTGTGGCTTTGGGGAACGCGGAGCACCCCTTCACTGGCATCGCTCCCTGGTCCATTCTGTCCCGGCGTGGTAGCACCTGATATGGGCCCTATCTATGGGTTAAATAGAACTAACTGTTTTTTGACATTGAAACTGTACTTACACTAAACTGAATTGTTTAACATAGAACTGTTTTGACATTCAACTGTGTGTAAACAAAATCTGTACTTATACTAAACTGAATTAGAACTGCTTGACTAAACTGAATAGCTTGAAATAGAAATGTTTTCACAATTAAACTACTTACAGTTAAACTGCGTACTTATGCTAAACTGAATTATTTGAAATTGAACTGTTTTGACATTGAACCTGTACTTACACTAAACTGAATTGTTATATATAACTGCTTGAATAAACTGAATAGTTTGAAATAGACATGTTTTTGACAATTAAACTGTGTGCTCATGCTAAATTGAATTGTTTTAAGTAGAACTGATTATTTACATAAAAATGGATTTGGCTTTAAATAACATAGAAATGTTGATATGCCATAAAACCCAACAAACCAAACAACCAACTGGCTCATTGTCATAATGGTTAGAGTGTTCGCTAATGGTCCGAGAGGCCAAGTTCAATGAAAAAAATGCTGAGTCATTCGAAATTTTGTGACGCCACGGGCGCCAAGCTATATTCTCAGCCCTGCCAAGAAGTTATTAGCTGGAAAGAAGGCTCCTTGGAACCAGGGGATCAGCTTAATAACATCAACCAGGCATGAACGCCAAGTAGCCCTCAGAAAACCATGTGTGTGTGTGGGGGGGTGCGAGGTTATGTTTACTCAGCACTTAAGGAAACCTTGCACAAGTATCTAATCGTCAAGTATACACTATAAATTGCCATCTGTAAGTTTGTTTTGCTTAGATGTGGCATAAGGCCGTATAAATGGAGCACCCAATGACACTCGAACTCACTTGTAAAGGTTTGGTAGTCTAGATTGCTAACCATTACACTATCCGAGGTGCTCAAAGTAATTTACTAAGTTTTTTTCTTAGATGTGGCACAAGGCCGTATGAATGGAGCACCCAATGAAAATTAAAAAAATCTACTTTTATCAGTTATAACCGAAATTGGTTTTTGAATTGGTCAGCTTCTGTATTTTGCATCTATATTTACCAACCCCTTCGCTCGGGCAGGAAATGACATAAGGTCAATTTTTAAGCAGAGTTTGAATTCATAATTTTCCTTCTCCTAGACTAGTTGCCCTACCAGGGTGTTTTATATCGAAAGATGCAGATATATAATCCTTAGTCGAGGGTGACCCGAGAGCTCCCTTTTCAATAGCTTCTACACCGAGGTGTAGGGAAGAGCGTCACTCAATTCCCTGGATTGCTCCGCTTTACCCTTGATCCTTACCTTATAATGCTGAGTACTAAGCAAGGCGGCATCAAGTACCATTTTTTTAAGCCTTTGGTATGACTCGACCTGGGATTGAACCCCAGTCTCTCGGCCCATTGGCGAACATTCTACTCATTAGACCAAACAATTCTATTTCTATCAAATCAATTTAGCAAAAGTCATTTGTTTGCTCATTCTTTAAAATGTCAAGCGGTTCTATTTGATCAATGGATAGGACCCTGTCAGGTACTAGCATTCCGGGTCAGATTGGACATGGAAGCGATGGGGATGAAGTAGTACTCTGAATTCTTCAAAAGCTCCACTGGCTGGAGCCGCACTATCAGATTATTTTACGTCATATCCAGGACACTCATTGGGAAGGGCGTCTTACCCTTCTGCTGCCGACTGGGCCAAAATAATTATTGCGTTTCGAGTTTTATATATACATATATATAATATTATTCGGTCCAGTTAAACCGGAGTTGGGAGTCGTTCCATCAGGACAAAAAACCATTCAACAGTGAACATTTAAATTTTCCTGGTAAAGAGCTCAATGTAACTGACATTACAGAGCAATAATTTCTTTAAGAAAAAACCCAAAAAACCGGTCACATTAGGATTATAAATTTATTTCCATCCTGTTATGGGCTTTGGATATAAATCAAAAACACCAAAAAAATTAATAGGACTTCTTCAGATCTTATGGATAAAATAATTCAGAATAGACAAAGGAAAGAAGGTCGGGATGGGGATAGAAGAGAGGGGAAGAGTTTTCTCCTCATTGAGCACACTTACGTTTTTTTTTAAATTTTATTGCCGGTTGGAATTATAGTAAACTAATTACTTTAAAAACTTTTAAAAAAAAATCTAAATACTTATATATATATATATATATATATATATATATATATATATATATATATAAGTCTAATGAGTAAAGTGTTCGCCAATAATCCGGGAGACCGAGGTTCAATCCCAGGTCGAGTCATACGAAAGACTAAAAAAATGGTACCCAATGCCGCCTTGCTTATCACTCAGCATTATAAGGTAAGGATCAAGGGTAAAGAGGAGCAATCCAAGGAAAGGTGTAACGCCCTCCCCGACATTTCGGTGTAGTAACTATTGAGAAGGGAGCCTGCAGGTCACCCCCGACTAAGGTGGCAAACTTTACTTACTTTACTATATATATATATATATATATAACATCAGAGTAATATTAAATAGTTAAATGGTTGCAAGTATTCCTATCTAATTGTAATAATTTTATTTAAAATAAGGTTTTGTTTACACACAGTTAAATGATTTCAAGTATTGCTATCTAATACAAATAATTCTATTTGATATTAATCTTTTGTTTGCTCACAGTTAAATGAATTCGAGTATTGCTATTTAAATTAGATATTTCAATTAGTTTAGTATTCTAAGTTAATACGAACAAAGGACTAATAGTAATTTTTGGAAAATGATTGAACAGTTCTATTTGATCTATTGATCGGACTCTGGCAAGTGCTATCAATTCGGATTTGAGGGCACTGGTAATGAAAGGTTACTCCACATTTCCTAAACTCTAGGACTGTCGCCTCACCATTAGATGTAATTTAATAACATACTCAGGACCCTAAAAGTCTTGTTTTTCTCAAGACAATTGACCTTCAGCTATCTTTGAGTATGGCTTTGCTGCTGGACCAATTTCAAGAATATGGTCAGAAGAATCATAGCGGTGCTCGGGCTTGATATGACCAGCCGAGTGATAGGATCGGGCCTCTCCGACCACCTGTTTGGCCCAGTAAGGTGACCACTTCGATTTTAGGTTTACGAACTGCTCAACCAGCAGGATTTCGTACTCAGACATTACGGGTGACCATTCACGGCAAAAAGGATATCTCACTGAAAAGGAATGACGCCTTAGAAGGAGTTCAGTCGGCGTTATTCTTCTGCACCAGCAGACAGAGTTGAAAATAATGTCGATTTTAGAAAGAAAGCTGCGAGAATATACTTTATCCTATTTACCAACCCCTCCGCTCGGGCAGGATATGACACAAGGTCGATTTTTAAGCGGAGTTTAACAGGTTTACATTCAGAGTTTTCCTTCTAGACTAGTTGCCTCACCAAGGCTGAAGAACCTAGTCTGCCCTACTATTTACCCATAGCTGGAGGGAGAATAATTGGATTCATACCTTTCCCAAGGGTATTAGTACTATGTGAAATGCAATCAGTCTCGTCCAGGATTTGAACTCGTGTCGCCGTGTCCAATTCCTACGACGATAACCATTACACCACGGGAACCACGGGCGAGAATATACTTTATAGGCAAAGAAAAAAAAAGAAGTTATTCCAAGAAGAAGAAGAAGTTGAAGTCTGCTGAGAGAATATAGGAAATAGACTGAGGAAAAAGAAGATATTTCAAGAAGAAGAAGAAAAAGATAATTTAAACAATATGAAAGAAGATGGAGGGAAAAAAAAGGAAGTTAAACAGAAGAAGAAGAAGAAGAAGAAGAAAATAGTTGGAGCCTGCTGAGAGAAGAAGAAGAAGAAGAAGAAGAAGAAATCAATACGCGTGAGATTCGTAGGTTAAATTTAAGTCGTCAGTCTTCTTTATTTTTGGATTTATCTAACATACCTCACCCAACAGCTTTTTTTTCTTGTACGTCTCTCAAAACAACCCCCCCTCTACTACTGCTCCTCTTGACGACCACTTACCCCTCTGACCCTCGTGCAGTCTTTACCTCCTACTATCATCACCACCTGCATATACAACGACTACTAATAATTGGTAAAAAAAATGGTTTACTACGATGTTGTACGGGTTGACCAATTTGACAGGTGATAAAACGTAGGACCCTAAAAGCAGTTGAAATTAAGGGCTTACTTTTCGCAAACCTGGGGGTCAAAAACCCTAAGGTAACACAAGCTTTCCCCGCGAAGATAGATAGATAAATAGACAGATAGATAGATAAATAGATAGATAGATAAATAAAAAATACGGTAATTGCTGAGATCAAATTAATACTAACAAACTTATTTAAAAAAAAATTAATTCTTTGTGTTTGCATAAAAAAATGCATCTTGGAAATTAAAACCCTTTCTTTTATTTTGTGTGGGTGATTTTTTTTCTTGGTGTAGGCGGGTGTAAAATTGTAAAAAAGCAAATTCATATTGGACGTCGGCGTGAAAGAGAGTGACTTGGGCAACAACACCCTTGAGGCAGCGACAAGAATCCAGAATTGGATCAGACCTCGTGGATACAGAGGAGAGCAAAAAGACAGAAAGAAAGAAAGAAAGAAAGAAAAAAAAAAGAAACCTTGTCTTCAGGAAAATGTATTAAGGACAAGAAAATTTTTCGGGATTTTTAAATAATGTCGTCTGAAAAAGGTAAGATAACACATTTTATTATTTGCGTAGGAAGTAGTCATTTCTGATCAAGTGTAAAATTAAATAAATATCTATCTATCTATCTATCTATCTAAACATATCCGAATTTCTTCATATATATTTACCACAGACAGTTCATGTCTGTCTGTCTCTGTCTTTCTCTTTCTTTCTCTCTCTCTCTCTCTCTCTCCACACACACGCACACGCACACACACACACACACATACATAGGGAGAGAAAGAGAAAGACAGACAGACAGACATGAACTGTCTGTGGTAAATATATATATATATATATATATATATATATATATATATATATATATATATATATATCCCAATTTTTTCATATATATATTAATCATAGTCAATTTACATCTATCTATCTATCTATCTATCTATCTATCTATCTATCTAAACATATCTCAATTACTTGATATATATATATCTATCTAGGTCTGTTTATGTTTATCTGTTTGTCTGTATCTGATACGTATCTGCTTCTCTTTATGTCACTGTATCTTTTACATATATATATATATATATATATATATATATATATATATATATATATATGTATATGTGTGTGTGTGTGTGTGTGTGTGTGTGTGTGTGTGCGGGGTGTTTTATTTATGATATTGCACAAGTTTTGGCATTTAATAACCCACGAAGGTTAACATGTCATTAAAAACAAAGGAACCAAACTGATATCGAGAAATCTATCTATAAATACAACAAACTATATATATATATATATATATATATATATATATATATATATATATATATATAGCCCTACTCCTTAAAAGCCACTCTATTCCCAAATTTAAATTTCGAAAAATTCTAGTTGAAAACACCACTATAATACCGCACGAAATTAATAAACTACGACTACAAATCCTAGAAACCCAGCATAAAAAAACACAAAGACCATAGAATTAATAGAATTAACTTTGAAAATAGCGACAATGTTTTGAATTGCCTTTTGTCTTATTTTTTAAAATATTCTATTTCTCTTGTTCATATTGTATATCCGTTGATTGCATTCTATTTTAAATTCGTTCAATGTCATCAGCATCTCAGTTTAATCCAACTATATGTTTATGTATGTTTTGTAATATTATAAATACTTAAAAACTTATTAAAAAGATAAATCTGTACACATGAAAGCAATCTCCGATGATGGCTTATGAAAGGTCCGAAAGTGTCGGGACAATTTCGCTAAATTCATCAACCAACTCAAACCCGAAACACTTGTCAGGAAACTTGAAAGGATCTTAATAAAATTATAGGGACAAAATGGGTCTTTATTATTTAATTGCTTAAATGAAGGACAGTAGCCCAATCACACACACACACACACACACACACACACACACACACACACACACACACACACACACACACACACACACACACACACAATCATCTATCTATCTATATATCTATATATATATATATATATTTATATGTTTTTGGAAATTTCAAAAATACGTAACAGGATTGAAATAAATTTATAATCCTATGTGACCGGTTTCGTTGTTTTTCTTAAAGTATATATATATATATATATATATATATATATATATATATATATATATGCAAATTTCATTGAACATAATAGACATTTTATGCCTACATATTCTCTTTTGGATCCGTTCGAATTCCCGTATTGCTTTTATCGTATTCGGGGGGAATTGATTAAGGTATTGTCCATAGTTGTATGTATCCCTAGTACTTTCTGCCCGACTTTGGGCCATCATCAGGGGAGAATCTGTTACAAAAGTGATGTACAATTATAAATCCGATGAAAAAAACCAACGTTATATATAAATTTAAATGTTCCCTAGGAGATTGTATCTCTGATAATAATAATATATATGTTGGTTTAACCTCAACTACCCTGTCGAGGAGACTTACAATGCACCTTTCTGACACAAGTTCAATAGCTCAGCATTAAAAAAAACATTCATGCCCAACAACACAACTACGAAAAATTCTCACCGACAACACAACAATACTCGAACATCAAAATAATAAACAAAAACTTCAGATTCTCGAAGCACTATATATTAGAAACCTGCAACCAGCATTTAATAGAATTAATTTTCAAACCAGTGCTAACGTACTTAAATGTCTTTAGCTACTGGCACTATTTACAGAATTACATTTAAAAGCAAGCGCCATAATCTCCAACAGCAAAGACGTCCTTACACAGTAGTAATTTGCTAAAACAAAAGTTACATCACTTTTGTAACAGATTCTCCCCTGATGATGGCCCAAAGTCGGGCAGAAAGTACTAGGGATACATACAACTATGGACAATACCTAAATCAATTCCCCCCGAATACGATAAAAGCAATACGGGAATTCGAACGGATCCAAAAGAAAATATGTAGGCATAAAATGTCTATAATAGACATTTTAATGAAATTTGCATTAACGAAGAAATGCTGCCTAAATAAATAGTTAAATCTTTTAATATAAAAGAGTACCGCTTTTTTTGATAAGTACGTGTCTACTTATTACTCTGAAAAGTAATATGATTAGGCATTAAAAATCAAAGATTAGTTTTTGGCTTTTCAGATTAGATAATTTAATTTATCAATTAAAATATAATTGATTTGTGGAAGTTATTACAGTTCTTTATAAGTAGGTACAAAAAGAAAACCCGCCATGTTTAAATATCTCACAGATTCTTTTGGCAACATTTGAATTCAATGCTTTTTTGAGAATTATTGTTTTGTTATTTAATACTAATTGTAGAAAATTCTTTTTGATAAAGAAGTTGATGTAAATGTTTCAAACTGAGGGTTTCCTTTTAAAAATATTATTGTAAATGTAGATAAAAAAAAAAAAAAATTAATATGGAAAATTTAGCTTTTTTAAATCTTAACTTCTTTTTAAAAGACCCATTTTTATTGCACCAATCTATAATGTTACATATTTAGATGTTTAAGAAGAAATGATAACGAAAATTCAACGGAAACATTGTTTATCAATATTTTAAACAAATACTTTCATATTTCTTAGAATAAAATATGTTAATTTCTAATCTGTGTAACTTAAAAACTTATTGAAAAAAAAAAAAAAATGAACTGTTCATAGAAAAAGAAATGTTTTTTGTTTAAATAAATATGCGAAATCTTTCACCTAAAAATAAGGAAACAGTTTTAATTCTTTGTTTCTTTTTTTAATTACATTTTTATAGGGTAAAAAGAAAATAAATTAGATACATTTTTTATCACTGTAACTCAACAGGCAATTATGAATTTAAAATTTTGTTATATTTTTTAAAATGTGTTTAGAAAAATAAAATCATAATGTTTCAAACCAGCCAGGAATTTAGGGTTACATTTTTTAAAATAATATTTTAAATGTAAAAAAAAATCCTAGAAGGAAACAATATTGTGAAACGTGAATTCTTACTTTCTTTCATTGTTACATTTTTGATGGTAAATAAAATTTTGAAATAAAACAATAATTCTTATTTGAAAATTGTTGACAAAAATTTTTCTGAAACTGAATTGTACAAAAAAAAAAAAGTTATTGGAGACTAAGAAAAAAAAAAATCAAAATCTTGAAAATATTTTAAACTTTTCACCAGTTTAGGGTTACATATCATTTTTTTTATTGTTCTAAATGCAAATAAATGAATAAACAATTAATAAAATAAGAGAATACTTTTCACTTGAATTAATTGGCTAAATCTTTCAACTACAAACAAGGATACATTTTTAATTATTAGCTTACTCATCTCCTATCAATCTCACCCATTAGTGTTCCTAAAATACTTTTAGTCTTCTCATGGATTGGGTACTTCGGCTGGTGGCTATATAAATGATTTAAATAAATTTGTATCAAATATATATATATATATATATATATAGAGAGAGAGAGAGAGTGTGTGTATAAGTGTTATATTTATCGTTTAATGACAAAAATCAAATAAAAAATGAAATGAAATAAGATTTAAAAAATTTTTTAGGATAAAATCCTAAGACAATTAAAAAACGTGTTTATGAACACAGTCGAGATTTTAAATTAAGAAATTTACAAAACGATTTAGTTAAAAAAAAATTAGAAACCATATATATATATATATGGAGAGAGAGAGAGAGAGAGAGAGAGAGAGAGAGAGAGAGAGAGAGAGAGAGAGAGAGAGAGTATAAGTGTTATATTTATTGTTTAATGAAAAAAAATCAACCATTTAACTTTGCTGACATGCTAAACTCAATTGTTTGAAATGGAACAGTTTGATCATTTAACTGTCTGTAAACAAATGACTGTTGTTAAATTGAATTGTTCGTGATACATTGCAATACTTGAAAACATTTTACTGTGTGCAAGGAAATGATTAATAGTAAATAGAATTATTCGTCTTTGATAGAAATAAGTAGAACAATTTTACTGTGTGAAAGAAAGGAGTTCAGTCTCATTTAAAGATGTTACCTACAAAATGTGTTTAGGAATCATATATTCAATACATATGTATAAAGTGGACTTGGCATTCAATACGAGGTGCATACGATAAGTTTCCAGACACTTTTTTCGTATGAGCACCTTTATTGATAGTACACACATGAAACACTAGTCCCCTTCGAAGTAATCTCCTCCGGCTGCAATGCACGTGTTTTACCGTCTCAACATCTTCTGGAAGACCCCATGGAAATCCTCTTGTGTGAGCGTGTCAATGACCTTCGTCGCAGCCTCTTTCATCTCCTCATTTGTCTCATAACAACAGCCTCTGAGATTAAGGAATAAGCAAAAGTCACAGGGAGGCTGAGAAACTGTCTTGATGTCCAACTTGGTCAAATAGTCTGTGACAAGGATGGAGTTGTGGACTGGTGCATTGTCCGGGTGGAAATGCCACTGAGCCGATTTGAAGAGTGCTGGCCTCTTCCCTAGGAATCTCTTCCTGAACTCCCTTAAAACCTCTGCATAGTAACCCTAACCCAAACCCTTTGGCCAATCAACTGTGGTGTATTGACTTCCTTACTCCTCCCACACCTCTCATCATCCCTCACAGACTCCGTGCCTTGCTTGAATCTCTTATGCCACTCAAAAACTGATGCTCGATTCATGCAAGATGCTCCAAAAGCAGTCTGAAGCATTCCATACGTTTCTGTGGCATTTTATCCAATTTTAAAACAGAATTTTATTGCATATCGTTCTTCTAAAGTGTCCTCACATCCAGATTGCATTTTTGAAATTCATCAGCTGTGACAATCAGGCTTTAGTAGGGTGTATTCCAATTGCTACTGTAGCTGTTAATTTGAACCCGAAATCATAAAAATTGATCAGTCATCTCATAAGATGTATAGCAATAACATAGTGAATTTTCAAGAGTCTACGACAATTTAAAATGCCTGTACAAGAAATTTCTGGAAACTTATTGAATGCACCACGTATATGAACTGTTGTTAGCTGCTGCTGATACAAAACAACAGGGGACAGATGAATATTTTTTGACACAAATATAACTGTAAACAAACGTTCGTTTAATTCAAGAAAAATGAAACGAGATGAAATGAAATGCATTCTTGAAAGAAAACAATGTAGATTTTCACTCAAACGAAATAACCCATAAGTAAAAAAGCGTTCGACTATGGTTCTGGAGACCGGGGTTCAATCTCAGAAATATTAATTTCTTTGTTCATTTATACCATTTAGGTTAGTTCAAAATTAGCTAACACGTTGATGATTTATCAATAAATTTAATGAGCTATAAACTGATGATTTATCAATGAATTTAATTGGCTAAACAACTGTGTTTTTAATATTCTTGGATAGAAAAAATTTCTAAAATCATTTTGGGTTTTGCTCGTTCAAATTTTACGTGGCAAGTCATACGAGATGCATACGATAAGTTTCCAGACTTTTTTCGTATGGGCATTTAAAATCGTTGTAGACTCTTGAAATTTCAGTATGCAATTGCTATACATCATATGAGATGACTGGCCAATTTTTATGATTTCAGCTTCAAATCAACGGCTACAGTAGCAATGGGAATACACCCTACTAAAGCCTGATTCTCACAGCTGGTGAATTTCAAAAATGCAATCTGACATTTTAGAAGAACGATATGCAATAAAATTCTGTTTTAAACTCGGATAAAACACATGGAATGCTTCATAAGAGATTCAAGGAAGTCAGGGAGTCCGTGATGGATGATGAGAGGTGTGGGAGGAGTAAGGAAATCAATACAACACAGTTGATTGGCCAAAGGTTTAGGGTTAGGGTTACTATGTTAAGGTTTTAAGGGAGTTCAGGAAGAGATTCCGCGGGAAGAGGCCAGCACTCTTCAAATCGGGTCAGTGGCATTTCCACTCCGACAATGCACCAGTCCACAACTCCATCCTTGTCACAGACTATTTGACCAAGATGGGCATCAACTCAGTTCCTCAGCCTCCCTATAGTCCAGACCTTGCTCCCTGTAACTTTTGGTTATTCCCTGAGCTCAGAGGCTGTTGTTATGAGACAACTGAGGAGATTAAAGAGGCTGTGAAGAAGGTCATTGACACGCTCACACAAGAGGACTTCCGTGGGGCCTTCCAGAAGTTGTTGGAACGATACAACAAGTGCATTGCAGCTGGAGGAGATTACTTCGAAGGGGACTAGAGTTTCATGCCTGTACTATGAATAAAAGTGCCCATACGAAAAAAGTCTGGAAACTTATCGTATGCACCTCGTATATTGTCGTGTGCGAATCATTTCAAAATTTGAAAACTCGCTCGAATGCGCTGATTGGTTGATAAATGCAAAAATACAGTTACAAAAATTACAGCTTCTCAAGTTTAAAGTTTTTCGCACAAAAATTAACCGTTTTTTTTATATGGAAGTCAGTTGATTGGTTTGGTTTGTTTGGTTTTATGGCATATCAACCTTTGTAGGTTATTTAACGCCAAATCCATTTTTATGTAAATAATCTGTTCTATTGAAAACAGTTCAGTTTAGCATAAGTACACAGTTTAATCGTCAAAAACATTTCCATTCTAACTATTCAAGCAGTTATATGTAATAATTCAGTTAAGTATAAATACAGTTTTAATGTCGAAAAACTGTTCTATTTGAAATAATTCAGTTAAGCATCAGCACGCAGTTTAAGTGTAAGTACGGTTTAATTGTCAAAAACGTTTATATTTCAAGCTCAAGTTTACTCAATTCATTTTAGCATAAGTATGCTGTTAGTTCTATTTAACCCATAGATAGGGCCCTATCAGGTGCTACCACTCCGGGCCAGAGTGGACCTGGGAGCGATGGCAATGAAGGGGTACTCCGCATTCCCCAAAGCTCCAGCACTGCTGGAACCTCACCATCAGATTGTTTAGTGTCTTATCCAGGACACTCGTTAGGGGGGGTCTTACCCCTCTGCAGAGGTGCAGTCAGTGTATTCTACAGCCCCAGCTGACTGGGCAAGAAGTCCGTTGAGTTCTCCCCACCCCTCTATATATATATATATATATATATATATTGATGATTCTATCATTTTTTTAAGGAACTTATCAATCCGGTATTCGGTCCCTCATTGGACCTCTGGTTATCGCCCTGATTCTTGGACTGGGGCCACAGACAGTCGGTGGAAAATTAAGCAAGTATACATGTGATGCGTCAAAAAGCAAAGCTGTCATTCAACCATCAGCTCAAGCCTTCCTTATAGGAATGTTTTCATTTCACGAGAAAGGAGATAATTATAATGGATGTGGACAGTCCCGAACAGGTAAGTAACAACTGAAAACGATATTGTTTATATTTATGTACACAAGCAAAATTTATTGAGTAGATCTCTATCTGTTAATGTAACGTTTATACGTTTAATGTCGGAGTTAAATAAAGGAAAATTTGGGTACAATTACACAAAATGAGTTGATTAGACATTTTAGATAACATTAAGTGGGGGATCAATTTAGGAGTGAATTAATAACGAAACTGAACCCTATTAGCCAGAAAGGGTTGATTAGACTTTTTAGACAACATTAAGTGGGGGATCAGTTTAGTAGTTAAATAATAACAAAACTGAACCCTATTGGCCAGAAAGAGTTGATTAGACTTTTAGACAACATTTAGTGGGGGGGGGGGCTCAGTTTAGGAGTTAAATAATAACAAAACTGAACCCTATTGGCCAGAAAGAGTTGATTAGACTTTTTAGACAACATTTAGGGGGGGGCTCAGTTGAGGAGTTAAATAATAACAAAACTGAACCCTATTGGCCAGAAAGGGTTGATAATACTTTTTAGACAACATTAAGTGAACCCTATTTTCTTTCAGCTTCGATGCAGGCCTATGAAGCGATTCGCTGGGCACTTGACCTTGTTAACAAAAAAGGAGAATACTTAAACGGAGAATTTCTTAAAGACTTTTATGTTCCTGGAATACGTATAGGTAAGTCAGACATCTCTCATTTGTATATATATATATATATATATATATAACCTAAAATGTTCGAGATATTGAATTCTGTTACATAAACTTTCATGTTGAGCTCATCATAAATATTGCAATTCGTTTCAGTTCTTTTGTTCATCTTTTTTATAGACACACCATCCAAATATTTTACGGACAATTAACTCTATTAGGACCATCACAGACACAAAACTGAAATTGAACCGACTCAAAGCAACCTATCAAAATAATCTTTTCCTTAAAAGACTCTGTCTTGTCTATAAAACAATATATCTTTTCTATAAACACTGTATCTATTCTATAAATACTATATCTTTTCTATAAAACACTATATCTTTTCTATAAAACACTATATCTTTTCTATAAACACTATATTTTCCTACAAAACACTATATCTTTTCCATAAAACACTATATCTATAAACCCAAGTCTTTTCTATAAAACATTATATCTTTTCTATAAACACTATATCTTTTCTATAAAACACTATATCTTTTCTATAAAACGTTATATCTTAACATTAAGCCAAAAATCAAAAGTCTCTTAACTGCCTGACGAGAACTGAAATACCCGAAACGCGGGTAGCAGAAGAATATGGAATAAAAAAATAATTAAAAAATCCCAAATAACCAAATTTGAAACATCGTGCAGATCTAATTTTTTAAAAATTTCCACATTTCTCTTGTCGGACCAACACCAATCTTTGTATATATATATATAAACCTATAACCAATTGAAATATATATATATATATATATATATATACACATATATAACACTTAACCGACTGAAAACCATTCAAATTGCAAACTCGAGTGAGTTTAAGTCTCATTGAATACCCCATTAACAAGGCCTTGTGCCATACATGTTCTCTGACGAAAGCATCGAGCAAGAAACATACATGTTCGGTTTGCTCTTAAACACTTTACAGCTTGTAAGGTTCATTTTTCGTTGTTAATGCAATTATTTGTGTATAAGACGCACTATTTTCCTGATTTTTCTGCTTCAAATTTAGGAGTGCGTATTATACACCAAAACTACTTAATCAGCTTTTTTATCTGCCTACATGCTTCACCATCTTCGTGACGGGATTACATAAATATTTGTGCATACTATGCCGTTATTTTACACATTTTCCAACCCCGAAATTTGGTGTGCGCGTTATATACGAGAAAGATATGATTAACATTTTTCGCATTTTCAGGATTGGATGACCAGATGAAAGTTTACAGATAATCCAAACAATATATTTTTTATGTCATTTCAGAATGTGTGTTTGTTTATAATTTTGTTTCGTTTAATATGAGCTTATTTTCACCGTAAGCCTGTTACATTTTTGTTGTGAATATGTCCGTGTGTTTACTCGAAATTTTGTGTAAATTTTGTATTTTAAGACCATGATATAAATTTGTATTTCTAGTTTGAACAAACATACAAAACGTAGAATTTTGCTGCCGTAAATTCTAAAATGTCAGTGCGTGTTATACACAAGAATCTTTTTACAGTTTCAAGTTCTTGTCCATAGTTAAGAGAGCATGTTATACACGAGGGCGTTATACACTAATGATAACAGATTTTGGTTGTAGTCCATAGTTAGAGGGTGCGGATTATACAAAACTGCATGTTAAAACACTTATAATTACAGTTTTTAGTTGTAGTCTATAGTTCATGGGTGAAATTATACTCGACTGCGTGTTATATACAAATAATTACTGTTTTTAGTCGTAGTCAAAAGTTGGGTGGTGTATTATTCACTAGTGCGTATAATACACTAATAATTAATTTTTGTCATATTCCATAGTTGGGGTGCGTATTATACAGGAGTGCATATCATGTACAAATAATTACAGTTTTTAGTTATAATCCAAAGTTGTGGATGCGTATTATACATGACTGCGTGTTGTACACAAATAATTTCAGTTTTAGTTGTGGTTCATAGTTGTGGTTGCATATTATACATGAGTGAGTATCATACACAAATAATTACAGTTTTTTGTTATAGTCCGTAGTTGTGGGTGCGTATTATACCTGAGTAAGTATCAAACACAAATAATAACACTTTTCGTCGTAGTCCATAGTTAGAGGTGCGTATTATATGACTGCGTGTTATACACAAATAATTACAGTTTTTAGTTGTAGTTCATAATTAAGGGGTGCGTATTATACCTGAGTGCGTATAATACACAAATAATAACAGTTTTAGTCGTAGTCCATAGTTAGGGGGTGCGTATTATACATGACTGTGTGTTATACACAAATAATTACAGTTTTAGTCCATATTTAGGGATGCGTATTATACCCGAGTGCGTGTTATGCACTGCAAGTTATTCACAAATAATTACAGTTTTTAGTTGTAGTCCATAATTAGCAGCTGCGTATTATACACGAGTGCGTATCATACACAAATAATTATAGTTTTTAGTTGTAGTCCATAGTTGTGGGTGCGTATTATACACGAATACGTATCATACACGAATAATTACAGTTTTAGTTGTAGTCCATAGTTAGGGATGTGTATTATACATAGCTGCGTGTTATACGCAAAAAATTAGAGTTTTTAGTTGTAGTCAATAATTAGGGGTACATATTATACCCCAGTGCGTATCATACACAAATAATAACAGTTTTAGACGTAGTCTATAGTTATGGATGCGTATTATACATAACTGCGTGTTATACACAAATAATTGCAGTTTTTAGTTGTAGTCCATAATTAGGAGGTGCGTATTATACCTGAGTGCGTATCATAAACAAATAATTACAGTTTTAGTCGTAGTCCATAGTTATGGATGCGTATTATACATAACTGCATGTTATACAAAAATAATTACAGTTTTTAGTTGTAGTCCATAATTAGGAGGTGCGTATTATACTTGAGTGCGTATCATACACAAATAATAACAGTTTTAGTCGTAGTCCATAGTTATGGATGCGTATCATATTTGCGTGTTATACAAAAATAATTACAGTTTTTAGTTGTAGTCCATAGAGGGTGCGTGTTATACAAAAATAATTACAGTTTTTAGTTGTAGTCCATAGAGGGTGCGTGTTATACAAAAATAATTACAGTTTTTAGTTGTAGTCCATAGAGGGTGCGTGTTATACAAAAATAATTACAGTTTTTAGTTGTAGTCCATGGAGGGTGCCTGTTATACCTAATTGTGTGTTATACACAAATAATGACTGTTTTACTTGGTGGAATAAATTTTTATTTTGAACACCTTTCCAGGAATGCTTGCCCGGGACTATTGCGACCAACAACCACAAGCAATCGCGGCTCTCCAGGGCGCCATTGATGAATTTGATAGTATTAACTGCGGTTCCCCATTTCAACCAACCACTTCAAAATTACTCCTTGGTAAGTAGAGGAAAATCCTATTAGAGAAGAATGAGAGGTGATATTTTCAAAATAAATGATGGAATTTCTAAAAATGGTAGAAATTTAAAAAAAAAAGATATTTCTACTCGAATTGAAAATTTACAACCAAGGCAGATTTTAAAAATTTAGTCAACTAACCAATTGTATTTTGTCCAGTTGGCTGGGGCTATAGAATACACTGACTGCATCTCTGCAGGGGAGGGTAAGACTCCTAAACGAGTGTCTTGGATATAACACTAAACAATCTGATGGTGAGGTTCCAGTAATGCTGGAACTTTGGGGAATGCGGAGCACCTCTTCATCGCCATCGCTCTCAGGTCCACTCTGGCCCGGAGTGGGAGTACCTGAGAGGGTCTTATCAATTGGTTAAATAGAACTAAACTGTATTTTTATGCTAAACTGATTTGTTTGAAATAGAACTGTTTTTAAAAAGAAACTAAACTGAGTACTCATGGTAAACTGAATTGTTTGAAATAGAACTGTTTTGATATTTAACTGTTTGTAAACAAAAACTATACTTACACTAAACTGAACTGTTTGAAATTTATTTCGGCGTTAAATGACCCGAAAAGGGTTGATATGCAGTAAAACAAATCAACCAATCAATGACGTTTTTTTTGTACTGAAAGAGATATACATCTTTGTTAAAAATTGCTTAATTAGATCAAAAAATAGTGTAAAAAGATTGATTGGTTTAGTTTCTTTGTTTAATGGCATATCAACTCTTTGTATGTTATTTAATGCCAAAGCCATTCTCCTAGAAGAACAGTAGTGGTACTATTTAACCCATAGCTAGGAGGATAAGGGGGTTCATACCTTTCCCAAGGGTATTTGCCCGAATGTGAACGTAATAGCGCGACTGGAGTACGAACTCGCGTACTACTATTCCGCAGTCCATCGCTTTAACCATTACACCACGAGGACACCCCCCCTGTAAAAAGATTGAGTTGGATGATTACAGAAATACTCGTAAGAAAAAGAATTTAAGAGGGCAATTTTGGGAACGATCAAATGACTTACTTAACTGAATTTAATGTGTATATAGATATTCTCTGAATAGACTATATGTTCTGTGAAAAGATTCTATTTTTTTTTTTTTGGAAAGGCTAATGCGAGAAGATAGTAAAAAGCAGAGATGCCCAAGGGGAGATAACAAACAAATAATAATGTGGTGATTGAGATGCAATGATTAATCACATAAGAGATAGATTGACAGTCATGATTTGACTGGGATAGATAGATAGATAGATATGAATAGACTGAGACAGACAAATAGATAGATAGATAGATATGAACAGACTGAGATAGATAGATAGATAGATATGAACAGACTGAGATAGATAGATAGATATGAACAGACATAGATAGATAGACAGATAGAAAAGAACATAGATAGATAGATAGATAAGAACAGAGACAGACAGACAGACAGACAGATAGATAGATATGAACAGACTGAGATAGATATATAGATAGATAGACTGACAGATAGATAGATAGATAGATAGATAGATAGATATGAACAGACTGAGATAGATAGATAGATAGATAGATAGAAAGATATGAACAGACTGAGATAGATAGCTAGATAGATAGATAGACAGAGTAAGTAAAGTAAAGTTGTCTCCCTTTAGTAGAGGGCGACCAGAAGGCTCCATTTTCAATAGCTACTACAGTGAGGTGTAGGGAAGGGCGCTACTTCTTTCCCTGGATTGCTCCACTTTACGCTTAATACGTACCTTATAATGCTGAGTGTTAACCAATTTTAAAGTCTTTGGTATGACACGACCTAGGATTGAACCCAGGTCTTCCGGATCATTGGCGAACTCTCTACCCACTAGACCAAAGAGCCAGTTACTTTGACTGATCGAAAGAAGCTGAAATATATAGATATTGGCCTAATGAGTAGAGTGTTTGCCAATGGTTTGGGAGACCTGGGTTCACTCCCATGTCGAGTCATACCAAAGACCTAAAAAATGGTACTTAAAGCTGCCTTGCTTAACACTCAGCTTTATAAGGTACGTATCAAGGGTAAAGTGGAGCAATCCAGGGAAAGGAGTAGCGCCCTTCCCTACACCTCAGTGTCGTGTATTTGTCGCTGCCTCCCACCAGACACGACTTGACACAAGGTCAAAAGCCCGAAGGCCGATTAAAGTGGGGATAAAGGGTAGGGGAAGGTCGGGAACGAGCCGAGACTCGAACCCTGCTTGTCTGTGCTGCTCATCGGCTCACTTAGTGCAATGTGAGCCTGATGAGGCAAGCAGTTTCACGAACCCAAATGTGGGTCCGGGCACGTATGCCAGTTTGCGGCTTAAACTAGACGCATGGTCTAGTGCCGTACAAGGGGGACAAAGGAGACAAAAATGCATCTCGCCCACCCGAAGGTAGCCTAGTCGAAACTAGGTGCCTAATTAAAGGCCCCAAGTCTGCCATTGTTCCTTTTCCAGGGCCACGCTCCGGACCGAAGTCCAGAACAGGCCCCGGGGCGCTCGCCAAGCTATTGAAAAGATAGCCGTTGGGTTCCCCTCGAATGTGGTGTGATGGATAGGTAGATAGATATGAACAGATTGAGATAGATAGATAGATAGATATGAACAGACTGAGATAGATAGATAGATAGATATGAACAGACTGAGATAGATAGATAGATAGATATGAACAGACTGAGATAGATAGATACGGAAATGCAAAGATAGATATGAACAGACTGGCATTGATAGATAGAGATATGCATAGAATGAAATAGATAGATAGATAGATAGATAGATAGATACGAGATTTTTGATTAAAAAAACCCAACCAAACAAAAACCCCTCAAACATTCCAAGCCATAATAATCATCTACTTATTTATTTTTGCTTAGGGGTCGTTGGAGCAAGCACGGATGCTGCAACGCTGGCCATTGCTGACTACACCACGAAACACCAATTGCCCCTTGTGTCATACATGTCAACAACCCCGAAACTCAGCGATAGTCAGAAGTACCCGTATGTCATGAGGACTGTACCGTCAGACAAGTCACTTCTAGGGGTAAATTTTGGGAAATTTTCAAACGAGCTTTTATTATATAACGCTTCATTTAAATCTGGTCATAAAGTCAGCTCTGATGTTACCGGTAAAATAAAACGGAAATTCTTCTGAGCATTTGCTGTGTCAGTACTATTGTATGAATGCACCCCCTGGACGCAAAAGAAAAGCTAGATCGGAACTACTTAAGAATGGTTGTAGCTGTTTTGAACAAATCCATGAAGCAGCATTCCACAAAAAAGTAGCTGTATGGCCACTTACCTCCCATCTCACAAAATCATCTAAGTAAGACAAAACATTCTTGCTCTTGCTGGGGAAGTAAGGATTGATGCTTGATGTTCTCTTATGAACTCCTACACATGGACACGCAAGTGTTAGCCATCCAGCAAAAACTTACATACGCCAGTTATGGGCGGACACTGGATGCAGTTTAGAGGGCCTGTTGACAGCCAAGAGTGACGTGAAGTCAAGTAGCTGCTTTTCGCCGGTCTCCGCTGGTCCCCCGCCCAATTATCGTATTATTTGCATTTCCTCTCATCCAAGGGGTGGTGGATGGCGAAACTATCGACACTATCAATTTTCTCCTAATTTGGATTTCAATAAATAATTCCACCCTCTTCCTCTGTCAGAACTTAGTTTCCTCTCACCTCCACCCAAAAAGGGGACAGATCTTTTTCTTTTCTTATAATCTCAGTAACCGTCAAATCATAAATCATTAAATCTAAAATTGCCTTCCTGTTTTTTATGAATCGTTATTATAGCGATATCAGTTCATCAAAGGAGTACGCGCAAAGAATCTCGAGGCAACACTATTGTTTGAGGATTTCTCCAAGGTATTTGTGTTGTATACTCACATAATAAATATACACACATATACATGCAGAATACATATTGACGCAATAATAAAGACGAGCGAAGACATCTTAAAAATATACCTCTCACTTTATTTGAAAGGGTTGTGTGTGTAAGAGGGAGTTGGACACCGAACAGAACTGCAACATATTGATTCTCACTCTATTGGCCATAACTGTGTTTCTTTCCCGTTCTCTTGGGCTGCTCAACCGGGGGTCTGAGGGCCCACTCTGCTGGGTGCTGGCTTTCTCTACCACAACTTGTCACCAACGGGTCTGGTCTCTAAACTAAGTGACTTCCTGTTTTCACCGAGTTATATAATAGTTCAATCGCCCACTCAATATCTCCCCATAACTGGCCATCGGGATGTGTCACTTCCGCTGTCCTTGGAATGGCATGTTTGATGGTCATCGAGCGGAAATAACTGTCATACAGTTCACAGGTCACTCTCTTCCGGTGCATCAGTCTATGACTGTACCGCGGGATTTTACCTTGTCCCATTTTGTCAGCCAAGCTCGCCCATATCAATGGAATATGCACTTCCGCCGTCTTTGGAATGGCATGCTTGGCCGGGTCGAAGGTCAATATACAACATTTGATTCCATACACAGAACAAAGATGGAGCAAAAACTTCTTGTATATGGCCTTTCCAAAAAGTATTTGCTCCATTTTTCTTCTGATTTTTTACGCGTACTCCTTTGATGATTTTTCAAATAATGTAATCTTTGATTTTCTTTTTAAATTTCAGGTTTTAGTCGAAGTTCTTCAGAAGCTAAATTGGCATTTTGTCACCGTTGTATACACGGATGATATTGGTGGTATGCATTCGTTTATGGAGCTCCGGGAAAGAGTAACTGGAAAAGGAATTTGTCTGACGGCCGGAGTGGCAATGTCCAGCACAGACACAAGAGAAGCGACCATGAAAAAAGTCCTGGGACAGATAAAAGCAAAAGGAACGACTGGGGTAATCTACCTGGGTATGGGTAGCGTCTTGCAGAGTCTTTTCAAAGTGGCAGAGAACTACCCTGGGGCAACTGACTTACAGTGGATTGTCACAAGTTCATTGTCTCTTTCCAACACATTCCCGAATAATAAGTAAGATTTATTTTTGTGGTCTAAATTTCTGAGACGAAGCTTGATAATTTTTATCATTAAGTCTCTTGCCTTCATCTTTATTATGTCCACAACGTTTCAGTCGATAGGTTCTCCTGTTTTCTTCAGATGTTTGTCACATTTTTAGGCTGGTGCAGATCCAAATAAATACTATGCTTTCTCTTTCCAGGTATCCACGGGGTGTAGTTGCTGTTCTCACAGGCTCCAGATTTATTGTAGAATTCGAAGACCACTGGAAGCGAATCGACGAAAGGTCTCCTTCTACCGAAAATCCTTGGTTTCAAGAATGGTACATGAATTCCCGGAAGTGCAAGTTACCTGGCGTCACCGAGGCGCCATTTTCCTCGTATCCAAACTGCGTCCGTCTCACGGAGACAGAAAAGCGAAGCCAGTTTGTTCAGGATCAATCCGTGGAACCTGCAGTCCACGCCGTGTTTACCTACGCACGAGCGCTGCGCATGGCCCAGGCTGATAAATGTGGCTCTACGAAAGGTTTGTGTTCAGCTCTGGCCTCAATGTCGAGGACAGAATTTGCTGAGAAATATTTGAAAAATGTCCAGTTTACGTATCAGACTTCTGAAAGAATCGCAAGTTTGGCATCGTCTCTATATGCTCCTTACAAAAAAGCCAAAGAACTGAATTTTGATTCTAATGGTGATGTCATCAATCCTGAATTTGGGATTTGGAATTTTAATAATTATGTCGAACCTGGATCAACCGGATTTCGATTCAGGAACGTGAGTACCTCTTTCACTTAATTTTTTTCTAAATGTCCAAAGGCAAAGTAATGAATTACAGATTTAGTCCTATTTTCTTTTTAGTTGCACGTCGGTGAACTTCCTGGCACAGCTAGAATTCTGAAAACACACATACATATTTTCATGTACTATGTCTTACATACAAAAAGGTTAAAAATACTAGTATTATATTGAAAAATGTATAATTTTAGAATAGAAGTCTAAAAACAGTTTGAATGCTTGGTTGTACAAGTCGGAGAGAATTCCAAAGAAAATAAAAAGTCTACTTTTAAACTAACATTTTAGAATAAAAGTCTAAAAACACAGACATTTTGATTGCTTGTACAACTTTGAGAGAATTCTAAAGAAAATAATAAGTCTACTTTAAAAATAACATTTTAGAATAGAAGTCTAATGACACAGACACTTAATTTATCCAATCATATATATATATATATATGTATATATATATATATCTTTTACACCCACAACGTTTGTATTTCACGTACAGTGCCACTACTAATATTAGATCTTAGGGTAAAATTTAGGTCTCAGAAAATCGCATAATATATATATATATATATATATATATATATATATGTGTGTGTGTAATGAAAAATTGGTATCAAGGGAATCCTCGTAGAAGGAGAGATTTATTGAGAAGCAAAGTCGACGCTATAGTGTTTCGGTTCTAATGAACCATCATCAGGACTATGAGGGATGAAAAAGTTGGCCGTTTCTGACAAGAAAATGTTGGCCGTTATAAACTTTTTTCTTGTTATACAAATTTTCCCTAGGTTTGTATATTGTACACTTTTTACACATCCATCGTTGATTTAACATCACTTATATCATCCCTCACAGACCTGATGATGGTTCATTAGACCCGAAACGCTATAGTGTCGATTTTCCTTCTCAATAAATCTCTCCTACTTGGATTACCTTGTTATCAATTTTTCTTTCCGAACTGTCGGATTACAATCCATTATTTACTGCCATATATGTATGTATAAAAAATCTTGAATTTACGTTTTTTTTTTCTCTGTTGGCAGATGGGCAGCTACTCGAATAGTCAGCTTAACCTGGAAATGTTTAAACTGATCATGTACGGCACTGACCGCTTGACCAAACTCTCACCGATTCCATCTTCCTCTTGTGGGAAACCAAAATGTCAACCATGTCTCAACTCCTACCCAGACCGGAAGTACATGTATAGACCCGGTGACATCATCATTAGTGGATTGTTTTCCATTCACGAGTCTGGTGTCACCTCATATAGCTGTGGGGCGTTTAATACCAAACAATCACAGGTAAGATCAACAATTTATGAAATGTCATTGGGTGCACAATTCATACTCATTCTTTCTCTCTCTCTCTCTCTTTGTTTTCTCTTTTCTTTTCTTTCTTTTCTTTCATACTGCATCCCCCTTCTTCCCTGCACAATGTTAAGCAAGCTGTCATGTGACCGAAAGGCGGCAATTATCCTTTTTTTCTGACCTCTTGATTTGTGATATGGTTTCTGTATGAGATATCTAAGATCTTACGATAACCTATCATCTCGATGGTTTCAATGGGTCTCTAAGGGCCTAGTACTCACAAGGATACAGATGTATTGAGATGAGAAGTTTGCACATAAATTTAACTTTTGATTTGGTGAATTGGGACTTGACTAAATATTCCCCCGAGCATCAACCACTCCAAGACCGTAGGGGAAGTCTACCAGGTGTAATGATTTAACTAAACTGCTGCCCCGAAGTTACCGAGTTCGAACCCCAGTCGTGGTATCATGTTATTATTTGTCACTGCCTCCCACCAGACAGAACTTGACGCAAGGTCAATGACCCGAAGGTCGATTATAGTGGGGATTTAGGGAAAGAGAAGGTTGGGCACAAGCCGGGGCTCGAGTCCTGTTGGCCTATGTTGGTCATCGGCCCACTTAGTGCAATGTGGGCCTGATGGACTTGGACCCAAATCTGGGTCCAGGCATTTTTGCCTGATTATAGCTTAAACTGGACGGCAAGGTTCAGTGCTATACAAGGGTGACAAATGTGTCAGTGATACGGCTCGCCCACCCGAAAATGGCCCTGTCGAAGCCGTGGACCTTACGACCTCAAGCCTGCCTTTGATGAACGGGGCCCACCCACTGGTAAACCAGCGGCAGGCTGGCCAATCAGTTATATATGATATGTTAACTAATTATGTTCACTTTTGGACTAATACCCTTGAGGAAGGCATGAACACATTATCCCCAAGCTATAGGTAAAATAGTATCACTGCTGTCTTCTTCAAGGATTGTTTTGGCATTGAATAGCCCCGGGAGGTTGATATGCTATTAAATAAAGAAATCAAACCTATCCAGTTGCGCTATTTTGTTCACTTTTGGACTAATACTCTTGAGAAAGGTATAAATCTTCTTATCTCCCCAGTTATATGTTAAATAGTACCACTATTGTCCCTATACAAGGATGGCTTTGGCATTAAACAACCCATGAAGGTTGACATGCCATTAAACCAAGAAGCCAAATCTATCCAATTGCGCTATTCTGTACACTTTCGAACTGATACCTTTAGGAAAGGCATGAACCCATTATCCCCCAATTATGGGTTAAATAGTATCATTGCTGTTCTTCTACAAGGTTGGTTCGAGCATTAAATAATTTGCGAAGGTTGATATGCCATTAAAAACAGAGATTAAATCAACCAATATAAAGTAAAGTAAGTGAAATGACGACCTTTGTCGAGGGTGACCAGAAGACTCCCTTTTCAGTAGGTGTAGTGGGGGGGCGCTTCTCCATCTCCTGGATTGCTCTATTTTACCCTTGAGCCACACCATACAATGCTGAGTGTTAAGCAAGGTGGCATCAAATCTCATTTCTTGAGTCTTTGGTATAACTAGACCTGGGATTGAACCTCAGTCTCCCGGACCATTGGCGAACACTCTACACATGAGGCCAATGTCCCGGTTAAAGTTGGCGACGACGACCAGAAGGCTCCCTTTTCAATAGCTACTATACCGAGGTGTAGTGGAGGACGCTACACCTTTCCCCGGATTGCTCCAATTTACCCTTGATACGTACCTTATATTGCTGAGTATTAAGCAAGGAGGTATCAAGAACCATTTCTAAAGTTTTTGGTATGACGCGACCTAGGATTGAACCCAGGTCTCCCGGACCATTGGCGAACGCTAGGCCAATGAGCCAACCAATATATATATATATATATATATATATATATATCATGTCGTGCTGCTAGCACGGATATCCTTGACCCTCTCTCGCCACTTCTCCCTATCGTTCATCGCCTCCAGCAGGTCTTCAGGGCCACACCCTGTATCCTCATATAGCTGCTGGATGTATGTTCGTGCTGGTCGTCCTGCTTTTGCCCGATCATATGTGGGGGTCCATAGGAGTACATCACTTATGTATATATATATATATAATCGAAGTGAATAATGGAAATGATCAAACAATATATAAAGAAAAATTGATGAAAACACACACACACACACACACACACACACACACACACACACACACTAGCTGTACTTGCTTAACATTCAGTATTATGAGGTAAGGGTCAAGGGTAAAGTGAAGCAATCCAGGGAATGGAGTAGCACCCCACTACAGCTCGATATAGTAGCTATTGAAAAAGGAGCCTTTGGGTCACTCTTGATTAAAGTTGCAAACTTTACTTACTTTGTGTGTGTTAATATATATATATATATATATATATATATATATACACTAGCAATACTGACCTGTATAACATATGGCTTTTAAAACAGTTAAAACAGATGTTCATAAGCTGGTTAGTACTATAATTATTCATGTATAATGCGTACATTTTTTCCCCCAAAACATAGGTGTGTATATTATACACAAGAAATAAATACTTTTTTCCCCCCATTTTGGCTATGTGCATTGCCATACATGGGATGGTAGACCCAAAGGTAAGATAAATCTAGGGTCCAAACAAATTAATGTCTAACAAAAACACTGGTGTTTTATACCACTAAAGATAAATCGCTACACATTGATTTAAAATTTGCTTCTCTTATTGTCAACTCATTTTCATCAAAAGTTTGTGACATTTTCATATAAACATGTCTTTTCCTTTGATCAACATGTCAATTTTCTGTTTCAAAACATTATTTAAACTATATTAAAATCATTATATTAAAATATTAAACATTATATAAACAATATTAAAATCATTATATTAAAATATTAAACATTATTTAAACTATATTAATTCCTATTTTTAGTATATACAAACTAGATGAAAAGTTGCACGAATCTTAAATGTCATTTAAATTTAGGTGCCACAAATTGCAGAAAATCAATGCATATTATACACAGGAAATGTTTTTAAAGAAGGATTTTATGTAAAAGAAAGTCAACGCTATAACGTTTCGGTTCTAATGAACCTTCTTCAGGGCTAAGAAAGGATGATATGAAATTACGTTAAATCATCGAAGGATGTTTAATGAAATACAATATAAGGAGGAAATATTATATATACAGAGAAAGGGGTCACCGTTTGATTAATAAATCAGCGTTTGTGTTTAAAAAATATGTCATGTGACTGTTTCAGACAATGCTGGTGAACAAATAGAATCATCAAGAGAGATATTGATAGGAGAAAGAAGAGGAGAACGAAAGAATGAGATATAAGGAAATAGAGAGGGGGAATGTTGGGAAGCGAAGGAGGAAAAGAAAAGTTAATATATATATATATATATATATATATATAATTATTGTTATATCAAAATCAAACCTATGTCAAATGATATATCTATAGATTAATTATTTTCAAAAAGCGTGAAAGCAGTAGTTGTGAGAGAAAGTCAGGTGAAGCTTCAAATAAAAGCAGCAAAGTAAATAGATAAAATATTTATCGGGGAAAGGTTAAGAAGAAAAAGCAGTGAGTTGAAAATAAGTGTGTAAATGTTAATGGGAAAAATGTGATAGTATGTATGGAAATTAATTCATTAAAGATGGAATATATTGTAGCTATTCAAAATGAGTTTTCCCAAATACGGTGAAATGCTAAAGAACCCTGGTGGATTATTGATGGACCGACAAAGTGAAATTGCACTGGCTTCGAAAATTCGTCGCAATCTTTTGCTGTGGATATAAGCTAACATAGTGGCTGCACCAAGATTACAGTTGTGATCACACTATATTAAGAAGAAGTGCATTATTAACATTACCAACTCTAATATCTCTTTTATGTTCGTATAAATATTTATGAATGGTCCTCGACGTTTCGCCAATATATTTAGATTTATAGTCTTTGAAAGGAATACAGTTAATACCGGCGTCAGAAACGGTGTTGTGTCGAGGACTCGATTGTAATAAATTACGGGTTGTTTTAGAGGATAAAGTGACGGTTTTAATACCAAGTTTATTTAAGTTACTTCCTATGATGTTAGTGGAAGAATTGTTAGGTCAAGTAATGTATATATGTGGGAGATTATTTTATCAGAGGGTGTGTTTACATTAGTTTGCAGTCGATTTTTATCGTGGCTTTAGATTTAGCAAAGTGTATATATGGTTTTGGGTAAAGAAGGTTAAGAAAGGAATTTTCTATGTAAATGAATTCATCATTTAGATATTTCGGGGAACAAATTCCTTAGGGCCCTAAGGTAAAAACCTATGATAATTCTTCTTTTAATGTTAGTATTGAGATGTGAATAGAAATAGAAATATATACGGTCTTTTTTACAGGTAGGTTTATGGTAAACCCTGAATTTTAATTTGTCATTGCTTCTAATTAGTAAAAAAAGTAAAGTTGGCGACCGTAGTCGAGGGCGACGAGAAGGCTCCCTTTTCCATAGCTATTACACCTAGGTGTAGAGGGGGTGGCCTCGTAGTGTAATGATTAAAGCGATGGACTGCGAAATCGTAGTAAGCGAGTTCGAACTCCAGTCGCGCTATTACGTTCACTTTCGGACAAATACCCTTGGGAAAGATATGAACCCCGTTATCCTCCCAGCTATGAGTTAAATAGTACCACTACTGTTCTTCTAGAAGAATGGCTTTGGCATTAAATAACCTACAAATGTTGATATGCCATTAAACAAAAAACAAACAAACTAGGTGTAGGGGAGGGTGCTACTTCTTTCCCTTAATTGCTCCACTTTACCCTTGATACGTACCTTTTATTACTGAGTGTTAAGCAAGGAGGTATCAAGTACCATTTTTAAAGTTTTTGGTATGACACGACCTGGGTTTGATCCCAGGTTTCCCGGACCATTGGCGAACACTCTACCCATTAGGCCAATGAAGTAAGGCATCCAAAAAATGTAGCGTGTTGTGGGATCCCATTTTAGAGCTAATGAAATATAATCCCATCAAGTAAAATATAATGGAGGTGCCCGTGGTGTAATGCTTATCGTCGCAGGATATGGACACGGTGACACGGGTTCAAATCCTGGACCTGACTGATTGCATTTCACATAGCACTAATACCCTTGGGAAAGGTATGAATCCAATTATTCTCCCTCCAGCTATGGCTAAATAGTAGGACAGACTAGGTTCTTCAGCCTTGGTGAGGCAACTAGTCTAGGAGAAGGAAAACTCTGAATTCAAACCTGTTAAACTCCGCTTAAAAATTGACCTTGTGTCATATCCTGCCCGAGCGGAGGGGTTAGGTAAATAGGATCAAGTAAAATATAATAAAAATATTAATGTAACTATATAAATAAAATATAAAAAAGAGGTGTAAGGGTTAAACCGCTGGGCAGCGGATTCGTAGTAAGCGAGTTCGAACGCCAGTCGTTCTATTACGATCACTTTCGGACTAATACCCTTGGTAAAGGCATGAACTCCCTTATCCCTTCCGGTGTAATGGTTAAAGTGCTCCAGTTGCACTATTACTTTCACTTTCAGACAAATACCCTTGGGGAAGGTATGAACCCCCTTATGCTTCAAGCTATGGGTTAAATAGAACCACTACTGTCCTTCTAGAAGGATTAATTTTGCATTAAATAACCCATGAAGGTTGATATGCCATTAAAAAATCAACAAAAACAAATCAAGATTTATTAAAATCAATAATTTAAAAGTTTTTAAGTGGAGAAATTACTAATTCTGACTTTTAGTCCGAAATTTATGGTCTTTTTCTTTTTGTTTTTTCCTGTTTTCAAATGAAAGATTTGACATCTTTTTACTTAATTACTTATATAACATAAGTTGAAAGAAAAGATCTTCTGGAGGCTTTGGCATTAGATAACCCACCAAGGTTGATATGCCAATAAAGAAAGAAACCAAACCAATGCTGCATAAATTCCAAAATTTTTGTAGCTACGAGGATCATTAAATAAGTTTCCAGGCTTTTTTCGTATCGGCACTTTTATTGATAGCACACACATGAAACTCTCGTCTCCTTCGAAGTAATCTCCTCCGGCTGCAATGCACTTGTTGTACCGTTCCAACACCTTCTGGAAAGCCACATGGAAGCCCTCTTGTGTCAGCATGTCAATGACCTTCATCACAGCCTCTTTCATTTCCTCAATTGTCTCATAACGACTGCCTCTGAGCTTAGGGAATAACCAAAAGTCACAGGGAGCAAGGTCTGGACTTTAGGGGCGGTGAGGAACTGACTTGATGCCCATCTTGGTCAAATAGTCTGTGACAAGGATGGAGTTGTGGACTGGTGCATTGGCTTGGTGGAAATGCCACTGAGCCGATTTGAAGAGTGCTGGCCTCTTCCCTAGGAATCTCTTCCTGAACTCCCTTAAAACCTCCACATAGTAACCCTAACCCTAACCGTTTGGCCAATCAACTGTGGTGTATTGACTTCCTTACTCGTCCCACACCTCTCATCATCCCTCACAGACTTCTTGACTTCCTTGAATCTCTTATGCCACTCAAAAAGTGATGCTCGATTAATGCAAGATGGTCGAAAAGCAGTTTGAAGCATTTCATACGTTTCTGTGGTATCATTTTTTCCAAGTTTAAAACAGAATTTTATTGTATATCGTTCTTCTAAAGTGTCCTCACGTCCAGATTGCATTTTTGAAACTCACCAGCAGTGACAATCAGGTTTTAGTAGGGTGTATTCCAATTGCTGCTGCAGCTGTTCATTTGAACTTAAAATCATAAGATGTATAGCAATAACATAGTGAATTTTCAAGAGTCTACGATAATTTTAAATGCCTGTACAAAAAAGTCTGGAAACTTATTGAATGCAGCACGTATTACAGTGCGATTTTTTAGTTTTATATCTTTATTTTTCTCCTGTTATCTTCCCTCTCTTTAGGTTCAGTTTTTAGAGGCAATGTCTTTTGCTGTGGGTAATCTAAAATCTAAGTACCCGAACTTGCTACCCGGGGTAAGCCTCGGTATTCTCGGCCTGGATGATTGCAGCATGTCCAGAACAGCAACTGGTCTGGTTTCCGATGTCCAACAAGGACAGTTGGAAGTCACTGACCGTGAAACAGGTATTCCGCTCCTGCCATGGACAGTGTCCAGCTACATCGGCCTTGCCACCAATCAACTGACAGTACCTTTGGCAGAAGCTGTAAACACTTGGACTCGGCCTTTAATAGGTTACGTACCCGCAGGACCAGAGCTGACCCAGAGAGACAAGTACCCGTATTACTTATACACGTTGCCACCCCTCTCGAACCTTATGTTGGTGGTGTCAAGGTTGTTGAAAGAACTAAATTGGAGATACGTGCAGGTAAGAAAACTTCTTTTTCTTCAATACGACTAAGCGTGGTGTTTCAAAATGTATCTTTATCGGTAAAAAGGAATAAGTACTTGAAACCATATAAGTAAAAGCAAAGATGGCGACCGTAGTTGAGGGCGACCAGAAGGCTCCCTTTTCAATAGATACTACACCGAGGTGTAGAAGAGGGCACTTCTCCTTTCTTAGGATTGTTCCACTTTACCCTTGATACATAACTTACATTGCTGAGTGTTAAGCAAGGAGGTATCAAGTATCATTTTAAAAGTCTTTGGTATGACCTGGGATTGAACCCAAGTCTTCCTGTCCGTTGGCGAACACTCTACACATTAGGGCTATCTGTGTGCAAATCATTAGTATTAGATATGAATACCTGATATCATATAACTGTGAACAAATTATTTGTATTAGATAAGAATACTTGATACTATATTGGTAAAAGTAAATTCGGCGACCAGAAGGCTCCCTTTTTCAATAGCTACTACACCGAGGTGTAGAAGAGGGCACTTCTTCTTTCCAAGGATTGCTCCACTTTACCCTTGATATTTACCTTATATTGCTGAGAGTTAAGCAAGGAGGTATCAAGTACCATTTTAAAAGTCTTTGGTATGACGCGACCTGGGATTGAACCCAAGTCTCCCGGTCTACTGGCGAACAATCTCCCCATTAGACGAATCTGTGTGCAAAATTTTTAGTATTAGATAGGAATACTTGATACCATATAACTGTGTACAAATTATTTGTATTAGATTGGAATACTTGATACCATATGAGTAAAAGTAAAGTTGGTGACCGTAGTCAAGGGCGTCCAAAAGGCTCCTTTTTCAATAGCTACTACACCAAGGTGTAGGGGAGGGCGTTTCTCCTTTCCCTGGATTGCTCGACTTTACCCTCGATACGTACTTTATATTGCTGAGAGTTAAGCAACGAAGTGTCAAAAATCATTTTTAAAGTCTTTGGTATGACGCGACCTGGGATTGAACCCCGGTCTTCCGGACCATTGGCGAACACTCTACCCACTTTGCAAATGAGCCGGAAGATAACAAATAACTGTGTACAAATTATTTGTATTAGATAGGAATACTTGATACCAAATAACTGTGCGCAAATTATTTGTATTAGATAGGAATACTTGATATCATAGAACTATGTGCAAACAAATGATCTTTACTGACAAATAAGAAAGTGGGTTAAAAAATAATGATTGAAACGTTTAAAATGAATATTTCTATGCTTTTATCAACTGTAACAGTAGGATTAAACGTATCCTATTTTTCAGGTTGTCCACTCTGACGATCATTACGGCCACGATGGACTAGCCGAACTGAAAAAACAGGCCGCCAAATTTGGAATATGTGTTGTGTCAAGTCACAAAGTCGGTACCCTAACTTCGGGTACTGATCTCCTCAACGCCCTTCGTCGATCACCCACTGTCAAACCCACGGTAGTGATCCTCCAGCATAAAGACGATATCCACAAATTAATGAGCGGTGTGAAATCCCTTGCAGCGGGTGGCGAATTCACATTCATCGGCCTGGATGGCTGGGGTACATCGGAGCGGGTAGTTAAACCTTTTAAGACGGACGCCGGCGGCGTTTTGACCATCAAGTATCGGTCTTCTCCTTTAGCAGATTTCGTGAAATATCTTGAGACACTTAACATTGTCCAAAACAAGACAAACCCCTGGTTAGTGGAATGGTTTCAGTCGTTGTATTACTGCGCCTTCCAGTCTACTAACAGCGGTGGACTGTCAACAGCTTGTAGCTCGACTATTGCCCAGAAGAAAATCACGGATGCCCCCGGTTTCAGAGTAGACCCCAAGTCTCTTTCTGTAATCAACGCAGTCTATGCTTTTGCTCACGGTCTGCAAGCTACCCTGACTTCTATGTGTGGAACCGGGTACTTAGGAGTATGCAGCGAATTTTTCACATCACGAACGGCAGGCAAAACACTCGTGGAGAAGATCAAGCAAGTTTCTTTCCAAGATGAATCCGGGCAGGTTTTCAGTTTCAGTCAGGAGGGATATGGAAACGTTCCATACGAAATCTATAATTACTACGGAGGAAAATACAACAAGGTAATAAAACACATATGGATTTTTAGAAATATTATATTGTTAAATGTAGCTAATGTCTGGTTGCTAGAGTCATTTTAAACATATATATAGTTTTTTTTATATATAAAATGATGGTAGCACCTTGGTTGTGGTGTAGTTGTCAGCAATTAAGTATTGTAGATCGTTGCTAAGTATGGAATATGATCCTCACTGAGGGTCCCACATTATCTGTCCTATTTTGTTTATATATATCTATCCCATTCTGATCATATCTATCTATCTATCTATCTTGGTGTGTTCAAATGATTATATCAATCTATCTCAGTCTAAATTAAGAGTATTGTCTTATTACTATTAGGTGTAAAGAAGCAAAAGAAATAAGATGAAAGAAATACACGTGAAAACTGAATCAGAATTGACAATGCTTCATGTAAGAAATTCACACAACTTAAGAAGACTATTATGTCTTATTACAACTAGGTGTAAAGAAACAAGAGAAATAAGATGAAAGAAAAACGCGTAAAATTTAAATCAAAATTGAAAATATTCCATCGAAGAGACAAAAATAACTCCAGTGGTTTTAGGACAAATTGTATTAACCAAAATTTGGTCAAAAGTCAAATTCGTTCTCTTGTGTTTTATGGTATCAATAAACTTACTTTTCTTTTTTTTTTTTTTTCTTCAGGTCGGTGATTACAATATTGTGTCGGGTTCGCTTCAGTTGATTATGAAAGACATCCAAGTGTTTGGTGGGGCTGCTGCTTCGACGATAAAGCCAACCTGTTCAGGTCTTTGTTTGGCCTGTCAATATATGCTCAGTGAACAACCATTTCTCTACGTTCCGGGAGACCTCCTTCTACCGGCTGTCTTTGATATCCATCACATGGGTAAGTCAGTTCTTTCTTCTTTTCTCTCCCAATAATTCGCGCTCTCTCCTATTCTGTTCATATCTATCTAGATCAGACTCTTCCAATCTATCTATCTATCTATC
>OY757945.1:48843973-48908973 GCA_963585895.1 Sepioteuthis lessoniana | reverse complement strand
GGACAGAGACCAGCGATTTTACCAAGTTGTCACCATCAGTGTCTTTATAAAGTAGCATTATAGCAGTCACAGTTTCTTTTAGAAAACCATACACTAGTAATATTTGCTCCATCTTTTCTCTTTGCATGGAATCAAATGCCTTGATGATTAAATAACTGTTTTCATTTCTTTTCAGACATCTCTCTGTCAAAAATTTACCTTTGTCTAAACTTCAGAGTTGGCTTAGTTATGACAGTGGCAGCACAATTAAAATGTCCTCCATTCTACAACCCCTCAGTGTATCTTTGATAAGCCCTGGGGCTACATCACCGGCGCTTCTAGACAAAAAGACCTACTCGACATTCTTCAGGACAATACCGTCTGATCTTCATGTCGTACGGGCAATGGCCAAGTTGATCAAAGAACTTGGCTTCAGTTATATCATCACCTTGAATACACCTGATGTTGGCAGCAAAGATGCTTTAGAATATTTCCGTCGGAACGTCGAAGGTTTGGGGGTCTGCATTGCATCTTCGTTCGAGTTTGGTAGGGATGGCTCACCGGAAAATATCATTTATGACATTACCAAATCAAGTACACGGATTGTCGTTGTGTTTGCTGAATATGGACGTGATGTGCAAAATTTGCTGTTTGCCAAAAAGAAATTGCCAGCCGGGAAGGGCATTGTATTCATATCGAACAGAGCATGGTATCTACCTCCAAACTTACCAAACTCTGTCATTGAGAAGACGATTATATTTCAGGTAAGTGATGTAGAATAACAATAACACCCCCCCATTCCTAGCACCACGCCCGAGACCTCTACACCAAATCCAAATCCAACACATCTGGGAAGTGGTAGTTTTTTGGGACGCGTTGGTAGCTGATCCTTGACTTTATATTTGGAGCTTGCATCCAATTCCTGGCGAATGCTTGCTGATGGTAGATATTGCATTGCCATATCTGCTTGGGGTGACGTCGTAGCCGCTGGGTTTGGGAAGTCTTTGGGCAGTATCCCTATGTTAATCATATTTACCAACTCCTCCGCTCGGGCAGGATATGACACAAGGTCAATTTTTAAGCGAAGTTTAACAGGTTTGAATTCAGAGTTTTCCTTCTCCTAGACTAGTTGCCTCACCAAAGCTGAAGAACCTAGTCTTCCCTACTATTTACCCATAGCTGGAGGGAGAATAATTGGTATTAGTGTTATGTGAAATGCAATTAGTCTCGGCCAGGATTTGAACTCGTGTCACCGTGTCCATTTACTAGGACGGTAACCATTACACCACGGGCACCTCCCTATGTTAATGCAGGCTGCTTTGCTGAAATACAGCCTTTGGATTTTTTTTGCAGTAATTACCATAGGGCATCCCGACGGGTACTGGAGTTATGATACCCTTTTTCACGTCTTCCCAAAAAAGTGAATTTCTTGGAAAAGAAATTAAGAAAAGACATTATATTGAGTTTAGTTTGGTTTCTTTTATTTAATGGCATAGAAATCTCCATGGATTATTGAATACCAAAGGAGCTAGAGTCTCTGTGGCGTAGTGGCTAACGTGCTGGGCTGTGACGTCGTAGTGAGTTCGAACTCCAGTCGCGCTGTTGCGTTCACTTTCAGACTAATATCCCCGGAAAAAGTGTGCACCCTCTTTCTCCCCCCCCCAGATATTGATTAAATATTACCAGTACTGTTTTTCTTCAAGGATGACTTTTGCATTCAGTTTAGTTTATCTTCTTTGTTTAATGGCATAGAAACCTTTGTGGGTTATTTAATGTCAAAGCCATTCTTGTTAAAGATTTTGTTCAATGGCATAGACGCCTTCGTAGGTTATTTAATGCCAAAGTCATCCTTGTTAAAGATTTTTTCTATGGCATAGAAACTTTTGTGGGTTATTTAATGCCAAAGCTATCCTTGTTAAAGATTTTGTTCTATGGCATAGAAACCTTTGTGGGTTATTTAATGCCAAAACCATCCTTGTTAAAGATTTTTTTCTATGGCATAGAAACTTTTGTGGGTTATTTAATGCCAAAGCTATCCTTGTTAAAGATTTTGTTCTATGGCATAAAAACCTTTGTGGGTTATTTAATGCCAAAACCATCCTTGTTAAAGATTTTGTTCAATGGCAGGTTATTTAATTTTTAGGAATCTCTTGATAATTTGTATATGTAAAAATTTCTGCCGAATATCGTTTTTTTTTTTTGACCGTGAGAAGACTCAATCCCCTTAAGAAGATCTACGAGGGTTATTCAAAATGACACAAGGGCATTTTATTGTTGAATGGGGAGGACACACATTTTGAGAATCATACGTGGCCAGAATAGAGTATACCGACTGCATCTCAGCAGAGTAGTAAGCCCCCACCAACAAGTGTCCTGGATATGACATTAAACAATCTGATGGTGAAGCTCCAGTTGTGCTGGAGCTTTGGGGAATATGGAGTACCTCCTCATTGCTATCGTTATTAGGTCCACTCTGGCCCTGAGTGGTAACACCTGATAGGGTCCTATCTATTGGTCAAATAGAACTGTTTGACATTTAAACTGTGTGCAAACAAATCCCTTATGCTAAATTGAATTGTTTGAAATAGAATTGTTTGTTCATTTAACTGTATGGAAACAAATGACTGATGTTTAATTGGATTGTTAGGGATACATAACAATACTTGGAACTATTTAACTTTCTTGACTTATGTGTACAAATCATATATGTAATATATATGTATAAACCGGATTTGGCATTAAATAACCTACAATGGTTGATATGCCATAAAACCCAACCCAACCAAATCCTATATATTTAATATATATGTCTAAAGAGGATTTGGCATTGAATAACCTACAATGGTTGATATGCCATAAAACCCAATCAAACCAAATCCTGTATATTTAATATATATGTATAAAGAGGATTTGGCATTAAATAACCTACAATGGTTGATATCCCATAAAACCCAATCAAACCAAATCCTATATATTTAGAATATATGTATAAACCGGATTTGGCATTAAATAACCTACAATGGTTGATATGCCATAAAACCCAACCCAACCAATTCATATATGCACTGGGGTGAAATAAATATTCGTACCTATGAAAATTTCTATTTTTTATCTTTCAAACATTGCCTGAACAAAAAAATTTTATATACATTTACTGTATAAGGATATATTCTACTAATATGTGTATATAAACTTAGGTTACAATTAATTTTACAGAAATTAATACCATTTATTCATTGTCATGAGTGAAAAAATAATTGTATTGTACCAAAAATAATGTATTATCTTCATTTAAGACTTTGTAGAATCACCTTTATTCACTTCAACAGCCACTAATCTTTTCCTGTAGTTCTCTATTGATTTCTTGTAATAATTAGTAGGTATTTTGTACCATTCTTCCTGGCATATTGTCTTCAGATTATTGATTTTTGCTAGTGCTTTTTTTCGGATTTGAATTTCTTAAAATCGCCACAAGTTCTCAATTGGATTAAAATCCCGGGACTGACTTGGCTATTGCAAAACATTAACATTATTTTCAGACAAACATTTCTTCGTAGATTTAGTTGTATGCTTGGGATCATTATCCTGCTGGAAAATGTAATCAGAAGGTAGCTCAAGACTCTCAACAGAAGACATCAAATTTTCTTGCAAGGTCTGTTTATACTTTTGGGCATTCATTTTACCGTCTATTTGGTCTAGTGTTCGGTAGTGTTCACCACTTGTCCGGGAGGCCTGGGTTCATTCGCAGGTTGAGTTAAACTATAGACTTTAAAAATGGTACTTGATACCTCCTTGCTTAACACTCAGCAATAAAAGGTATGTATCCAGGGTAAAGTAGATCAATCCAAGAAAAGAAGTAGCACCCTCCTCTACACCTCAGTATAGTAGCTATTGAAAAGGGAGCCTTCTGGTCGCCCTCGACTACGGTCGCCAACTTTACTTTACTGATATTTTGCCCACACATTTCACTGAAAAACATCTCCAAATCATATACTGCCACCGTCAAATTTGACAGTTGGTACCGTGTTCTTTGGTGAGCCGGTTTCGCCATCTTTCCTCCACACATGATTTTGATAATTATGACCAAACCACTCAATTTTAGTTTCATCTGTCCATAATACTCTTTCCCAAAACAAATTTTCCTTTTTCTTATGTTGTCTTACGAATTTCAACCTTGCATCTCTATGTCGTTTCAATAGGAGAGGAGTTTTTATTGGTCTCTGTAACTTCAGCCCATTCTTCAGTATTTCGTTATTTATTGTTCGTTTGGTTACACAACATCCTGATGAACGAAAATTTTCCTGCAGCTCTTCACTCGTAACCATTGGATTTTGGTTAATCAAGCATCCTAATTTTCTTGATAATCTCGGAGAAATCTTGCTTCGAGCACCTCTTTTTTTGTTTTCCACTGTGTTATGTCTTTTAAACCTTGCAATGAATGAACTTATCGTAGTAAAAAGAATATTTAGGTTGCTTGAGATATTTCTATAATTTTCTCCATCTTTCTAAAGTTTAACAATCAGTGCTTTTTGTGAATTACTCAATTCTTTACCCTTGCCATGATCAGAATCTTTTCGAACGACAAGCAATTGCACAAAGTTCCGGTTAGGATTTTAAGACTAACGATAGTTACTGATAACATTATCGGAACATTCTAGAAGGCCAACTATGGGTACTGATAACATTATTGGAACATTCTTGAAGGCCAACTATGAGTATGAATCTAGAAAAATATGGCAACAATGTTTACTTTTCAACCCTTGAAAATGAATAAATGAATAAATGGCTTTAATTTCTGTAAAATTATTTGTAACCTAAGTTTATATACACATATTAGTAGAATATATAGGTGACTGCACCTCTGCAGAGGGGGTAAGACCTCAAACGAGTGTCCTGGATATGACACTAAACAATCTGATGGTGCGGTTCCAGCAGTGCTGGAGCTTTGGAGAATGCGGAGTGCCCCTTCATTGCCATCGCTCCCAGGTCCACTCTGGCCTGGAGTGGTAGCACCTGATAGGGCCCTATCTATGGGTTAAATAGAACTAACAGCATACTTATGCTAAACTGAACTGTTTGAGTAAACTGAATAGCTTGAAATATAAATGGTTTTTGACAATTAAACCGTACTTATATTTAAACTGCGTGCTTATGCTTAACTGAATTATTTGAAATAGAACTGTTTTTCGACATTAAAACTTAGAAATGTTTTTGACAATTAAACTGTGTACTTATACTAAACTGAATTAATTTAAATAGAACAGATTATTAACATAAAAATGGATTTGGCGTTAAATAACCTACAAAGGTTGATATGCCATAAAACCCAACAAACCAAACCAAACCAAACCAAACCGTAAAATTATATTTATTGTTTTGTTTATTTGTTTTCAGAAAGACTTCCCGGTTATCAACGAATTTAAACAATGGCTCGATAAAAAAACACCCAGTATGCAGGACAAGACAAATCCATGGTTTAATGAATATTTTGAAAAATACTATGATTGTTCATTAGCCATTAACTGTTCCAAAACTCAATCTCTGGTCAGTGGTCGTTTTACACAAGACATCACTGTTGTTCCGACCATCGATGCTGTCTTTGCTGCTGCTACAGGTCTGCAAAAAACTTTGGAGGAAAAGTGTGGCGCATCATATTCCGGTGTATGCAATAAGTTTCTTTCAGATATTGACACTCGGCAGAGGTTCATGTCAAATATGGACGCGATGAATCTGAAAACTATATACAACAGCAGTTTCAAGTTCGTAAGTCGGGAGCGTGAAGTTAAAATCTTGATAAAGAGAATTGCAAACGGAAACGTAGATTACGTAAGTTGAATTTAGTTTCTCTTTTTAGGTTTCCTTTACGCAGCCATGTTCAGACATTTGTTATCGTTTTTATTTTGTCTCTTAGAATATTCAGACTATTGTCTTCATCTTAATTGTTATATTTACAACGTTTCGGTCGATATGTCCTTCGGGCAGGACACATTATGCAGTGGATCTAGACGTTTGAACAAAAATGTCGTCTGAGTGAAATCATCTGAAGGTTGCGGGTTCAATCCCAACTACTGATAAATAACAAGGAAGACTTACTATATCTTGTACCCGGTCATGGTTAACGGAATTAGAACAATCTACACCTGTGGATTAAATAAAGAGTCCAGTTTGAAGTTGTGTGTAGGCCCCTGAGTGCGACATGAAACAGCTGAAGAAGGCCAAAGGACATATCGGCCGAAACCTTGTGTGTATATCAATGAAGATGAAAACAATCGTCAGAATATATTCTAAGTGGTAAAAATTATCAAATTTTCTCGCAAAAAGTTTTGACAAATAATTTATTATCATTATTTTACTCGATGCAAATTTTTTTTTTTTTACAAGCCTCTTCACCTTTCCAATACGCTTCTCCGCATTCTTGTCGATTTTAACGATGCTTTGGTTTTGATTCTTTTAATCTCCAGTTCCTTCAGTCTCTCTTTCAGGTCTTTAGGGATCGTTTTAAGGGCTCCGGCTACCATTGGTATCACCATCACTTTCATGTTCCACAACCTTTTTTAACTCTCAGGAAAGATCCTTGTATTTGTGCATATATCGTTTCTTTGTGTGCGGAAATTTCAGTCTCTTGCATACTTCCGAGGGGATCACCATTTCTACCCAGTCGTTCGTCGTCTTTTATAACTTTTTAAAAATATTAAATATTATCATCATTTTACTTCTTGAGAATTTTTTTTACACTAGCGTTAATTGATGGTCGTTCACTGGAGTCTGAGTGACAGCAAGTCTCCTCAGGTCTCCGGGACCCTTCTCAGTATTCTAGCTGATGAAAGAAATGCTGTAGAGGGGACGGTCTTGATTCATCCTGTGATTTCCATTTTTTCTATTATTATTCACTCATTAGAGCTTTTCACATCAGTGTTAGCCGATGGTTTTTCACTGGAGTCTGGATGACAGCAAGTCTCCTCAAGTCTTCAGGACTCTTCTCAGTATTCTGGCCGTTCTCAACAATGCTGTCGTTTGGATGGTCTCCAGTCGTCCGCCAACTTCCAAGTCCTCTAGTCCCTTCAGCAATCCGAACACACTGTACTGTTCCAAACGCACCAATTACAATTGGTATAATTGTCACCTGCATGTTCCACAGTTTTTTCAATTCCTTAGCAAGGTCGAGGTTATTATTATTATTATTATTATTATTTTCTCCTTTATAGTTTTTCCCATCAGTTTTAGCTGATGGTTTTTCACTGGACTTTGAGTGACAGCAAGTCTCTCGATGTCTCCTGGACGCTTCTCAGTATTTTGGCCGTCTTCAATGCTGTCGTTTGGATGGTCTACACTCGTCTGCCAACTTCCAAATCCTCCAGGCCTTTTAGTAATCCTTTAGATACTGTTCCAAACGCCCCAATTACAATTGGTACAATCGTTACTTTCATGTTCCCCAACTTTTTTTAATTCTCTAGCAAGGTCGAAGTACTTATCCTTCTTTTCACATTCTTTCAGTTTTATTCTGTGGTCTGCCGAGACAGCAAAGTCGACAATTTTGCAAATTCTCTTTTTTTTTGTTGATAAGGCCTGGTCTTCTGGCCGAGATTAGGTGATCCGTGTGTATGTCAAAGTCCCATAGGAGTTTATGTGTCTTTGCGAGATTTCCACACCACCTGTAGCTGGTGGTCTTTCATTAGAGTCTGACTGACAGCAAGTCTCCTCAGATATCAACACTCTCCTCAGTATTCTGGCTGATCTCAACAATGCTGTTTTATGGATGGTCTCGTTTCGTCCTCCAATTTCCAAGCTTTTGAGGCAAGCTTACCAATTACAATTGGCATAGCCCTCATATTCCATAGCTTTTTTTAATTCTTTAGAAAGGTCTGAGTACTTTTCTCTTCTCTCATTCCCTTTCATTTTCCCTCTGTGGTCAGCTGGGATGGCAAAGTCCACTATTATTATTATTATTACCCTTCGAGAGTTTTTCACATCGGCGTTAACGGATGGTCTTTCACCTGAGTCTAAGGGACAGCAAGTCTCAAGTCTAACCGATCTCAATAATGCAGTAGTTTGGATAGTCTCCACACGTCCTTTTGTTTCCAAGTTTTCTAGTCCCTTTATTAATCCTTTGGTGACTGTAAAAAGAGCACAAAGTTATAATTGGTATAATTTTCACTTTCATGTTACACAGTTTTTTCAGTTCCCTAATAAATTCGAGAAGTTTCCAGACTTTTTTTTCGTATGGGCACTTTTATTGATAGTACACACATGAAACTCGAAGTATTCTCCCCCGGCTGCAATGCACTTGTTGTACCGTTCCAACAACTTTTGCAAGGCCCCATGGAATTCCTCTTGTGTGAGCGTGTCAATGACCTTCGTCACACCCTCTTTCATCTCTTCAATTGTCTCATAACAAAAGCCTCTGAGCTTAGGGAATAAGCAAAAGTCACAGGGAGCAAGGTCTGGAATATAGGGAGGCTGAGGAACTGTCTTTATGCCCATCTTGGTCGAATAGTCTGTGACAAGGATAGAGTTGTGGACTGGTGTATTGTCCTGGTTGAAATGCCACTGAGCCGATTTGAAGAGTGCTGGCCTCTTCCCTAGGAATCTATTCCTGAACTCCCTTAAAACCTCAATATAGTAACCCTAACCGTTTGGCCAATCAACTTTGGTGTATTGACTTCCTTACTCCTCACACACCTCTCATCATTCCTCACAAACTCCGTGCCTTCCTTGAATCTCTTATGCCACCCAAAAACTGATGCTCGATTCATGCAAGATAGTCGAAAAGCAGTCAGAAGCATTTCATACGTATCTGTGGTATTTTTTCCAATTTTAAAACAGAATTTTATTGTATATCGTTCTTCTAAAGTGTCCTCACGTCCAGATTGCACTTTTGAAATTCACCAGCTGTGACAATCAAGCTTTAGTAGGGTGTATTCCAATTGCTGCTGTAGCTGTTCATTTGAACCTGAAATCATAAAAATTTGTCAGTCATCTTATAATATGTATAGCAATAACATAATGAATTTTCAAGAGTCTACGACAATTTTAAATGCCTGTACAAAAAAGTCTGGAAACATATTGAACGCATTATTTATTTATCTTTTCGCTTTCATTTAACTCTATTCTGGTCAGCCGGGATAGAAAAATCTACGATTTTGCCAGTTCCCTTTTTTTGTTGATTATTATAAGGTCTGGTTGTCTGGTCGAGATTAACATGGGATCCGTTTGGATGTCAAAATCTTAGAAGGGTTTGTGCGCCTCATTTTCCAGGACTGATGTTGGGTTGTGCATGTACCGTTTCTTTGTATGGTCAAATTTAAATCTCTTGCACAATTCCCAGGGGATAACCTTGCCCATTCAGTCGTGTCTAGTCTTATACTCTTTCTATGCTAATTTGCTGCATTCACTTATTATGTGATTGATCGTTTAGTCTCTATCACCACATAACCTACATTTGCTGTTTTGTTGCGTCTTATCTATTCTTGCTTTGATATGATTGGTCCTTATAACGTTATTTTGTGCTGAAATCAGAAGAGATTCAGTTTCTCTCTAAAGGATTCCCTTTCTGAGCCATGTTCACGTTTTCTCGTCTGAGATGTTGCTTATTAGTCGCTTAAAACGTTCATAAACTTGTTTTCTTCCCATTTCTGTTTTATTAGTTATTGTCGTTCTATTTACAGATAGCTGAATATGTAAACAACACACTGAATTATTATGGTAATCAAGAAGCTGTTGTTCGGGATTATGAAAGAGTGCCATCAAAATGTTACGGCTTTTGTGCTAAGTGTGAAGCCCAGACGGAAAACAGAGAACAATTCAGTTTCACACCCGGAGACTTTATTCTTGTCGGTAAGTGACCTGATTAAATCTATGAAACTGATGAAAATTTAAGAACCCACCGTAATGAAATCCATCCTGTTCGCAGAGTGTAGAATACGTCAACTACATCCTCAGCAGTGAGGTAATATACACACTCTTACCCCTAAAAGGTGTATTGTGTGTGGCACCAAGTCTCTTACTGGTGTTGGAACTTTATGTTGCCATTGTTTCTAGCCCCACTCAGCCCCAGAGGGGTCGAACCAGTTTGACTCCCATTTGTTTAAGACAATGTTTAAAATAATAGTGAACTTTATTAATACATTGGCTCTTAAAATATTGATATTGCAACTAAGTATGAAGTGTTTAGCTGTTTAAAATGATTGTAAACTTTATTCTTACATTGGATCTTAAAATATTGATATTGCAATTAAGTAGGAAGTGTTTAGTTGTTTAAAATGATTGTGAACTTTATTTATAGATTGGATCTTAAAACATTGAGATTGCAACTAAATATAAAGTGTTTAGCTGTTTAGCTATTTAAAATAATTGTGAACTTTATTAATACATTCGATCGTAAAACGTTGATATTGCAACTAAATTTGAAGTGTTTAACTGTTTAAAATGATTGTAAACTTTATTAATCCATTGACTCTCAAAACAATAATAATGGAACAAGATAGGAAGTGTTTACTTATTTAAAAAATTTGGAGAAATTAAATATTATGCTGTATATCAATTATAGACTATAATTATAAAATTTTGGAGGTGCCCGTGGTGTAATGGTTATCGTCGTAGGAAATGAACACGGCGACACGAGTTCAAATCCCGGACGAGACTGATTGCATTTCACATAGCACTAATACCCTTGGGAAAGGTATGAATCCAATTATTCTCCCTCCAGCTATGGGTAAATAGTAGGACAGACTAGGTTCTTCAGCCTTGGTTAGGCAACTAGTCTAGGAGAAGGAAAAATCTGAATTCAAACCTGTTAAACTCCGCTTAAAAAATTGACCTTGTGTCATATCCTGCCCGAGCGGAGGGGTTGGTAAATAGGATAATTATAAAATTGATTTCTGCATAACACGACCCAATAAAGTTTGACATGCTGTAAAACCAACCAGCCAACCATAACGATACGAGTATCACGTTAAATTTCTATTTATTATCATTTTCTTTCGATCAGGTCTTTTTGATGTACATAAGAAAGGAGGTACACCGTACACTTGTGGCGCAATAAACAACAACCAAGGCTATCAACTGGTCGAAGCTTTCAACTACGCAACTAACTATATCAACAGTCGACAGGGGATATTCAGACAGATCCTTAGGGGCGTTACCATCGGCTCATTGGCCCTTGACGTTTGCCAGAGTCCCCTGAGAGCAGCCAACCTCGTTACAAACCTTCACAGCCAGAACTTACAGTTGTTTAGCAACGCTACTAACAAAGCAATTGATCCAAACGATTTCCAGGTGTATGTCGGTCCCTTCGACAGCGAATCGTCCCTTCGGGTCGCCGAGGTGCTTACCAAACTTGGCGTTCCGCAGATAAGTTACGGGGCTACGAGTGTTGAACTCCTTAACGAGAAATACCCCTTTTTCCTGCGCACTGTACCAGCCGACGACAAGCAAGCAAGAGCTATGATTTCTTATCTTAAGAGTTTTAATATTAAATACGTGCAAATAATAAATACAAATGATACCGTGGGTCGTAATGGCAAAGAACAGTTCGCCAAACTCGCCTTTTCCAATAAAATCTGTATTGTCCAAAACATAAGTTTGACCAGAGAAGAAGCTCTCACTCAACAAGAAGCAGATAATGGTGTCAATAAATTGCTAAACTTTCCGAATAGCAATGCTGTTATTATATTCACTGCTAATCCACGGCTTATTCTTCTATCAGCCGAGCACAATAATCAAGTATCGGGAAAGTATCTATTTCTAGCCACAGACAAATGGGGTGCTGACCCTGAGATGTTAAAGGGCCTCGATAAATTATTAGCCTATCGACACGTCGTTATTTTTGACGTAGAAACAGCCGATCTCCCAGGTTTTGATACCTACCTAGACAAGAAAACACCAGTCTCAAATTTGAACCACCCTTGGTTTGATGAATATTATCAACTCCTCTATGACTGCAGCATAGGTACACCAACCAGCCAGTATCCAAATAAGTGCATGGGTACAAATTATAAAAGTCTACCTAGAGCTAATGCCTATATCCAGGACCCGTATGTTCTTTACGTAGTGAATTCGGTGTTTTCTGCCGCTTTGGGTATCCACAGGGCCCTGCAAAATATATGTGGGACGAATTATCGTGGTCTCTGTTTGGCTTTCTTAAATGGTGGGGACCAAAGACATGAGATTCTTCGTGGAATCAAAGATGCCGAGTTTGAAGACGCTACAAAGCAACCGTTTTTCTACGTCAAAAACACCTTTGAAAGCGATCGGGGATATCATATTTATGAACCTGTCGCTGATTTGAGTGTCGGGATCAAGAAATACAGATACGAAAATGTAAGTAAAAAAAAAGAAGAAAGAAATTAAAGCAAAGATGTAAAAGCGTTTAAATTTTGGAGACCTGAGTTGTGGTTTCAAATTTGACCATCATCAGATAATTTTTAATTGAAAAATGTTTTATGAAGAAAAAGCTTTATGTATCATAGCCAGATATAAATAAATGAAATGGACTTAAACGTTCATAATATTAGTATATATATATATACATAGAACATAGAACATAGGAATCTCGAAACCCGAAAAACACTTGACTTCTTAGTTCAGGTTCGAAACTTTCTTTATTACCTTTGACTTTAAAAGTTCTTCGACATAAGGAGAAAGATATACATTCTTTCTATTCTGTCTTTTCCATCTCCCCCCCTCAACACTGGCCTGGCTTCGGCGAGCAAGCGAAAGCCAACCGTCTTCTTCCGAGGCAAGACTCAACTCAACTAACTTTCTTCAAAATTCCCAAAATCCTCCGCCCGCTTCCGGTGCGTGACGTCATCCGCACTCTGTAGCCCCGTTTCCCATCTGGGCTATTGTGACATCTCCGAGTGACACGTCCGCTCCGCCCGTGCACGTGAACACCTGCGTTAATGTTGCACCTAAGTAACCCATGCACTGAGCCGAAAGGTTCTCAGCCTAACTAAACCCAAAGGCATAAAACGAAATCCCTCGGCCATTATATTACATTTATAATGTCGTTGAAAAGGATTTCAAATGCCACTTGTCTTTCTTCAAAAAACAGATATACACGGGTAACAATGAAAACTACAAATCCTTTAGAAGTTTTCCTTTTTTAAAAAAATTGCACACACACACACACACACACACTGTTATATAGTCGCATAATAAATATGCCTATATACACATATACATGTTCATGCAGCCTCACAACGACACCAACAATAATAAACAGACGAGCAAAGACTTCTTTAGAAAAATATTTACTTCTCACTTTATTTGTAAGGTTTCGAAAAGGTTGTGTGAGGTTTTACTGTGAGAGGGAGCTGGAGACCGAACATAAACTGTAATATTTTGACCCCTCTGTTATGACCGTCATGTTGTGTCTTTCTTGTTCTCTTGATGCTCAACCGGAGACCTAGGGTTCACTCTGCTGGATGCTGGCTTTCTTTACTGCATCTTATCAGCATCTTATCTGGACCCCAAACTCCATCGGGGTTTGAGCCCCTTCGGCCTGGTGTGGCTTTCCTTACCACATCTCGTCTCCAACTCAACTGGCCGCAACTGCCAACTGCCTCTGCCTCTCTGCTAATTGCCAACTGCTTCAACTTCCGTCTTGACTGCGTTATATAATAGTTCAACGCCTACACGATCACCCACTCGATCTTTGAAATCGAATGTTTAATGGTCATCAAGCGGAAATAACTGTCACGCAGTTCAGAGGTCACTCTCTTCCGGTGCATCAGTCTATGAGTGTATCATGGGCTTTACCTTGTCCCATTTCATCAGCCAATTTCCGCCCACGCGATTTCCTCTCCTAACTGCCATCGGAATGTCTCACTTCCTTCCGGTGCATCACCTTGAATGGCCGGGTCAACAGGTCAAAATATAACAACACGCCTAATGTTCGAACGAAAGAATAGATATATAAACATTGGTAAATAAATTTTCCAAGTTTGTTTATCTTTGTCAGTTTCAGTCTTAGAAAAATGACGAATAAATAAATAGATAAATACGTAAAAGAAGGTCATTCAATAAATAAGGTGAAATATTGCCTAAGGAATTGACAGTAGAAAGCATTCTTTACATTTGCACCTTTTTAAGGAAACCAAAAGTCATGAGTCCTTTAATGTTCCAGAAAAGTGTCAGCATGACCTTCTTTATTGACCTCTAGGTCTGAATTCTTTTTTTACCAGATAGTCCGCGCCTTTCGACTCCATGGAAGGTCTTTTCGGCGAAGGTTCGTAGTGGTAAATCCACGTTTCGTCCACTTGTAAACAGTTTTTGACTAAAAGATGCTTCTCCAAGCACATCACACATTCTCCTGTAAATTTTACATAAATTGCATTTCTCAGCCACTAAAAATTTGATGACAGACCTCTGTTCTATTTGTTGTGGGAAACCCACGTTTAGCCCATTTGTAAAAATTTCTTTGACTAAAACATGCTTCTCCATACACATCACACATTCTTCTATAAATTTTTATGGTTTGCACTTCTCAGCCAACAAATATTTGATGACATACCTCTGTTCTATTTGTAGTGGCAAGTCCATGTTTAGCCAATTTGGAAAAATTTCTTTGACTAAAAGATGCTTCTCCATACACATCACACATTCTTCTGTAAATTTCACATGGTTTATACTTCTCAGCCAACAAATATTTGATGACAGACCTCTGTTCTATTTGTAGTGGTAAACCCATGTTTAGCCCATTTGCAAAAATTTCTTTGACTAAAACATGCTTCTCCATACACATTACACATTCGTCTGTAAATTTCTCATGGTTTGCACTTCTTAGCCGCCAAAAATTTAAAGACAGACCTCTATTCAAGTCTTAAGCACAATGTTTGATTTGCCGGCATTTTGAATAGCCTCTAAACAAATATTTTTGAAAGATTAGAAAATTTTTTGCTATAAACTAAATTCCCAACAATGCGGAATTTACATTGATGGAAAGAAAATTTAAAAGAAATATTTTCTCCGTCGGTAAAGGCTGTAGAATACATCGACTGCCCCCCGACAGAGGGGTACGACGCCACCCCCAACGAGTGTCCTAATATGACATTAAACACTCCGATGGGGAGGTTCCACTAATGCTGGAGCTTTGGGGAATGCAGAGTAATCCTTCATTGCCATCGCTCCCGGGTCAACTCTGACCCGGAGTGGTAGTACCTGATGGGGTCTTATCTATGGGTTAAATAGAACTAAAATGCGTACTTATACTAAACGGAATTACTTGATTTAACTGAGTATAAACAAAATCTATACTTATACCAAACTAAATTGTTTGAATTAGAACTGTTTGACTAAACTGAACTGCTTGAAATAGAAATGTTTTTGGCTATTAAACTATACTTATGCGAAACCGAATTGTCTGTAATGGAACTGTTTACTTGTATAAAAACGAATTAGGCATTAAATAACCTACAAAGGTTGATATGCCATAAAACCCAAACAAACAAAAAGAAAAAAAAATTCTTTTCTTTTTTTTTTTTCGAAAGAATTTCTCTTATTTATTGAATGGCCTTCGTATACCGGTGTTGTTTTCTTTTTCTTTTTTTTTTTTTGTCAAATTATTCCTAAGATAAATTTATTGTTTAGACAAAAAATTTGTTAAAACAAATATAGCTTTTTAAAAAGTTTTTTTGTTGCTATTTTTGTTACAGATTGGCAGTTACAATGATACTCACTTTTTGAAGATCGACGCTCGCTATAAACAAGACTGGAAGACATCTTGCCCAGAGACGACATGCCCGAAATGTATATTTCCCCCTTATCAACCGTCACGTTTCACCGTCAAAAAGTCACCATATTACCTGAACCTTGTGGCCATTTTTGACATTCATATGGCAGACGATAAAGGTCCAGAAAAGTGTGGACTTCTTGACTGGGCGTCTGGATTTCAGCATTTACTGGCCTTCTTCTACGCAATTGAGAACGTTAACAAGAACTATTTGTATAAGTTATCGAACAGTCTTCAACTTGGCGGTGTTGCCATCGATACGTGTTCGAATCCATCCAGAATTGGTCAAGACATTTACAGCTTGCTTAGTGGAGCAGGAATCTGCGGCGTTGGAGGGAGTGATGAAATGGTAAGTCTCGGGGGAGTCTCTTTTAGCGCCCTGATTAACACGATAGATAGATAGATAGATAGATCTGAACAGAAATAGATAGATAGATAGATCTGAACAGAAATAGATAGATAGATAGGTCTGAAGAGAAATAGATAGATAGATAGATGAACAAAGATAGTAGATATGAACATCTAGTAGTTAGAGTGATCGACAATGATCTGGGAGCCGGAGTTCAATCCCAGGTCGAGTCATATCAAAGACTAAAAAAATGGTACTTGATGCCACCTTGCTTAACACTCAGCATTATAAGGCAGGGATCAAGAGTAAAGTGGAGCAATCCCGGGAAATGAGTTGTGCCCACCCCTACACCCCGGTGTAGAAGCTATTAAAAAGTAAACCTTTGGGTCACCTTCGACTACGGTCGCCAAATTCACTTACTTTCATATATATATATATATATATATATATATATATTATCATCCACAGACAGACTTTTTCGTAGTATCAGAACTCTTCAGTGTGGCTAGACACGTAGGACGCTTGAAGCTGGGATCGCAACCTGCCTAACTTTTCGTTACACTTAGTATCAGACCGCTCGGCCAACAAGCGTACCACGTCAGCTAGAGAATTATAAGGTATTAAGTAGCAGCGTTCGATTGTTTACATTTTATATCTTACCGGATACCAGAGTGCTCAATTCGTTCAAAGAGCTTTGCATTATATATATATATATATATATATATATATATATATATATTAGTGTGTGTGTGTGTGTGTGTGTGGCGAATAAGGGTGTAAATGATAGATTAAAATACAGTTCAACGGATGCAATAGATTTTCTCTCTTTAACTTTAGTGGAGAGATTTATTTGAAAAACAAAAGCTTTTGGGTCTTTTCCGGTAAGAAAAGTTAATAACAGAGAGCAAATATGCCCCACTATTTACATTGAAAAAGAAAAAAGGTTCAGGCATTCAATGTTGCCGTTTGCATTATTTTAAATCCAGATAATATATTTTGTGTGTTGGTTGGTTGGTTGGTTGGATTTAATGGCACGTCAACCTCTTTTGGTTATTTAATGCCAGAGCCTTTTTACGCATATAATATATATATGATAATATACGCATATAATATATATATATATTTTTTCAAGTTGGAGATGGTTGGGTTTTATGGCAAATTAACCTCTTAAGGGTATAATATACGCATATAATATATATATGATAATATATATATATTTTATATATTATATATATATATATTTTATATATTATATATATATATATTAAGGGTATAATATACGCATATAATATATATATGATAATATATATATATTTTCAAGTTGGAGATGGTTGGGTTTTATGGCAAATTAACCTCTTAAGGGTCACCGAGTGTCAAATTCTGATATGTATATATATATATATATATATATATATATAAATGAATATTAATTGTAAATAAATAGTTTGGAATTAGTGTTTTAAAATAGGTCAAAGCTTTTTGTTTGTATAAACTTGATGGTTGAAGGTGTTGGTAATATAGTCTATATCTTTAATAGGAAGCCAATTGTTTTTAAGAAGTTGATTATGTCTTCAAGAGCAATTTTTTGAAAGATAGTTCCTTCATGCTGTGTGTGTGTAAAAGATTTTTGTGTGAGTATGTCACTATGCATTGGGAAAAGTATGTTTATCCGTTGATATGTAAGTCAATGCAGCTGAGCAATTAGATCTAAGGAAATTTTATGTGAGTACAAGCATAGTGAAAACCGGACATTGGCATAATGGTTAGGGTGTTCGCCAATGGCCCTGGAGATCTGGGTTCAATTCCAGGTCGAGTCATACCAAAGACTAAAAAATGGTACTTGATTCCTCCTTGCTTAACACTCAGCATTATAAGGTACGTATCAAGGGTAAAGTAGAGCAATCCAGAGAAAGGAGTAGCGCCCTCCCCTACATCTTGGTGTTGTAGCTATTGAAAGGGAGCCTTCAGTCACCCTCGACTACGGTCGCCAACTTTACAAGCATAGCTGTCGATAAAAAGGTGAACAAAATATTTTCGATCGTGAAAAACAATTAAGCGATGTTGAAATAAAATACATACTTGAAGGAATAGAGTGTTAGATTTTCACTTAAGAGAACTAAAGATGTTGTGTAGAAATAAAAATGAATCTATATCTACTGAAGATTTATTCATTTATAAGATTTAGTTAGGCTCCAAATTAAATTTTAAGAATATGGATTGATCTATATATGATTCTAATTGGTTAAAAATATATCTTAACAATTGTGGAGGGAAAAGAATTTTAAACATTATGTTGGGTTTTGATCCTTCAAAATATTCGAGGCAATTCAAATATTATCATCGGTGATGACAAAGAAATTAGAAAAAAGGGCTGCGTCCCAAACGAATGCGCTGATTGGTCAATAAAATCAAAAATGCAGATACAAATTTACAACTTCTCGAGCCAACTTTTAACAAAAACAATGAATACTTTTTTTAGTATGGAAATCAGGGGATTTCACACACACACACACACACACACACACACACAGATTAAGATAGATAGATAAATAGATAGGAACAAAGATATAGAGATAAATGGATTTGAATAGACTAAAATTGATATATATATATATATATATATATATATATATATATATAAAATATATATATGAATATGAAAAAGATATATATATATATATATATATATATAGAGAGAGAGAGAGAGTTATGAATAGTCTAAAATAGATATGAATAAAGATAACTAAATAGATACATATGAAAAGAGATAGATAGATAGATAGATAGATAGAAATGAATAAACAGATAGATAGATAGATAGATTTAGGAAGAGACTAAGACAGATATGAATAGAGATAACTAACTAGATAAATATGAACATAGATAGATAGATAGATAGATATTAGTATATATATATATATATATATATATATATATATAGAGAGAGAGAGAGAGAGAGAGATTTATGAATAGACTCAAATAGATATGAATAAAGTTAACTAAATAGATAAATAGGAAAATAGATATATATATAGATAGATATGAATAGTCTGAGATAGATAGGTATGAACAGTCGGATATATATATATATATATATATATATATATATATATATATATATACATGTATATATATATATATGAAAATGATATATATATATATATATAGAGAGAGAGAGAGAGAGAAAGAGAGAGAGAGAAAGATATATATATATATATATATATATAGACTAAAATAGATATGAATAAATATAACTAAATAGATAAATATGAAAAGTAATAGATAGGTAGATAGAAAGATATGAATTGGCTAAGTTGGATGGATTGATTAATGGATAGCTAGATATATACAACCTAAATAATAAACTGATAATGACTAGATGTGTAGATGTCCAGACATCTAGACTACTTTTATCTTGTTTTTAATTCAACTTTTCTTCCCACTTTCTTTGACCAGATTATTCCACCGGCAACCATAATCAGTTTTTTGCCCAAGAGCAGCGCCAATGCAATACCAGTTGCTGAAATACTTTCCCCATACAAGCTCACCACCCTCAGTCCAAGTGCCACATCGGTGAAGCTCAGTAACAAAGAGGTATACCCGTATTTTCTAAGGACTGTTCCCCCGGACAATATCCAGGCACGTGTGATGGCCAATATTTTGCATCAGATGCAGTGGACTTACGTGTCACTTGTGTATTCCGAAGACGCCTATGGCACAGCCAGTTTTCAAGAATTTCTGCGAGAGGCACAGGATAAGGAAAAGAGATTGTGTTTGGCTCAGGCAAGATCAATGCCACTTGCGACCAATATCGATGGGGCTAGGAAGATTATTGAAGAACTCAACCAAAAGGCCGGAGCCAGGGCCGTGGTCTTGTTCGTAAGGACCTATCAAGTCAGGTGAGGATATAACTCTGTCTTTGTGTCCATACCAATGTCATGTCTGTTCATATCTATCTATCTATCTATTTTGGTACGTTCAAATCTATCCATATTTACCCATATTTACCAACCCGTCCGCTCGGGCAGGATATGATACAAGATCAATTTTTAAGCGGAGTTTAACAGGTTTGAATTCAGTGTTTTCCTTCTCCTAGACTAGTTGCCTCGCCAAGGCTGAAGAACCTAGTCTGCCCTACTATTTACCCATAGCTGGAGGGAGAATAATTGGATTCATACCTTTCCCAAGGGTATTAGTGCTATGTGAAATGCAATCAGCCTTGTCCAGTGTTTGAACTCGAGTCGCCGTGTCCATTTCGTACGACGATAACCATTACACCACGGGCAAATCTATCTATCTCTGTCTCTATATATCCATCTATACCAGTCTGTTCATATCTATCTATCTATCTATCTATCTATCTATGCCAAGTCTGTTTCTATCTATCTATCTATCTATGCCAAGTCTGTTCATATCTATCTATCTATCTATCTATCTATCTCATTCTGTTCATATCTATCTATCTATCTATCTATCTATCTATCTATCTACCCTAATCTATTCATATTTAATAGTCTATCTATCCAAATCTGTTCATATCTATCTATCTATCTATCTATCTATCTATCTATCTATCTATCTATCTCATTCTGTTCATATCTATCTATCTATCTATCTATCTATCTATCCTAATCTATTCATATTTAATAGTCTATCGATCCAAATCTGTTCATATCTATCTATCTATCTATCTATCTATCAATGGAATTTTGTATATACAAATCTATCTATCTATCTATCTATCTATCTATCTATCTATCTATCTATCTATCTATCTATCTATCTCAGTCTGTTCATATCTATCTATCTATCTATCTATCTATCTTCAGTTTGTATTGATGAACTCTGCAACCGTAATTCAATTCTTTTTATTGCCACTGATCGGAATTTCGGTCATTGAATGACCGAATAAATAAAAAAAAACAAAAACAGACACTTAACAAATAAATAGTTTTCTACAAAGCTTTTTGCTTAAATGTGGCAAAAAGCCGTATGAATGGAGTGCCCAATGAGATTCGAGTTCATTCATGAAGGTTTGCTTGCCTAGCTTGCTAACCATTACACTACCGAAGCGCCACTGAATAAATGAAAAGGCTGAAAAGATTTTGGCCGTTTCCATATTTCATTTATTTAATTAGTTGCATTTTCTCTTTTTTTATTTCATACAAATAATTTTCAAAAAATACTATCGTTTTAAGTATTCCTACCTAATTGTCATAATTTTCTCACAATTGCCAGGTTTCAAGTATTTTTATCTAATACAAATAATTTACACACTGTGTATGGTTTCGATTATCTCTATCTATCATAAATAATTTGCATACGATTGTATGACCTCAAGTATTCCTATTTAATACAAATAATTTGCCCGCAGTTACGTGGTTTCAAGTATTCCTATTTAATACAAATAATTTGTATTTCGTTATATGGCTTCAAGTATTCCTATCTAAAACAAATAATTTGCTTGCAGTTGTATGGTTTCAAGTATTTCTATCTAATACTAATAATTTGTATCTAGTTGGATAGTTTCAAGTATTCCTATATAATACTAATAACTTATACACATTAACGATATCAAGTAACTATTACTATAAGGTAATCGTTTGTTTGTCCCCAGTTATATAGTTTCCAGTAAGTAACTAATAATAATAATCCTACGTAAACAATTAGAGCTTCAAGTAACTATTCTTAATACAAATAATTTGCACACAGTTAAATGGTTTCAAGTATTCCTATCTAATACAAATAATTTTTAGATAGATTTGATCTTCTTCACGCATAGTTGCGTCCCTGACATTTACACCCCAGATCAGAGTGGACCTGGGGGAAATGGTCATGAATAAAATACAGAAACTGGCCAATAAACATCAACAGATTTTTATACAGAAAATTTGGGATTGTTTCTTTTTAATTCAAATTGAAAAAAAAGCAGACAAACAAAAAAAAAACAACAAAAAACAAAAAACAAAAAAAAAAATAAAAAAACAAAACGGCAAAAAAGAGAAAAACAAGGAAACCAAAAAAAAGAAAGAAAAGAAAACAATAAAAAAGAGAAAAGAAAAGAAAAAAGCAAACAGAAAATAACTAAAAGAGAAAAGGAAAAAAAGCAACAAAATAAAGAAAAAAAAAAGAAAAAAGGAAACAACGAAAAAAGAAAAAAAGAAAACAACAAAGAAGAGAAAAGAAAAGAAAGAACAAAAAGAAAACAACAAAAAGAGAAAAGGAAAAAAAGAAACAAACAAAAAAAAAGCAAAAGAGAAAAGAAAAAACAAAAAACCCTAAGAAAAACAAAACAAAATAAGGACATTTTTTCATATTGCTAATTTGTTTTAATTTTTAAAAAATATTTTTCATTTGTTTTAATTTACGTTTTTTTCCCATATTTTTAATTTCTTTTTGATATAATTTGCAATGTTCCCGCTAAAAAGTTCCATAATATTTTTTCTCTCTTATTTTAACGGGAGGCAAAACAAATAATTATTTATTTTGAAATTTATGTGTTCACTATTTTTCAGGCTTTTATTACAAGCCGCCAAAGATTTAAAACTTTCTCGGCGATTCATTTGGCTTGGAAGTGACTCTTGGGCCAACAACGACTATGTGGTTGGTGATGGTCTTGAAAGCGTAGCCTCAGGCGCCATTACGATACAAATCCGTTCCTTGCCACTAGATGGCTTCACCCAGTACGTCAAATCTCTGACACTAGCCAAACACGACCCAATCCCAGACGATTGGTTTGAAGAATTTTACCAAGACATTCACAGATGCCGGATTCTTCGAAGCGTAGTGCAGAGAAATTACAACCGCCTATGTACGGGTAATGAAAAAATGACCGATAGCATGCTACCCAGGGATCCATTCATATTCCACACGATTCTGGCCGTTGATATGATTGCCTTGGGTTTGAACAATATTAAAAAGGTAACTTTTAATAAATTATGAAATAAAAGGTTGGTGTGTGGATATATAAAATGAGATGGTTTTTTTAAAACTTATCCAGTTTTTAATATAAACGAAAAAGTAATCTAACAAGGGAAATGGTACGTTAGGTAGCTTCAAAGAAATTATTGGAATGCTTAGTGATAGGGAAGATATCTAGTCGAATCATACCGCACCGAGGACCAATATCATCATTGATATATCCATTATGTCATCATCATCAAGTCTCACTGCTTGCACGGATTTTCTTGACTCCCATTCGCCATCCGTCCCTATCATCCATCGCTCCCAGCGAGTCTTCCAAATTACATCCTGTGTACGCACATAGCTTATGTAAATAAGTTCTTGCTTATCAACCAACACTTCCATGTGTAGGGTCTCCTTGGAGAACGTCACTTATGTGTTTTTCTTTGCTTCTCTAGCAGTGTCTCGGATGTTTTATTGGATGGTTTTTGAAATAGGACATAAGTGGCCGTACAACTATTGTTTCGGGAGGTGTTGCTTCCAGGGTTTATTCAAATTAACTCGCATTTTAGCCTTTTCTCTAAAACGGTACGAAAGATGAGATAGACTCTTACATAAACAGAAAAAAATGATATATGCATGTTATACGTGCAAACAGTATTTTTATCATTCAGGGTTTTCGGACTATTGTCTTTGTCTTTATTATTATATTCACAACGTTTCGGCCGATGTGTCCTCTATCGGCTTTAAGAAATCTGGATAGAACGATAGAGAACGATACCCGAAAAATTACTCCAGTATGTCTGCTCAATCTCAAAGGCCTAGCCAAAAGGACCCAAAAGATATGTTGTCTATTTGACACCGGGACAATATTTACAAGGGGCTCGACTCTTCGGAGGTATCTCTTTCGTGTTAAGCAACCAACAGAAAAGCGAGACCTGCTGCCCACAAAAAGTAAGGCTAGAAGAACATCGAAAAGCAGTAGTTCGAGGAGAAATTGAAAAGTCGGGTATGGCGGACTATATATGGAACGAAAAGGGAAACCATCTTCCCTTTTGGGATGAAATTAAAATTATTGATAGAGAAGAACATTGAAGAATTAGACGCCTAATAGAATCAGCACATATGTTGGGCTACTGTGACCTGTTGAGTAGACCAAGTATAGAGATGAATACAATAGGGGAACCAATAATCAAAATGGTTAGATAAAAAAAATCATACATAATAGGAATAATTGATAGTGATGTAAGAAATTTAAATTTATAAGTCCTAAAAATTCACACTGAGCAGTCCACCTGGACACATGGAGTAACGGTTATAGACGTTGATTCCCTAAGCTTTTAAGTGATAATCATCTGGAGGTTGCAGGTTCAATCATGTAGGCGAGTAACAATACAGGAATAACACTTGTACTCGGTTATAGCTAACGGAATCAAAGTAAGTGTCCCAAGCGGATTAGATAAAAGAGCCGTGTAGGCTCCTGAGTTCGATAAGAAACATCCGAGGAAAGCCGAAGGACACATCGGCTGAAACGTTGTGAATATAAAGATGAAGACAATAGTTCGAAAACCCTGAATGATAAAAATCATCAAGCTTCAACTCAGAAATTCAGACCACAAATACAAATAGTACTGATTAGATAAAACACATACTGTTGAATGAACAAGCAGTATGTAAAAGGGGTACAAAAACGGCGGAAGATAAGCTTACTTGAGACTGATGGTTGGCAAAATGCTCGTAGCCATATTGACTTTACTATTCAATGATGAGGTAAACGAGAAAGAAAATGGATTTTTGAGAACTCATCCATTCACGAAGAGAGATAATTATTTACAATAATATTAATAGTAAAAATCTCATTAAAAATTCAAGATAAGATTACTAGTCAAAAATCTTATAAAAAACTTAAGATCATATTAGGTTTAGAAGGAGGGATATTTAGCCGACTTCTCAAAATCTAAGGATCAATAGTAGCATTAGTATATCCGTGACATACTAACACTCAACAAAACAGAAGGCAAGACAAAATAAACACTATTATATTTAATAAACTTAGTATTTTACGTGTACAATATATATAAAGAAGGGGATATGATAAAATCCCTAAAAAGTGTCCAGTTTTTCATATTAACTGAAAAGTAATCTTCCTAGGGCAATGACATTTTAGTCTATTTGAAAACAGCGGAAATACTTGAGGAGAAGCCGATCTTGAGTATATGATAAGTTCAAATTACAATTCAATCACAAGCAACTGAGTAACCTCACGGGTGAGGGTATGTTTACTAATGCTCAATGAGATGCCCTTTAAAGAGCTGACAAGTTATTTCAAGGCCACCCAATTCCATCTCGGGATATGTGAAATCAATTGATACACTTTTGGTAAAACCGAACAGCCTTATCTATCTATCTATCTATCTATCTATCTAAGACTTTCTATTTGTCTATCTCAAACTCTCCTTATCTATCTACCACAGACTCTTCCTATCTATCTATCTATCTATCTATCTAAGACTTTCTATTTGTCTATCTCAAACTCTCCTTATCTATCTACCACAGACTCTTCCTATCTATCTATCTATCTATCTATCTATCTATCTATCTAAGACTTTCTATTTGTCTATCTCAAACTCTCCTTATCTATCTACCACAGACTCTTCCTATCTATCTATCTATCTATCTATCTATCTATCTAAGACTTTCTATTTGTCTATCTCAAACTCTCCTTATCTATCTACCACAGACTCTTCCTATCTATCTATCTATCTATCTATCTATCTAAGACTTTCTATTTGTCTATCTCAAACTCTCCTTATCTATCTACCACAGACTCTTCCTATCTATCTATCTATCTATCTATCTATCTATCTATCTATCTATCTATCTATCTATCTATCTAAGACTTTCTATTTGTCTATCTCAAACTCTCCTTATCTATCTACCACAGACTCTTCCTATCTATCTATCTATCTATCTATCTAAGACTTTCTATTTGTCTATCTCAAACTCTCCTTATCTATCTACCACAGACTCTTCCTATCTATCTATCTATCTATCTATCTATCTATCTATCTATCTAAGACTTTCTATTTGTCTATCTCAAACTCTCCTTATCTATCTACCACAGACTCTTCCTTCCTATCTATCTATCTATCTATCTAAGACTTTCTATTTGTCCATCTCAAACTCTCCATATCTATCTACCACAGACTCTTCCTATCTATCTATCTATCTATCTATCTATCTATCTATCTATCTATCTATCTATCTATCTAAGACTTTCTATTTGTCTATCTCAAACTCTCCTTATCTATCTACCACAGACTCTTCCTATCTATCTATCTATCTATCTATCTATCTAAGACTTTCTATTTGTCTATCTCAAACTCTCCATATCTATCTACCACAGACTCTTCCTATCTATCTATCTATCTATCTATCTATCTATCTATCTATCTATCTATCTATCTAAGACTTTCTATTTGTCTATCTCAAACTCTCCTTATCTATCTACCACAGACTCTATCTATCTATCTATCTATCTATCTATCTATCTATCTATCTATCTAAGACTTTCTATTTGTCTATCTCAAACTCTCCTTATCTATCTACCACAGACTCTTCCTATCTATCTATCTATCTATCTATCTATCTATCTATCTATCTAAGACTTTCTATTTGTCTATCTCAAACTCTCCTTATCTATCTACCACAGACTCTTCCTATCTATCTATCTATCTATCTATCTATCTATCTATCTATCTAAGACTTTCTATTTGTCTATCTCAAACTCTCCTTATCTATCTACCACAGACTCTTCCTATCTATCTATCTATCTATCTAAGACTTTCTATTTGTCTATCTCAAACTCTCCATATCTATCTACCACAGACTCTTCCTATCTATCTATCTATCTATCTATCTATCTATCTATCTATCTAAGACTTTCTATTTGTCTATCTCAAACTCTCCTTATCTATCTACCACAGACTCTTCCTATCTATCTATCTATCTATCTATCTATCTATCTAAGACTTTCTATTTGTCTATCTCAAACTCTCCTTATCTATCTACCACAGACTCTTCCTATCTATCTATCTATCTATCTATCTATCTATCTATCTATCTATCTATCTAAGACTTTCTATTTGTCTATCTCAAACTCTCCTTATCTATCTACCACAGACTCTTCCTATCTATCTATCTATCTATCTATCTATCTATCTATCTATCTATCTATCTAAGACTTTCTATTTGTCTATCTCAAACTCTCCTTATCTATCTACCACAGACTCTTCCTATCTATCTATCTATCTATCTATCTATCTATCTATCTATCTAAGACTTTCTATTTGTCTATCTCAAACTCTCCTTATCTATCTACCACAGACTCTTCCTATCTATCTATCTATCTATCTATCTATCTATCTATCTAAGACTTTCTATTTGTCTATCTCAAACTCTCCTTATCTATCTACCACAGACTCTTCCTATCTATCTATCTATCTATCTATCTATCTATCTATCTATCTATCTAAGACTTTCTATTTGTCTATCTCAAACTCTCCTTATCTATCTACCACAGACTCTTCCTATCTATCTATCTATCTATCTATCTATCTATCTATCTATCTAAGACTTTCTATTTGTCTATCTCAAACTCTCCTTATCTATCTACCACAGACTCTTCCTATCTATCTATCTATCTATCTATCTATCTATCTATCTATCTAAGACTTTCTATTTGTCTATCTCAAACTCTCCTTATCTATCTACCACAGACTCTTCCTATCTATCTATCTATCTATCTATCTATCTATCTATCTATCTATCTATCTATCTATCTATCTAAGACTTTCTATTTGTCTATCTCAAACTCTCCTTATCTATCTACCACAGACTCTTCCTATCTATCTATCTATCTATCTATCTATCTATCTAAGACTTTCTATTTGTCTATCTCAAACTCTCCTTATCTATCTACCACAGACTCTTCCTATCTATCTATCTATCTATCTATCTATCTATCTATCTAAGACTTTCTATTTGTCTATCTCAAACTCTCCTTATCTATCTACCACAGACTCTTCCTATCTATCTATCTATCTATCTATCTATCTATCTATCTATCTAAGACTTTCTATTTGTCTATCTCAAACTCTCCTTATCTATCTACCACAGACTCTTCCTATCTATCTATCTATCTATCTATCTATCTATCTATCTAAGACTTTCTATTTGTCTATCTCAAACTCTCCTTATCTATCTACCACAGACTCTTCCTATCTATCTATCTATCTATCTATCTAGGACTTTCTATTTGTCTATCTCAAACTCTCCTTATCTATCTACCACAGACTCTTCCTATCTATCTATCTATCTATCTATCTATCTATCTATCTATCTATCTATCTATCTATCTAAGACTTTCTATTTGTCTATCTCAAACTCTCCATATCTATCTACCACAGACTCTTCCTATCTATCTATCTATCTATCTATCTCCGTCCTAATTTATTTGTGTTTTTCTATCATGCAGTGTCGGGAGGACAACACTCTGAGCGTCGCCGCCTGTCTTGCTTTGCAGCCCGATCGAAACCAGCTAATCTATGACAGTATCTTGAAATCCCAGTGGAGTCAACTCCATAAAAATGGCATTGGAATTCCGGATGATTTTAATTTCCGATTTACAGATTCCGGATTTGGTGACATTGGTTATGACATTCTCAATTTCAGATACAATCTCACCACCCACAAATATGAATACACGAAGGTAAGTTTTTACGAGTATAAAGTTGGGTGATTTTTCTGCTGGGACTGCTGGTGTATCACTGTCACTTTCATGTTCCGTAATTTATTATTATTATTTCTTTTCCAGATTGGTTCCTGGGTAGACAAACTTTCACTGAAGGTGACCAACTATCGAGGAATTAGCAGTAGTAATGAATTTGTTCTTCCCCGTTCTCACTGTGCTACTGGGGGCACTTGCAATTGTCTGGATTCTAAAGGGAACTCAGTTCAGTACAAGCAAACAGCGCAGATGGCTTCGCTGGTGTCCGACAACCAACAAATCCTCATCGATCCCAACACAGGTGCCGTGATCGATTTGATGAATCGGCCATCGGCCGATTATCGTTTCTCCCAAGTCTGGGGTACGATCGTAACCACCCTAGCCGCCCTGGGTGCTTTTTTCGCCTTGTGTCTCTTTTGTTATTTTGTAATATTCTATCCTATCCGGGGCAGTACCACTATCCTCGGTTTTACTCTCTTGGTGGCGATTATATTTCTCTATCTGATGGCCATTGCGTTCGTGGCCCACGCGACCCCGGTCGTCTGTTCCATCCGACGTTTCTTTCTCGGCTTCTTTTATTCCCTTGCTTATTCTGCCCTTTTAATCAAACTGCTTGATGCTTACCGGAACAAGAAGAAGGAGGAGCTGGTCTACAAAAAACTTGCCCGTCCCTGCGGGTTGATCATGAGTTGCCTGCTCTTGGTTGGCGTCCAGTCTATTATCAACATCGAATGGCTTATTCTAGTTCCGCCTGATGTGGTAAGTGTGCCTTTCGAAGGCGTCATGTGGCCACGTTGCGCCCCGGACGACACATCGGACGAGTCGCTGGTGATGTCGCTGATTTTCATCATGTGTATTCTTCTCTTATGCGTGGTTTTTGGGTTGTGCACTTGGAGCAGCAAGAACAATTGTTACGAGGCTAGATGGATTTTCGGAATGGCGCTCCTCAGCATTCTCGTATGGATTGTCTGGTGCCTGCTGGCTATTATTGCTAATTACAAAGTGAGAGATATGGCTGTGGCAATTGGCCTTCTGATTAATGCGTCCATTCTGATGGTGCTAGGACCTGTGCGAAGACTGAGGCTACTAAAAGAATACAAGGAAAAAATGAAGGGCGAAAAAGAAGATTATTATTTGTACGACAGCGGTAAGTAGAAGTGATTTTTATCCAAGAATTTTCAAATAGCTTTTCATAGCATAGCTATGAGATTTTCGATAACGTGTTCAGAGTTTATAGTTGATAGAATTGGGACTTTTAACTTTATAGGAATTTTATGCAAAATATACAGATTGTAAGTTATAAGAATTCCAGAAAAACTCTGTTAGGTTATTAGTAACCAAAAAAATTTCTATGTTAGGTTATAGGGATTTAGAGATGTTCCATAGTTTTTTCAATTCTCTAGCAAGGTCGAGGTACTTATCCTTCTTTTCACGTTCTTTCAGCTTTATTCTGTGGTCAGCTGGGACAGCAAAGCCGACAATTTTGCAATTTTTGTTGTTGTTGTTGATTATCATTAGGTCTGGTTTTCTGGCCAAGATTTGGTGATCCGAGGGTAATATTGATACTATTATTATTATTATTGCTATTATTATAAAGGATATTGAGAAACCTAACTTCAAATACAGGCTGTTTCTTAGATACAAACAATTTTTGAAGGGTTGATGATACAAATTTGATGATACAAGTTTGGGTGTCGTGATGACTGAGAGGGAGAATTTCAGATAAAGGTGTATACGACTGAGGTCTGAAGATAACACAGACAAGTAAAACAGAGAGAGAAAAATGTCTACTTTAAATGATTAATTTAACTAATTTAATATTGTTTGATTATGTTTTATGGCATATCAACCCTGGTGGGTTATTTAATGCCAACTCCAGTTTATATATATATATATATATATATATATATATATATATATATATATATATATATATTAAATAACTTAATGAATAATAGCACTTACGGTAAGGGAAAAAGACCCGCAAGTAATTTGAAGATAAAAATATACAACGAAGCACTTTCTAAGGGAAAATGTATATATTGGAAAAAAAAAAAAAAAGAAAAAGCCCACCTTATCACACTAATTGAAAATAATCAACAGATACGCAAGTGATTGGTCAAAAGAAAAAAAACCCCACCGTAATTGCTGCTAAGCTACAAGTACAAAAAGTGCTCAATACTAAGTAGAGCAAGATAGTGACAAAAATTATTTCGTGAGTCAGGAACTAGCCTTTTCCATTGCAAATGGAACTAAAAAGTGCTCAATAGTAAGAAAGAACTAGAGCAAAATATTAAATAAATAGTCGGGATTAGGTACCCTGATAAGCTGCAAAGGCGAAACTGTAGTAAGCTAGTTTCTGATACACGAAATAATTTATCTCTTTATATATATATATATATATATATATATATATATATATATATATATATATATATATATTAAAATAGTGTTGGTTGTCACTAAATCACTTCGTGGATTTGTGTCGAACCATGTGCAATATAATATGGAGAGTGCTCAATATCTAGGATAGAGCTATAATAATAATAATAATAATCATAATAATAATAATAAATATATATTAGATATGTCACAAATAATTAAAAAACACAACAAAATCGCATCCACCAACAGTACAGCACACCCCTCCAACCAATGCAATTGCAAGCTCAAAAGCACATGCCACCAACCAGAAAAATGCCTGTATGAAAACGTCATATACAAAGCCACGGTAAAAACAAACAACTTCGTCAAACATTACATCGGAGTAACGGAGGGCATCATAAAACAGAATTTACAACCATAAACTTTCTTTCAAAAGCAGAAACTACGCATCTAATACCACCTAAAAGACACAAACATCTCTCCTACAATCACCTGGGAGATACTAAAACAAGCACCTGCCTACAACAAAACATAAAAAAATGCTTTCTTTATCTCCACGAAAAATCAGTCATCATAACCTACCCATCACAAAATATCCTACTATAATAAAAAATCTGAAATCCTTTCAAAATGTAGGCACGAGAACAGACACCTTCTCTCATACTTTGATCCAAGCACATAACCCATCTAACACCTCAAATATTTATAAAAAAAACCCTGAAGCACCATAAGTACCATTTTCCTCCACCAACCATCACACCCACCACACAATATATGTGCCATCTTTCTCCATTAACCCCCATACTCTTCTCCACACGCCTCTACTATCTGTTAATTTTATATTTATGAGAATTAAGAACAGACCCCAACACCCTACATTCATCTTATCTACCACCTACACTCTACTCTTTTCTACAATAGCGTATATATCACACCACATTAATACAAAACATATAACTATTATTAATAACCATCCCAACCGCCTAACTATTACCCATACCCCTGAAACCTGCCATCTACTTCCTTAATCAATTTCCTTAAATTTATAATGACAACACTTTGCTCTTCAGTTATAATCATTATCGTACATAAATACATGGGAAGTGCCCGTGGTGTAATGGTTATCGTCACAGGATATGGACACGGCGATACGAGTTCAATTCCTGGACAAGACTGATTGCATTTCACATAGCACTAATACCCTTGGGGAAGGTATGAATCCAGTTATTCTCCCTCCAGCTATAGGTAAATAGTAGGGCAGACTAGGTTCTTCAGCCTTGGTGAGGCAACTAGTCTAGGAGAAGGAAAACTCTGAATTTAAATCTGTTAAACTCCGCTTAAAAAATTGACCTTGTGTCATATCCTACCGGAGCGGAGGGGTTGGGTAAATAGGATCATACATAAATACACTATTATTGTAACCCATTTATTATTTTCATAGTGAACAATAGTATATATAATATTTACGCAACATTTCATCAATTTATTATCATATCCTAGCCCAATTCCCTTCCCTAAATATAATACCAACATTGTACAATATTATATTGCAATTTATACTCATTGTGATTCTGGTCTACCATAATATATCCGTTTAAATACGCTTGTAAATCAAATCTTTATTCATTCACCTCAACATGCAATGATGATGTTTTGTTCCTTAGCTATAGTCACCGACACATACAGAAATAAAATAATGTAGCAAAAAATTAAGATACACCTACGAATTTACATCCGGCTAGAACAACACACTGCGTTTATAACTTCACTTAAACAAACACATTAATACGCAACTATAACCCACACAAGCAAACGCACACACTCACACAATCACACACTTACAATCACACGCAAAGAATCATACAAAGTCCCAACGGTTTTTTTATTATATTTTTTCGATTTTCGATTCATTTCATTTTCTTAACTGCCTGATGATTGTTGTTTTGCAAAAAACTCCACGAAAACCCAGGGTTCGCAATCTAAATTCCACGAATTAAATATATATATCTTATATATATTTATCATATATCATCATCATCATCATGTCGCGCCGCCAGCACGGATATCCCTGACCCTCTCTCGCCACTTCTCCCTATCATTCATCGCCTCCGGCAGGTCTTCAGGATTACATCCTGTGTCCTCACATAGTTGCTGTATGTAAGTTCGTGCTGGTCGTCCTACTTTTGCACATCTATATGTGGGGGTCCACAGGAGTACATCGCTTATGAGCTCGTCCTTGCTTCTCCAGCAGTGTCCTGCGTGTCTGGTTCGTCTAACTTGTATAGTTTCGTGATGGGGGCAAGGAAAAAAGGTTTTAGATAAGATTTCTAAACTTGGCAGAGCTTATTTGTTTGCACACAGTTAAATGGTTTTAAGTATTTTTATCTAACGCTAATAATTCTATTCAATATTAATCATTTGTTTGCACACAGTTAAATGGTTTCAAGTATAGCAATCTAATAGAACTCTCTCTCTCTGTTTGATATCAATTATAATCCCTATTAAATGATTGAACAGTTCTATTTGACCCGTAAATGTGACCCTAGCAGAAACTACCACTCCGGGTCAGAGTGGATCTGAGAGTAATGCTAATGTGTTGTATAGCCATGACCAACTATACAAACACATATGCATGCATGCAGAATCATAACGACGACACAATAAAGACGAGCGACACAGTTCTATAGAAAAATATACCCCTTACTTTATTGAAAGGGTTGTGTGTGAGAGGGAGTTGGAGACTGAACAGAACTGTAAAATATTGACCCCCACTCTTATGGTCATAACCGCGTTTCTTTCCCGTTCTCCTGGGCTGCTCAACCGGGGGCTTGGAGGCCCAGCCTCTCTGGGTGCTAGTTCTCTGTACCGCATCTTATCTCCAACCCATCTGATCTCAAACTGCTCAATCGGGGACCTGAGGGCTCCCTCTGCTGTGTGCTGGCTTTCTCTACCGCATCTTATCTCCAACTGATGGAACTGTTCGAACTACACCTACACTGTTCGAGCTCCAACTGTTCGAATTACACCTTCTTCTTGTGGGCGTCACAAATCGCACTCATTCAATCCGTCCACGGTCAAGGTTATATTCTGATATTCCTCGACCGGATGCACCTGTTATTTACACAGGTGCATTTCCTATTTTGACAGCCCGGCCGGGTCGGAGGTCAATATACAACAAATGAAGAGGTATTTCATATTCCTTAGAATCCAAGGCTGCAGCTACACATTCATATACAGTTTAATGTCCTATCAAGGACACTAACTAATTTAAACACGAGACTGAATTGTATTTTCAGAAAAGAAAATTTATGTTTGAATAATTACATCGAGTCAGAATATGGCACATGGCCATTTTATGGTGGGTGCCACCTACGAATCGAAACTCCAGCGCAGCAGATGCAGATACTCTTGGCACTGTCGGCATTCCCCTTTTGGGACAACTCAGGCACCAAACAATAAAATTAGTCCTGTAACCAGATAAAGACGTGCAGGGGAATCCCCTCCAGTGGCCAAGATGTCATCGTAAGCAAACCATATTTACCAACCTCTCCGCTCGGGCAGGATATGACACAAGGTCAATTTTTAAGCGGAGTTTAACAGGTTTGAATTCAGAGTTTTCCTTCTCCTAGACTAGTTGCCTAACGTAGTCTGTCCTACTATTTACCCATAGCTGGAGGGAGAATAATTGGATTCATACCTTTCCCAAGGGTATTAGTGCTATGTGAAATGCAATCAGCCTCGTCCAGGATTTGAACTCGTGTCGCCGTGTCCATTTCCTACGACGATAACCATTACACCACGGGCAACTCCATCGTAAGCAAACAACCGCCCAGAATGACTGAGTCTGTAAACTTTCAGCTAGTCTTCAGCTTTTGTTTTCATTAAAAATAATAAAAAAAAATTTTACGTAAACTCTCACCATGCTCACTCAGACCGACTGTAAATGTTCATTTGCTTGGATGACATCAGGTTAGTTTGTATATATGATCACCGTTAATGTCACCGTTAATGTCACAGACACACACGCACGCACACACACACACACATATATACACACACACACACACACATATATATATATATATATATATAAAATCAATTTTTCTCTCTTTCATTACAGACTTAAATACCAGCGTCGATTACAGTCATAATTACAATGCTCCACCTCAATTAAGAATTACTGGCAGTGATCACTATTGATGGAAGATGTTCTTCAATTCATGAGTTTTTTGTATTTTTAAAAAATCTAAGGTAAGTCCTTGTTATCTATTGTGGCCCCGGAAAGGGTCACAAATGAAAATGCAAACACGGATATTAGATAACAGATTATTTTACACAAGAAATATAGAGTTACATAGAAAAGGTAAGAAGTCTCGTACTGTTCGGATAACGCCGATATTGATCTGCGGTATTTGTTGCTCGCCCCACCCAACGGGCAAGTGTGGCACAAGGCCTTTTTTTATGGTGGGTCCGGGCGCTGGGTTTCCCAAAAATGCCTCCGGCCCCGTCAGCATTCTCCTGATTAGAGGCGCCTCAGGTGCCGGGCGATTAACCCAACCCTCCCGAAGGAGGTAAAAGTCTGGGGGGAAGGCCTCCTGAGGCCGAAGGAAATCTCCAGGTACCGAGACGCACTCGGCCAGATCCGTGCCGCAGATAACACGGCCGGCCGAAGTGCTACCCGACACCTGGAGAGGTGTCAGACCGATATTGATCTGCGGTATTTGATGCACGCCCCACCTTACGGGCATGTATGGCACAAGGCCTTTTTTTGGGTGGGACCGGGCGCAGGGCCGTAGCCCACACGCGCCCGGAGTTTGTAAAAAATACCCTCGGCCCCTTCGGCATTCCCCTTGTTAGGGGCGCCTCAGGCGCCGGGCAATTAACCCAACCCTCCCGAAGGAGGTAAAAGCCTGGGGGGAAGGCCCCCTGAGGCCGAAGGAAATCTCCAGGTACCGAGACACACTTGGCCAGATCCGTGCCGCAGATAACACGGCCGGCCGAAGCGCTACCCGACACCTGGAGAGGTTCAGATCGAGATTGATCTGCCTCTCTGGCAGCGAAATCTCTCAGTACTAATAACGGTGAGAAGAGTCCATTATGGTGAGATGGGTAAGGCTCCCACAACATTATCCTCATCATCATCATTACGTGCTGACAAGCATGGATCCCTCGACTTTCACTCGCCATCAGTCCCAATTGATCATCGCTCTTGGCAAGTCTCTGCACAGAGCTGATTTTTTTTGCTGGTAGGCCAACACTGGTGTGTCCACATGTAGTAGTCCATCAGAGAACGTTGTTTATGAGTTCGTCCTTTCTTTACCCCACCAGCTAGTGCTCAGCATATCTTGCTCAGCTTACTTGGATGGTTTGTGAGATGGGATGTAAGTGGCTGTACAACTGTTTTTTTGCATAGAGCTGCTTTCAGGATTTGGTACCAAAGAATAGTGTAGTGTCCAAATGGTGCTACCATACAGTAGTACTGACACAGCTACCGTTTAGAAGAATTCCCGCTTTATTTTATCAGAGATTAGATTTCCGTATGGTCGTTAAACTGTCAATAGCAGTCTACGCTTTACCTAGGCGTATGTTGACATCACTTTCAGTCGATGAGATATTGTTACCGAGGTATGTAAAATAGTCTACTAATTTCAGAGGTTCCATTTTTTTAGATGAGGCTTCTTAATCTGAGAATTAATTTTATTGCAGACTTTTGTCCTCATCTTGATAGTTTTTTTCTCACTACGTTTCGACCAAATTTCACCCCTGGCCGTCTTCAGGTGATTATCCGCGACATCGGATATGGAAGGCAGTAATTACTGGGGATACGGTTACAAGACTCAGCATTCCTATCCGAGGTCGCGGTTAGTCATCTGAAGACGGCCAGAGGTGAAATTTGACCGAAACGTTGTGAGAAAAAAAAACAAAAAAACAAACAAACAAAAAAACTACCAATAAAATATATTTCCAGAGGCTTTCTCTTTAATGAGGAGATGGTACCCTCTTGATTAAAACACATGAAACCTGTTTTAGCTGAGTTCTCATAGAGACCTATGCCACTTGCTGCCTGCTCCAGGCTATGCTGCAAAGATTCAGATAGAGCAGTTGTATTTACAAGAAGTGTTTGATCATCTGCGCAGTTTGTATCTCTCATGGATTCTGTGGGATATCATCTGATTCTTGACTTTTGTAGTGTGAAGCTATTCTTTTTTGTTAGAGCTATTGACGGTATAGGGTGTGTCAATATACATGGAACCCATGTGACGGGTATTCTTTTTTTAATCCTTGATCACAATGCCTTGGACAAGAGAGGAAAAATATTTGGCGTCACAACTTATTTGGAAACAAAATCATTCAAAACAGTCTCAAAATAGATGCCACCCATTAATATAGGTTGTCTCAATATACATGGGACCCATGTGACTGCTAATAACTCTACTAATAATAATGTTGTGGATTTTTTTTTGTTTCGGATTTGAAAATAGTATCCTCTGCAGTTAATACGTACTTTCAAGACACATTAGGTCAAGTGGTCGCGCATTGTCCCTAGTTAAATCGGCATCGCTTATGTGCGGCATGAACCGGTGGCCCAGTGGTAGAGTTTCGGCTTCTGCCAACTGTGGTCGTTGGTTCGATCTCCAGTGGTGAAGATTACGGTGTGCACTGCTGATGAGACCCAATAAGGTCGAAACAGCTGTTCAGTGTTCCGTACGTCGCACGTTGGTGTTTGCCGGATTTTCTAGTCATCATAATTCTAATATAACATTAATCATATTTACCAACCCCTCCGCTCGAGCAGGATATGACACAAGGTCAGTTTTTAAGCGCAGTTTAAGAGGTTTGAATTCAGAGTTTTCCTTCTCCTAGAAAGTTGGCGACCGTAGTCGAGGGCAACCAGAGGGATCCCTTTTCAGTAGCTACTACATTGCGGTGTAGGGGAGAGCGCTACTCCTTTTCCCTGGATTGCTCCACTTGATACGAACTTTGTATTGCTGAGTGAAACCTAGTCTGCCATACTATTTACCCATAGCTGGAGGGAGAATTATTGGATTCATACCTTTCCCAAGGGTATTTGTGCTATGTGAAATACATTAAGTCTCTTCCAAGATTTGAACTCGTGTCCATTTCCAACGACGATAACCATTAGACCACGGGCACCTCATTAATTCCTCTATTTAAATAAATATAATAACTCCAACTATTAATCCTCGATCACAATGCCTTGGACAAGAGAGAAAAAACAGTTCGCGTCACTACTTATCTGGAAAGAAAATCGTTTAAGATTGTCTCAAAACAGATGCAACCCATTAATATGATAATGATTTATTACTGAGACAAGAAACTAAAAAAGAATTGCATGTCCTGGAAGCTGATATAATAACATTAAAAAAACATTGATTTGATGTCTCTAACTTAAAGGATGGATTTTTTACAGGACGTGTTCCAAATGATCACCACTGCAATTGTGCCAGTAATAAATCATTTTCATATTAATTGGTTGCATCTATTTTGAGACGCCTTGTATGGTAACTTAACAGATTATGAATAGAAACGGTATCTCCTTGCAAGATTCCAGCGATTATGCCAAAGAAATTAGTTTGAGCAAATCATTGCCTTTGTGTCTTGGTAGAGAATCATTATTGTACTTTACCAAAAGGGGGTGTCCTCGTGGTGTAATGGTTATAGCGATGGACTGCGGAATCGTTGTAAGCGCGTTCGTATTCCAGTCGCGCGATTACGTTTACTTTCCGACAAATACCCTTGGGAAAGGTATGAACCCCTTTATTCTCCCAGCTATGGGTTAAATAGTACCACGACTGTTCTTCTTGGAGAATGGCTTTGGCATTAAATAACCTACAAAGGTTGATATGCCATTAAACAAATAAACCAAAACTTCACCAAAAAACATTAGCTCCGATATTGAGGGACGAAATTTGGCAAGAGGATCTTATTTAAGAATTTAAGTAAAGTTGTCTCCCTTTAGTCAAGGGCGACCAGAAGGCTCCCTTTTCAATAGCTACTACACCAAGGTGAAGGGGAGAGCGCTACTCCTTTCCCCGGATTGCTCCAATTTAACTTTGATACGTACCTTGTATTGCTGAGTGCTAAGCAAGGAGTTATCAAGTACCATTTTTAAAGTCTTTGGTATGACGCAAACTGGGATTGAACCCAAGTCTCCCGGACCATTGGTGAACACTCTACTCACTAGGCCAATGAGCTGGTTTTAAGAATGTAATAGACTTAATAAATTGATCGATTATGAAATTAAGGAGATAGTTACTGATTCATTTTTCAGGTTAGTGATCCTGATTGAAAAAAAACAAAAACAAAAAAAAAAAAAACAACAAAAAAACAACAACAACAACAAAACGAACAAAAAGCAAAACCAAAAACAAAACAAAACAAAACAAAAACATGATCATTGTCGATTTTGTTCGCCAAATTGAGGGCAATGATGCGACAACAAAAACGAAAACAAGAGCAAAAACAGAAAAGAAATAAACCTCCATGTCTTTTTTTAGGTTGTGCATAAACTCTGTCCGACAGTCGAAAAGGACACTGACCGCAGAGATTCGAAAACTACAACCAAACGCAGAAACAATGTACATACACGTGTAAAGAACTCAGAATAAAAACGTTGAATAAGAATGCAGAACAAACCCCGACAAAGTTCAGCAAAGAATGCAGAACAAACCCCAACAAAGTTCAGCAATAAACAACAACAACAACAACAACAAAGACCACACTTCCTTCAGTCTTCAACAATTCCTTTTTCTATAGCCGTCTTTTAAAGGTTTCATCTCAACGACCCGCGCCTTCGAACTGTCCCTAAAACGCGCCTTTTTTACCGGTGTTGCACTGAACCGGGTATTCTCATTTAGAAGGCCGGTGTCACTTTCTATCACAAGTTAATCCTCGCTAATGTGAGAAAAAGAAAAGGAAGAAATCACGTTCATTACAATATGTATGTATATATATATATATAATTTGCTTTTGGAAGAATATTTATTTTTATATTTTTTGTTATTACAGATGTCAGCTGCCATTACCCGAGGTCACCAGATGTCCTACCTTTTTCCAAATGTCTGTCATCTTTTGTCAAACACACTTCACTGCTAAACACACCCATAATAACTTTCCACAGTCTCTCTGGTCGACATGCAGAGTGTTCCTCACCGATGACTGAAAAATTGTTATTTTGTTTCTTTGTTATTAATAAGCATTTTCCGAATAATGAATAAATTTTATAATAAAAAATATGTAACGACGTTCTTTTGATTATACAATTCCACTCTAATTCAAATCTATCTATCTATCTATCTATCTATCTATCTATCTATCTCAGTTCATATATATATATATATATATATATATATATAATTCTATTATTATCTATCTATTTCTTCATGTACCTATCAACCTATCTCAATTTTTCCATATCTATCTATCTATCTATCTATCTAAGTCTATTCATATCTATCTATCTATCTATCTATCTATCTATTTCAGTCTATTCATATCTATCTATCTATCTATCTATCTATCTATCTATCTCAGTCTATTCATATCTATCTATCTATCTATCTCTGTTCCTATTTATTTATCAGGGTCTAGTGGGTAGAGTGTTCGTCAATGGTCCGGGAGACCTGGGTTCAATCCGAGGTCGCATCATATCAAAGACTTTAAAAATGGTACTTGATACCTCCTTGCTTAACACTCAGCAATACAAACTTCGTATCAAGGGTAAAGTGGAGCTATCCAGGGAAAGGAGTAGCGACCTCCCCTATACCGCATTGTAGTAGCTATTGAAAAGGGATCCTTCTGGTTGCCCTAGACTACAATCGCCTACTTATCTACTTACTATATATATATATATATATATATCTCATACTATTCACATCTATCTATCTATCTATCTATCTATCTATCTCAGTCTGTTCACTTCTATTTATCTATATTTATCTTTCAAGTGATGTCATTTAACACATCGATTCTGAAGCACAAATGACAGCTCAGACCTAACTGCTAACTACTTGATCCTCACTGAACATAGCTCCTCATAATGCCACCCACATCGCTTCTATTTAGGGTGGGTCAAATACCTCTCCAGCTTTGACTGACTCGATGACAGTTGAATCGATCGAAACCAAATTGAACCAACTAATAAAACATTTGTAAATTATTATGTTAATATCAAATGGATATTTCGGGATGTCTATTCTGTATTGAGTACATGGGGTCTGCATTGAAGTATTTTGTCCATCATCCTTTAATACTTACTTACACAGCCTCTGAGATTGAAAGGAGAGAATAAAGCCACGGAGGTCCTAACGTCCTTCAGGCGAGTTTTATTTTTATGTTTCTCCTTTTACTAAAAAGCAATCATCGACGTGACAGTCATCTTTTTAAGACTTATCTTCTAAACTGGTTTGGTCATGTGTATGTATAGGAGGGGTGCTACTTATGTAATGTCTCTTGGGCTCGAATAGTCCGGAGAAATCAATTCCTCGCTGTAATTTGATTAAATTCAGATTTCTCCTTCTCCTAGAGCGGTTGTCATACCAAGGTATACCAATGCTAATGAATCTAACTACTTTCCCTCCTGCTATGGATAAATAGTATGCCAGACTAGTCTTTTTAGAGTAGTCTGGCATACTATTTTTTAGTCTTTTTAGACTAGTCTGGCATACTATTTTTTAGTCTTTTTAGACTAGTCTGGCATACTATTTACCCATAGCAGGAGGGAAAGTAGTTAGATTCATTAGCACTATATAAATCTACATAGCCTCGTCCTGGATTTGAACATGGGGAACTGCATCCATTTTCTATGACTATGAAAAATTGCACCAGGAGCATTGGAGACATACCGATCATCAAAATCTGCTATTGTCAGCTTGGTCAAGATATAAGTACTTTACATCAGCTTAGATCACATTTTGCTGATAGATAGATAGATAGATAGATCACTGAAAATAGATAGATAGATAGATGTTTTATATATATATATATATAGAGAGAGAGAGGGAGAGAGAGAGGGAGAAGTTTAAACAGTGAAAAAATATACATAAATTTCAGATAAATGGCTTGATCACTGAAAATAGATTATATATATATATATATATATATAGAGAGAGAGAGAGAGAGAGAGAAAGAGAGAAAGCACTGAATAGACAGATATTATTTTCAGAGAGAGAGAGAGAGAGAGAGAGAGATAAAACACTAATAGATAAGAATACTTTGACGATCTTTGTTTACTGCTTTCTTTGTTGTATTTAAGGAAACAGGGTTTCGTGTTAACTTGTTCCAGAGATTTATAGCCAAAGGTGTTCTTGACGGAAAATTTGTCTACTTGCGTATTTTATCTATCTATCTATCTATCTATCTACGAGGTGCATACGATAAATTTCCAGACTCTTTTCGTATGGGCATTTTTATTGATAGTACACACATGAAACTCTAGTCCCCTTCGAAGTGATCTCCTCCGGCTGAGATACACTTGTTATACCGTTCCAACAACTTCTGGAAGGCCCCATGGAAGTCCTCTTGTGTGAGCGTGTTAATGACTTTCGTCACAGCCTTTTTCATCTCCTCAATTGTCTCACAACGACAGCCTCTCAGCTTAGGGAATAACCAAACGTCATAGGGAGCAAGGTCTGGACTATAGGGAGGCTGAGAAACTGTCTTGATGCCCATCTTGGTCAAATAGTCTGTGACAAGGATGGAGTTATGGACTGGTGCATTGTCCCGGTAGAAATGCCACTGAGCCGATTTGAAGAGTGTTGGCCTCTTCCGACGGAATCTCTTGCTGAACTCCCTTAAAACCTCAACATAGTAACCCTAACCCTAAGCCTTTGGCCGATCAACCCTGGTGTATTGACTTCCTTACTCCTCCCACACCTCTCACCATCCCTCACAGACTCCGTGCCTTCCTTGAATCTCTTATGCCACTCAAAAACTGATGCTCGATTCATGCAAGATGCTCCAAAAGCAGTCTGAAGCATTCCATACGTTTCTGTGGCATTTTATCCAATTTTAAAACAGAATTTTATTGCATATCGTTCTTCTAAAGTGTCCTCACGTCCAGATTGCATTTTTGAAATTCACCAGCTGTGACAACCAGGCTTTAGTCGGGTGTATTCCAATTGCTGCTGTAGCTGTTCATTTGAACCGTAAATTTTAAAAATTAGTTAGTCATCTCATAAGATGTATTGCAATAATATAGTGAATTTTCAAGAATCTACGACAATTTTAAATGTTTGTACAAAAAAGTCTAGAAACTTATTGAAGGCAGCACGTAATTTTAAGAGAAAAATGTTTAAACTAGGACTTCTCAAACTTTTTTTTACTTGATTTACCTCTTGTAACCAAATTTTATTTTCAGTCAACTCCAAATAAATCAACTATTTAATTGCAAAACATAACTAATTTACCAGTGTTTAATACAATTTACACGAAAAAAGAATCAGGAAACTAAAAATGCAAACACAGTTTTAGGTTTCGAAGTATTTTTAATGGGAAAGATGGATTCGGTGGACACTTGGGAGATTGCAAATATCAATTTGTAGGTTTGTGAGTTTGAATTGCAAATCACCATGTTTTATGTTCTAAGTGCTTTTTTGTTGTTTGCTCAGTAAATAATTCACTTGGCTCAAACCAGATTTTACCAAACACAAATTTGAAAAAACTAATAAATATGCTTTAACAGTCACACAAAGTTTGAGATATTTTACTACAGTTTTTTCCATTTATCCGTTAATATCCAATTTGATGTTTATAATAAATGTAGACATTTTCTTCTTCTATGTTTACTTTAGATCAGGGCTTTTTAAATATTTTTATTTGATGCACCCTTTACCTCCAAATCTAATTTCTATCGACCCCCATATAAATTAATTGAATATCACCAACATTTTTTCTTAGTCTCACTGGATACCACCACGTGAGGTGGTAATGATTTCAAGATTTTTTGTCCATCTAATAATATCAAATTTGTTGTTTATAATAAATGTAGACATTATTTTCTTCCAAATTTAGTTTAGATTAGGACTTTAAAATTTTTTTATTTGATACACCCCTAATCAGCGATTTTAATTTTAATTTTTTCTTAGTCTGCCTAGATACCATCACATAAGGGTTTGATCTATAAAACGATTTCAAGATTTTTTTGTCAGTCTAATAATATCCAATTTGATGTTTATAATAAATGTAGACATTTTTTTCTTCTAAATTTACTTTAGATCAGAGCTTTTTAAACATTTTTATTTGATGCGCCTTTACCTCCAAATCTAATTTCTATCGACCCCCATATAAATTAATGGAATGGAGGTGCCCGTGGTGTAATGGTTATCGTCGTGGGAAATGGACACGGCGACACGAGACTGATTGCATTTCACTTAGCACTAATATCCTTGGGAAAGGTATGAATCCAATTATTCTCCCTCCAGCTCTGGGTAAATAGTAGGACAGACTGGGTTCTTCAGCCTTGGTTAGGCAACCAGTCTAGAAGAAGGAAAACTCTGAATTCAAACCTGTTAAACCCCGCTTAAAAATTGACCTTGTGTCATATCCAGCCCGAGCAGAGGGGTTGGTAAATAGGATATAAATTAATTGAATATCACCAACATTTTTTCTTAGTCTCACTGGATACCACCACGTGAGGTGGTAATGATTTCAAGATTTTTTTGTCCATCTAATAATATCAAATTTGTTGTTTATAATAAATGTAGACATTATTTTCTTCCAAATTTAGTTTAGAGCAGAGCTTCTTAAATATTTTTATTTGATGCACCCATCAGTAATTTTAATTTCTAATTTTTAATTTTTTCGTAGTCTCACAAGATACCATCCCGTAAAGGTTTAATATTTTAAATGATTCCAAGATTTTTTTTTTATCCATGTAGTAATATCCAATTTGATGTTTATATTTAATATAGACATCAGGGCTTTTTAAACATTTCTATTTGATGCACCCCTTATCAGCAATTTTAACTTTTAATTTTTTCGTAGTCTCATCCCGTAAAGGTTTAATATTTTAAATGATTCCAAGATTTTTTTTTATCCATGTAGTAATATCCAATTTGATGTTTATATTTAATATAGACATCAGGGCTTTTTAAACATTTCTATTTGATGCACCCCTTATCAGCAATTTTAACTTTTAATTTTTTCGTAGTCTCATCCCGTAAAGGTTTAATATTTTAAATGATTCCAAGATTTTTTTTGTTCATCTAATAATTTGATGTTTATAATAAATATAGACATTTTCTCCTAAGTTTAGATCAGGGCTTCTTAAACATTTTTATTTGATGCGCCTTTATCACCAAATCTAATTTTTATCCATCCCCGAATAAATTAATTGAATATTCCCAACATTTTTTCTTAGTCTCACAAGATACCATCACGTGAGGAATTGATCTTTTAAATATTTCAAGATTTTTTTGTTCATCCAATTTGATGTTTATAATAAATGGAGACATTTTCTTCTTCTTAGTTTACTTTAGATCAGGGCTTCTTAAACATTTTTATTTGATGCACCTCTAATCAGCAATTTCATTTTTAACTTTTAATTTTTTCTTAGTCTCACTGGACACCAACCCGTGAGGATTTAACATTTTAAATGTTTTCAAGATTTTTTTTGTTCATCTAGTAATATCCAATTTGATGTTTATAATAGATATAGACATTTTCTTCTAAATTTACTTTAGATCAGAACTTTTTAAACATATTTATTTGATGCACCCCTTATCATCTAATTTAATATCCATTCATGTTCAAATAAATCAATTGAATATTAAAATCCAAAATATAATTAATTTTCCCCGTGTCTAATGCAATAACCGGCTCAGTGGTCTGGTGGGTAGTGTGTTCTCCAATGGTCCGGGAGACATGGGTTCAATCTCAGCTCTCGTCATACCAAAGCGCACAGCAATATAAGGTACGTATCGAGGGTAAAATGGAGTAATCTAGGGAAAGGAGTACCGCCCTCCCTTACACCTCGGTGTAGTAGCTATTGAAAAGGGAGCTCTCGACTACAGTCGCAAACTTTTTACTTATGAGAGAAAAGAATCAGAAAACTCTAAATACAAAGAACTATGAATTCTTGAATTTCATTCTAATGAGAAGGATGGGTTTCTTCGTTTAATGGCATATCAACCTTCACGGATTATTTAATTCCAAAGCTATCCTTGTTGATGAACAATAGTGATAGTATCTAACTCATCACTGGGTAGATTAGAAGATTATCACTGGGTAGATTATCTTTCCCATTGGTATTAGTCCGAAAGTGAACAGAATAGCATAACTGAATAGTTTTTTTTGTTTAATAGCATATCAACTGTCATGGGTTATTTAATCCCAAAGCCACCCTTACAGAAGCAGTGATACTATTTAATCATAGCTGGAGAGATAAGAAGATTCATACTTTTCTCAAGGATATTAGTCCAGAAGTGAACAGAATAGTGCAACTGGATAGGTTTGGTTTCTTTGTTCAATGGCATATCAACTGTCATGGGCTATCTAATGTCGAAGCCACCCTTGCAGAAGAAGAGCAGTGATACTATTTAAACCATCGGTTGGGGGTGGGGACATATGATTCATCGATTTCTCAAGGCTATTAGTCCGAAAGTGAACAGAATTGCGTATTTGGAGTTCGAATTTGCAGTCCAGCATATTAACTGCTGCGCTACGGTAACTCCCCGGACGCGTTTGGTAGGGTTGGTTTTTAAAAAAATATATTCGGTTTCAAGATAGATATATTTACAACGTACAAAACGTTATAGATGAAATATTGATTCATATAAAAATACCCATACTAGAAAATACCCGAAAAAAAAAAAAAAAAATAAGACTGATTCAACAATTTAATTTTTCGTTCCGAACTGGATTTTTTGGTAATAATCTATTATTAATTTTGCTTAATAAAAATCTTTTACGATGGATTAGAATTAATATTTCAGGCATCGTATATTAATTTCACTTTTTCATTATTTTTCGTTCTTTTTTTAATTTGTATTTTTAATTTTAATTAAATAATCGGTAAAATTCTACTCGTGCACCCGTTCAATTTCCACAGGGAAAATTTTACCGAGCATCCATTCAAGTTCACTGGGGAAAATTCTACCAGTATACCTGTTCAATTTCACCGGGTAAGATTCTACCCCTTTACCCATTCAAGTGCACCCGTGAAGATTTTACCAGTGTACCCGTTCATGTTCACCTGGGAAAATTTTACCCGTGTACCCGTTCAAGTTCACAGGGGAAAATTCTACCAATGTACCCGTTCAAGTTCACAGGGGAAAATTCTACCCGTGAACCCGTTCAAGTTCACTGGGGAAAATTCTACCCGTGTACCCGTTCAAATTCACTGGGGAAAATTCTACCCGTATACCACTTCAATTTCACCGAGTAAAATTCTACCCCTTTACCCGTTCAAGTTCATCAGTGAAGATTCTACCAGTGTACCCATTCAAGTTCACAGGGAAAATTTTACCAGTGTACTCGTTCAAGTTCACCTGGGAAAATTCTACCAGTGTACCCGTTCAAGTTCACAGGGGAAAATTCTACCCGTGAACCCGTTCAAGTTCACTGGGGAAAATTCTAGTCGTGTACCCGTTCCAGTTTACAGGTGAAAATTCTACCCGTGTACTCGTTCAAGTTCACCTGGGGAAATTCTACCAGTGTACCCGTTCAAGTTCACATGGGAAAATTCTACCCGTGTACCCGTTCAAATTTACCAGGGAAATAAATTTCTCCTAATTTTTTTTTGATTTTGAACTAATTAGACCCTCAAACTCTCTGCAATGTTTTTTTTTTAAGATATGTAATTTAATTAAATGGCATATCAACCCTTGATGGTTATCTAATGCCAAATCCTGTTTATACATATGATTTTAAGAAAACAGTTAAGAGGTAACATTTTTTTAATGAGCAAGAGTTTCTGTTATATAATTAAGGAATGATTTTTTTTATTTTAATTATTTTGTATTAATTATATTTCATCGTTCAGTTTAGTTGGGCTTTGAACTATTCGGGTTGAGAGTTCAGGTGCATAGCCATTGGGTACAGTTTTACGCTAGCGCGCAAAGGATATGACAATCATTCTTGTCATAATAAACCCCAGACAGAAAATGGGGCTGGAGTGTGAATAACGTCATGCCCGGAAGAGATAGGCTGAGAATTTGAGGATTTTTAAAACGTGCCAGTTGAGGGTTGACATTGGACCATGCCAGCAGACAATTGAGCTTCTACCATTGGGGCAGAGAATTGAGTTCTCTGCCATAGAGTTGAGTTTTCTACCGTTGTGGCGGTGGTTAAATTTTTCGAATCCCGACCAGATGATGAATTGAGATCTAAAACACCACGAAATGTGCCGAGCGTTGGGGGTGGTGTTAGCATAGTATGATACGAAAGACTCTTAAGAATTGTGTCTCTCTCTCCTCGTGTCGAAGAACTGAAGTTAAAAGTTAATAAATGCGTTCGTTCTTGAACAACGGAGTCCCGCCTGTGTTTTTGCATATGTATATGTACTGTTTTTATTGATATCATTATGATTATGGTTGTGGTATAAAACATCTGCTTGCCCAGTCAGCTAGGGCTGTAGAATACACTGACTGCTTCTCTGCAGAGGGGTAAGACCCCCCCCAACGAATGTCCTGGATATGACACTAAACAATCTGATGGTGAGGTTCCAGCAGTGCTGGAGCTTTGGAGAATGCGGAGTACCCCTTCATTGCCATCGCTCCCAGGTCCACACTGGCCCGGAGTGGTAGCACCTGATAGGGCCCTATCTATGGGTTAAATAGAACTAACAGCATACTTATGCTAAAATGAATTGAGTAAACTGAATAGCTTGAAATAGAAACGTTTTTGACAATTAAACCGTACTTACACTTAAACTGCGTGCTTATGCTTAACTGAATTATTTCAAATAGAACTGTTTTTCGACATTAAAACTGTATTTACACTTAACTGAATTATTACATATAACTACTTAAATAGTTTGAAATGGAAATGTTTTTGACAATTAAACTGTGTACTTATGCTAAACTGAACTGTTTTCAATAGAACAGATTATTTACATAAAAATGGATTTGGCGTTAAATAATCTACAAAGGTTGATATGTTATAAAACCAAACAAACCAAACCAAACCAAACCAAACCATCTGCACACAGTTAAATGGTTTCAAACATTGCTATCAAATACTTATAATTCTTATCTTATCTCATCATCTTGTCGTACCATCAGCACGGATATCCCTAAGCCTTTCTCGCCACCTCTTCCTATCGTTCATCGCTTCCGGCAGGTCCTCTGGGCTACACCCCGTATCCCCACAGAGCTGCTGTATGTAGGTTCGAGCTGGTCGCCTACTTTTGCTCGGCCATGTGAAAGGGTCCATAGGAGTACATCACTTATGAGCTCGTCCCTACTTCCCCAGCAGTGTCCTGCATGTCTGGTTCGTCTAACTTGGATAGTTTTCCTGATGGGAGGTAGGTGGCCGTACAGCTGCTGCTTTGTGGGGTGCTGCTTCCAGAACCTTGTTCATTATTGCTCGCAGCATTCTTGTGTACTTGCCGTCAAGCTTTTTCTCCAGCTGTTTAGTTAGCGTCCATGTAGTGCATCCAGATAGCAGTATCGACACGATCGCTGCTTGGAAGAAACTATGTTTCATTTTATCTGTCAGGTCTGACTTCCATATGACCAATAGCCTATTGATAGCTGTCCATGCCTTTGTTTGTCTCGTGTTGATGTCTGTCTCGGTTGATGAGACACTGCTTCCTAGGTAGGTGAACTTGTCTACTAGTTTTAGAGAGCGAATCATTTTTTTGCACATAGTTAAATGGTTTTTCCTATTTGATATTTATCCAATCTCTACTCCTGGCCGGCTTTGATATTAAGTCACTTTATTGTTGAGAGTCACGCGCGAATCGAGACTCGTGCGCGGCCGTATCAAAAAATATTTAATCACGTTAGCATTTTCTACTTTGAGTCCACTTCTGGAGATACTATTTACCAACCCCTCCGCTCGGGCAGGATATGTCACAAGGTCAATTTTTAAGCGGAGTTTAACAGGTTTGAATTCAGAGTTTTCATTCTCCTAGACTAGTTGCCTAACCAAGGCTGAAGAACCTCGTCTGTCCTACTATTTACCCATAGCTGGAGAGAGAATATTTGGATTCATACCTTTCCCAAGGGTATTAGTGCGATGTGAAATGCAATCAGTCTCGTCCATGATTTGAACTCGTGTCGCCGTGTCCATTTCCTACGACGATAACGACTACACCACGGGCACCTCCTTCTGGAGATAAACGATGAACTCAGCCCTGTAAAGCAGGTATTGCTTGTGGTGGTGGTGGTGGGGCAGTTTAGACAATAATACTCACCCAGCACGAATGGAAAACCAGGGATTAGTGCAAATCTTTCCTCTTGTTTATACATATATTTTATACAGGGTGGGTGAAAATGATCTGACACTTTTGTATGTTACAAAAAGCAAATTAGAAGGAATAATAAAATGAAGTGTTTTTTTAATTTTCCAAATGTACTTAAGATGCCATTTTGTTTCAGGTTATCCATATGGATTGGACAGGCCAGCATCGCGCTTTCATTTTAGAAACGTTTACCAAGAATAAGTCAATGACTGAAATGTAAAGAATATTCCTTGTGCACTTTGGGTTTGGTAGACATGATCCTGTACCTAATCGAAACGCGATTTTATTATGGGTTACTAACTTCAGAGCTACTGGATCAGCATTGAAACAAAATTGTGCCCATTCCATATAAAATCTTCCGTCGAACTATGGACAACTTTCGCGAACGTCCTTGTCAGTGTGTTGACAATGTAACATAGCCATACATGAATATGTGAAATGTATTCATACCGATACATAAAACGTTCATAATGTTCATACTCATATATATATATAGAATATAGGAATCCCGAAACACGAAAAACACTTGACGACTTCTTAGTTCAAGTACGAAACATTTTATTACCTTTGAGTTAAAAGGGTTTTCGACATAAGGAAGAGAGAGGCACAATCTTTCTATGACGACTTTTCCATCTGCCCCAAACCACGTGCGACACCTGCCGCAAGGCCTCGGCGAGCAAGCGAAAGTCAATCTTCTTCTTCCGACGCAAGAACTCAACTCACTGACTTTTCTCAAATCCCCAAAATCCTCTGCGCATGCTTCCGGTGCATGACTTCATTCACATCCCCCTGGTCACATTTCTATCTGGGATTTTTATTTTGACATCTCTGAATGACATATCCTCCCCGCGAGCGCGTGAACACCTGCGCTCATGTTGCACCTAACTAACCCATGCGCTTAGCGTAAGGTTCTCAGCCTAACTAAACCGAAAGGCAAGATATATAAAACGAAATCCCTCGGCTATTATATTACAACAATAACGACAAACATTTGACTGATGTCATTTTTAAAATGAAAAAAAAAATGGCCGCATAAATACATTTGAAAAATAAACCATTTTTTTCATCATATATTCTAATTTGCTTTTATTAAACCAACAAAAATGTCACTTTATTTTGACCCACCCTGTATTTGTAAACGGATAGTTTATACGTAACATTTTTAAACGAGACGGAGCTCATTTGTATACACATATTTAAATGGTTTCAAGTTGTACGGATGACATTCCATTCTATCCAAAATAATGCTTCTGATGGCCGTTAGGTGGCGTGACCAAAGTAGCATTAAAAACGCCACAGCAAAGTCAAACGTCTTTCTCTTTGTTCCAGCCTTGACAACCAGAAAGTACGCTCAAGTGTGTGCGTCTCCCGACAGGCAGGGCCTTTTGCCCCCCCCCGCCCGAACAAACCTCGTGTTGTACAACACAGAGTACCATGCTTTAACGTAAGTCTTTACACAACAACTTTTATTCTATAAAGGACTCTTCAACTACGAGATATGGCTTACGATTTCATGTAATCCATTCTATCAAGTTTGCTGAGGCAATAGATGTATTATGGTTAATTCTTTGCGAATTGTTTTATATTGTTTGTGTTGTGGAGGTAAACCTGTATCTTCCTTTGTGTTGGAATGTAATATTTCCAGTAGCAAATAAATTACGATGAGTGGCAGGATTCGAGCGACACCGGGACACACTTCGGTCGGTACACGGATCTGGTCGGGTGTGTCGTGGTTCCAGTGGCACTCGGCCGAGGTCATCAGACGTGGGTGTCCTCGTGGTGTAATGGTTAAAGCGATGAACTGCGGAATCGTAGTACGCGAGTTCGTACTCCAGTCGCGCTATTACGTTCACTTTCGGGCAAATACCCTTGAGAAAGGTATGAACCACTTTATTCTCCCTCCAGCTATGGGTAAATAGTAGGACGGACTATGTTCTTCAGCCTTGGTGAGGCAATTAGTCTAGGAGAAGGAAAACTCTGAATTCAAAACCTGTTAAACTCCGCTTAAAAATTGACCTTGTGTCATATCCTGCCCGAGCGGAGGGGTTGGTAAATAGTATCAGACGTGGATTCCGGTAAGCCGGCATTCATGTCAGGCGCGCTAAGACCGGCATCCTCGAGCCACAGGTGGCTCTCACTCCAGGCTCTAACCCACCTTGGAGAGGCTTGGTTTATCGCCTGGCGCCTGAGGCGCCTTTTTAGAGGAATGCTGACGGGGACTGAGGCATTTTTGGAGCTGCAGAGCGTGTCTGGGCTACGGCCCTGCGTCCGGACCTACCTAAAAAAGGCCTTGTGCGACACTCGTCCGGTTGGTGAGACGTACAACAAATACCAACACCGTTTATCTAAAACAACACGACTGCTCTGCAACCTGTGGTCGCTGGTTCAATCTCCAGTGGTGGAGATCACGGTATACACTGCTGATGAGGCCTAATAAGGTTGAAACAGCTGTCCAGTGTTTCCGTATGTCGTTCGTAAATGTTCGCTGGATTTTCTGGTCATGGTAATTCAATTCACAATATATTTCTTCTACTTATAAAAGAAAAAAAAACGTACATCATGACTGCTGTTCTGCATCTGATAATTTACAATCAAGAAAATCACTTCTTATTTTCTTGTTTAACGGAATACATGTTATAACAAATTGGCGACGAGGATATTCCCTAAAAGTGAATGGACCTTTAACAAATGGACGATTTAGGAATGAGTGTTAAAACCTGGTTATTACAAAGTAAAAAAAAAAAAGAAGAATTACAGTCAACCACGAGTACGACTCGAATTTTCTTTTTCGCTTTATCCAAGTAATGTTATATAATTGCGGAATGATTCTTTTTATATTATCGTTTTTCGTTGGTTATATCTTATCATTCGGTTTGGTTAGGCTTTGAACTGTTCGGCTCTAAGTGCAGGTGTTCACGCTCGCGCTTGGAGGATGTGACAATCACAAATGTCATAATAAAAACCCCAGATAGGAAATAGGACTGGGGGGTGGGTGACGTAATGTCCGGATGCGATGGGCCGGGAATTTTGGTGATTTTTGAAAGTTGAGATTTGACTCTGGGCGAGGCGAGTCGAGATTTGAACCTGAGTCGGGCAGTCCAGCTTGGGGTTGACTGAATGACGATGTAGGAACAGTCAGCATAGTAAAAATTTTGTTTCTCTCTCCTCGTGTCGAAAAAGTAAAAGTCAAAAAAGTTAATAAACGTTTCGTACCTGAACTAAAGAAAGCCGTCAGTGTTTCGGGATTTCGATGCATATGAACATTTTACATATTCGTATTTTGGATATGCTACAGTAAGGCAAGTGATAAAAAAATTGTTTCTTTTTTTTGACAGAAGTAAGTCAATGTAAAAAAATATTTTGTCCGACTTTTGAAAAGCATTATTATGAGCTTGTTTTAGAAATAAAATAAAAAGCAAAAAAAAAAAAAAATGAAACTTCCGTGACTTGAGTTCGAAACTGTGTCGCAAATTTACAAAGAACTGTGTTTTGTTCCAATAATGAAAAGAAGAATTGTGATTTTGAGTTGGATTTGAAACTATCCCAAATTTACGAATAAGTGTATATTGTTCTAAAAGTTTTGTGGAAATTTATTTTGAACAATTTGTTTAAAATTTTGATAGTTTTCACCATAAAAAGAAGTTGTGTTCTCTGTCGTTTTAAAAACGATTTGTGTGATTAGGTCAAAAATTGACTAATTCATTTTTAAAAAATTGTTTGTGTTTAGTATATAAAAGAAATCATACATCATGGAAGATCTCCTTGTGATAACACCCGCGTCGGCCGGGCCCCACTATATCAGCTTCTTTAAACCAAACTTCTCATGGCCCAGGATTCGTCTTGTGGTCCTTTCTCATTTCCGACTAGAGGTATTACACATTTCTTTACGGCCACACAAATACGACCGAGATGGTGGAAGAAAAAGAACAAACACAGTCTTGGGTCAGCTCCAAGCTCAAGAAAGGCAGTTTGTAACACTTTGCATCCTCCGTACATCCGTAGACTATCGCAGGCGTGTATTTTGCACGAAACTTCTACAAAAGCCTCTAGGAATGCCAACTCATCTTTGACTGTCTTTCCCCACTGCCTCTTTCTGCTGACCGTCCTTTCCCTGGACTGCTATCTCCCGCCGACTGATCTCTTCTGCTCGCCGTTGTCGACTGCATCTCTCCGTCTTCCTTTGTCAACCGACTCTCTTTCCTCTCTGGGACCTTCCTTTCCTCGTCCACCTACTGTCTCGCAGGAGATCTCACCGTTTGGCCCTTTGTGTGGGTTTCGCGTGAAAGCAGACAAAGATATTCTCTGACCGGCGCGCACACAAACACCCAACAAAACGGATGGCCACATAGTGTCACATTTTACAGGCAGTTAAAGTTCTAGCAGAAACACAATACAACAACAGAAAGTTTTGGGGGAAACAAATTCAACAACAGTGGACTCAGCAATTCTTACTGGAAGAATTAATGGCAATTCGAAAAGAACAATTAGAAATATTGAAAACAAATGAAGGAAATTTTAAATTTGTACCGCAGAAGGAATTTCAAATTCAATTTCTTTGTTCAAGGATAACCTAAAAAAGTAAGTTTGCTTCAAAACCATGACACTGACGAGAATGCGAAGAATACAAATTTGATTTAAAAAAAAAACAAAAAACAAAACAAAAAACAAAAAAAAACGATCAGATTTCGTTTGAGAAGACTATAAAATTTTTGTCCGGCATTTTCGGCGAAAGAAACAGTTTGCTTTATACCAGATAACAAGTGTTTAAATTAAAAAAAAACGAGAGGACGAGGATTTTGTCAGTTTTGCTGGAAATGTAGACCGACAATGTGAAGGATTTATCCATTGATATGTGCAAATGTTTGGTTTTTGTCCAGGGATTGTCTGCCAGACACAAATGCAGTTTAATGTGATACGTGGGATACTTATTGAATTGACGTTTGATTTAATTTACTAAGCTTTTTGCTTAGATGTAGCACAAGGCCGCATGAATGGGGGCACCCAATGAGAATCGAACTCACTCGTGTAAGTTTGCTAGTCTAACATGCTAACCATTACACCACCCGAGGTGCCCCTAAATTGACGTTTGATACAGACTTTCATCGCCATTGAATATTCTTGAGTCCAATTTTCGTAATATTTAACAAGACACACTTGAAATAATTCAAAATTACTCAACCAGGCTCCTCGGGTAGTGTAATGGTTAACAGGCTAGACACGCAAACCTTTATGAGTGAGTTCAATTCTCATTGGGCGCTCCATTCACGTGGCCTTGTGTTATATCTAAGCAAAAAACTTCGTAAGTTACTACGACACAACAGGGCAAACTGATAAGTTGAAATTTCAACGAGAGTTATCAACCAGAAGAAAAAAGTTGATTCATTATTTTCTAGGCCAAGCACGCATAACTTCCCAGAGAGCCCTTAATTATGGAATACCTATTTTGATTTTATTCATTGCTTGTGCTAAATACGAAGACAGTGGTGGTTTGACTGTTCAGCTCACCAGACAATCGCAGACAAAGAAATTTTTCTTTGCTGAAAGTATAAACTTAGTTGAAAGGAGTGTGAAATATTTCTATTGGAAAATTCAGTTGTGAAGTGAACAATGTATGACTGGTTTATTTCCGATCTAATGTTGGGTGTGGGCTTTTTGAGTGGAATCTGACGTGGGTGTTCCTCCGACTTATTGTTGGGTGGGGTACATACGTAGGCTGCCCTAGATTCACGGACGAGACCCTAATAATACTGGAATTTTAGTCGCCCTGCTAAATAAATAATTGGTGTGTTGGTAGAGCTTAGAATGTATCAACAACATCCGCTACAGAGGAATAAGATTCACAACCCCAAAAGAGGGTCTCTAAACTGTTTCGACGGTGAGGCTCCTGTTTTCGAGCTTTGGAGAGTGTAGAATACTCATTATTGCAATTACTCCTAGGTCTACTCTGACCTGGAGTAATAGTTGATTGATTGCTTGATTAATTTTACCTGCATTGTCAATAGGGAATTTTATGCCAAGTGGTTAAGGAAATCTGTTTATTTTATTCCTTGGAATTCGAGAATCGCGTTCTTTTTTCGTTGTGATTCATATTTTTGTGTAGCTAGCCTTTAAGAGTTTGTTTATATTTTCACGCAGTTCAATCGAATATAGTTCATTTTTAAACAGATCTTTTTGATTTATGGATGGGATTCTAACATGTTCTAAAAAATTAACCAAGTCTATAAGGTCTAATATTCCTATCTAAGTAAGAATCTGAACAAAGTTATATGGTTTCAAGTATTCCTATCAAATACAAATAATCATATGATATCAAATAATTATTTGTATTTGATAACTGTAATTTGTTTGCACACAGATGGTTTCAAGTAACTAATAATAATAATATTTAGTAAACAATTAGAGCTTCAAGTAACTATTCTTAATACAAATAATTTGCACACAGTTAAATGGTTTCAAGTAACTAATAATAATAATCCTTAGTAAACAATTAGAGCTTAAAGTAACTATTCTTAATACAAATAATTTGCACACAGTTAAATGCTTTCAAGTAACTAATAATAATAATCCTTAGTAAACAATTAGAGCTTCAAGTAACTATTCTTAATACAAATAATTTGCACACAGTTAAATGGTTTCAAGTAACTAATAATAATAATCCTTAGTAAACAATTAGAGCTTAAAGTAACTATTCTTAATACAAATAATTTGCACACAGTTAAATGGTTTCAAGTAACTAATAATAATAATCCTTAGTAAACAATTAGAGCTTCAAGTAACTATTCTTAATACAAATAATTTGCACACAGTTAAATGCTTTCAAGTAACTAATAATAATAATCCTTAGTAAACAATTAGAGCTTAAAGTAACTATTCTTAATACAAATAATTTGCACACAGTTATATGGTTTCAAGTAACTAATAATAATAATAATCCTTAGTAAACAATTAGAGCTTCAAGTAACTATTCTTAATACAAATAATTTGCACACAGTTAAATGGTTTCAAGTAACTAATAATAATAATCCTTAGTAAACAATTAGAGCTTAAAGTAACAATTCTTAATACAAATAATTTGCACACAGTTAAATGGTTTCAAGTAACTAATAATAATAATCCTTAGTAAACAATTAGAGCTTCAAGTAACTATTCTTAATACAAATAATTTGCACACAGTTAAATGGTTTTAAGTAACTAATAATAATAATAATCCTTAGTAAACAATTAGAGCTTCAAGTAACTATTCTTAATACAAATAATTTGCACACAGTTAAATGGTTTCAAGTAACTAATAATAATAATAATCCTTAGTAAACAATTAGAGCTTCAAGTAACTATTCTTAATACAAATAATTTGCACTCAGTTAAATGGCTTCAAGTAACTAATAATAATAATCCTTAGTAAACAATTAGAGCTTCAAGTAACTATTCTTAATACAAATAATTTGCACACAGTTAAATGGTTTCAAGTAACTAATAATAATAATCCTTAGTAAACAATTAGAGCTTCAAGTAACCATTCTTAATACAAATAATATATAATTACTTGTATATAATATCAACTTTTCCCACTGAATACGAATAGTTTTTGAACAGATCTATTTGACCCATAGTTCCCATCTATGGGTACCCTAATGGGTTCTACCACTTTAGGTCAGAGTTGACATGGGAGTAATGCCAATGATGGAGTGACTTCACACTCCTTCTCCGTGACCACAACACTAGAGCCAAACAATCACATGGAGTTTATTGTTATATTTAGGACACCCTATTTGTTATTGTACAAAGTTTTTTTTTTCTCCTCGTCTCCCTTCTTACTTTCGCGCCAATGCCACATTAAAACTCCATCCAAAATAAATATGTTAAAAGTAAAGTCACACAGTCGAAAATAGATGATTCAGGGAAAGCCCATAAATCAAATCCAGAATCAAACAATGAAAATAAAAACTACACCAACCGAATTAGTAGCCCTGTCAGCTGGGGTTGTAGAATACACCGACTGCATCTCTGTTGAAGGGTAAGAACACTCCTCTAACGAATGTCCTGTATATGACTTTAAACCATTCTATGTTGAAAAATTAAAACCATTGCTTCATTGCCATTGCTTCCAGGTCAACTCTGACCCCGAATAGTAGCATTGATAGGGTCCTATCCATAGGTATAATAGAACTGTTTGACATTTAAATTGTGTGCAAACAAATTACTTATTCTAAATTGAACTGTTTGAAATAAAATTGTTTGATCATCTAACTATGTTTAAACAAATGACTGATATTTAATTGAATTGTTAGTGATACATAGCAATACTTGGAACCATTTAACTGTGTGCAAATGAATGAGTGATGTTGAATAGAATTATTAGTGTTAAATAGCAATACTTGCAACCACTTCACTGTGACCAAATAAATAATCAATAGTAAATAGAATTATTCGTGTTAGATAGAAATGCTTGACACAATTTTAAAAAATGTTATGAACAAAATGTGTTTACGAATCATATATATATATATATATATATATATATATATATATAAAGAGGAATTGGCATTAAATAATCTACAATGATTGATATGCCATAAAAACTCAACCCAACCAAATCAATTATATTTAATATATATATATATAAAGAGGATTTGGCATTAAATAACCTACAATGGTTGATATGCCATAAAACCCAACCCAACCAAATTTTATATATCTAATATATATATATAAAGAGGATTTTGCATTAAATAACCTACAATGGTTGATATGCCATAAAACCCAACCCAAGCAAATCATATATATTTAATCGATATGTTTCAAGAGAATTTGGCATTAAATAACCAATAATGGTTGATATGCCATAGAACCTAACGAAATTAACCAAATTTGAACGTTTTCCTACAACTTAATATGAATCAGGCTTACCATTTTCAGCAGGAGAACATCTTTTTATATAATTTTAGTCTTTCTAAATCCTATAAATAACAAATAAAAGAGATAAATATTTATAAATATTCATAGATTCATTATTTAAATCCACTCAAAACTTTCGATTTTATTTCCTTTGAGAATCTAACATTCTGTTCCTTCAAGGATGCCTGTGATTTCATCATCACTCAATTAGTTTAAATTCTACGAAAATATTTTGTTTTTATTGATATGCTAATACTACAATTAGTGTCTTACCTTCCTGAATATTTTTATCTGCACACAAGTATACTTTTCCTCTAACGTGGTGCATTCAATAAGTTTCCAGCATTTAGAATTGTCATAGACTCTTGGAAATTCACTATGTTATTGCTATACATCTTATGAGATGACTGACCAATTTGTATGATTTCAGCTTCAAGTGAACAGCTACAGCAGCAATTGGAATATACCCAACTAAAGCCTGATTGTCACAGCTGGTGAATATCAAGAATGTAATCTGGACGTGAGGACACTTTAGAAGAACGATATACAATAAAATTCTGTTTTAAACTTGGAAAAAATACCACAGAAACGTATGGAATGCTTCAGACTGCTTTTCGACCATCTTGCATGGATCAAGCCTCGGTTTTTGAGTGTCATAAGAGATTCAAGAAAGGCAAGGAGTCTGTTAGGGGTGATGAGAGGTGTGGGAGGAGTAAAGAAGTCAATAGACCAGAGTTGATTGGCCAAAGGGTTAGAGTTAGGGTTACTATGTTGAAGTTTTAAGGGAGTTCAGGAAGGGATTCCGTCGGAAGAGTCCAGCACTCTTCAAATCGGGTCAGTGACATTTCTATCAGGACAATGCACCAGTCCACAACTCCATCCTTGTCACAGACTATTTGACCAAGATGGGGATCAAGACAGTTCCTCACCGTCCCTATGGTCCACACCTTGCTCCCTGTGACTTTTGGTTATTCCCAAAGCTCAGAGGCTCTCGTTATGAGACAACTGAGATGAGAGAGGGTGTAACGAAGGTCATTGACACGCTCACAGAAGAGGACTTCGATGGGGCCTTCCAGAAGTTGTTGGAACGGTACAACACGTGCATTGCAGCCAGAGGAGATTACTTCGATGGGGACTAGAGTTTCATGTGTGTACTATCAATAAAAGTGCCCATACGAAAAAAGTCGGGAAACTTATTTGATGATCCGCGTACATAGTGACACGCTCACACACAGATCTTTTACGTCCACCAAATATTTCAACGAAATTTAGACTAAGCAAACAGCTACAGAGAATGCATGAAGTTTTCTTTCTTGAAAAGTAAATATTGAAAAGTATCTATGGTTTAATGACTTTTCTTACAAGAAAAAAACTTTGTAACCTCTCTTTTTCAACAAACTTATCACGTAAAGAAATAAAAATTATTTAATTTGTCGATCTGTGTTTTCTTCAATCATTTACTCGTTTCTCCAACCCACACATTATATGCAGGAGAAAAATTGGTGGAAATGTGGAAAAACCCAAACACTGACGACGTATTCTAAAATGATATTTCGTCTTTATTTTAAAATATTCTTCTTGACTGAGACTGAAGCTTGCCCAGTCGGCTGGGGCTGTAGAATACACCGACTGCTTCTCTGCAGAGGAGTAAGACCCTCCCAACGAGTATCCTGGATATGACACTAAACAATCTGATGGTGAGGTCCAGCAATTCTGGAGCTTTGGGGAATGCGGAGTACTCCTTTATTACCATCACTCCCAGGTCCACCCTGACCCGGAGTGACAGCACCTGATAAGGGTCCTATCTATGGGTTAAATAGAACTAAACTGTGCTTCTTTCACTATACTGATTTTTGCATTTATACTGCGTATTTATGCTAAACTGAATTGTTTAACATTGAACTGTTTTGACATTTAAACTGTTTACTAATGCTAAACTGAATTGCTCGAAATAGAACTGTTTTGACGTTTAAACTGTGTATTCATGCTGAATTGAATTATCTGAAATAAAACTGTTTGACATTTTTTACATTTAACACTGTGTATTGCCCAGTCGGCTTGGGCTATAGAATACACTGACTGCACCTCTGCAGATGGGTAAGACCACCCCAATGAGTGTCCTAGATATGACACTAAACAGTCTGATGTTGAGGTCAAAGTAATGCTTGGGCCTTGGGGAATACGGAGCACCCCGTCATTGCCATTGCTCCCAGGTCCACTCTGGCCCGGCGTGGTAACACCTGATATACCCCTATCTATGGGTTAAATAGAAATAACGGTATACTTATGCTAAACTGAATTGTTTGATTAAACTAAATAGCTTAAAATAGAAATGTTCTTGACAATTAAAACGTACTTACATTTAAACTGTGTGCATATGCTAAACTTAATTATTTGAAATTGAACTGTTTTTGACATTGAAACTGTACTTACACAAAACTGAATTGTTATATATAACTACTTGAATAAACTGAATTGTTTGAAATAGAAATGTTTTTGACAATTAAACTGTGTACTCATACTAAATTGAATTGTTTGAAATAGAATTGATTATTTAAATAAAAATGGATTTGGCGTTAAATAACCTACAAAGGTTGATATGCCATAAAACCAAACCAAATATGTCATATATATATATGCCATAAAACCAAACCCGAGACTGAAGCTGAATTTACCAAAACGGAAATGATAATTGAATGAAACATTGATTTTCTTCAAAATATTCCTCTTGGCTGAGACTGAAGCTGTATTTACCAAGATAGAAATGAACAATGAATAAAACGTTGATTTTCTTCAAAATATTCCTCTTAGCTGAGACTGAAGCTGTATTTACCAAGAGAGAAATGAACAATGAATAAAACGTTGATTTTCTTGAAAATATTCCTCTTGGCTTAGACTGAAGCTGTATTTACCAAGAGAGAAATGAACAATGGATAAAACGTTGATTTTCTCCAAAATATTCCTCTTGGCTTAGACTGAAGCTGTATTTACCAAGAGAGAAATGAACAATGAATAAAACGTTGATTTTCTTCAAAATATTCCTCTTAGCTGAGACTGAAGCTGTATTTACCAAGAGAGAAATGAACAATGGATAAAACATTGATTTTCTTCAAAATATTCCTCTTGGCTGAGACTGAAGCTTTATTTACCAAGAGAGAAATGAACAATGAATAAAACGTTGATTTTCTCCAAAATATTCCTCTTGGCTTAGACTGAAGATGTATTTACCAAGAGAGAAATGAACAATGGATAAAACGTTGATTTTCTTGAAAATATTCCTCTTGGCTTAGACTGAAGCTGTATTTACCAATAGAGAAATGAACAATGAATAAAACGTTGATTTTCTCCAAAATATTCCTCTTGGCTTAGACTGAAGCTGTATTTACCAAGAGAGAAATGAACAATGGATAAAACGTTGATTTTCTTGAAAATATTCCTCTTGGCTTAGACTGAAGCTGTATTTACCAAGAGAGAAATGAACAATGGATAAAACGTTGATTTTCTTGAAAATATTCCTCTTGGCTTAGACTGAAGCTGTATTTACCAAGAGAGAAATGAACAATGGATAAAACGTTGATTTTCTCCAAAATATTCCTCTTGGCTTAGACTGAAGCTGTATTTACCAAGAGAGAAATGAACAATGGATAAAACGTTGATTTTCTTGAAGATATTCCTCTTGGCTGAGACTGAAGCTATATTTACCAAGAGAGAAATGAACAATGAATAAAACGTTGATTTTCTCCAAAATATTCCTCTTGGCTTAGACTGAAGCTGTATTTACCAATAGAGAAATGAACAATGGATAAAACGTTGATTTTCTTCAAAATATTCCTCTTGGCTTAGACTGAAGCTGTATTTACCAAGAGAGAAATGAACAATGAATAAAACGTTGATTTTCTTCAAGAATTTTGAAACTTTAAGGCATTTTTCAGTCTCATGGGATATTTTTTGGTTAACGATACAAAACAAACGATTGAACAAAGAAAAACCGGTTTTGATAAGCAACTGTTGTGTGTTATTCCTTAGTAATTTTAGTGGTCATTAAGCTTTATTGAAGGGCCGCAATTTTGAATTTACGTTCATATTTAGACCTTATCCTTGGATTTAAAAAAATACGCCTCTTCCATAGATGTGTGCGTGAGTAAACAATTCGGAAATGAGAAATTAAAACTAATTTTTTTTAGATGAAAAGAAAATCATAAACACCCACAGATATGCATTCAAAGTAACGTTCTTTTTTCATATAACATCATCAATCAGGTGATGCTATTTTGGAGGGGGCGTTTTGAATACAATCAGGGTGGGGTGTTCGTCTTTGCTTTTGGAGTGATTGCAAATTAAATCCAATTGTACAAGTGTGGAACCAAAGAGAATTTAGACCCCGTGGTGATTAAAGTGGACGAACGCAAGAAACACTGATAAACTACATAGACGTTTATTGAATACTACACTTTTAGGTACCCGCTGGGAGAACAAAGGAGAGTATGGAAACACGAGACGACTGCGTCAACTAGACAAAAATACGCCACATATCCTGGGGAGAAAAATGAGTTAGCACAAACCTTGAATTTTTTCCTGGTTCTAACATGCCTGTCTGCTAGGTTGCGTCTAAGGCCCTTATTTGGAGCACACCCCTCAAAAAAAAAGGGCTCATAAACTTTAGTCTCTTTAGATCTTCGTGACTCGTGTTCAACTGTACGTCTGTACCCTATAACGTCTCGCCGTCAACACGCGAAAGAAAATGCGAGTCGTCTCCTCACTTCCGCTTCGTGTCGGGGGTAGAAACATCCGCTTCCAACAGCTCCGCACAATCATTCAATATTTTGAACCCCCAGGTATTTTTCTAGTCATTTTTAATTACCACGAGTTTCTTGGCCAGGCTGTTCCGAAACTCTCTGCATTATTTATTTATTTATTGACCGGCTCATTGGTCTAGTGGGTAAAGTGGTCGCCAATGGTCCGGGAGACATGGGTTCAATCCCAGGTCGCATCATAACAAAGACTTTAAAAATGATACATGATACCTCCTTGCTTAACACTCAGCAATATAAGGTACGTATCAAGGGTAAAGTGGAGCAACCCAGGGAAAGATATAGTACCCCCTACACGTCAGTGTAGTAGCTATTGAAAAAGGAGCCTTCTGGTCTCCCTCGAGTACAGTCGCCAAATTTACTTTACTTACGTTACACAACCAATAAAGAAATGTCGTTGCAAAATACAGATTAAACGTTTAGCTTGTTTGTTATTTAATGGCATATCAACCTTCTCAGGTTATTTAATGCAAAAGCCATCCTTTTAAAAAGATAGTAGTGGTACTATTTTACCCAGAGTTGGGAATATAAGTAGATTCATGCCTTTCCCAAGAGGATTTGTCTGAAAGTGAACGTAATAGTGCGAGTGGATCTTGAACTCGCGTACTACGATTCCGCAGTCCAGTGCTTTAACCGTTACACCACTGGGATACCAGGCCCACTCTTCCCGGAATGGTAGTACCTGATAGAACCCTATCTATGGGTTGAATATAACTGAACAGCATACTTATGCT
>OY757945.1:48828973-48841473 GCA_963585895.1 Sepioteuthis lessoniana | reverse complement strand
GACAAATATTAATGTCGCTTGTAGGTTCTTTGCCCGTACACCTTCAAGGATTCTGCGGATGGTTAATATTTGTGAGGTCGTGGATCTATTTCTTCGGAAGCCATTTTGGTTTTTTCTAAGTATGTTGTCGATTTTGGGTTCTATTCGGTTTCGTAGTAGGGCATTGTAGATTTTGGCAGCTATGGATGTAAGTGTTATGCCTCGGTAGTTTTTGGCTAATCCGAGGTCCCCCTTTTTAGGGAAGGGGAGTATGCATCCCTTCGTCCATCTATCTATCGGATTTTGATTGTATACTGCGTTGCAGTGTCGGAGTAGTATGTCGTCGAATTGTCTGGTCTTCCATACTTCCAGGGGAATTTCGTCCAGCCCTGCAGCTTTCCTATTTTTAATTTTTCTGAGAACCGAGTCGAGTTCTTCTTGTGTGAACGGTCCAAGTTTAATGTCTAATTGTTTGCTAATTATTCTGGTGATTGGTTCATGCGTTATTTTTGGTGGGTTTCCAAGTAAGTTTTCGAAGTGCTGTTTCCACAGTTTTATTCTTTCTTGTTGGTTTGCTGCTTTAAGTTTTGCTTTGGCTGTGTTCTTTCTTCTGCTCACTTCGTTTATTGCTTGCCAGGCAATTCTAGATTGTCTATCTTCCACCGAGTCTCTAATCTTATCTATCTGATTTTGAATGTATTCTGTCTGTTCCTTTATATATATGCCTGCTAATTGATATTGTGCCGTTTTTAGTTTTAAGGCATTTGTGTTTGTTGGGTTTTTTCGATAGTTTTTGGAGGCTGTTTTCACTAGTGCACGGTTTTCTCTCACCGCTAAAGTTTCCCATGGGACTCTATATTTAGTTTTAATTTTTGTTGGAATGTATTTTGCTGCTGTCTCGAGGTGTGCATTGACGAAATTTTCGTATTCGTCGTTTGGTGTACTTTTTTCCGTCTTTTCTTGTAGTGTTTCGAATCTGTTTCTTAATTCTAATACGTATTTATCTCTTACATCTTTGTTGTTTAATAGGGCCCAGTCATAGTGTTTGGTGGTCGCTGTTCGTTTGTCGTTTTTTCGTAGGCTTAACCGTATTTTCGCCGTGACTATTCGGTGATCGGTGGACACACCCTCAAAAGAGGAGTATGCCTCGCAATTCAATGCACTATTCTTCCATTTCTTGTTTATAAGGACGTAGTCTATCTGAGCTTTAGTATTGTTTGCGTACGTGTATGTCCATAGTTTGCCCTCTCTTTTTTGGTAGTTTGTATTGAGGCATGCTAATCTATTTTCTATCATGAAATCTGTTAGATGTTGCCCATTTCTATTTGACGTGTTGTGGAGGCTGTATTTGTTGTTTCCGTTTTTCCCGATTTGTGCATTCATGTCTCCGCCAAGGAAATTTTATATATATATATATATATATATATATATATATATATATATAAAGACCAGAGCATTTTATATATATATATATATATATATATATATATATTCAAAGACAAGAGCATTATATATATATATATATATATATATATATATATATATATATAAAGACCAGAGCATTTGTTTTTCCTGTCTGGTAGACAAATGACATTCAGTTCCTGTATTCAGATGTATCAATTTTTGACTTCTTTTTCCTTTTCTCTTCATTTTTATATAATAGCAAACAAACTTTAAACCCAAATGAAATAGAAAATGAAAAATAAAGGAATGAATGAATTTAGGGAGAGAAAAATATCAACTAAAAATGTTTTATAAATTTGGTGTACTGATACGAAAACAGGCGGACTCTGTTTTACAGGTACGAACGTTTATTAACTTCTGTCTTTGGTTTTTCGACTCGAGGAGAGAGACACAATTCTGAAACGTCTTTCGTAATCATACAATGCTAACCCCACCCGCAAACGTTCGGCACATCCCGTGGTGTGTCAGATCTCTGTCGGTAGAGATCTGAAAAACTCAAGTACATCTTCAACGGCCCAAATCCAACTCAATGGAAGAGAGCTCAGTTCTCTGCCTCCATGGTCCAGTCTCAACCCTGAACTGATGAATATTTAAAAACCTCAAATTATCAGCGCATCTCTTCTGGGCAAGACGTCTTCCACACTCCAGCCCCATTTCCTGTCTGGGGTTTATTATGACAATAGTGATTGTCATATCCTTTGCGCACGAGCGTAAAACTGCACCCAATGACTATGCACCTGCACTCTTAATTCGAATCGTTTAAAGCCCAACCACACTGAATGATAAAATATAATTAACGAAAATGATTAATATAAAAAGATAATTTCTTAATTATATCACATAAACAACTTATGGACGCTAACTAAACGGCTGAAGAAGAAGCTTGACGGCAATTATACAAGAATGTTGAAAGCAATATTGAACAAATCCTGGTGTCAACACCCCACAAGACACCAACTATACGGCCACTTGCCTCCCATCACGAAAACTATACAAGTTAGATGAACCAGACACGCAGGACACTGCTGGAGAAGCAAGGACGAACTCATCAGTGATGTACTCCTATGGATTCCTGCATATGGCCAAGCAAAAGCAGGATGACCAGCTCGAACATACATACAGCAGCTATGTGAGGATACGGGATGTAACCCTGAAGACCTGCCAAAAGCGATGAATGATAGGGAGAAGTGGCGAGAGAGGGTCAGGGATAATTTTCATACCAAAGTTTTTATACTATTCAATATAATTTTATACTATTTGTTTATAGATTATACACACGCACACACACACATATATATATATATATATATAAACAAATAGTTTGTAGGTAACATTTTTAAACCATCCAGAGCTCATAGTTTCAAGTATGATTATTTGACCCACTGATGGGATCCCAATATGTACAACTACTTAGGGTCAGAGTGTACCGGGAAGAATTGGAAATGAAGGAGAACTCTACGTTCCTTAAAGGTCCAGGATAGGAGCCTCGCCATTCGATGTAGTTTGTATCATATCCATGGAAGCTGGTCTTACCTTTCTGAAGTTATGCAGCCAGTATATTCTACAGCGCCAGCTGAAAAGTCTTGTTAGATTTTGCTTCAAATTTTGAAGTGTTCTGAAGTTTTATTTTAACGGGTATATACATTAAGGCTGTTTTGTTGTATTGAAACAGTTCAGTGTGGTTTGATACATAAGTCTCTTCAAGCTGGGATCGAAACCCGCTTAACTTTACATCAGATCGATAACATACCTCTCTGCCATCGGTGATCAAACATATATATTTTCCTATCCGTTTTCTAGACGTTGTTTTATATGGTTTGTTTTGGAGGTGACTGCAGATTTTTGTAGTCTTGGGGATGTTTTGCAATGTATGGGTTTGATTCGGGTGGCTTGGGAAAAATCAAATGTGTGTTTGAGCTCTAACATGCGGGAGAAAAGGACATTTCGATTGTCATTTGTTTTGATTTGTTTGTGTTGGTAAATTCTTTTCTCTAGATTGTGTTGGGTTTCGCCGATGTAATGTTTGTTGCAATCTTTGCATGGCATGGAGTATATGCCTGTGTGAAAGGTGGTTTCGTTGTTGGTCCGTTTTGTGATGTTTGTGAGGTTTTTAATGGTTTAAAAAAAGAAAAAGAAAAAATCACTTCCTTGGTGTCGTTATAAATTTATTTCTGGTCGTGATGACCATCATCAGGTGTGCTTGAAAAAAAATTGGGGGCTGTTCTTATATTGCTTCAGGCGAGAATGGGATTTGAAAAAAATTCTTAAATTTTTCATTAAAATAATTTTTTAATTGAAATAATTTTTTAATATATTTCTTATATTTTTTAATCCAGAAAAATTTTTTTACGGTGGAGATATATCTATTATTATTTTTTATTTATACAATGTTTGTAAAATCCTATAAAAAAAGATCGTTACCCCTAATTCGAATACTCCTGAAAATTAAAAAAGTAAAAAATTCTGGAAAAGTTAAATAATTGTATACGACTTATTTAAAATTATACATAAAATCTGCATTCATACTTCCATTGAAATTATTGTTTTATAAATATTAGATAATATAATTGGTGTTATCAGGAAATTATAACTCAATGCTGATATTGATTTACAAAAATTAATACTAATTATTAAAATTATCGTAAAAATTCATGTTATTTATATCAGGAAGAATGTTAAGTCAATCGTAATAAGCAGAGAATTAATATGTAATTCATATATCGAATGTTAAGTTAATCGTAATAAGTATAGAATTTACATTCCAATATTTTAAAATGGCAGTGATGCCACTTGTTCCCGAAACAAAGATGGCGGACGTCGGTAAACTAATCAGTCTCGGGAACCTATTGGTCAGGAAAGTCACGTGGTTAGTGCTCACAACTACGTCCGCAACTTTGATTTTGTCCCGCGCATTTGGAGCCGACTACATGACAAGGATTGCCTATATATACTCTCGTCTTCCAATAACTCACCCTCTCCATTGCGACTTACAGAGACAACACACTCTCTTTCACATTTTCACTTACAGAGGCAGCACACTCACTCTCGCTTACATTTTGACTTCTAGCAGTCAACCCCCACGAAAACATTCTTCAACCTTTTTCTTTCTTGTTCTGCCTTTTTGGTTAGACTTCTTCCAGCCTCAAACACAGCCTCAGAAATTTCGTCAAACCCCGAAAGTGACAAACAACCAACATGGGAGAAGACATGTTCCTCCTTAGACACGTTGCTATATTTCTATATATCGATTTATTATATGAAATACGTAGTCCACATACATTTTATAATCTACAGGACACTTTTGATATTCAGTCTTTTTCCATAATATCCGTGTTAGTTAAACACATCATCATCATCATCATGTCATGCTGGTAGCACGGATATCCCTGACCCTCTCTCGCCACTTTTCGCTATCGTTCATCGCCTCTGGCAGGTCTTCTGGACTCCATCCCGTATCCTCACATAGTTGCTGAATGTATGTTCGTGCTGGTCGTCCTGCTTTTGCTTGGCCATGTGTGGGGGTCCATAAGAGTACATCACTTATGAGTTCGTCCCTGCTTCTCCAGCAGTGTCCTGCGTATTATATTAGAATATTTGTAATGTTTTCTTTTTCATGTATTTGTTGATATATAAATTTAATTTAGTTAGTATTTATTTGTTTAGAATGTTCTTTTTTCCGCGTCGTCTTAATGAGTCGACATAAATTGTGGGAAGAAAATATCAATATATCCACCAAACATACAACCACATGTTATTTGTCTTTCTCTCTCTATGTATATATGTTTGTATGGTGTGTCATAGTATGTGTGTGTTTGCATATATATATATATATATATATTCTAATATATGTGTTATAGTGTGTGTGTGTATATATATATATACATATATAAGTAAAGTACATGGATATATATATAAATGTATATTGTTAAATATGTTAAGTATACATATATATATATATATATATATATATATATTATCCAACAAATTGGATATTTTTAACTCCTGGTTTGACTTCACCATTTTAGTTCTTGTCCTGACGACAGGATCTCAACTCCTGCTTTGAATTCAACATTTTAATTCCTGTCCTGACGACAGCATTTCAACTCCTGCTTTGACTTCAGCATTTTAATTCCTGTCCTGACGACAGCATCTCAACTGCTTTGACTTCAGCATTTTAATTCCTGTCCTGACAACAGCATTTCAAATCCTGCTTTGAATTCAACATTTTAATTCCTGTCCTGATGACAGCATCTCAACTCCTGCTTTGACTTCAGCATTTTAATTCCTGTCCTGACAACAGCATTTCAACTCCTGCTTTGACTTCAGCATTTTAATTCCTGTCCTGACAACAGCAACTCAACTCCTGCTTTGACTTCAACATTTTAATTCCTGTCCTGACAACAGCATCTCAACTCCTGCTTTGAATTCAACATTTTAATTCCTGTCCTGACAACAGCATCTCAACTCCTGCTTTTACTTCAGCATTTTAATTCCTGTCCTGATGACAGCATCTCAACTCCTGCTTTGACTTCAGCATTTTAATTCCTGTCCTGACAACAGCATCTCAACTCCTGCTTTGACTTCAGCATTTTAATTCCTGTCCTGATGACAGCATCTCAACTCCTGCTTTGACTTCAGCATTTTAATTCCTGTCCTGATGACAGCATCTCAACTCCTGCTTTGACTTCAGCATTTTAATTCCTGTCCTGACAACAGCATTTCAAATCCTGCTTTGAATTCAACATTTTAATTCCTGTCCTGACAACAGCATTTCAACTCCTGCTTTGACTTCAGCATTTTAATTCCTGTCCTGACGACAGCATTTCAACTCCTGCTTTTACTTCAGCATTTTAATTTCTGTCCTGACAACAGCATTTCAACTCCTGCTTTGACTTCAGCATTTTAATTCCTGTCCTGACGACAGCATTTCAACTCCTGCTTTTACTTCAGCATTTTAATTTCTGTCCTGACAACAGCATTTCAAATCCTGCTTTGACTTCAGCATTTTAATTCCTGTCCTGATGACAGCATCTCAACTCCTGCTTTGACTTCAACATTTTAATTCCTGTCCTGACGACAGCATCTCAACTGCTTTGACTTCAGCATTTTAATTCCTGTCCTGACAACAGCATTTCAAATCCTGCTTTGAATTCAACATTTTAATTCCTGTCCTGACAACAGCATTTCAACTCCTGCTTTGACTTCAGCATTTTAATTCCTGCCCTGATGACAGCATCTCAACTGCTTTGACTTCAGCATTTTAATTCCTGTCCTGACGTCAGCATCTCAACTCCTGCTTTGAATTCAACATTTTAATTCCTGTCCTGACGATAACATCTCAACTTCTTTGACTTTGGTATCTTTATTCCTTCGTCAACTCATTTGTTCTTCCTTTCAATATAACAAGAGGCAACAGAACTCTACAACCTCAACTGTTATTTTTGTATAAATGGTATTATCTGCCCCCATTGTTATAATATAAATCACTTAAATAATGGTAGTTAAATATATTAAATGTTAATATATCAAATTTAAATATACCAAATATACATGCCGAAATCCTTTCTGGCATTAAATTTCCATTTTAATATTTTAATATATATATTTTCTCTTCTAAGCAGAAATTACACATACCATGTAATTTATTTGTCGAGGTGGATTTTTAATTATTTTCCAATCTATAAGTGTTAGTCCTAGTTTTCTTAGATCCAAGTAATGCTTAGATAGGGGAGTTTGATATTTTATTGTTGGATTTGTCATCACGACCACAAATAAATTTATAATGACACCAAGGAGGTGATTTTTTCTTTCTATTTTTATATAAAAAGATTATTTAGCTTTGCACGTTGAGTGTTTATGTATTTTCATCCCAAATTAATTATACGTCGTTACCCGTTGGCATTGAGCACTTAAATTGGATTCTCCTACCCCTTCGATTTCTTTCTCAGATTGCATTCATATATATATATATGTATATATATATATATATTCAGTCTTTCGTATCTACGAGTAAGGTGATGTTCGTTGTGGGTTTGTCGTTCATTGTTTAAAATGCAGAGTATTTTTGCTTCAATAAATTCTTTATTACTAACAAAGCTTTGAATTTTTTAAAAACTATATTTTAAAATCGATATTATATTATATCATATTTGTACGCAAGGCAGACCTTTTACATAATGTACTGAGTCATAGATCTGTGAAAAGTTCATTCAGTCGGAAAAAAATGTTTGATGCATACAAACCTGTCTGTTTAAATAAAAACAGGTTTCTAACTATATATATATATATATATATATATATATATATATATATATATATACACATAAAAGAAGAAAATCTATTTATTACAGCAGACCCTATATTTTTTAAAATGTTACATCTACATCTTCAGACAAAGAAATTATGAGAAATTTTGAATGAAAATTTAGAAAAACCCACAAAATCCCGACTACCTTATCTCCCTAACCCAAATTTCATCACTTTTTTTTAAACAAATGGTCGGGTGTTTACATAAAAAAATGGATTAGATTTGGTTTAAGAAGATAGTGTGTCCGCAATTTTGTGGGTTTTCCTAAATTTTCATGAGAAATTTCTCATTATTTCTTTGTCGGGAGATGCAGATCTTACATTTTAAAAATTACAGAATCTGCTGAAATAAATATCATTACAAAAAATGAGTAATTTTCAAAATTCTTTTTTATATGGATTATTTAATGTAGCCTTGAAGACCAACCGGGAGCGATGGACGATAGAGACGGGTGGCGGGAATGGGTCAGGGAGATCCGTGCTGCTAGCGCGACATGATGATGATGATTTCAATTTTTTATTATTTTATATTGAGCTATTGGCCTAATGAGTACAATGTTCGCCAATGGTTCGAGAGACCGGGTTTCAATCCCGGGTCAAATCATACCAAAGACTCAAAAATGGTACTTGATGCTGCCTTGCTTAACACCCAGTATTATAAGGTAGGGATCAAGGGTAAAGTGAAGCAAAGCAAGGAATGGAGTAGCGTCCTCCCCTACACCTTGGTGTAGTAGCTATTGAAAAGGGAGCATTCGGTCACCCTCGACTAAGGTCACCAACTTGACTTAGTTACAATGAACTCTCAATTGGATTTTTAATTACGTGGATATGAAAGAAAGAAAATCCCAAAATTGAACCGTTCTTACTACCGACTGACTTGGTGTTGGATGATATAAGGATATCTATCAATCTATCTATCAATATGAAGGTGTATTTCAGACCTGACCGATAAAATGAAACGCAGTTTCTTCCAAGCAGCGGTCGTGTCGATACTGCTGTATGGATGCACAACATGGACGCTAACTAAACGGATGGAGAAAAAGCTTGATGGCAACTACATAAGAATGCTGCGAGCAATATTGAACAAGTCCTGGAAGCAACACCCTACAAAGCAGAAGCTACACGGCCACCCATCACGAAAACTATCAAAGCTAGATGAACCAGACATGCAGGACACTGCTAGAGATGTAGGGACGAGCTCATAAGTGATATAGTCCTGTGGATCCCTTCACATGGCCGAGCAAAAGCAGGGTGACCAACTTGAACCTACATACAGCAGCTCTGTGTGGATACGGGTTGTAGCCCCGAGGATCTGCCAGAAGCGATGAACGATAGGGAGGAGTGGCGAGAGAGTGGCGGCATGACATCCAAATTAGACAAACCAGACATGCAGGACACTGCTGAAGAAATAGAGATGAGCTCATAAGTGATGTAATCCTGTGGACCCCTTCACATGGCCGAGCAAAGGCAGGGCGACCAGCTCGAACCTATATACAGCAGCTCAGTGTGGATACCGGGTGTAGTCCTGAGGACCTGTCGGACCTGCCGGATGCGATGAATGATTGGGAGGGGTGGCGAGAGAGGGTCAGGGATATCCGTGCTGATTGCACGACAAGATGATGAGGATGATTTATAAGTTACCTGATTCATTAACCGAATTCTAATTTGTTGAATAAATGGGGGATTTGGGGTTAAGGACATTTATAAAGAAGGTTTGATTTAATGGTATTTCAACCTTTGTGGGTTATCTAATACCAAAATAAACTATTCTTGAAGAAGAACAGCAGTGATACTATTTAACCCATGCGTGGTGGTGGGGATGAGGACGTTCGTACTTTTTCCAAGGAGCATTAGTCAAAAAGTGAGTTGGAACTCGTTTACCATTGAGGCTGCAGTCCTATGTTTTTGTCATTGTGCCACGCGAACTCCAGTTAAGAAAGGAGATTATGTTGAAAATATTTATTAAGTAATTTAAATACTAATGCGGAGGTGGGTGGTCTTACCCCTTTGAGAGAAATACAGTTGGTTTATTCTACAGCCACAAACGACTGGGCTGAAACCTAATCCTGGAGTTTGGTTGGTTGGTTGGTTGGGTTTTGTGGCATATCAACCTTTGTAGGTTATTTAACGCCAAATCCATTTTTATGTAAATAATCTGTTCTATTTCAAACAATTCAGTTTAGCATAAGTACACAGTTTAATGGTCAAAAACATTTCTATTTCAAACTATTCAAGCAGTTATATGTAACCATTCAGCTAAGTGTAAATATAGTTTTAATGTCGAAAAACTTCTATTTCAAATAATTCAGTTAAGCATAAGCACGCAGTTTAGATTTAAGTACGGTTTAATTGTCAAAAACATTTCTATTTCAAGCAATTCAGTTTAGTCAAACAATTCATTTTAGCATAAGTGGGCTGTTAGTTCTATTTAACCCATAGATAGGGCCCTATCAGGTGCTACCACTCCGGGCCAGAGTGAACCTGAGAGCGATAGCAATGAAGGGGTACTCTGCATTCCCCAAAGCTCCAGCATTGCTGGAACCTCACCATTAGATTGTTTAGTGTCATATCCAGGACACTCGTTGGGGGGGCTTACCCCTTTTGCCGAGGTGCAGTCGGTGTATTCTACAGCCCCAGCTGACTGGGCAAGAAGTCCGTTGAGTTCTCCCCACCCCTATATATATATATATATATATATATTGATGATTCTATCATTTTTTTAAGGAACTTATCAATCCGGTATTCGGTCCCTCATTGGACCTCTGGTTATCGCCCTGATTCTTGGATTGGGGCCACAGACAGTCGGTGGAAAATTAAGCAAGTATACATGTGATGCGTCAAAAAGCAAAGCTGTCATTCAACCATCAGCTCAAGCCTTCCTTATAGGAATGTTTTCATTTCACGAGAAAGGAGATAATTATAATGGATGTGGACAGTCCCGAACAGGTAAGTAACAACTGAAAAGGATATTGTTTATATTTATGTCATCATCATCATCATCATATCGTGCTGGCAGCACGGATATCCCTGACCCTCTCTCGCCACTCCTCCCTATCGTTCATCGCCCTAGGTAGGTCTTCAGGACAACAACCTGTATCCTCACATAGCTGCTGAATGTACGTTCGTGCTGGTCGTCCTGCCTTTGCGCGGCCGTGTGTGGGGATCCATAAGAGTACATCTCTTATGAGTTCATCTCTGCTTCTCCAGCAATGTCCTGCATGTCTGGTTCGCCTAACTTGAATAGTTTTCGTGATAGGGGGCAGGTGGCCGTACAGTTGGTGTCTTGTGGGGTGGTGCTGCCAGGACTTGTTCAGGATTGCACGCAGCATTCTTTATGTACACAAGCAAAATTTATTGAGTAGATCTCTATCTGTTAATGTAACGTTTATACGTTTAATGTCGGAGTTAAATAAAGGCAAATTTGGGTACAATTACACAAAATGAGTTGATTAGACATTTTAGATAACATTAAGTGGGGGATCAGTTTAGGAGTGAAATAATAACAAAACTGAACCCTATTAGCCAGAAAGGGTTGATTAGACTTTTTAGACAACATTAAGTGGGGGATCAGTTTAGGAGTTAAATAATAACAAAACTGAACCCTATTAGCCAGAAAGGGTTGATTAGACTTTTTAGACAACATTAAGTGGGGGATCAGTTTAGGAGTGAAATAATAACAAAACTGAACCCTATTAGCCAGAAAGGGTTGATTAGACTTTTTAGACAACATTAAGTGGGGGATCAGTTTAGGAGTGAAATAATAACAAAACTGAACCCTATTAGCCAGAAAGGGTTGATTAGACTTTTTAGACAACATTAAGTGGGGGATCAGTTTAGGAGTTAAATAATAAAACTGAACCCTTTTGGCCAGAAAGAGTTGATTAGACCTTTTAGACAACATTAAGTGGGGGATCAGTTTAGGAGTTAAATAATAAAACTGAATCCTTTTGGCCAGAAAGAGTTGATTAGACCTTTTAGACAACATTAAGTGGGGGATCAGTTTAGGAGTTAAATAGGGCAAAAATAATTTGGGGTTTGAAGCATTTTATTTCTAAATGTTTTTATTGACAGACATACATTAAAATATCTCGCTCGGCAAGCAAACTCTTTTATATGGCGTTTTGATCCTCGACCGTGATAACTCTACAAAAAAATGTCTCCCCAGTATGACACTAAAGTGTATCTGGTGATGAGGTTACAATAGCTGAGGGGGTATCCTCGTGGTGTAATGGTTAAAGCGATGGACTGCGGAATCGTAGTAAGCGAGTTCGAACTCCAGTCGTGCTATTACGTTCACTTTCGGGCAAATACCCTTGGGAAAGGTATGAACCTCCTTATCCTCCCAGCTATGGGTTAAATAGTACCACTACTGTTCTTCTAGAAGAATGGCCTTGGCATTAAATAACGTTCAAAGGTTGATATGCCATCAATCAAAGAAGCCAAACCAACCTAAAGCAAGCATTCTATTGATACTCTCTCTCTCTCTCTCTCCCTCACTCTCTCTCTCTCTCAATATTTATATATTGTTACGGACCGGATGGTCGTCAGAAAAAATGTGGATAAAGTTCCAGTTTAATCATGAGGTTTCCGATTATTTTATGACTTCTTATCCTGGACCCTGTCTGCAATTACAAATATTGATCAAATGGGTCTATAATATTTAAGTATAAATATCGCTAACCTAAATATTTTTTCAACAATTCCTGGAATCATCCGTGACACGTTAAAAATAAAAAAATGAGGCGAGAATT
>OY757945.1:48768973-48823973 GCA_963585895.1 Sepioteuthis lessoniana | reverse complement strand
AGCCTATGTAAATAATATTTACCACGGAATGAAACACATGGACAAAGAAGAAGATCATAATGAAAAAAAATGTGTATGGACTTACTCTATCTATCTATCTATCTTTCTATCTATTCACGCTTATCTATAGAACTTAGTATATCTATCTATCTATCTATCTATCTATCTATCTATCTATCGATAGATCGATAGATAGATAAATAGATAGATATGAATAATTATAGACGGAGTGAAATGAACAATCTGAGATAGATAGATAGATAGATAGATAGATAGATAGAATCAGACTGAGAGAGACATATAGATAATAAGATATGTATCTATGTATCGATCGATAGATAGATAGATAGATATGAACAGATTAGAAAAGAGAAAGAGACAGACAGACAGATGTTATATAGTGAATATTTCAGTTGGAACTTTAAACTATTTTATCAATTTTATTGTTAAATGATAAACAATAAAAGAGAAAGAGTACACTTCAAAGATTTTTTTCGGGATTATCCTTAAGATATAATCCGTAGATAGATAGATAGATAGATAGATATCTCAGTATCTATATGATAGATAGATGGATAGAAAGATATGAATAGATAAGAATAGAGAGATAGACAGACATACAGACAAAAGGATAGATAGATAGATAGATATAAACAAACTGAGAGAAACATAGATACTGAGATATCTATCTATCTATCTATATAAGTATTTTGTAATTTGCTTGAAGCATTGCACAAATTATTTTATTTTATAGTATTGAATAAATTTAGAGGGCTATTCCTATGCGAAAAAATAATTTCAATAGCCCTCTAAATTAATTCAATACTATATATATATATATATATATATATATGATAACTGTTGGTTGTCACTATCTTACTTCGTAGTTTTGTGGCAGACCAAATGCAGTATAATTTGGAGAGTGCTCAATATCTGTGATAGAGCTATTATATGAAACCCGTAGTCGCAGACAAGCTTCCATGTTATTAAATATATATGAAAACTAATATATATTTACTTATTATATTTACATACATACATACATACGTAGATGTATATGTGAATGTATCTCTATATGTAGTATGCAATTTACACACACACACACGCACACACACAGACACATACAGACACATACAGATATATATATATCATCATGTCGTGCGGCTAGCATGGATATCCCTGACCCTCTCTCTCCACGTCTCCCTATCATTCATCGCCTCCAGCAGGTCTCCAGGGTTACATCCCGCATCATCACCTAGAACGAAATATTCCCATGGGAAACGGAAGGGGTTAGAGAAAAACGTGCACTTGTGAAAACTGCCTCCAAAAGCTACCGGAAGAACCCAACAATTGCAAATGCCCGAATACTAAAAAAGGCACAATATCAATTAGCAGGCATATATATATATATATATATATATATATATGGTTGATTATTTAAAAAAATGAATGTCTTTCTTCATTATTATGTTGCAGACAATCTCCATTTAATTGTACTATATATATATTTATATATATAATCTTATATGAGCGAGAGTAGGGTTAAAAAATGAGACTGAAGCGGTATTTTCTAAGACAAAAGTAAAAAATGAATAAATAATTTCATGAAAATAATCCCTCTAGGTTCAACATACTCCACTGAGTTTTCTATTGGTCAAAGTGTCTATGAAACTCTTTTTTTCTATAGTGTTAAGCTACACATTGTATTTCTTTAAATATCCAACCATGTCCTTACATCTTTTACCCTTAAGATTAATCTTCAGTTTAGGGAACCAGAAAAGGTCAGACACAGCTAGATTTAGTAAGAAGGGAGGTTGTTGCTCTTGCACTATCCCGTGTTTCATCAAAAAACATCATTAACAAATAAAAACATATATATCTCTGGAGGAGACACTATGTATAATTTGATTGGTTGGTTGGTTGGTTGGTTGGCTTTTATGGCATATCAACCTTTCTCGATAACATCAACCTTCCTGGTAAATTCTAAGACTATATGTACTCAAACTATGTGATATGTCGGATTTTTTCCAATGTGTCACAAACCAGTACTATATTTGTGTTATATTATTATTTGAATTGGTCCGGGAGACCGGGGTTCAATCCCAGGTCGAGTCATACCAAAGATTAAAAAAATGGTACTTGATGCCACCTTGCTTAGCACTCAGCACTATAAGTTGAAGATGAAGGGTAGAGTGGAGCAATTCTGGGAATGGAATAGCGTCCTCCCCTACACCTCGGTGTAGTAGCTATTGAAAAGGGAGCCTTCGGGTTGCCCTCAACTAAGATCGCCAACTTACTTACTAAAAAAGGACACCTACGCATAATTTTCTTTGATGGAAAGATAGTTTGATTTGGTTTCTTTGTTTAATGACATATCAACCTTCATAGGTTATTTAATGCCAAAGCCATTTTTGTAAAAAGACATGACTGAAGGGATAAACAAGTACATGCCTTTTTCGAGGGGCTTTAGTCCAAAATTGAATGTAATAATGCAACTGGAGTTTGAACTCACTTACTAGGGTGTTGCGGTTCGGTTGGTTGGTTGGGTTTTATGGCATATCAACCATTGTAGGTTATTTAATGCCAAATCCATTTTTATGTAAATAATCAATTCTATTTCAAACAATTCAATTTAGCATGAGTACACAGTTTAACTGTTAAAAACATTTCTATTTCAAACTATTCAGTTTATTCGAACAGTTCTAATTAAGCTAATTCAGATTAGTATATCTACAGATTTTGTTTACACACAATTGAATGTCGGGCCAGAGTGGACCTAGTAGCAATGGCAATGAAGGGGTGCTCTGTGTTCCCCAAAGCCCCAGCATTATTGGTACCTCACCATCAGATTGTTTAGTGTCATATCCAAGACACTCATTGGGGTGTTACCCCTCTGCAGAGGTGCTGTCAGTATATTCTACAGCCCAAACTGACTGGGCAAACTATGTATAAGGAATGATCAAAAAGCATCGGAACTGGCTTTATATATATATATATATATATATATATATATACGAGGATCATTAAATAAGTTTCCAAACTTTTTACGTATGGGCACTTTTATTGAGAGTACACACATGAAACTCTAGTCCCTTTCGAAGTAATCTCCTCTGGCTGCAATGCATTTGTTGTACTGTTCCAACAACTTCTGGAAGGCTCCATGGACGTCCTCTTATGTGAGCGTGTCAATGACCTTCGACACAGCCTCTTTCATCTTCTCATGTGTCTCATAACGACAGCCTCTGAGCTTAGGGAATAACCAAAAGTCACAGGGAGCAAGGTCTCGACTATAGGGAGGGATTAGGATCTGTCTTGATACCCATCTTGGTCAAATAGTCTGTGACAAGGATGGAGTTGTGCACTGGTGCATTGTCCTAGTGGAAATGCCACTGAGCCGATTTGAAGAGTGCTAGCCTCTTCCGACAGAATCTCTTCTTGAACTCCCTTAAGACATAGTAACCCTAACCTTGACCCTAACCGTTTGGCCAATCAACTCTGGTGTATTGACTTCCTTACTCCTCCCACACCTCTCATTATCCCTCACAGACTCCCTGGCTTCCTTGAATCTCTTAAGCCACTCAAAAGCTGATGCTCGATTCATGCAAGGTGGTTGAAAAGCAGTCTGAAGCATTCCATACGTTTCTGTGGCATTTTTTCCAAGTTTAAAACAGAATTTTTTTGCATATTGTTCTTCTCAAGTGTCCTCACGTCCAGACTGCATTTTTGAAATTCACCAGTTGTGACAATCAGGCTTTAGTTGGATGTATTCCAATTACTGCTGAAGCTGTTCATTTGAACCTGAAATCATAAAAATTGGTCTGTCATCTCATAAGATATATAGCAATAATATAGTGAATTTTCAAGTCTACGACAATTTCAAATGCCTGTACAAAAAAAGTGTGGAAACCTATTGAAGCAACTACGTATATATATATATATATATATATATATATATATATATATATATATGTGTGGTGCCTTCCATACGTTTCCAGACTAATTAATTTGAAAAAGTTATATATATATATATATATATATATCTTTTTCAAATTAATTGACACTGACACATATAAACAAATTCTTTACAACAGTCTATACATCTATAAGATGCTCAGCAGTGGACATGTCCTTGATTAAATTTAGAAATGTTTAACACTGTCTATCTGGCGTGCTCTGCTGGAATCTACACATTTTTTATTTGTTCAGAACTGGTTCTTACGGGAATGTTTATGAAATATTTTCCTCATAAAAAACAATTCATGTTTTTATAAAGTTTTGAATAAAACAGCCATTATCTGAAGAGTTTTAAATGTTCTTAAAAAGCATATATATATATATATATATATATATATATAACTTTAAAACAAATCCCCTTGCGGACACATTTTATTTTGAGGCATGTATATATATATATATATGTATGTATATTTAGGCAACATTTCTTCGTTAACGCAAATTTCATTAAACATAATAGACATCTTATGTCTACATATTTTCTTCTGGATCCGTTCGAATTCCCGTATTACTTTTATTGTATTCGGGGGGAATTGATTTATGTATTGTCCATAGTTGTATGTATCCCTAGTACTTTCTTTAGCTACTGGCACTAATTATAGAATTCCATTTAAAAGCAAACGCCATAATCTTCAACGGCAAAGACGCCTTTACACAGTAGTAATATGCTAAAACAAAAGTTACATCACTTTTTTAATTGATCCTCCCCTGATGATGGCCCAAAGTCGGGCAGAAAGTACTAGGGATACATACAACTATGGGCAATACATAAATCAATTCCCCCCGAATACGATAAAAGTAATACGGGAATTCGAACCGATCCAGAAGAAAATATGTAGACATAAAATGTCTATTTTGTTTAATGAAATCTGCATACATATATATATATATATATATATATATATATATGATTGATTGATTCATTGCATCAACCAGTCAAGGGTTATTCTATGCATAAATGTAAGTAAAATACATTTATTGTACATTTCTATTTACATTTTTTGTGTTGTTGTTTCTTAAAAGATTAGTTTACATTTCAAACGGGAATATTGGTCTAATGAATAGAGTGCTTGTCAATGGTCTGGGAGACCAGGGTTCAATCCCAGGTCAAGTCATACCAAAGACTCAAAAAGTGGTACTTGATGCCACTTTGCATGACACTCAGCATTATAAGGTATGGAGCAATCCAGGGAAAGGAGTAACGCCCTCTCCTACGCCTCGGCAAAGTAGCTATTAAAAAGGAAGCCTTCGGGTCACCCTTGACTAAGTGTGCCAACTTTACTTTTTTTAAAGTTATATGATATCCAGTATTCCTATCAGATACTTGCCCAGTCGGTTGGGGCTCTGCAGTGGAGTAAGACTCCCCAACGAGTGTCCTGGATATGACACTAAGCAATCTGATAGTAAGGCTCCATTAATGCTGCAGCTTTGGGGAATGCAGAGTACCACTTCATTGCCTTCACTCCCAGGTCCACTCTGGCATGGAGGGGTAGCACCTGATAGGGTCCTATATATGGGTCAAATAGAACTAAACTGTATACTTATGCTAAACTAAAAAGCTTGAAATAGGACTGTTTTGACATTGAAACTGTGTACTTATGTTAAACTGAATTGTTTGAAATAGAACTGTTTTGACCTTTAACAAAAACTATACTTATGCAAAACTAAATTGTCTGAAATTTAATTCGGCATTAAATGACCTGAAAAAGGTTGATACCCCATGAAACAAAACAAGCAACCAACCTATCTAATACAAATAATTTGCACATAGTTTTATGGTTTCAAGTATTCCTATCTAATGCAAATAATTTTCAAACAGTTTTATAGTTTCAAGCCTTCCTTTCTAATACATATCTATATGGTTTGAAGTAACTAATTCTATTTAATTATAGTCCACTGTTTGCACACTGTTGCATGGTTTCAAGTATTCCTATCAAATACTAATAATTATATGGTTTCAAATAATTATTTCTATTTAGTAATTGTTGTGTGGTTTCAAGTAACTAATAATAATCCTGAGTAAACAATTAGAGCTTCAAGTAACTATTCTTCATACAAATAATTTGCACACAGTTAAATGGTTTCAAGTAACTAATAATAATAATCCTTAGTAAACAATTAGAGCTTCAAGTAACTATTCTTAATACAAATAATTTGCACACAGTTAAATGGTTTCAAGTAACTAATAATAATAATCCTTAGTAAACAATTAGAGCTTCAAGTAACTATTCTTAATACAAATAATTTTCACACAGTTAAATGGTTTCAAGTAACTAATAATAATAATCCTTAGTAAACAATTAGAGCTTCAAGTAACTATTCTTAATGCAAATAATTTACAGTTATGTAATATAAAGTATTCCAATCAAATACAAATAATTTTTACACCGATCTATTTGACCCATTGATGAGACCTAAACATGTAGTACATTTCCAAGTCCAAGAGTAATTGCGATGAAGGAGTACACTACATTCAATTGATATTAAGAACAGGAGCCTCACTATCAGATTTGTTTTTTTAACATCTCCAAGATACTCTATTTTGATGGAAACTTACTTCTCTTCAGGGAATACGGTCAACATATTCTTTGCTCACCAATAGTATATATATATATATATATATATATATGTATATATGTTAGCTGACCATTGTCAAAGGAGACCTGAGGGCTCCTTTTTCAATTGCTACTACTCTGAGGCGTATGAGTAGGCACTACTCCTTTCCCTGGATTGGTCCACTTACCCTTAATCGAACCTTATGATGCTGTGTAAAGCAAGGAGGCATCAAGTACCAATTTTTGAGTTTTTAATATTGCTTGACCTGTGACGGAACCCTGGTCTTCAGGGCCATTGGTGAACAATCTATCTATCTATATATCTGTATTAAAGTTATCTTTCTGCTGTGCCCAGACTGTTACTTGGGATGTCATATATAGCCCACAGATCAGCTAGAAAAACTTATCTAAGTTGAAAGAATTGATGACATGTTATGATAATGTCCATGTGACAAAAATTTATTTGGTGATTTAAAAAAAAATTGAACCAGTCAAAATGTTTAAAACCCAGACTGCAAAATTCAATGATAATCGTATCTGCTTGCGGACTTGTTGATCTCATATTATAAGTGAGTTGGATTCTCACGGGGTACGTCATGCTTTTTATCTTGTTCTCTACTAAGCTAGATTAAATAACTGACTGACTTTGATATACTGTTCGTGGATATACGATTTGTGTGTGTATATATTAACCTATTTATAGATGTTTTGTTATTATCTATAGATAGATACAGTGTTCCCCACATGTGGTGGATTTGTTCCCATACCTCAAGGAGATGTATCAACAAGACTGCATTTGTATTGAGTTACTTCACATCAAAAAAAAAAAATGGATATCCTGAATATGTTTTACATTTTGGGTAATCAATGTGTTTTCTTAATATTTGAAATGAAGTAGTCTTACAATTCATGTTATTTGATATACATACATATCCCCAATATATATATATATATATATATATATATATATAGTTATATATATACATATATATAGTGTGTGTGTGTACACACATATATATATACATATGTATATATATATATATAAATATGTATATATACATATGTATATATATATATATAGGGAGGTGGCCATGGTGTAATGGTTATCGTTGTAGGAAATGGACACAGCGACAAATCCTGGACGTGACTGATTGGATTTCACATAGCACTAATACCCTTGGGAAAGGGATGAATCCAATTATTCTCCCTACAGCTATAGGTAAATAGTAGGGAAGACTGGGTTCTTCAGCCTTGGTGAAGCACCTAGTCTAGAAGGAAAACTCTGAATTCCAACCTGTTAAACTCCGCTTAAAAATTGACCTTGTATCATATCCTGCCCGAGCGGAGGGGTTGGTAAATATATATATATTTAAGCATGTTTGATTAAACAAGGACGTATTTTGTCTATATAATTTAATTAAGATCCTATCAAGCTTTCTGTAAAAAGATGACAGGTTTGGACCCAAGTTAACCAGAAGTAGTATGGAGCCATTATAGTGGTTGTTGAGGGTTTTTTTTTTTGTATTTTGAGTTTATGTTGATGATGATTTTTTCAATTATGTATGAGAGTTGTTTGGTTGTTTGGTTGGTTGGGTTTTATGGCATATCAACCTTTGTAAGTTATCTAAGGCAAAGTCCATTTTTATCTAAATAATCACTTCTATTTCAAACAATTTAGTTTAGCATGAGTACACAGTTTAATTGTCAAAAACATCTCTATTTTAAACTCTTCAGTTTAGTCAAACAGTTCTAATTCAGCTAATACAGTTTTGTATAAGTACAGATTTTGTTAACACCCAGTTAAATGTTAAAACAGTTCTATATATATAACAATTCAGTTTAGTGTAAGTACAGTTTCAATGTCAAAAACAGTTCTATTTCAAATAATTCAGCTTAGCATAAGAACACAGTTTAAATGTAAGTACAGTTTAATTGTCAAAAACATTTCTATTTCAAGATATTCAGTTTAGTCAAACAATTCAATTTAGCATAAGTATGCCGTTTGTTCTATTTAACCCATAGGTGTTACCACGCCGGGCCAGAGTGGACCTGGGAGCAATGGCAATGAAGGGGTGCTCCATATTCCCCAAAGCGTCAGCATTACTGGAATCTCACCATCAGATCACATGATGTCATATCCAGGTAGGGGTCCTACCCCACTGCAGAGGTGCAGTCAGTGTATTCTACAGCCCCAGCCGACTGGGCAATTGGTTGTTTTGGTTTCATAGCATAGCAACCATTGTAGGTTTTTTTAATGCCAAATCCATTTTTTATACAAATAAACAGTTCTATTTCAAGCAATTCAGTTTAGCATAAGTACACAATTTAATATCAAAAACATTTCTATTTCAAGCTATTTACTTTAGTCAAACAGTTCTAATTCAAGAAATTCTGCTTGGTATAATTATTGTTTTTGTTTACACACAGTTAAATGTCGAAACAGTTCTATTTTGATTAATTCAGTTAAGCATAAGCACAGTTTCAGGGTCAATACAGTTCTATTTCAAGCAATTCAGTTTAGCATAAGTACGCAGTTTAGTTATATTTAAACCATAGATAGAGCCCCACCAGATGCTACCACTCTGGGCCAAAGTGGACCTGTGATTGATGGCAATTAAGGGGTACTCAGCATTCCACAAAGTTCCAGCATTACTGGAACCTCATCATCAGATTGTTTAGTATCATATCCAGAACTTTTGTTGGGTGCAGAGGTGCAGTCAGTGTATTCTACAGTCCCAGCCGACTGGGCAATACACAGAATTAAACGTAAAAACAGTTTTATTTCATATGATAATTCAATTTAGCATAAGTACGCAGTTTAGTTGTCAAAACAGTTCTATTCCAAGCAATTCAGTTTAGCATTAAGTACGGAGTTAACCATCGAAACAGTTCTATTTCAAACAATTCAGTCCAGCATAAATACGCAGTTTAAATGCAAAAACAGTAAATTCTTGAAATCATGGTTTAGTTCTATTTGACCCATAGATAGAACCCTCATCGTGTGCTATCTCTCTGGGCCAGAGTGAACCTTGAAACAATGAAGGAACGCTCTGCATTCCCCAAAGCTCCAGCATTACTGAAACCTCACCATCAGATTGTTTAGTGTCATATACAAGACACTTGTTGGTTGAGGGTCTTACCCCTCAACAGAGACGCAGTTTATGTATTGTACAGCCCCAGCCAACTAGGAAGATGACAGTTTGTGTTGTACAGCTTGTAATAGTTGACTTGAGAGAAAATTTTTTTCTAGATTGTTATGGACATTATGTGCTTCAATACATTGTGTGTTTATTTTTTCTTTATTGTTTTAATTCTTTAAACTCAATGACAGGAGCTTCACTATCAGATTGTTTTATGTCAATCCAGGACACTCATTAGAATGGGGGCTTATCCTTCTGCAAAGGTGCAATTAGTGTATTCTTCAGCCCAAGACAACAGGGCAGAATAAATAAGGCAGATTTTCCCCAAGGGTTTCGTAAAAGGAAGCACTGTTTACAGTTTAACCTTTTTCATGGGAATCAATTGTGATTGGTGCTTTTACGTCCCAAAACACTAGCAGCATAACCTTCTTTACAGACTGCTGCACCTGGAACTATTTCATTACAGGAGAGTCTCTAGGTTACACTATGTTTAACCCATTTGTAAACATTTCTTAAAACTAAAAAATGCTTCTACGTACACATTACACTTTCTTTAGTAAATTTCAGATGATTTGCACTTCTCAGCCATCAAAAAATTTGATGATAGACTTCTGTTCGAGCCTAGAGCACTCTGATTGGTTGCCATTTTGAATAGCCTCAAAAGAAATATTTTTGCAAGATTAAAATGATTTTTGATATAAAAAAAAAAAATTCAGAGCATGCAGATGCTACATTTATGTAAAAAAAAAATTTTGAAAAGACAAAACAATTTTTTTTTGCTATTTTTTGCAAAAACATACGCTTTATTGAATGACCCCCCCCATATATATCATCATCATCATCATCATATCGTGCCGCTAGCACGGATATGCCTGACGCTCTCTCGCTACTTCTCCCTATCGTTCATCGCCTTTCGCAAGTCTTCAGGGCTACATCCCGTATCCTCACAAAGCTGCTGTATGTATGTTCGAGCTGGTCGTCCTGCTTTTGCTCGGCCATATGTGGGGGTCCATAGGAGTACATCACTGATGAGTTCGCCTTTGCTTCTCCAGCAGTGTCCTGCATGTCTGGTTCGTCTAACTTGTATAGATTTCGTGATGGGAGGCAGGTGGCCGTATAGTTGGTGCCTTGTGGGATATTGCCGCCAGGACTTGTTCAATATTGCTCGCAACATTCTTGTGTAATTGCCGTCTAGCTTCTTCTTCAGTCGTTTAGTTAGCGTCCAAGTCGTGCATCCATATAGTAGTATCGATACGATCGCTGCCTGGAAAAAAACTGCAAAAATTTATCCTAAAAATTAAACGGTCAAAAACTTTAACTATTTTTTATTATTTGCACAAATTCCAATGAAACTTTAATGCCTTAGATACACATAGGAAGTGATTATTTTCCTGGACTATTGTCTGCAAAATTTTCTTAGTTGTCGTGAAAAGTAAAAATTTTCCAAAAGAAAATTCTAAAAAATACCAAGAATTGTAAATTTCTGAAAATTTTCTTTTCGTTGATTTTCATATATATGCAAATATATGTTTTTACATAAACATATATATATTTATCATATTTACCCAACCCCTCCGCTCGGGCAGGATATGACACAAGGTCAGTTTTTTTAAGCGGAGTTTAACATATATATATTTATTTAGATGTATATATATATATATATATGAAGATGCATGAATATATATATATAAATGTTAACACACACACACACACACACACATATATATATATATATATGCACATACATATATATACATATATATATATATGTAGCCATATATACATATATATATATATATGTATATATATATATACTCCCCTACCCCGGTAGGGTTGAGTTCTCTAGCGAATTGAAGTAATCGTGTTGCCATTAGCGTTTATTGCAAGTCTCTTCATATATGAATTGAGGTCTCGGTAGCCGTTAAATGGATGTATGTAAACAATAGTAATTGTGATTCATAACCGTTTAAAATTTACGTCGCTGCTACTGGTTACTCGTGGCTGAGGGGTAGAAGCTTGGATTGGCGTTTGAGTTAACCGGGTTTCAATCCCAGCTAGGAGACGCTAGCATGTCTAGCCACACTGATGAGTTCTGATAGAACGAAACAGATCTGTCCTGTGGATGATTATATATATATATATATATATATATATATATATATATATATAAATGCCACACACATGTAGACATATATATTAGCAAAAAAAAAAAATGAAAACTCTGTGTGTGTGTATATATATATATTTATTTAAATAGTTGGTGCAGAGTTGTTCGTGTTTGAAGACAGTGAAATAGTGGCAAAAAATGATAGTGAACTGTCATTTTGCAATATTTGTAAAGAAAATGGTTCACCCTCATTTATCAATTGATGTTATCCTCATGAAGAAAACTGAAAATTATGTTAGCTGTCGGTTTTTTCGTCCTATTATATATATATATATAAATGCACATGTATATATACACATATATATGTTGACACAAACAGACACACACACACACACACGCACACACACATATATAGATATATATATATATCAATACACATATATACTCTATATATGGAGATACATATATATATATATATATGCACACACACACACATATAGGCAAACACATATATATGCACACATATATACTCATAAATTTGTAGATATATATATATACATGCACACACATATATGCACACATATATGTAGACATCTATATATCTTCTTTTTTTTTTCTTTAAAGAAAAAACCAAAGACCGGTTAATTTAGGATTATAAATTTATAATCCTAAATTAACCGGTTTTTGTTTTTTTTCTTTAAATAAATATTGCTCTGTAAAAAATTACATTGAGCTCTCTACCAGGAAAATTTAAATGTTCAGCTCCTGAATGATTTTCTTGTCCTGAAGGAATACTCCCAACTCAGGTTTAACTGGACCGAATAACAGACATCTCTCTCTCTATATATATATATATATATATACTCACACATATATGTTAACATATATATATATATATATGCAGAGCGCATATATACACATATATATGTAGCCACCACACACACATACACACACACACATATATATATATGCACACATATATATACCCATATATATGTGGACATACATGCATATATATACATACACATGTATACGTATACATATGTGGACATATATGCATATATACACATATAAATACATACACGTGTCTACACATATATTTGTAGACACACACATACACACACACACACACATATATATATATATATATAGATAGATAGATAGATAGAGTAGATATATATATACTGATACACACACTACACACAGTCACACAGATATATATATGTACACATTCTAATACACTCACACACACACACACAAATATATATATATATATATATATATATATATATATATATATATATATATATATATATATATATATGTCTGATGTTTTTAAATGTTTCTTTTTTTTATTACAGCTCTTGTACCGACCTGAAAGTTACTAAACCACTTTTCTCAGAAAAAAAAATATGTTAGAATAAAGTTTAGAAATACACACAAAAATATGCCCACACACAAACACGCACGCACACACACACACACACACACACACACACACATATATATATATATATATATATATATATATATATATATATATATAGTGTGTGTGTGTGTGTGTGTGTGTATGTATGTGTCTGTCGATTGATAGATATGATATGAATTTTTTGATAGATGTTGGACCGCTCCTTGCATCACACAAATTTGAAAAAAGTACTACCAGTGGAATTGGAATATATATATATATATATATATATATATATATATATATATATATATATATATATATATATGTGTGTGTGTGTGTGGTGTGTGTGTGTGTGTGTGTATTGTTGTAAACTAACAAGGGGTTATTGAATGAGAAATACCCAAACGGAGGTTGGAAATGAAATGGAAATCTTAATTATATTAGCACAATATAATACTTATCAGCCGCGTGAAGAAGGTACCACTCCTAGTGTGACAATTTTTTGTATTTTCACTCCTTCACAATAGTGTCCTATGTATTCATGAAGAATGGGACATAGCCATTAATATATAATATATATATATATATATTATATATATATAATATATATATATATATATATATATATATTATTCAGTCCAGTTAAACCGGATTCGGGAATAATTCCGTCAGGACAAAAAAACATTCAACTATGAATATTAAATTTTCCTGGTAAAGAGCTCAATGTAACTGACATCACATTCCTTTAAGAAAAACAAAAACCGTTCACATTAGGATTATAAGTTTATTTCCATCCTGTTATGGACATTGATATGAATCAATAACACCAAAAATAACTGGACTTCTTCAGATCTAATGGATAAAATAGTCAGAATAGACGCAGGAGAGAAGGGGTAGAAGATGGGGTGAAGAGTTTCTCCCCATTTACCCACATTCGATTTTTCTTTTTTTATATCACAAAAAGGACTTATATTCAAACTCACTTTCTACAGTAAATTAATTTTAAAATTTTAATTCTAAATACATATCAACGTAAAACTCCTGATTTAATATAATTTAGGGAAGTACAACATTCCTTAATAACCTTACGTAAAAAAACAGTAATAATTATCTTAAATTAAATTCAAAAATCAAAATTAAAATTTTAAATTCAAATTTATAATCGTGCCAATTAATTCAGTTGCCCTTCCATCGAAACGTTAAAGTAAATAAAATAAATATATATATATACGCGGGGCATACGATAAGTTTCCAGACTTTTTTCGTATGGCATTTAAAATTGTTGTAGACTCTTGAATATTCACTATGTTATGCAATACATCTTATGAGATGACGATGAATTTTTTCTGATTTCACGTTCAAATGAACAGCTACAGCAGGATTTGAAACATACCCTACTAAAGCCTGATTGTCACTGTTGGTTAATTTCAAAAATGCAATCTGACACTTTAGAAGAACGATATGCAATAAAATTGTGTTTAAACTTGGAAAAAAATGCCACAGAAACGTATTGAATGCTTCAGACTGCTTTTTGACCATCTTTCATGAATCGAGCATCAGTTTTTGAGTGGCCATTCTCTCACCTCTGGAGCCTATGTACGGCAAGCACAAATAAACAGGGCACCTATTAAAAGTACACCTGCTAGCCCTATCAAACTTTATCGTAAGATCATTGACAACATTATCCAACACGGATAATGGATACCCATTCTTAGACAGGGTTGACTTGATGAACTTTATTTGATTTGGTTCTTTGTTTAATGGCATATCAACTCTTTTTAGGTTATTTAATGCCAAATCTATTCTCCTAGAAGAACAGTAATGGTACTATTTAACCCATAGCTGGGAGGATAAGGGGGTTCATACCTTTCCCAAGGGTATTTGCCCAAAAGTGAGCATAATAGCGCGACTGGAGTACGAACTCGCGTACTACGATTCCGCAGTCCATCACTTTAACCATTACACCACGAGGACACCCCCTGAACTTTATTTCATCGCCAGGAAAACACTTGGATGAAATCATAAGGCACGGTTGACAAGAGTCTTAATTAAATTAATTTTGCGCTGCTATGGGCAAAATGAATCCCTTCTGGTATATAGACCAGAAAATGTACGAGTATGGTCTACATGAGTATATGCATATATTTCTATATGTGAGTGTGTCTGTCTGTATTTGTCTGGTTCACACATATATGTGTGTTTGTGTGAGAGTATTTATATACGTCGGTATATGTATGTGTGTGTGCATATATATGTGTGTGTGTGTCTGTATTTGTCTGTTTCACACATATATGTGTGTTTGTGTGAGAGTATTTATATACGTCGGTATATGTATGTGTGTGTGCATATATATGTGTGTGTGTGTCTGTATTTGTCTGGTTCACACATATATGCGTGTTTGTGTGAGAGTATTTATATACGTCGGTATATGTATGTGTTTGTGCATATATATGTGTGTGTGTGTCTGTATTTGTCTGTTTCACACATATATGTGTGTTTGTGTGAGAGTAGTTTATATACGTCGGTATATGTATGTGTGTGTGCATATATATGTTGTGTGTGTGTCTGTATTTGTCTGTTTCACACATATATGTGTGTTTGTGTGAGAGTATTTATATACGTCGGTATATGTATGTGTGTGTGCATATATATGTGTGTGTGTGTCTGTATTTGTCTGTTTCACACATATATGTGTGTTTGTGTGAGAGTATTTATATACGTCGGTATATGTATGTGTGTGTGCATATATATGTGTGTGTGTGTCTGTATTTGTCTGTTTCACACATATATGTGTGTTTGTGTGAGAGTATTTATATACGTCGGTATATGTATGTGTGTGTGCATATATATGTGTGTGTGTGTCTGTATTTGTCTGTTTCACACATATATGTGTGTTTGTGTGAGAGTATTTATATACGTCGGTATATGTATGTGTGTGTGCATATATATGTGTGTGTGTGTGTCTGTATTTGTCTGGTTCACACATATATGCGTGTTTGTGTGAGAGTATTTATATACGTCGGTATATGTATGTGTTTGTGCATATATATGTGTGTGTGTGTCTGTATTTGTCTGTTTCACACATATATGTGTGTTTGTGTGAGAGTATTTATATACGTCGGTATATGTATGTGTTTGTGCATATATATGTGTGTGTGTGTCTGTATTTGTCTGTTTCACACATATATGTGTGTTTGTGTGAGAATATTTATATACGTCGATATATGTGTGTGTGGGTGCATGGTGCATATGTGTGTGTGTGTTTAAGAATATATATGTGTATGAGCATGTCTGTATGTGTTAGTGCATATATATATATATATATATATATGTATGTATGTGTGTGTAAAGTGTGTGGGTGTAATGAGTGTGTGTGTATATATATGTAGATATATGTGTCAACATGTTTGCGTCTATGTATGAGTGTGTATATAAGTGCTCCTCAGGCCATTTGCAGTGCGTCTCTCTCGTTTTCCTGGGCTACTCAACCGGGGGCCTGGGGGCCCAGCTCTCTTCTGAGAGCTGGTTCTCACAACTCGAACGAGAACACTCTTCAAGCTCTGAACTCCAACTCCTCAATCGGGGTTCCTGAGAGCCCCCTCTGTTGGGTGCTGGTTCTCTCTACAGCATCTTTCTCTAACTGCCATACATCCTGTCTCACCCCGGGTTATATCACTATTCTACGCCCACTTCGACAGCCAAGGCCACCTCCTGATATCTTCGACCGGATGCACCTGTTATTTACACAGGTGCATTTCTTCTTTTGACAGCTTGGCCGGGGTCAATATGCAACATATGTCTGTATGTCTATGTGCATATATATTTGCTTGGTTTGGTTTGGTTTGTTTGTGTTTCATGGCATATCAACCTTTGTAGGTTATTTAATGCCAAATCCATTTTTATAAAAATAAACAATTCTATTTCAAACAAATCAGTCTCGTATGAGTACACAGTTTAATTGTCCGAAATATTTCTACGTCCAGTAATTTAGTTTAGTCAAACAGTTCTAATTCAAACACTTCAGTTTAGCGGAAACACATTTTCAATGTTAAAAACAATTCTATTTAAAACAATACAGTTTAGCATAAGTACGCAGCTTAGATATCAAAACAGTTCTGTTTCAATCAATTAAGTTTAGCATAAGTATGCAGTTTAGTTCTATTTGACCCATATATGGGACCCTATCAGCTCCTACCACTCTCGGCCAGCAATGTCAATGAAGGGGTACTCTGTATTCCCCAAAGCTCCAGCATCACTAGAACCTCATAATCAGATTGTCTGTGTCATATCCAGGTGACTTATTGGGGAGGTGTCTTACACTTGTGCAAAGAAGCAGTCAGTGTATTCCACAGTCCCAGCCGACTGCGCAATATATATATATATATATATATATATATATATTGCGCAGTCGGCAATATATATATATATATATATATATATATATACTCCCCTACCCCCGTAGGGTCGAGTTCTCAAGCGAAGAAGTAATCGTGTTGCCAGTAGCGCCTTTGCAAGTCTCTTCATATTTGAATTGAGATCTCGGCGGCCGTTGAACGGGTGTATGTAAACAATAGTAATTGTGATTCATAATCGTTTAAAATGTACTTCGTAGCTAATATGTCCTCGTGGCTAAATGGTTTGAAGCTTTGGCTTGGCGTTTGAGTCTAGCGGGTTTCGATCCCAGCTACCGGGAGACACTGATGAGTTCTGATCGAACAAAACAGATCTGTCTGTGGATGACTATATACATATATATTAGTTAGAATGGAATGGACATAGAATCCATGACACTAGGAGACTGTTTGTTTCTCAACTACTGGAAGACAATATAGGCCAGAACTAACAGTCACCAAGAGTCATTGATTCTGCATTTGTACTATTATAATAATTAATAGCTCTATTTCTTAATGATGACGGCAAACTATTTTATTAATATGTAACTGGTACATTATCAATACACCCACACCCACGCGCGCACGCGCACACACACATACACACATATATATATATATATATATATATAGTGATCGATAGATAGTATCATTGATTCTGATCAAACCATTCTTTTAGTGAAACATGTCAATCTGATTCTACATATTTTCATGCTTTTTCCAGCATATATATATATATATATATATATATATATATATATGCAAATTTCATTAAACATAATAGACATTTTATGCCTACATATTTTCTTCTGCCCGACTTTGAGCCATCATCAGGGAAGAATACAACTAGGGATACATACAACTATGGACAATACATAAATCAATTCCCCCGAATACAATAAAAGTAATACGGGAATTCGAACGGATCCAGAAGAAAATATGTAGGCATAAAATGTCTTTTATGTTTAATGAAATTTGCATCAACGAAGAAATGCTGCCTAAATATATATATATATATATATATATATATATATATATATATATCAATAGCTAGATATGTGTGTGTAAAGGCAACCGTAGTCGAGGGCGACCAGAAGGCTCCCTTTTTCAAAAGCTACTACACCGAGGTGTAGGGGAGGGTGCTACTCCTTTCCCTGGATTTCTCCACTTTATCCTTGATACATACTTTATATTGCTGAGTGTTAAGCAAGAAGGTATCAAGTACCATTTTTAAAGTCTTTGGTATGACACGACCTGGGATTGAACTCAGGTCTCCCGGACCATTGACGAACACTCTACCCACTATGCCAATGAACCGGTTTATATATATATACATATATACATACAAGAAAAATGGGTGTATAATGTGGAGAATCAGATTGATATGTTTATATACATATATGTATAAATATATATATATATATATGTGTGTGTGTGTGTGTGTGTGTGTGTGTGTGTGTGTGTGTGTGTGTGTGTGTTTACCAACCCCTTCCCACGGACAGGAGGCGACACAAAATCAATTTTTAAGCAGTTTAACAGGTTTGGATTCAGTTTTCGTTCTCCTGAACTGGTTGTCTAACCAAACCCAAGAAACCCAGCCTGCCATCAATATATATAGGAGATTACCTCGAGGGGGACTAGAGTTTCATGTGTTTACTATCAATAAAAGTGCCCATACGTAAAATGTTTGGAAACCTATTTAACGATCCTCATATATATATATATATATATATATATATGTGTGTGTGTGTGTGAACAAAAGGAACGAAAGTATACATTTAAATAGAGTTCCAAAACATTGTAATCTTTTAAAAAAAGGTTCCCTGGTTGTCTATAGACGTGGTTGAAGCCAATGGCGATTTCTTTGAATATATTTAATCTTTGGAATCTCCAGATATTTTCACGTAATATTGGTAAATATATCAGATAATGTGAGATGTCAGTGTTTTCTTCGTTTTTGCTTAATTTATATGACGCGATAATAATCTGTATTATTCCATTATAGCTATTTGTGTCTTAACTGGTAATTCATGTTAACACCCAAAAGGGATATCTTTTTATAGTTGGTTGTTTGAAGGATTTTAATAGCATGTCAAGCTGTCTGGGTTATTTTGTGCCTAGAGGTTAGGGAATAGTTTATGTTGTATGTCTATATTTACACTTTGTACTTAATGTTAGCATCATTGGGGATTGTACTGAGGGTTACTTTGCTGTGTGTTGGTCAGGTTTATGTTTATATTTTTTGGTCTAATTTTATTTCTCTCAAAAAGGACAGAATTTTATCTATGTAAATGAAATAGAAATCCTTATAACATTAACTAAATACGATACTCACCAACAGTGTCAAAAAGGTACCCACTGCTAGTGGTGACTAGTTAGTCAGCAAAATCACCCCTCTCACAATAGTGTCTAATGTATTTCTGAGGAATGGGACATACTCATTAATGTTTACTAGTTGGGTATATAACATACACCAAGGTTAAAGAGTCCAGTCTGTCCTACTATTTACTCATTGCTGGAGGAAGAATAGTTGGATTCATACCTTTCCCAAGAGTATTATGTGAAATGTAAATAGCTTTGTCTAGGATTTGAACTCAGGTTGGTTGGTGGATTTTAATAGCATGTCAACCTGTCAGGGTTATTTTATGCCTCAAGGTTAGGGAATAATTTATGTTGTACGTCTATATTTACACTGTCGTTAAGTTAATGATAAGTTAGTATCATTGGAGATTGTACTGAGGGTTACTTTGCTGTGCGTTGATCAGGTTTACGTTTATATTTTTTGGTCTAATTTTATTTCTCTCAAAAAGGACAGAATTTTATCTATGTTGACATTTTCAAACAAATCTTTCATATTATTTGTATTGAAAAAGCATTATCTCATGAAAGCGAAAGCTCTACATTCTATGAGAAAATGTTTAATAGTGTTAGGTGTTTAACGCTGAGGTAGTGGTTCTTGTTTGAGTATAAAGAGATTTTGGGTTGCCATGTTCATCTCCTACGATGCTGACTGTTACACAATGAGTGTCTCTTGTATGTTCTCATAACTGGAACGACACCATTAAATGCAATTTAGCATCATACCTCAGCCGAGTGCTAAGACACCCCTCCAAAAAAAACTGTCCTGGGTATGATGTTAAATGTTAACTTGGATTATAATCAAGAGTTAATACTCTTGATTATAATCCAAGTTAACATTTATTTATGAAATTAATGTTTGTAGTCAAAGCTCTCTCACTTAGACCTTGTTTGAATTTCTATCCTAAAAAAAAAATTATTACTTATAGGTCCCCCCCAAGTTATCAGGTTTTCAAAATAAAGAGAATTTGGGTTGCCATGTTCATCTTCTACGATGCTGACGAATTAACTCGAGATTATTGTTAGAATTTTATCTCTTTTCAAATTTTCAAACAGATCTTTCATATTATTTGAATTGAAAAAGCATTTTCTGTTGAAATCAAAAGCTCCACATTTCATTGGACTCAAACAAGCACAACCACTAAAGATCAGAGTGGACCTGAGAGTAATAGTAATGAAGAGGTCACTAGAGTCCCATCATTAGATGCAGTTTAGTTTTAATGAATAATCATTTGCAAACAACTATAGCTTCAAGTAACTCTTCTTGATCCAAACAATTTTGTTCACAATTATATGGTTTCAAGTATTCCTATCAAATCCTAGTAATTTTAAACAGATTTATTTGATCCATACGTTGGACCATAATACGTACAACCACTCCAAATCAGAGAGGAGCTGGGAGTAAAGGCAATGAAGGAGTATTCTACTCTCCTCGGTATTTAGTTTCGCATAAGTATACAGTTTAGTTCTATTCAACCCATAGATAGAACCCTATAAGGTGCTACCACTCCAGGTCAGAGTGGATTTCGGAGTGATGGCAATAAAGGAGTATTCCGTATTCCCGAAAACTCCAGCATTACTGGAACTCACCATCCGATTATTCTTCCTCCAGCTATGGGTAAATAGTAGGGCAGACTAGGTTCTTCAGCCTTGGTGAGGCAACTGGTCTAGGAGAAGGAAAACTCTGAATTCAAACCTGTAAACTCCGCTTGAAAATTGACCTTGTATCATATCCTGCCCGAGCGGAGGGTTTGGGTAAATATGTACTGGAACTTACCATCAGATTTTTTAGTGTCATATCCAGGACACTCGTTGAGGGGAGTCTTACCTCTCAGCAAAGATGCAGTCCATGTATTCTACAGCCCCAACCGACCGTATCATATAATGATTTGGAAAAATTGTTCAATCTTGGGAAAGATATTTAAAAATGTTTCAATGAGATTTCATGAGTCAGTAATTAGGTTGGGTTTGGTTTTATGGCACATCAACCATTGTAGGTTATTTAATGCCAAATTCATTTTTATACATATAAATAGTTATATTTCAAACAATTTAGTTAAAGTATAGTTTTTATTTACACACAGTTAAATGTCAAAACAACTCTATTTCAAACAATTCAGTTTAGCAAATAAAAACAGTTCCATTTCAAACAATTCAGTTTAACATAAGTACGCTGTTTAAATGTCAAAACAGTCCTATTTTAAGCAATCCAGTTTCGCATAAATACACGGTTTAGTTCTATTTGAACCATAGATAGGACCTTTTCAGGTGCTACTACTCCGTGCCAAAGGGGACCTAGGAGCAATGACAATGAAGGGGTACTCCGCATTCCCCAAAACTCCAGCATTAGTGGAACCTCACAATCAGATTTGTTAGTATCATATTCAGGATACTTGTTGGTGGGGGGTTACTCCTCTGTAGAAAAGCAATCTGTGTATTCTCGAGCCACAGCTGACTGGGCATTTTGTAATTAGGAAAGACAATCGTGATGAAATTTTCTAAAAGGTGGAAGGCAAAAAATGTTTGAAATTTTGCCAGTGAATGTTATTTCATATAAGTAACAAAGGATTTGGAATTATTATGTTGTATGTGATTGTGTTATCATACACTTCCATATATATATATATATATATATATAGTTAGAGTGTTCGCCAATGGCCCGGTAGACCGGGGTTCAATCCCAGGTCGAGTAATACCAAAGACTCAAAAAATAGTACTTGATACCTTCTGCTTAACACTCAGCATCATAAGGTACGGATCAAGGTTAAAAGTGGAGCAATCCAGGAAAAGAAGTTGCGTCTTCTCCTTCACCTTGGGGTAGCAGCTATCGAAAGGGGAGCCTTCGGGTCACCCTCGACTCCGTTCGCCAACTTTACTTATATATATATATATCCACACACACTCACACACACAAAAAACAGACTCACATCATGACAGACCCACAATTAGGCCTCACCGTTGTAACCTCAAACTCATCATCCAGACTGTCTTCTCACATTCACCCTCTTCTTGCTACTAGTTTAGTCGGCTGTGGCTGTAGAATAAACCAACAGCACATCTACAGAAGGATTACCCCCACCTTCCAACGAATGTCCTGGATATGACAATAATACAATCTTGTGGTAAGGCTCCTGTTCTGGAGCTTTGAGGAACGTAGAGTACCTCTTCATTACCATTACTCCCAAGTCAACTCTGATTTGGAGTGGTACTACCTATTTAATTATTTTCTATACTTTAAATCATTTAATTACGTACAAACTAATGAGCAATAGTTTGTTTAAAAATAATGTCACCCACAAACTCTTCGCAAAAAAACCATATCTAGGGTGTCTCCAAATAGATGCAACCCATTAATATGATAATGATTTATTACCGAGACAAGCGCAAAGGTTGTCATTTGGAACACATTCTTTAAAAAATGCATCCTTTCAGCTAGAGACATCAAATCAACATTTTATTATTATTATTATTATTATTATTCATTAGAGTTTTTCACATCAGCGACATCTGATGGTCTTTCGCTGGAGATTGAGTGACAGCAAGTCTCCTCAAGTCTCCACGACTCTTCTCAGTATTCTGGCCGTTTTCAACAATGCTGTTGTTTGGATGGTCTCCACTCGGCCGCCAACTTCCAAGTCCTCCTGTCCCTTTAGTAATCCTTTAGTTACTGTTCCAAACGTACCAATTACAATTGGTATAATTGTCATCTTCATGTTCGACAGTTTTTTCAATTCTCTAGCAAGGTCGAGGTACTTATCTCTCTTTTCACATTCTTTCAGTTTTATTCTATTGTCTGCTGCGACAGCAAAGTCGACAACTTTGCAGATTTTCTTTATTTTTTTGTTGATTGTTATAAGGTCTGGTCTTCTGGCCGAGATTAGGGGATCTGTTTGTATGTCAAAGTCCCATAGGAGTTTATGTGAGTTATTTTCTAGGACAGGTGCTGGGTTGTGCATATACCATTTGATTATTATTATTATTATTATTATCATTATTATCATTATTATTATTATTATTATATCGGCTTCCAGGACATGCTATCTTTTTTTGAATTCCTAGTCTCAGTTATAAATCGTTATCATATTAATGGGTTGCATCTATTTTGAGACAGTTTTTAATGACTATCTTTAAATAAGAACTGAGACAAAATATTTTTCCTTTCATGTCCACGGCATTGTGATTAAGGATTAATAGTTGTTAAAGTATACTATTTTCAAATCTGAAAAACAAAAAAACAAAAAACAAAAAAAGAACCCCCCCAAATAAACAAACAAAAAACAAAACGCAACGATATTATCAGTTGAGTTATCACCCGTCACATGTATATTGAGACACCTTATATATATATATATAGTTAAAAAAAAATCGGTCACATTAGAATTATAAATTTATTTCCATCCTGCTAAGAGAATTGATATGAATCAACAACTCAAAAAAAAAAAAAAATTGACAGAACTTCTGATCCAATATGGAGACAAATGAATACAGCCAGAATGGGGATGGTTACGGGAGGGAAGTGGAGGGAAGGGACCTTCTTCCATTAAAGATTACTTCCGGTCTCCTCTCGTTTCCGGTTGAAACAATAACAAAATAATGAGGAAGCAAGATTTTAATTTTATTTTTACAATAATTTGAACTTCATTTTAAAGTAACTCTTTAGGTTTAACCATAAAATAAAGAATTACAACAAAAATAAATTATTTCAAATAAACATGAAAATCAAAGACCACAATTTAATTAATTACAGTAATACATATCTTAAACTCCAACCTTCCTTGACGTCATTTACTCCCCGCCCTCTTTTTTCTTTTGAAGCGTACATACGCCTCACCTTACATGGTGATTTAATTATTGTACATTATCCATCCCAATTCAATATTTTTATACTTAATTAATTATTATCTTAGATTTTAAGCTATAGTTCAAATTTATTTCTATGCCTACATCTAGCTATTAAAATCACATCTCTGATTTGACGATTTATATGGATCTGGGTATAACATTATTTCTATCTTTTCTTCTAGACAATAGCCATTTAGTGTTGATATGCTATTTGACTAAATAACCTGACCTAAGCGCTCACAGTCAAAAAGATCAAATTGGGACTAATCTGTTTCCAAGTAAAAGTAAGTAAAGTTGTCTCCCTTTAGTCGACGGCGACCCAAAGGCTCCCTTTTCAATAGCTGCTACACCAAGGTGTAGGGGAGGACGCTACTCCTTTCCCTGGATTGCTCCACTTACCCTTGATACGTACCTTATATTGCTGAGTGTTAAGCAAAGCGGTATCAAATATCATTTTTAAAGTCTTTGGTATGGGATTGAACCCAGGTCTCCCGGAACACTGGCAAACAATCTACCCATACGGCCAATGAACCGGTATTGTTTGCAAGTAGCCTTCTTTAAATAAAATTCCAGTATGTACTCTCACCTCAAAGCTAACCTTCTTTGATTTTGTCATTTCGTGCAAATTACAGAAAAGTTAAAATTAAATTTAAAAAAAACTATGAAAATACCGTTGTAATGACAATCCTTTTTTTCAAACAGGGACAGCGATGTGTAGGCTAAAATGAGAGGTCTTTGTAAATAGGATCCAGCATTTCAAAATTAGTCATTGTTGTGTTAACGTTTAAAACCTTTAATAACATATTTGAAAAAAGACTTAAGAGTTGTCCTCGTGATCTAATGGTTAAAGCGATGGACTGTGGAATCGTAGTACGCGAGTTCGTACTCCAGTCGCGCTATTATGTTCACTTTCGGGCAAATACCCTTGGGAAAGGTATGAACACCCCTCATCCTCCCAGCTATGGGTTAAATAGTACCACTACCGTTCTTCTAGGAGAATAGCTTTGGCATTAAATAAACGACAAAGTTTAATATGCCATTAAACAAAGAAACCAAACCAAACCTGAAAAAACTTGATCATCTCAAAAAGTTTAAGGAAAGGTTAATGATGAAAAGAAAATATAACCTTCATTAAGGCATTGTGGACAGATAAGTCCAAATCTATATTTTTGGAATTACTCCTGTTTCTTAATCGTTTTAACACATAACATGTTAACCCCCTCTGTCCACGCCTATGAATGAAATAATTTGTAATTTGATTTCCACCTTTATTCTTATTTTTATTGTCTATTTATTTATTTTTTTCTAATTTTTATTTTTACTTTTTTATTTTTTTATTCCTTAATTCCTTTATTTTATCTTCTGAATACGAACTGTAACTCCACATTCGCTACTCGGCGACGGGAGGGAAGCATGTAAATAGTCATCTGACGAGACGGAGAGTATTGCAATAATATTCTCCGCCGAAATAAATTTATTATGACGACTTAACCAAGTTTGAGTCTCCATCAAATTGTACTATATATATATATATATATATATATAATTATGGTTAATATTCAATGATAAAAGCGTATTTAATCAGTAAAATTTTTAAAGTGCTCTATTCACTGAAATGCAGAACAATGTCCCGTTTTCAACTATAAGATTGATAACAGCGAAAGCAGGAGAAAAACTCACGACTTTGAATTTCACGTTTTCGATCCTCAGGTGAGATTATGTCATCAACATTATCATCATTGTGCCACTGGTATTGATTTTCTTTATCCTCTCTCGCCACTCATTCCAATTATCCATTGCTTTCTGCAGGTCAACATCTTGTTTCAATACAGAGCTATTGTAGATAGGTTCTAGTTGTTTGCCCTTCCATTGCTCGTCCACGTGAAGGGGTATATATATATATATATATATATATATATATATATATATATAAGTTGTTGCAAGTAAAGTTGGCGACCGTAGTCGGAGGCAACCCGAAGGCTCCCTTTTCAATAGCTACTACACCGAGGTGTAGCGGAGGGCGCTACTATTTGCCCTGGATTTCTCCACTTTACCCTTAATACGTACCTTATATTGCTGAGTGTTAAGCAAAGCGGTATCTAGTACCATTCTAAAAGTCTTTGATATGACGCGACCTGGGGTTGAATCCAGGTCTCCCGGACCATTGACGAACACTCTATCTACTATGCCAATGAACCGGTTTATATATATATATATATATATATATATATATATATATATATATATATATATATATCATAAGGTTTAAAAGTTTAGCTCCTGACACTCTATCTACTATGCCAATGAAGCAGGTCTATATATATATATATATATATATGTATGTATATCATAACGTTTAAAGGTTTAACCCCTGACATTCAATGGTCCATATTAAAAAGATCTAATACTCCAAAGTCTTTCGACAGTAGATGCAATCTGTGTTTAGAAGAAAAAATGCACATTTTGCTTTTTCCAGAGCCAAAAGAATTATTAAATAAAAGAAGTGAATTAATAGCTTGGTGTAGACATAGGGCTAAATTTAAACTATAGATAATTAACCTAAATTTTTTTTTTTTAAAGGCATAGAGTTAAACTGAGAATTAATGTAAATGAATAAATAAAATAAAATGTTAGATAGAAAATTGTGAAAAAGCATATCATATATACGTCCTCCTCATAAAAAGTGTAACAGATTAATAGGTTCTAAATAGTTTTGAAATTTTAAAATAATTTAAAATAAATTAAATATTGGTTTAATTTAATATAATTTTTACTGTATCATTACGTAAAGTTATTGAATAAAGTTTAGATCTAATTTAATATTAGATCTGTAGTTTAAGTCAAAATGTAATTAGAATTTAAAAATTAAAATAAAAAATAAAAAATTTTTAAAAATAAATTTACTACATTTCTAACCGAAATTAAAATAAAAACGTAAGTGGGCTAAATGAGGAGATAACTCTTCACCCCTCTTCTATCCCCCACCCACCTTTTTCTGTGTCTATTCTAGTTTTTTTTTTTTTTATCCATAGGATCTGAAGAGGTCCTGTTAAATTTTTTTCGTGTTTTTGAAATTTTCAAAAACGCGTAGCAGGATGGAAATAAATTTATAATCCTAATGTGACCGGTTTGTTGTTTTTCTTAAAGAAAAAAAAGTATGTATATATCATATATATATTTATATATATATATATATATATATATATATATATATATCATTAGGAGATACTTGTCACTGGGCTGTCACTATGTAGACCCAGAGGGTGGCATAGGTGTTATACAGGTATATGTCACTTGAATCCAATGACGTGCAGATTTCTTACTACTTTATCATCTTACACATCTTGTATATTTTTCCAAGTAGAATTATTTATTCATATTTACCCAACCCCTCCGCTTGGGCAGGATATGACACAAGGTCAGTTTTTTTAAGTGGAGTTTAACAGGTTGGAATTCAGAGTTTTCCTTCTAGACTAGTTGCCTCACCAAGGCTGAAGAACCCTGTCTGCCCTACTATTTACCCATAGCTGGAGGGAGAATAATTGGATTCATACATTTCCCAAGGGTATTAGTGCTATGTGAAATGCAATCAGTCACGTCCAGGATTTGAACTCGTATCGCCGTGTCCATTTCCTACGACGATAACCATTACATCACTAGGATGTTTCAACTGTAATTTTGCCGGTAAAGACTGCTATTATCTGTGAAGATGTCGAAATTTTCATATACCGGGGTTCAATCGCAGGTCGAAAAAATGTTACTTGATGACTTCTTTTGTGGATTTTGAGGTCTTTAGATTTTACAAATTGTTTTTCTATTTTCTTCATACTGTCGGATCTATTTCCATTATTTACTCTCTCACACACACACACACACACACACACACACACACACACACACACACACACATATATATATATATATATATATATCTTTAAGAAAAAAACCAAAGACCGGTTAATTCAGGATTATAAATTTATTTCCATCCCGTATTTTGAGTTTCTGGTGTGAACCAAAAATATGAAGAAAAAATTAATACAGGACTTCTTCAGAAATATATATATATATATATATATATATATATATATATATATATATATATATATATATATATATATGTGTGTGTGTGTGTGTGTGTGTGTGTGTCTATAGAAAAACTGATAACAACGATCCAAGAGGAAAGAATGATTTATTAATGGATCAACACTATAGCGTTTCGGTTCAACTGAACCATCATCAGGACCATGAGGGGTGATATTGATAATTTTAAGTTAACGATGGATGTTTAGAAATGTGAAATACAAAAACCGAGGGGAAAATATGTATAGTAAGAAAAAGTTAGCCGTTTAACTGGCAAATCACCGCTTGATATATACATATATATATATATATATATATATATATATATATATATGTTACCAGAATAATATGGCAGTACTATACGATACCACCAGATATTCTTGTAGTTGTCGTGTATATTTAAAAAAAAACAAAAAAAAATCAAAGCAAAAAGCACCCCCCCCAAAAAAAACAGTCATCCTCCTTTTAATTGCCTGGTTTATTGACTTAAAGCAAGAATATTTTAAGTCTTCAAAATGTCTTCCTTCTGTTTTAAAAGAATATTAGTGCTATGTGAAATGCAATCAGTCTCTTCTAGGATTTGAACTCGTGTCGCCGTGTCCAATTCCTACGACGATAACCATTACACCACGGGCACTTCCAAAAACAGCATACGTGATATAACAAATGAGTTTTTAAAGTATACAAATATTTCCATATTCAATTCAAGTTGGCGCAATGTTTCTTGTTTGCATATAATGCTGTAATAAACTGCGATAATGTTTATTGTTATTATTATAATGAATAATTATCAAGCGACTAATTTGAGGCATTTGATGCGACTCAATCTCTCAAAGCTTATTCTTTAGCAAAACTATGAATTGTAATCAAGAACTGTTTTGCTGGAGGTTTATTACTGAACGCCGATTATAAAATTTATTCATTATAATAAAAATGTTAATCAATATCAAAAAACCTTTCTCAGCCATTGTGGGAGACACTCTATCTGTAAGAGTAGACACTGGGAAAGTTGCCATGGATGCATTTAGCAGTTAAGACCTGTTGATAAAAGATGAATGACATTTGAAAAAAAAGGCAGGTCACCTGCTGACACCTTAAAATTGCAAAATGACATCTTTGATGAAATAATATGACGAAAGAAAAATGTTTTGACGAGCTTTTCTTACTTTTGTAAGAATAATACATACATACATACATACATACAGATAGATAGATAGATAGATAGATTGATAGGAACTGACATAGATAGATAGATAGATAGATAGATAGATAGATAGATAGAAAGGAACAAGCATAGATAGATAGATAGATAGATAGATAGAAAGAAAAGAACAGAGATAGATAGATAGATAGGAACAGACATAGATAGATAGATAGATAGATAGATAGATAGATAGGAACAGACATAGATAGATAGATAGATAGATAGATAGATAGATAGATAGAAAGAAAAAAACAGATAGATAGATAGATAGATATGAACAGACATAGATAGATAGATAGATAGATAGATAGATAGATAGATAGGAACAGACATAGATAGATAGATAGATAGATAGATAGATAGAAAGGAACAAGCATAGATAGATAGATAGATAGATAGATAGATAGAAAGAAAAGAACAGAGATAGATAGATAGATAGATAGATAGATAGATAGATAGATAGGAACTGACATAGATAGATAGATAGATAGATAGATAGATAGATAGATAGAAAGGAACAAGCATAGATAGATAGATAGATAGATAGATAGATAGATAGATAGAAAGAAAAGAACAGAGATAGATAGATAGATAGGAACAGACATAGATAGATAGATAGATAGATAGATAGATAGGAACAGACATAGATAGATAGATAGATAGATAGATAGATAGATAGATAGAAAGAAAAAAACAGATAGATAGATAGATAGATATGAACAGACATAGATAGATAGATAGATAGATAGATAGATAGATAGATAGGAACAGACATAGATAGATAGATAGATAGATAGATAGATAGATAGAAAGGAACAAGCATAGATAGATAGATAGATAGATAGATAGATAGAAAGAAAAGAACAGAGATAGATAGATAGATAGATAGATAGATAGATAGATAGATAGGAACAGACATAGATAGATTGATTGATAGAAAGAAAGAAAGGAACATAGATAGATAGATAGATAGATAGATAGATAGATATGAACAACCAATGATAGATAGATAGATAGATAGAAAAGAACAGACATAGATAGATAGATAGATATGAATAGACCATGATGAAGATATATGAAGGAACTGGTAGATAGGTTGATAGATAGATAATGAAATGACTTGGATAGACATGAAGAGGCTGAGATAGATAGATAGATAGATAGATAGATATAAATAGACTTATATATATATATATATATATATATATATATATATATATATGTATATATATATATAAATGTCATGTCGTACCATCAGCACGGATATCCCTGACCCTCTCACGCCACCATTCCCTATAATTCATTGCTTCCGGCAGGTCCTCAGGGCTTCATCCCGTATCTACACAGAGCTGCTGTATGTAGGTTTGAGCTGGTCGCCCTGCCTTTGCTCAGCCATGTGAGGGGGTCCATAAGAGTACATCACTTATGAGTTCGTCCCTACTTTTCCAGCAGTGTCCCGCATGTCTGGTTCGTCTAATTTTGATAGTTTTCGTGATGGGTGGTAGGTGGCCGTACAGCTGCTGCTTTGTGGGGTGTTGCCTCCAGGACTAGTTCCAGAGTGCTACCGTTTACCGTGGATATATATATATATATACATGTGAAATAGACTTATATTAGATTGATAGATAGACTCATATATATATATATATATATATATATTGAGATAGTTTGAGGGTTTGGTTTTGGTTTCTTTGTTTAATGGCATATCAATTCTTTGTAGGTTATTAAACGCCAAAGCTATTCTCCTAGAAGAACAGTAGTGGTACTATTTAACCCATAGCTGGGAGGATAAGGGGGTTCATACCTTTGCCAAGGGTATTTGCCCGAAAGTGAACGTAATAGCGCGACTGGATTACGAACTCGCCGACTACGATTCCGCAGTCCATCGCTTTAACCATTTTCACCACGAGGACACCTCTTAAGTTTTTTCAAATATGTTATTAAAGGTTTTAAACTTTAACAGATAGTTTGCTTGTATTAACATAGACTTAAATACATACATAGATATGAATCAATTCATATATATATATATATATATATATATATATATATATATATATATATATGAATTGAGATAGAGTGATAGTGTTAGCATAGACTTATATACGTACATGGATATGAATAAATTGTGATAGATAGATAGATAGATAGAAAGAAAGAAAGAAAGAAAGAAATAGGTTGTTATAGATAGTTATCTAGTGAAAAACTCACTAGTAAAATCATAATCTCAAAAATAAAGAACTTTGAGACCAAAATGAACACTCCAAATCAAGGCTAGATCTGATTTTACTTTTACTTGGCCGGATCTAAATTTATTTATAGATAAAAAATAAAAAACAAAGACCCTGCCAATAATTAGACTTTTTTTTTTTATTCCAGTAGAATTTTGCAAATAAAGAAAAACGAAAATATCTGCCGTTTGAATTATGCTTCATTTGAATTAATTGGAATATGAATTATGAAGACACTTATATTCCTTGAATGTTTTCAATGCACAATTGTCTGCTCAGTTAACTGGAATGGCAGGCGACATTTTTTTTTATTTCAGTCGCAATCAAAAGAAAGGACTTAAAATTTCTCAGCGACATGACTTTGTTAATTTAAAAATGTATTTTATTAGTTTTTAAAAGTCGGTCGATTTGAGTAGGAGACTTTAGATTTGGTTTGGTGGGGCTTTATGGCATATCAACCACTGGAGGTTATTTAAAGAAAAATCCTCTTTATATATATATTAAATACATCAATAAATATCAACCCTTGCAGGTTATTTAATTCTATATCCTCTTTATACATATATATTAAATATATAGGATTTGGTTTGGTTTAGTTTTATGGCATATCAACCATTGTAGGGTATTTAATGCCAAATCCTCTTTATACATATATATTAAATATATAAGATTTGGTTTAGTTGGGTTTTAAGGCATATCAACTATTGTAGGTTATTTAATGCCAAATCCTCTTTATACATATATACTAAATACGAGGATCATTAAACAAATTTCCAGACTTTTTTCGTATAGGCACTTTTATTGATAGTACACACATGAAACTCTAGTCCCCTTCGAAGTAATCTCCTCCAGCTGCAATGCACTTGTTTTACCGTCTCAACATCTTCTGGAAGGCCCTTTGGAAGTCCTCTTGTGTGAACGTGTCAATGACCCTCGTCACAGCCTCTTTCGTCTTATCAATTGTCTCATAACGACCGCCTCTGAGCTTAGGGAATAACCAAAAGTCAAAGGAACAAGATCTGGATTATAGGGAGGGTGAGGAACTGTGTTGATGTCCATCTTGGTCAAATAGTCTGTGACAAGAATGGAGTTGTGGACTGGTGTATTGTCCAGGTGGAAATGCCACTGACCCGATTTGAAGAGTGCTGGCCTCTTCCCAAGGAATCTCTTCCTGAACTCCCTTAAAACCTCAACATAGTAACTCTAACCCTAACCCTTTGACCAATCAAGTCTGGTGTATTGACCTCTTTACTCCTCCCACGCCTCTCATCATCCCTCACATACTCTGTGCCTTCCTTGAATCTCTTATGCCACTCAAAAACTGATGCTCGATTCATGCAAGATGCTCTAAAAGCAGTCTGAAGCATTCCATACGATTCTGTGGCATTTTTTCCAAGTTTAAAGCACAATTTTATTGCATATCGTTCTTCTAAAGTGTCTGATTGCATTTTTGAAATTCACCAGCTGTGACAATCAGGCTTTAGTAGGGTGTATTGCAATTCCTACTGTAGCTGTTCATTTAAAGCTGAAATCATAAAAATAAGCCAGTCATCTCATAAGATATATAGCAATAACATAGTGAATTTTCAAGAGTCTACGATAATTTTAAATGCCTGTACAAAAAAAAAAAAAAAAATGGGGAAACTTGTTGAATGCACCACCTATATAGGATTTAAATTGGTTGGGTTTTATGGCATATCAACCATTGTTGGTTATTTAATGCCAAATCCTCTTTATACATATTCAATATATTTATGATTTTTATACACATCTTGTAGATAACATTCTTAAACAATTCTGAGCTCTTTTTTGCACACAGGTAAATGGTTTCAAGTATTGTTATATAACAGTTACAATTTAACATCAGTCATTTGTTTGCACACAGATCGTTCTATATATATATATATATATATATATGAACAAGATCCAAGATAAGGCTGTAACTGGATCAGCATGAATATGGCAATCCCATAGAGTGACAACAATCTGACAAAATCTGGTGGTGTCGTGAGATACTGCTGGGGCACTCTGGGCTAGTGGTAATGATGCTTCGGCCCCGAAACCATGCCTGAACCCAGAGTCATCATCTGATGAAGGCTTTGTTAAAAGCAATCCTGCTGTACAAACATCAGTTATTGTATGATTACTATATATATATATATATATATATAAAGTAAAGTTGGCGACCTTAGTCGAAGGTGACTCGAACGCTCCCGTTGCAATAGCTACTACACTGAGGTGTAGGGGAGGGCGCTACTCAATTCTTTGGATTGCGCCACTTTACCCTTGATAGTACCTTATTATGCTGAGTGTTAAACAAGGCCTCATCAAGTACCATTTTTTGAGTCTTTGGTATGACTTGACCTTGGATTGAACCCCAGTCTCCTGGATCATTGGCAAATACTCTACTCATTAGACCAATGGTCCTCATTAAAAAACAATAAGTATAAATTTATTTTAGCAGTTTCTCGGGATCTTAATTATATCTATAGAATCTATTGATATATATATATATATATATATATACATTGTCATCTATAGATACACTGTTTCGTTGTATCACAATTCTTCAGTGTGGCTAGACACGTAGGACGCTTGAAGCTGGGATCGAAACTTTACGTTACTCTTAGAATCAGACTGCTCGGCCAACAAGCATACCACGTCGGCTTAGGGAATTATAAGGTACTATGTAGCAACAGCAGCAGCAGCGTTCGTTTGCTTACATTATATATATATATATATATATATAAAGAAATTTATATAATATAATATGAAGGGTGGACTGAATAGTATATATGTTGACATCATATCTACTGTTGAAGACTTTTTGACCAATAGGATCCAAGCACAGTAACGACGATGGAAGAAGTGTCCGGAGTACAAGAGGAATTATAATGAAAAATAGACCCCATTTGCTTCGATTCCATGTGAGTATCTTGTTCAGCCTGGTAACTTTTCTGCCATCCCTCCTGTTATAGTACTAATGATAGTAAATAGATTTTCAGATGAACTTTGAATTTCGAATTTAAAAGACCCCCCCAAATCCGCGTCTCGTGTTGGTTTTCATGACCCTGCCGTCAAATCTCGTTATCAACAAAAAATAATTTCGTAGTACCTGATCGTCATATAGGAATAAAGTGAGACACAAGTGATTAAACACCGATCGCCAATGGTCGGAAGTGGTGGGCCTCTAGATAATTCCGTGCTAATCTGCATGAGACGTAAGTCTAAAGGACAATTAGCATGGGACATTAGTCGAAAGACAGTTGTCGGACGTACTTTAGCGAGAATGATTTTCAGTAATATCTTGGTCGGAAGTGTAAGGATAGTAACTATCTTTTTGTCTTATTTTCTCTTAATGTGTTGTATCGGTTGAATGGAATACTTATATAATAATTTTCTCTTTTTTTATGCACATGTGAGAGTTACCACATTGATAAAGCCGTATAGCAAAAACATGTTATATGAATAAATTTATTTAATTTCAGCGACTCAATTTTTATCTTTCACTCTTATTTCTTGTTCATTTTGTATTTTAACCATATTTACCAACCTCTCCGCTCTGGCAGGATATGACACAAGGTCAATTTCAAGCGGAGTTTAACAGGTTTGAATTCATAGTTTTACTTCTCCAAGACTAGATGCCTCACCAAGGCTGAAGAACTACTATTTACCCCTAGTTGGAGGGAGAATAATTGGATTGATACCTTTCCTAAGGGTATTAGTGCTATGGGAAATGCAATCAGTCTCGTCCAGGATTTGAACTCGTGTCGCCGTGTCTATTACACCACGGGCACCTCCTCGTCGACTTTTGTATTTTAACATCTCTTGTTTATTTTTGTTTGAACCATTAGGGAAAAGCACGAATGTATTTTCTTATACCCCGCTAACGGTAAATAATAGGGTTGAATGGGTTCCCTAGCCCTTGTAGAGCAATCAGTCTTGAAGTTGGAAAAGATCTGATTCCAAAACCTGAGGAGAGTTGTTCTTGGAAACTCTGGCACATTACTGTACCATTCTTCAGTTATCAGCTCACCCCAAAAGTGTGGTTGGTTTTATACAAGCCTTCCCGCTTAAATCCTTTAAGTAGTTCATATGCTAAACCTCAGTGTGATTAATTGCCATTGTCTGTGCCAGTTAATAAATTCGATATATATATATATATATATATATATATATATATATATATATAAACCGGCCATTGATCAATTGAGAGACCGGGGTTCAATCCCATGTTTAGTCATACCAAGACTGATATAGCTTTGATATTAAATAACCTACAAAGACTAATATACTATTAAACAAAGAAACTAAACGAAACCTAATTGTATACCAAACTCAGCAAGACTATTGTTCCGCATTCCCTTCCCCATGAACATCATTTTCCAAATATAGGGACGCAAAAAAGAAAAATATGTTCAGTGTCATGGTGGAAATAATGAGAAATGTATATAAAATGTATATAAACTGTATATAAAATATCGAATATAATTCTTTTATTCAACATAAGAATATTTAATCTTATCGAAATAAGTAGAAATATACGATGATAAGAGTAAGTTCCCGTGGTGTAGTCGGTAACGTGCTGGACTACGTATGTCAGTCATAAGCAATTTCCAACTTCAGTCTTATTATTATGCTTATTTGCAGATTTTTATTAATAACCTTGGAAAAGGCATGAACTCTCTTATGCTCTTAGCTATGGGTTAAATATTACCACTACTATTCTTTGACAAAGATGGTTTGGGCATTAAATAACCCACAAAGGTTGATATGCTATTAAACAAAGAAACAAACGAAACTACATAATGAATAGGGATGAAATATAGAGTGGTGCTTGCTGTCATTTAGAATAGATATAATAACAGTCTAATTTTATTTCTTAGAATTTTTTAGATGAGGCTTGATGACTTATATTATTTAGAATATAACCGGTCCATTGGCCTAATGAGTAGAGAGTTCAATCCCAGGTCGAGTTATACCAAAGACTCATTGCGAAGACAGACAAGAGGGGGGGTCAACTTCTCGCAATGGCAAGAGATCAGAGAAATTGTGCTATCTGTGGCAATCCTAGCAACCCGAATCTTTCACTCTGGGCCATTGGCCTAATGAATAGAGTGTTCGCCAATGGTCCGGGAGACCGGGTTCAATCCCTGTTCGAGTCATTCTAAAGACTCAAAAAATAGTACTTGACGCCGCCTTGCTTAACCCTCAGCATTATTAGGTAAGGATCAAGGATAAAGTGGAGCAATCCCGGGATTAGAGTTGCGTCCTCCCCTATTCCTCGGTGTAGTAGCTATTGAAAAGGGAGCTTTTGGGTTTCCTCCGACTAAGGTCGCCAACTTTACTTCTATATGAATAAATTAGAATAACAAAGTGATTCGGAGGTGATGAATTTGTTATATTGGAAAGTCAAGGTTAAAATGTTTCGATTTTAATAAACCTTCATCAGGACTTTCGACTTTTTTTTATAATAAATTCATCACTTTTGGATTACTTTGTCTTTCGATTTTCTTCATACTGTCGGATTTATTTTTATTTCCATTATTTACTTCCATATATATATATATATATATATATATATATATTCGATATCTATAGTTCTTTGAGAAACACGCATGTTGTAATTTACTAAGCATTTTACTTAGATGTGCCACAAGGCCATATGAAAGGGGCACCCAATGAGACTCGAACTCACTCGTGTAGGTTTGCTAGTCGAACTTGATAACCATTACACCACCAGAGGCGCCCACATGCATGTTTGTGCGAATTGTTTTTCAAAGTCGACTTGAAGATTTTAATACCATATCTCTCTCTTTCTATCATCCTATCTCTCTCTCTTTCTCTTAATCTTTCTCTCTCTCTCTTTCACTCTTTCTCTCTCTCTTTTTCTCTTTCCCTCTCTCTTTCTCTCCCTTTCTTTTTCTCTTTCTATCTATCTTTCTCTCTCTTTCTTTTTATCTTTCTCTCTCTCCTTCTCTCTCTCTCTATCCCTCTCTCTTTCTCTCTCTTTTTCTCCTTCTCTCTCTCTCTCCTTTTTTTTCTCTCTCTCTCTCTCTATATATATATATATATACTCAACCCCTTCGTACGAGCAGGAGACAACAAAAGATCATTTTTAAGTCGAGTTTAGCGGGTTTGTATCCAGAGTTGTCCTCCTCTAAACCGGTTGCCTTGCGAAGGTTAAAGAGCCTAGTCTACCCTACTACCTTACTTGGTAGAAGAATAGTTGGATGCATATTTTTCCCAAGAATATTAGCACTTTGTCAAATACAATCTCGTCAATGATTTGAACTCGGGTCCATCTCCACCACGATCGCCTTCTCTCTCTCTCTCTATATATATATATATATGTATATACAACTGAAGAAGCTGGCTGCTGAGAATAGCCGTCGAAATAAATTTATCATACCATAGAGACGACCTGTTTTGTTTATTTCCAATTATATATATATATATATATATAATTACTGCAGAAACAATCTCTAATGATACCTTGATCAAATGATTACTCTATTTTCTTACTTTAATCATCATTATCAGTAACCTAATACTTTGTTTTTTCTTTTTAGATTTTCTTTTAGAAAACATGTTTATTGTTTATCTTATTTCATTTTTTCTTTAAATTGTAGATGTGGCTCTCACGAACTCCAACATTTTTCCTGCTTAGCCTCTGGCTATTAGCTTACCCAACTCTTCAAGAAATTCCACTTTGCAAGCAAGGAGAGATACCCATGCTTTCTGTCCTTAACCCCTCAGCCAAAGTCCATTTTTACTTCGTCACCGTCCTTGGCCTTCATGACCTAGGACCCTCGCCTGACACCTGTGGAGCCGTACGATCGTCAGGCCTTCAATTAACAGAGGCTTTTCTCTGGTACCTCAAGAAATTTGGCCTTAGCAACAATGATATTTCATCAGGAGGTATCGTGTTCGATTCCTGCTCCGATCAGCAGCTTATAATTCAAAAAGTTCTCAGCTTTGAGACAAGTCAGACCAGTTGTGCATTTCGAGACGGTACTACAGTTAAACCAAGTAATGTTTTTATATATATCGGCGCTGATAATCTGCAAGACACAATATCCCTTTCTCAAGCCTTAGACCGAACAAATAAGACGCTGATTTCTTCGTTTTTGGATACCGACCCCTTAGTCGCGTATCCCTATTTCCTGCAAAGCACTCCTGAAAATAATGGCGTCGACAATGTTCTCATCGATTTGCTTAAATCAAACAATGTCAACCATTTCCTTCTCGTACACGAAAATAACAAAAACTGGTTAGATAGAAGTCAAAAATTTAGTCAGAGTGCCAAAACATTAGATATTTGCACAGTTCACAGTAGTTCTCTTCCTGGCGTCAAATCAGATGCTTCGGCTTTCGACAAAATTGTTTCAGACCTGATTCCAAAGAAAAGCGCGACCTATGTAATCGTGATGGCTGAAAAGCCAGCAACTTCGCAATTGATAAAGGCCATTAGTCGAAACCCAGAAGCTCGGGAGAGTTTCGTACTTATCACCTTTGGGTTTTTCGAATACGACCCCCCAGCGGGTATCAAATATTTAGCACTTATTCCAAGTCTCCCATCAATGCCAGCGACTGACCAATTTCTATCCGATTACAAAAAGATGTTAACAGACAAAACGAAAAGCCCATGGGTAGAAGAATATTGTAAAAAGATGCCGTGTACCAACCCAAACATTGAACTCGATCCCCGGGTGCCATTTTTATTTTTAACGTTAAATGCTTCTATGACGGCCGTCAAAGACTGCAGAAGTTCTCTGTGTACGTCAGATAAAAAATCTTGGCCACAGGATGTTTTGAAATTCACTAAAAATGTTCAGCTTAGCATCGGTGGGGTCAAGCAAAATGTTTTCACCCAGAAAGGGGTCATTAACCCCAGCATCACCAAATTCCAACTGAAAATCAGCAACCATGCAAGTCTCGTAAGTTTTTTCCTTTTTTCTCTTTTTCTTTTTTGTTTTTACTTTTTTCGTTTTTTTTTTTTTTTTCATGTCTTCAATGTAATTTCCTTTAATTTTCCAGTTTTTCATTTTCTTTCTTTCTTCACTTCACTTCACTTCAATTCTTTCTTTCTTTCTTTCTTTTCTACGACAGTTCTTTCTTTCTTTCTTTCTTTCTTTCTTTCTTTTCTACGATAGTTCTTTCTTTCTTTCTTTCTTTTTCACTTGACTTCACTTCAATTTTTTCTTCCTTTCTTTCTTTTCTCTGACAGTTCTTTCTTTCTTTTTTTCTTTTTCACTTGACTTCACTTCAATTCTTTCTTTCTTTCTTTCTACGACAGTTTTTTCTTTCTTTCTTTCTTTCTTTTCCACGACACTTCTTTCTTTCTTTCTTTCTTTTTCACTTCACTTCAATTCTTTCTTTCTTTATTTTTATGACAGTTCTTTCTTTCTTTCTTTCTTTCTTCACTTCACTTCACTTCAGTTTTTTCTTTATTTCTTTTCCACAACAGTTCTTTCTTTCTTTCTTTCTTTCTTTCAAAATCTATCTCGCGTATTAGTTTAAAAGCCAATCTCATATATCGGTTGAGACTTCATTTATGGTCACGAAATCATTAATCTATAAAATTGTTTATTAATACCAATCATATAAAGAATCCCATATAATAATTGCAATATCTGTGTGTATATATATATATATATATATATGTATGTATGTCTGTCTGTGCGTATCTGTGTTTACCAAAATGTCAATTTCGTAAGCGGAGTTTAACAGATTTGGATTCAGAGTTTTATAGTTTTTTGTCCGGTTGTCACACCAAGAGCTCAGTCTGCCCTACTATTTAACCATATCTCCAGAGAGAGTAGTTGGATTCATGCTTTTCTCGGAGGTATTAGCGCATGGCGAAATGCAATCAAGTTCCTCCAGGATTTAAACTCAGGTCGCCTTATCCATTTCCTACGAGGCTAACCATTAACACCACGAGCACCCCCCTATATATATATATATAATACCTTCCACAGAGCGCATAGATATTACACTGAATCTAAACAGAAATCCTGGTAAATAAATTTGGAGCGCACCGATACTCCAATCCACAGATCAGTAAACATGCCAATCATTTATGGGTCTTATGCAAATAATAACTGGACATCTGGATGGAATTTGGCATAGAAAAATGCCCCATGCTAGTAATCAAAGGTGGTAGACGACACCTTATGGACGGAATGGGACTACCAAATCAAGACAAAATTAGAACGCTCCACAAATACTTGTGGATATTGGAAGCAAACACCGTCAAACAAGTGGAGAGAAAAGAAAAAATTAAGAAAGAATATTTCAGAAGAGCCAGAAAGCCACTGGAGACAAAACTATATTGCAAAAACCTTATCAAAGGAATAAATACCTGGGCTGTCCCCCTCGTAAGATAATCGGGACCATTCTTGAAGTGGACCAGAGGACAGGAAAACTAATGACCTTGCATAAGGCGTAACATTCCAGAGATGACGTTGACAGACTCTATCTGTCAAGAAAAGAAGGAGAAAGATAACCTACCATCATTGAAGAAAGTGCTGACGCACCATTACATCAACTTGAAGATTACATAGAAAAGCGTGGAGAAAGACTGATTACAGCAACCAGAATCAATACTGACAATATGTGGACCAACAGAATGAAAATAACCTGAAAACAAATATGGGAAGAAAAAACGTTATGGACGTTTTAAACGACTAACCAGCGAAATCCCACACGAGAAAACGTGGATGTGGCGAAGAAAGGGAAACTTTGAGAAACTGAATCTCTTCTAATAGCAGCACAAAACAACGCCATATGGACCAATCATATCAAAGCAAGAATAGATAAGAGGCAACAAAACAGCAGATGTGGTTTATGTGGAGATCCTATTTACCCAACCCCTCCGCTCGGGCAGGATATAACACAAGGTCAATTTTTTAAGTGGAGTTTAACAGGTTTTCCTTCTCCTAGACTAGTTGCCTCACCAAGGCTGAAGAACCTTGTCTGCCCTACTATTTACCCATAGCTGGAGGGAGAGTAATTGGATTCATACCTTTCCCAAGGGTATTAGTGCTATGTGAAATGCAATCAGTCTCGTCCAGGATTTGAACTCGTGTTGCCGTGTTCATTTCCTACGACGATAACCATTACACCACGGGCACCTCTTTTATGTGGAGATAGAGACGAAAAGATCAATCACATAAGCGAATGCAGCAAAGTAGCATAGAAAGAGTATAAGACTAGACACGACTGAATGGGCAAGGTTATCCACTGGGAATTGTGCAAGAAATTTAGATTTGACCATACTAAAAAATTGTATATGCACAACCCAACATCTGTCCTGGAAAGTGAGGCACATAAACCCCTCTGGGATTTTGAGATACAAACGGATCACGTAATCTCGGCCAGACGACTAGAACAAGTTATAATGAATAAAAAACAAAGAGAACTTGCATAATTAGATGTCACAGCCCATTTAATGACGTGCCCGTGTGTGCACAACCAGATGTCACAGCCCATGCAATGACGCGCCCGTGTGTGCACAATCAGATATTCGATAAATAGTCCTCCTTTTCCTTAAGTGGGGGTCTCGTTCGGCAGCTCTGCTTCATCATTGAGTACTTGCGTGAACAACTTCACAAATTAGACATGGCGCTACGAGCAGGACGTCCGTCATGTTTAAGCATTTGAATCAGCACTTCGAGACCAAAACTCAATGCCCGGCGCTTCAGATGCGGCCTCTGCTCGGCTATCAACATACCGCAGACAGAAGAATACTTGAGGAAGAGGACTATCAGGTATTTGATTGTGTACATACGGGCACGTTATTACATGGACATTATAGCGGCAAGTGATATTATTCTACAGCTGAATGTATCAAAGAAAAATGGAGGAAGAGGACTCACCAGTGTTGAAGATAGCGTCGATACATCGATAAGACGTCTCGAAGACTTCATAAAAAACAGCGCAGAGAAAGATTGGTTACAGCGACCAGAAACAACACTAAGATCAACGGAGCTATTACAAGAAAGCAAAAAATAGGAAGAAAAACAATTATATTGGTATTTCAAGTGACAAACAAGCGAATTCTCACACGAGAATACGTGCTAAAAAGGGGAGACAATCAGGGAGGAACTGAATCTCTTTTAATTGCAGCACAAAACATCGCTATAAGAACAATCTTCATTAAGGCAAAAATAGATAAGACACAACAAAATAGCAAAGTGTTGGTTATGTCAAAGGAACCAATAAACGCATTAACAAGATACTTAGCAATACCAACCTTTATGAAATCCAAAAAATTGCACTTTGCGGAACTGTTCATCTCCTTAGGAGAGTACTATCAATGTGAATGAAAAAATAACACTTAAAAGAGGAAGCAAAAAAACATAAAATTCATATAATCATTACCTTCCCTCAAGCTAGGTCTCTGTTTAATATCCGGTGAAGGATTGTAAAAAACAAAACTTAAGCTGAAAACTGATTAATAATAATAATAATAATAATGTATTTTTATATTTACAGCTGGACTATGTGAAAGGAAAAGCATTGGATATTTTGAAATACAAGACCTCTTGCCCGAATAACCCTTGTATCGAGTGTGGGCAACAACCAACGACCACTCCAAAACTAGTTGAGACCACATCACTGACAACCCTGGGGCCGACCACGCCAGATCTCGCTGCCCGAAACCTGATCACGATTCCCAAAGTCGATTACCTGACCGGTGTTTTCGGCCCCATTCCGGCGAGGGCCGAATCCGAATTCGGCGTCCGGGACGCCAAGTGGATCATCCCACTGGGTGTCCTTGCCAGTCTGGGCGTGTTGGCGGTCATCATCTTTGAAATCACCATCTTATACAAACTGTTGGGTACTCAGCTTGGCCATCAATGGCGAACCATGTGGCTGGGCCAGTTACTTCTTTTCGGGGTTCTTCTCTGCTTTCTGACCCTCTTCGCTTACCTACCCAAGCCCACGGATCAAACCTGTGGAATAACCCGCTTCGGGGTCGGCTTCAGCTACGCTGTTGTTTTTTCGGTCATGTTGGTCAAGCTAATGGTCATTCTCACATCCAAAGCCAGTGACGGGCTACTCATAACAGACACTGAATCGCCTAATTATCTGCGGGGTACTTATCAGATACTCATGTTTATTTTCTCAGTGGGTGTCCAGTTGGTAATCGATATCCAATGGTTGCTTACTGTATCACCTCGAGCTGTGCCCGTCATTGATTTCACAGGTAATTATTAATCAACCTACAATTATACATATTTTTCTTCTCCCTGTGGGGTAGGGAATTAATTAACAAAGCATTAATATCTCTTGCGTGTAATCTTCTTCCCGCATCCGCCTGTTTATGCTTGATTGATTGATTTTAACGACATGTCAACTCGTCTGGAGGTATGTTAAGTTTAGAGTTTAGGAAGTTGCGTTCATTGTACGATTATATCTAAAAAAAATGTTGTATAGTTGTTTCGAAAGAATATTTTGCCCACAGTTACTTAATATTAAGTATTCCTATCTAATACAAATATTTTGTACACAGTTGGATGGTTTCAAGTATTCCTATCTAATACAAATAATTTACTCACAGTCGTATGGTTTCAAGTATTCCTATCTAATACAAATAATTTGTACACAGTTGGATGGTTTCAAGTATTCCTATCTAATAAAAATAATTTGCACACAGTCATATGGTTTCAAGTATTCTTATCTAATACAAATATTTTGCACACAGTTGGATGGTTTCAAGTATTCCTATCTAATAGAAATAATTTACACACAGTTGTATGGTTTCAAGTATTCCTATCTAATAGAAATAATTTACACACAGTTGTATGGTTTCAAGTATTCCTATCTAATAGAAATAATTTACACACAGTTGGATGGTTTCAAGTATTCCAACTGAATATGAATAAACACACAAACACACAAATACACACATATACACACGAGCATGCATACACAAACATGCACACATACATACACATACGCAAACACACACATACATGCACATATGCGAACACACACACACGGTGATTTTTATTTGTCTTTTTTCTTTTTTTTTGGATTAAGAATAGGATTATTAGCCCACACACTCACACGTATATACACATATGCACATTTATACACACACACAAACACACACACACATATACACGTACATACATATACATACACAAACATATACACATATACATACGCACTTGCATACACAAACATGCACACACATAGTGGACCACCCCTTCATTGTTTTGCCCAGTCGGCTGGGGTTGTAGAATACACCGACTGCGCCCTCACCCCCAACGAGTGTCCTGATATGACGCTAAACAATCTGATGGTGAGGTTCCAGTGATGCTGGAGCTTTGGGGAATGCGAAGTACCCCTTTATTGCCATCGCTCCCAGGTCCAGTCTGGCCCGAAGTGGATAGGGTCCTATCTATGGGTTAAATAGAACTAACGGCACACTTATGCAAGACTGAAACTTACATTTAAACTGCATGCTTATGCTAAACTGAATTGTTTGATTAAACTGAATGGCTTGAAATAGGAATGTTTTTGACAATTAAAGCGAACTTATATTTAAACTGCGTACTTATGCTTAACTGAATTATTTGAAATAGAACAGTTTTTGACATTGAACTGTATTTACTCTAAACTGAATTGTTTAAAATAGAACAGTTTTGACATTTAACTGTGTGTAAACAAAATCTGTTCTCACACTAAACTGAATTAGCTGAATTAGAACTGCTTGACTAAACTGAATAGCTCGAAATAGAAATGTTTTTCACAATTAAACTGTACTTACATTTAAATTGCGTGCTTATTCTAAACTGACTTTTAAAAAATTGAACTGTTTTTGACATTGAAACTGTACTTACACTAAAGTGAAATGTTATATATAACTGCTTGAATAGTTTGAAATAGAAATGTTTTTGACAATTAAACTGTGTACTCATGCTAAACTGAATTGTTTTAAATAGAACTGATTATTTACATAAAAATGGATTTGGGATTAAATAACCTACAAAGGTTGATATGCCATAAAACGCAACAAACCAAACCAAACCAAACCAAGCACATATTCATATATATATTGGCCCAGCGGTTAGAGTGTTCGCCAATGGCCCGGGAGACCTGGGTTCAATCCCAGGTCGAGTCATACCAAAGACTTTAAAAATGGAACTTGATACCACCTTGCTTAACACTCAGCTTTATAAGGTACGGTTCAAGGGTAAAGTGGAGCAATCCAGGGAATGGAGTCGCGCCCTCCCCTACACCTTGGTGTAGTAGCTATCGAAAAGGGAGCCTTCCGGTCACCCTCGATTATGGTCGCTGACTTTACTTACTTATATATACGAGGATCATTAAATAAGTTTCCAGACTTTTTTCGTATGGGCCCTTTTATTGATAGTACACACATGAAACTCTAGTCCCCTTCGAAGTAATCCCCTCCGGCTGCAATGCACTTGTTGTACCGTTCCAATAACTTCTGGAAGGCCCCATGGAAGTCCTCTTGTGTGAGCGTGTCAATGACCTTCGTCACAGCCTCTTTCATCTCCTCAGTTGTCTCATAACGACGGCCTCTGAGCTTAGGGAATAAGCAAAAGTCACAGGGAGCAAGGTCTGGATTGTAGGGAGGCTGAGGAACTGTCTTGATACCCATCTTGTTCAAATAGTCTGTGACAAGGATGGAGTTGTGGACTGGTGCATTGTCCTGGTGGAAATGCCACTGACCCGATTTGAAGAGTGCTGGTCTCTTCCGATGGAATCTCTTCCTGAACTCTTTTTAAACCTCAACATAATATTCCTCGGGTGGTGTAATGGTTAGCAAGGTAGACTAGCAAACCTACACGAGTGAGTTCGATTCTCATTGGGTGCCCAATTCATGCGGCCTTGTGCTACATCTAAGCAAAAAAGCTTAGTAAATTACCTCAACATAATATTCCTTGTTGACTGTCTGTTCAGTGGGAACCCAATGCATGTAGATCATGCCAGTGCTGTCAAAAAAAAAAAAAAAAAAGGGGATCATCAAAAGTTTGAGGGTGGATTTGCTCTGTCTGGCCTTCTTGGGTCTGGGAGAGCCCGCATGCTTCCACTGGGAACTCTATCTCTTGGTCTCTGGGTCATAGCAGTAGATCCAGCTTACATCACATGGCATTTTTTCCAAGTTTAAAACATAATTTTATTGCATCTCATTCTTCCTCACGTCCAGATTGCATTTCTGAAATTCACCAGCTGTGACAATCAGGCTTTAGTAGGGTGTATTCCAATTGCTGCTGTAGCTGTTCATTTGAACCTGAAATCATGAAAATTGGCAAGTCATCTCATAAGATGTAAAGCAATAACATACTGAATTTTCAAGAGTCACACTCACACATACATGCACATTTGCAAATACACACATATACATACACACGTGCACAAACATATACATTCGCAAATACACTAATACACACTTATACTCACACATGCATACATACGCATTCGCTAATACACACACATTCGCAAATAGATACACATACATACTCAAACACACACGCGCATACATACACATATGCAAACACACACACGCGCACATGCGTACACATACGTATGTAGACACATTCACGCACTCAGCATTATCTTTTAATTTTTTCTTTTCATCTTTTTATTCTTGCTCGACTTGAACCTGAAACCTCAAGGCAACCGAGTATGGATCTGCAACCATTATACTTGGTCTACAAGCGCCGGGGCGGAGTCTATGCCCTATTTTCTTCGCAGTGAATTCGAGAACCATCTACTAACCCTTGTGTACATAATGTTCCTCATCTTAGTAACCACTATCGTCTCAATGAAAGCCCACGGCATCATCACAAACCACCGGGAGAGCGTCTTCATCGGTATTTCAGCTGGCCTCAGCATCCCACTCTGGATAGCCTGGACCCTCATCGCCGGCCTTAACCGAAGGTCTCCCTATGCTCATCAATACGGTGATGCATGCATAGCCTTTGGTCTCTTCCTCACCGGGGCCCTCGTGTTGTTTGCCATGTTTCTGCCCAAGGTCCGGCAAATGGTCAACATGGGTCTGGAAGGTGTTTACCTCGAGGATGACCGCGACACTGGATTCAACGGATCGGCCATATTGCCACCCTCAAGTTATAAAAGCGGATATCGGGGACCCGGTTCGGTTCTCTACGTTAATGGAGGAACCATCTACGGCGAATCAATTAACGATCCTAGTAAGTTAATTTTCTTATTATGCTTATGATAATGCAAGAGTAGGCATGATTGGGTGGGAATGGTGATTCTCTGGGAGTTTTTTTAATACCAAAGCCATCTTTGTAGAAGAATGGTAGCGATACTATTTGACCTATAGCAGGAGGGGTAATGGGGTTCATGCCTTTTCCAAGAGTATTAGTCCGATATTGAACGTTATAGTGTGACTGAATTTCAACTTGCTTATGTTGTAGTCCAGTACGTTTGCAACTACGTCACGGGGAGCTCCCTGACCATTTTTGAAAAATGCTATTTACACAAACCAGAATCTGTCCTAGAACATTTGATGCACAAGTTGAATTTATTCTTAAACTAATAATGATATTCGGGCGAGTCAAAGGTTTTGCAATATTTAAAGGCTGTAGATTCCAAGAACGTGCTCCAACGTATAGAATCAAATCAGGCAAGTAGCACTCGCGGAGTATCAGGCGAGTCCGGCATCGTGTATCTTCTCGATTTCATAAAAGCATCCGGAGTTGCCGAGTCGCACTTAACGAAATGACCATAGTTCAAACACAAAGGTGAGGGGATATAGGAAAAGAACCCCTGGAAAACCCACGTGATCTTCATATCCTTAAAAGGATAAAAATGTGCGATGAAAAGTGGATATTTTCCCGCAGTCCTAACGTGCAAATTGTCAAGAAAGACCAGCGTTCGATGCCTGTTGGCAAAAATGGGCATTCCGAACACAAGGTGGAATTATGAGGAGGTAATTCAAAACGAGTTCATTTCAGACAGTATATATATATATATATATATAAACTTCTCTTCAAAGTCAGAATACGATACAAGGTTAATTTTTACGCTGCGTTTAAAAGGTTTGAATTCAGAGTTTTCCTTCTCAACTGATTGTCTAACCACGGCCAAATAACCCAGTCTATCCAACTATTTACCCATATCTGGAGGAAGAATAATTGCATTAATACCTTCCCCAAAGGTATTAGTGATATGTGAAATACAATGAGCTTCGTCTAGGATTTGAACTCACCGTGTCCATTTCCTACAACGATAACCATTACACCACGGCTATATATATATATATATATGTATTTGAGTAAGATATGAAGTTTAATCAGACAGATATGTTGCAAAAAGAAAACAGAAGGAAAAATGCATATAAATGGATGAAAAAATTTATTAATCCCATTAGGTAAAGGCTACCGATGCGTTTCGACCTTTGAATGTAATTATCCAATTTTCGTAATTTCATATCTTGGATCATTTCATTCGTGGGTCGAAACGCGTCGCTGCACTTTATCAATATTTTTGATAAATTTTCTTGTCCATTTATATGTATTTTTCTTTCCGTTTTCTTTTTACAACACACACACACACACACGCATATATATAGAAAATGTTTATACATATGGCCACGGACGTGGGTAAGTGTTAAGTACTTGTCGGGTACTGGTCAAAAACTTAAAAGGGTCTGAATTTAATGTCCCTGTATCGGAGACGGCCAGTCAAGGAAATATTTTCATGTCCAGTCTTTTAAGAAAGAAATGGCTCCCTAAAAAGTTATGGGTTTATTCGTGGGTGTCCCTTGGTCGGAAATAATGAAACATTCTGTATATATACAGGTGCGTTTTGGGTCCTAGGAGTCAGACTTAGTTTGGGTTCAAGGAAAGTTGATTAGGCCGGAACAAAGAAATAACGAACAGCGACATTACTAGCCGGACCCAGTTAGTTAAGATAATCTTTTGCCAGCCGAAACTCAAACTAGAACTAATTATCCACAAAGTGTTACACGCTCTCCATCCTCCCTTGGCGTTTTAACCACGAGGTTGTTGTGTTTTTGTTCTTTTCCCTGTGAACCCGCCTCTCGCTCGATCCGGCCTCACATAGGATCTCGACGTGGGGTTAATAACTTCCGCAACGAGTTGCAGAGGCGGGTATTCTCACTGACATACGGAAATACTGGACAGCTGTTTCGACCTTATTAGGTCTCATCAGCAGTGTATACCGTGATCTCCCCCGCGGGAGATCGAACCAGCAACCACTGAGCAGAAACTCCACCACTGAGCCATCAAACCCACATCACACACAAGTGACGCCAAATCAACTAGTCTTGGTATTTGCGCGGCTAATTAACCTGAATGTATCTTGCAAGTTACATCCGTACTCTTTACAGACGACAAGGTCACCTCCAGGGCCACGTCTTCTCAGGAGGATTGGAAATACTCATCCGGGTAATTATAAACTCAAGGGCAAGGAAAGAGATGTACATTTTCTTTTTTCTTTTTTTTTTTTTTCGAGTAGAGGAATTATATTGTGAATTGATTTTCACGGCTAGAAAATCCAGCGAAAAAAATAAATAAATAAAAAGAAAAAAAAAAACTTGAAAATTCAGTTTAGCATTTCGAACAGGATATCGTTTTATCAAAACAAACAAAAAAACCACCTTACTCATAAGTGAGACTGGGGCGCATGATCGATAGAAATATATATATATATATATATATATATATATATAAAGTCACATTGGGATTGATATGTAAGTCAATAACTATTTCTTTCTTCTTTATCCAGTGGCCTTACATTTAAAACATCCGGGTAGTACGTACAGTGCCCCAACCTACATAAAAAGCAACCGCCCTGAATCCCTGTATGGAACAAGTCGCGTCCTTAAGGTGACCCCGGACCTCACTGGGCGTATAATCGCCGACAGACGACGGACACAGTCTGAACACAACTACCCAGTGGGGACGTTATCGCGGCCACGGTCTGAAAAAGGCAGCACTATAACACGTAAGTGAAAGTCTCGATTAGCAGAAATCACTATCTATCTTAGTCTGGTTATATATATATATATATATATAGGTATTCTTGATAAAGGGATATATATATATATATATATATATATATATATATATATATATATATATATATCTTTCAGTCTATCTTAATCTGCTGATCAATTTCAGTTTTTTCATTATCTATCACTATCTATCCATGAAACATTCTATCTATCTATCTATCTATCTATCTATCTGTTCACGCTTATCAATAGAACTTAGTATATCTATCTATCCATCCATCTATCTATCTATCTATCTATGGAATTTTGTATATACATATCTATCTATCTATCTATCTATCTGTTCACGCTTATCTATAGAACTTAGTATATCTATCTATCTATCCATCTATCTATCTATCTATCTATGGAATTTTGTATATACATATCTATCTATCTATCTATCTATCTGTTCACGCTTATCTATAGAACTTAGTATATTTATCTATCTATCAATGGAATTTTGTATATACACATCTGTCTATCTATCCATGACTATAAAACTTTCTATCAATCTAACAATCTACCCATGGAACTTTATATCTATCTATCTATCTATCTATCTATCTGTTCACGCTTATCTATAGAACTTTATCTATCTATCTATCTATCTATCTATCTCATTCTCTTCATATCTATCTATCTATCTATCTATCTATCTATCTATCTATCTATCTGTTCACGCTTATCTATATAACTTAGTATATCTATCTATCTATCTATCTATGGAATTTTGTATATACACATCTATCCATGACTCTAAAACTTTCTATCAATCTAACAATCTACCTATGGAACTTTATATCTATCTATCTATCTATCTATTTATCTATCTATGGAATTTTGTATATACACATCTATCTATCTATCTATCTATCTATGTCTACTCACATATATATTTTCTTTCTCATCTTACAGGTTCCCGAAGCACTCACGATCTGGGCGCTTTGTAAGAGATTTTCCTCAAATGCTTAATTAAGTTTTTCACCTTAAATTCTACGAAACATTGGGGGTGGGTTTAAGAATAATTTGAGTGGGTGTGGGAGGGAGGGCATCCGGAAGGCGATACTTCACCAAATTGAGAGACCTGTCACGTGTCAACAAACAACCAATTGATTCATTTTAAATAATCACTAAAACTAAACGTCCATCTTTTTTTTTTCTGGCGGCGGGGTTCCTTAGCTGAGAAGGAAACACATTGACCGATGTACAACGAAACAAATATTTAAAGGAATGCAATTTTTTTTCCCAAAAAGCCGTGAGATAAAATCATAAAAAGAATAGTTGTAAAAAGATTGTGTGATTTTTTTTTCCTTCTTTAAGAATCTAAAATGAGAAAAAAAATGGAGAAAAAAAGAATGAAATATGTTGAAAGACACGAAGAAAAATCGAAAGAGAAATTGAAAGAGGGACAATTTGGAATAAATATCCAAATAAAAGAGTAACAGAGAAAAATAATAAGAAAGAAAGAAATGAAAGAAAGAAAGAAAGAAAGAAAGAAAGAAAAAGGAGAAAGAAAGAAAGAGATGAAAGAAAGAAAGAAAGAAAGAAAGAAAGAAAGAAAGAAAGAAAGAGATGAAAGAAAGAAAGAAAGAAAGAAGGAACGAAAGAAAGAAAGAAAGAAAAAGATGGAAGAAAGAAAGAAAGAAAAAGATGAAAGAAAGAAAGAATGAAAGAAAGAAAAAAGAAAGAAAGAAAGAAAAAGATGGAAGGACGGAATAAAAGAAAGAAAGGAAGAAAGAAAGAAAAAGATGGAATAAAAGAAAGAAAGAAAGAAAGAAAGAAAGAATGGGAATGCAAATGAAAAAAATGAAAGAATATAAAAAAAGTTGAAAATAAGCGAGAAAGAAAAAAAGGGTGAAAAAGTATAAGAATTAAAATAAAAGTATCGTAGAAAAAGACGATCACGAAAGAAACAAAAAACAAACAAACAAAGAATGAAAGAAAAATGGAAAGAATATCAAAAAAGAGTAAAAGAATTTAGAAAGAAGAAAAAACAACAAAGAGAAAAAAAAGAAGAGAGAAACAACAAGCAAAGTTGACAATAAAAAGAAAAATAGAAATTTTAAAATGGCGGATCGTCACAAAATAGAGAAAAAAACTCACAGAATTTTTTGTCAATGTGATGAAATCAGTTACGACCCCGAAGAGGAAAAATCAGTCTGAATATATATATATATATTCTCTTTAAAAAAAAACAACAACCGGTCACATTAAGATTATAATAATAATGATAATAATAATAAATTTATTATCTTAATATGACCGATTGTTAGTTTTTTGAAGAGAAAATTATTTGCTCTGTGTATTTTATTTGGATTGAATAATATCTTATATATATATATATATATATATATATATATATATATATAAAATATCGCTTATGAATAAGTACATGCTCATTAATATTTTTTATAAAAAGTTAATTTTCATCTAAACCAAACATATCTGTATTTCATTATTTCCAGTGGAACATTTCATTATCAAGACGGATATTATTAGGTATTATTTATTACCAAACACTACAGCATTGTAGCTTTGTAACGAAATATAAAATAAAACATCTTTAGCCAAAATTAGAAATGAATAAGTACATGGAAGTGGTGTACTTCTTTTTGGATAGTTGCATATTTCTTATTTCGACCAGAATTTCTGTGTTTTAGAGTTTGGTTATAAATAGTAGTTGATGATATCAGTTTTGGCTGTAGACGGTTCTGTTAAAAATGAGGAAGTCCTGATATGTTTGTTCGAGAAGAAAATTAACCTTTCATTAAAAAGAAAATAAGAATTATTAGAAGTGTACTTATTCATGGGTGAGACTGTGAAAATAATATAATTAAAAGTAAAAATCAGCCCCTAAAGATAATAAAAGAAAGAAAGAAAAACAACAGAAAGGCAAGGGCCCTTAAAAAAGTAGGGGTCGACTCATGCACGAGCAATAGTTTTTGTAAGGTTGAAATTCAAGCATAATAAGGAGTTATGGCCACCCTCAATTTCAGAAATAAACTCCATAAATTTGAGACCAAATCATGACTCGACCTATACACGAGATCGGCTTATACAAGAATAAAAAATTGTTACACGAAAACAAAAAAAAAACAAAAAACAAAAAAAAAAACAGAAAAATAGAAAAAAAAGAGAAAAAAAGAGGGAAACACCATGGGTAAATATGTTGGAAATTTTTTTTTTAAGCCACAAATATTACTTTTACTTATGTACAGTTCAAATTTTAAAGATATAACTTTTTGATTTAAAAAAAAATGGTGGTCGACGTCTACAGAAACAAAACAGTGAAATCCAAATACAATCAGATGAGCTAGAAACAGCCTTTGGCTTCAAAAATCGATTCATAAATTGATGATTTCTTGACCCTGCATCAATACCCGGATCAACTTATAGACGATTGTATACAATACTTAATTTTTTTTTTTTTTTTTTTTTTTTTACAGAAAAATATTTATAATTTTTATCCAGAAAATAAAAACAATTCGCATAATAAATGAAATTTGAAATATACTTTTAACGCCGATTTTCTGACTTTTGAAACGAATGTTATAACACCCGGCCGGCACATATGTAATTTGTATATTAGTGAGCTGTTATCAGTGTGTATTCGGGATTCTTCTGACAATATTTT
>OY757945.1:48711473-48763973 GCA_963585895.1 Sepioteuthis lessoniana | reverse complement strand
TAGCAAGTATCAATTACCTCAGATATAAGGACATTATATTGTCGACGAAGAAAGAGTCGTTTACTCACCAAAAAAAAAAAAAAAAAAGAAAAGAAAAGAACAAACCCGCCCACGTGCCGAAAAAAAATAACATGGCCGCCTTACCACATTACCCGGAATTTGACTGTGAATCGGAAAACAAAGCAGTGAATGGACAAAATATGTCAACAGACTGAAAAATTATTTCACTGCGTACAACATAGAAGACTATAAACGACAAAAGGCAATACTATTGACATTTGTTGGGGAACAGATGAATGATCTTATTGACGAATTGCCGTCTGAACAAACCATACCAGGAAAAAACGAAACACACTTTGATAAACTCGTCCTGGCCGTAACCCCTGTGGCATCAAAGGTTATTTCCCTTTTGTTAGTTAAGATATTACACTTACGAGGGTCAGAAATAAATTTATAAAGTTTAAAATAAAATGAAATATTCCACAGTTCCACTTCTCGCGAAAGTTAAACTTTCGGCACCCAAAAATACGAAGCACTCTCGTTGAGTATTGCCAACCCACCGGATGACACGTGTGTTTTGCAGCCTCCAGAAAGGAGCACTTAATACCCTACAAATTTTATAATAATAATAATAATAATGATAATAATAATAATAATTCATATGCTTACTGAAAAAACATTTCACAAGAATTTCATTTTTATAAAATAAATAAATAAATTTGTCGTTATACAATTATGCTGTCTTGCCCCTGAAAACGTGTTTCGATATTAAGGATGTCAAAATTTTCGCAAAGAATAAAAAGAGAATTGCTATATTTTGTATATATCTTGTTTGTTTCTTTATTCCTTCATGACTTGGAGAAAAGATCAATTCTTCACTGGTCACTCATCTCATTGTTGCTTAACTTGTTATTTACTCCGCCTTGCTTACTCTGGTATACAGGTCTAAGCTTTCTTACAGCTGCAGTTCTTGCACCCCTCTAATTACTGATCAGGTTGATACTTGCTTAACTTGTTAATTACTAAGCCTTACTTAGTTTTGCATACAGGTCACAAGTTGTTTACAGCACCTTTTCTTCCTCAATGGTCACCCATCAGGTTATGACTAGGCTAATTGTCGCTCAACTTTTTATTTATGTCTGACAGATTAATTTGTTTTTATATTGGTTAACACACTTACAATTCTTTAACGCCGCATGTGCAATGAAAATTGAGTGTATAGTTATTCTAAACGGATTTCTTTGGCTTTCTCTCGCCATCTAACCCTATCGGTCATCGCTTTTGGTAAGTCCTCCAGACTACATCTAGTGTCTGCACAGACTTGATGGATGTAAATTTTTATTGGCTGACCAACACTGGTGGGTCCATGTGTAACATCGCTTTTTAGTTCGTCCTTAAATCACCAGCAGTATCCAGCATGTCTCGCTTGGATGCTTTGTGAGATTGGAGGTAAGTGGTCGTACAGCTGCAGTTTTGTGGAGTAATGCTTCCAGGATGTGTTCAAAAGACAGCATCCTTGAGTCGTTCCTCGATCCTAGCTTGTTCACCTATCGTTTCGTTAGCACCCAAGCGGTGCATCCATACAATAGTACTGACACGGCTACAACTTGGAAGAATTCCTATTTTATTTTACCAGAATGTTCCGATTTCCATAAGGGTGTTAATCTCTCATTAGAAATGCACACCTTGTCTGTGTGCGCGTTGACATCGTTTTCAGTTGATGAGATATTGCTACCGAGGTATATGAATTGGTCAACTAATTTGTGTTACATAGCCAGATACGGCTATGTGTGAAATGGACATATAATGTTCATATATATATAACAGAGAACATAGGAATCTCAAAACACGAAAAACACTTACAACTTCTTTGTTCAGGTACGAAACTTTTTATTACCTTTGAGCTTAAAGGTTTTTCAACATAAGGAGAGAGAGAGGCACAATCTTTCTATTCTGGCTTTTTTATCTGTCCCCCCATCTCGAGCGACACCTGCCAAGGCCCCCGCGAGTAAGCGAAAGTCAACCCTTCTCGTCCGGTGTCTAGTCTCAACTCTACTAACTGACTTTTTCAAAATCTCCCAAAATCCTCCACGCTCTTCCGGTGCGTGACGTCACCCGCACTCCGTAACCCAGCTTCCATTCTGGGCTATTGTGACATCTCTGAGTGACACGTCAGCTCCGTCCGCGCGCGCGCGAACACCTGTGTTAATGTTGCACCTAAGTAACATATGCACTGAGCCGAAAGGTTCTCAGCCCAACTAAACCCAAAGGCATCAAACGAAATCCCTCGGCCATTATATTACATTTGAGAAGCTTTCTACATAATGAGGAGATGGCACTATCTTGATTCTGTTCAAAGATTTTATTTTCAGGCCAATGAAAGTGTTTTAACTGCTACACAATCTATTCGTTTTCTGGTAACTATTGTAATCACACTATGGAACTTTTTAACTTTTTGAACAACAATCTAAGTCCTTCAGTAATACAATTAAGGATTCTAATTAATCATTTTAGTTAATTATTTTTTAGGGATAAATTGTGCGCTGGTTAAAAAGTTTTAGCTTGTCTTCATGGTTGCAAGTTCAAGTGGAAAGGTCAGACGGATGAACATTGGTTGTATATGCACATGTCACTCCTGTCATAATAAAGCTTTGTTTGAAAATCGGTTGTGGGCGAAATATTAACATAAATATTTGGGTTGTAACACTATGTAGGTGGTCTGCCAAGCAGACGATCCCTTTGTCTGTTTTGGCGCGAAATCAAACAATGGCCTGAGCCCGCGATCTCGACGTGACCGGAGGTAGGCAAGGGAACGCCAGTAGGAGTTGGAAAAAGGAAGCCAGAAAAGCAGTTGGCGAAGGGTGACGCGAGTGGCCAGTCGACACCGGACAGCAGAGAGGCCAGTCGGCAAGGGTCCAGACCAGTGAGTGAAGACCGGTCAAGATATGTTGGCATTCCTAGTAGCTTTGTAGAAATTTCGCTAGAAATCCACGCTAGCGTTAGTCTACATATGCACAAGAGAATGCAATGTTACATAACTCCTCTCTTGCACCTTGAGTTAACCCAAGTATTTTGTTCGTTTGTTCTCTTTCCTCCCACTCCCTTGATTGTATTTCGTGTAGCTATGAAGAAATGCCCCTATCGGAACCACTAGTTGATCACCGGTCCAGAAGTGAAATGGTTCGAAGAAGTTGATGTATCGGGGGGCCGAGGAGGTATCATCACAGGATGGGTGTCAGCTGATTTAAGAATAACGTGACATTGAAAAGTTTTATGTTTACGTGTTATTGGCAGATTGATTAAGAAAATGATTTAACAGAATAATTAGAAAATATATATACGTGGTGAATTCAATAGGTTTCCAGACTTTTTTGGTTCAGGTATTTAGAATTGTCGTAGACTCTTGAAAATTCAGTATATTATTGCTATACATCTTATGAGATAACTGACCAATTTTTATTATTTCAGGTTCAAAGGAACAGTTAAAATAGGAATTGGAATACACCCTACTAAAGCCTGATTGTCACAGCTGGTGAATTTCAAATATGCAATCTGGACGTGAGGACACTCCAGAAGAACGATATGCAATCAAATTCTATTTTAAGCTTGAAAAAATACCACAGAAACGTATGAAATGCTTCAGACTGCTTTTCGACCATCTTGCATGAATCGAGCATCAGTTTTTGAGTGGTATAAGAGATTCAAGGAAGCCAGGGAGTCTGTGAGGGATGATAAGAGGTGTGGGAGGAGTAGGGAAGTCAATACACCAGAGTTGATTGGCCAAAAGGGTTAGGGTTACTATGTTGAGGTTTTAAGGGAGTTCAGGAAGAGATTCCTTGAGAAGAGGCCAGCACTCTTCAAATCGGGTCAGTGGCATTTCCACCAGGACAATGCACCAATTCACAACTCCATCCTTGTCACAGACTATTTAACCAAGATGGGTATCAAGACTTCCTCAGCCTCCCTATAGTCCAGACGTTGCTCCCTGTGACTTTTTGTTATTCCCTAAGCTCAGAGGCTGTCGTTATGAGACAACTGAGGAGATGAAAGAGGCTGTGATGAAGGTCATTGACACGCTCATACAAAAGGACTTCCATGGGGCCTAGCAGAAGTTGTTGGAACGGTACAAGTGCATTGCAGCCGGAGGAGATTACTTCGAAGGAGACTAGAGTTTCACGTGTGTACTATCAATAAAAGTGCCCATTCGAAAAAAGTCTGGGAACTTATTTAATGATCCTCGTATATATATATATATATAAGAAAAGTTCTGAGTTGGGGTTAGTTGTTAGTCGATGAGTTTGTTGGGCAGTTAGTCAGTCGGTCGGTCAATTCGAGTTCGTTTTCGGGAGGGACAGAGGCAGTTGAGACGATCAGCAACTTTGGGGTAGGGCTTGGACGGTGAAGAAGAACTGACGTCTATCTGTGTCGTCTGGCCTGTCTGCTTTCTCAAATGGACAAGAAATTTAAAAAAAAATCTATCTCTCTCGTTTCTAGACGACTACTGTAAAAACAGTAGAGGTACTATTTACCAACCCCTCCGCTCGGGCAGGATATGACACAAGGTCAATTTTTAAGCGGAGTTTAACAGGTTTGAATTCAGAGTTTTCCTTCTCCTAGAATAGTTGCCTAACCAAGGCTGAAGAACCTAGTCTGTCCTACTATTTACCCATAGCTGGAGGGAGAATAATTGGATTCATACCTTTCCCAAGGGTATTAGTGCTATGTGAAATGCAATCAGTCTCGTCCAGGATTTGAACTCGAGTCGCCGTGTTCATTTCCTACGACGATAACGACTACACCACGTAAAAACAGTAGAGGTAACAATTTTTTTTTAAATCTTGGACAAACAGTCACTTTGTACTTTTGGCATGCAGCACCAACTTTTATTTGGTTCCGTAGCGTTACACTTCTGGGAATGTGTGTGTGTGTGGGGGGGAAGGGCTTGGATTGATTAGTTGATTTTAACGGCATGCCAATCCGTCAAGGGTTATTTATGCTTAAGGGTTAAGGAATCGTGTTCATTATGCATTAATATTGATATTCTCTGGGTAGATATTTCTAAAGATGTTTTTTTTTGCACAACGGTCATATACGTATAATTTTTAAACAGATCGATTAGACCCACAGACGAGATCCTAACCAATATTTTCACTCAGGGTCAGATAAACTTGAAATATACCATCAGCTTTTCTCTGATACAGGTACCCCCACACAAAAAAAAATGTATTCGTTGGTGAGGCTCCATTTCAAGGGATTGTTTAGCCACTCCTTTGATCTCATTAATCAAAAATCCAGAGTGCTAGTACCTATGCAAATAAAATTCTTTGGGACTAGGTATGACTGGGTGGGAAGTGTGATCTACTGAGAATTGTTCAAGAGACTTAAGTTTTGTCATGCTAACAAAAGGTATATAAAAATTGTTTTTATAACAACAGCGACGACAACAACAACAAATAAACAAACAAAAAACAGAAAAAAAATGACAAAAAACAAACAGAATCCGTCAAAGAAAACGAGACATAAGATTCTCTGGGATTTTAAGATTGTTGTAACCAAACAAAAGGTTTTTTTTGATAAATGTTGGAACGCTCCTTGCATCACACAAATTCGAAAAAGGGCACTACCAGTGGAATATATATATATAGTCATCCACAGACAGACTGTTTCGTTCTATCAGAACTCTTCAGTGTGGCTAGATTTCCGAAGCTAAGATCGAAACCTGGCTGACTGAATCGCCAATATAAGATTCTACTACTCAGCCACGAGGAAACAAGTGCAAGCGAAGGAAATTTAAACGCTTATGTATCACATTTGTTTTGTTTACATATATCCGCTTAACGGCTACCGAGAGCTCAATTCATTTGAAGAGCCTTGCTTTACGCTATATATATATATGTGTGTGTGTGTGTGTGTGTGTGTGTTATATACTGACTTAGCTGATTCAATGTGGTCGCAAAATAACATCAACAAAGTGGTTTCACAGGAAAGAGAAAAATGTAATTTATCGCCTGTGGATTGAATGACAGATATTTTTGGGAGGTGCCCGAGGTGTAATGGTTATCGTCGCAGGAATTGGACACGGCAACATGAGTTCAAATCCTGGACTGATTGCATTTCACATAGCACTAATACCCTTGGGAAAGGTATGAATCCAATTATTCTCCCTCCAGCTATGGGTAAATAGTAGGGCAGACTAGGTTCTTCAGCCTTGGTGAGGCAACTAGTCTAGGAGAAGGAAAACTCTAAATTCAAACCTGTTAAACTCTGCTTAAAAAATTGTGTCATATCCTGCCCGAGCGGAGGGGTTGGGTAAATATGATATTTCCGTTCACAGATAAGATCAACAAATTACCGGAAAAAACGGAAAGATGTAAGTTCCGATAACCAGCCATAAACAGAAAATAAGTGAGGCGAAGAGGATATTCATATTTCCGCATAGGACTTGAGAGACAATATAAGGTCTGTTATTTTGGACTGATGGAAGAGATCCGCTGGTCGCTCAAGCGAAGAGAGAAACCCGCTGGTCACTCAAGCAGACCAGTCAGCTCCCCGTGTGTGTTCTCCGTCCCGGGCACTTCTTCACACAAAGGGTCCCCGCCATAGAAGAATGATATGTGCGAACTCCCTCTGACTCTTCCTACTACACATAATCGTAGCTGTCGAATAACAAAAATATAGATATTTATATATCTACGAGTCCTTTCGTTGTTTGTCAAGCGGTTCGATATGCGACATATATATATATATATATATATATATATATATATATATATATATATATATATATATTGTTGTAACCCAATAAAAAGGTTACTGAATGAGAAATAGCCAAAACGGAGGTAGGAAAAGGAATAGAAGTCTTTATAACATTAACAAAATACAATACTCGTCAGTAGCGTGAAGAAGTTACCCACAACTAGTAGTGATCACTTAGTCAGCAAATTAAATCCCTCACAATAGTGTCTAACATGTTTATGAGGAATGGGACAGACCCATTGATGTTCATATGTACGGTATATAGCACTTCTCCCCTTTTTAGATTTACTCTACACAGACTCAATATCTTTTCCTTTTAGGGTTAATGTCGATTCTCCTTGTATCCCTTCTTTTTCTCCTACTTTGTCTTTTTGTATTCTTGCCTTTGGAACTTTCCGAAGAATAGGAACATTAAACACGTCGAAAAGAACTTCCTCTTGAGTATCGTTCACTTCATTTATATGCTTTTTGTTTGATTCAAGTGTCCTTTGTGCACCATTTTTAGTCTTTTGACTAAATATCTCATTCTTGTCGGCAAATGTTGCAACCGAACAAAAGGTTACTTGATAAGAAATAACCAAAACGGTAATTAGAAATGTATAGGACTTTACACTCCTATAGTTCAATTTGGGCGGTATGCCACTTGTTTCCACAAAGATGGCGGATGCTTACATATTCAGTCTTGAGAAACCATTGGCCAGGAGGACCACGTAACCTGCTTAGAACTACGTCCGCGCGTAAATTTTAGTCCTGCGTTTGGAGCGTATTTTCTATAAATACGTCGTTTTCAAACACCCTCTCTCTTTTACCAAATTTCTTCGCTGCGGCAACACACTCCCTCTAGTGTGAATCAACAGGCGAGAAAAGCAACAACATGGATGGGCCTCGCAGACACTCAAAATATACATTGTCTATGAGACGCTTTCCAGTCTCAGAGAAACTGCCCGTTTCTAATCATAAAAGAAGGACATTTTAAATATATAATCCTTTTGTAGCTTAGTTGTGTTAAGACACACACACACACACACACATATACATACACTATTATTTTGTTAATAGAATTAGAAATATTTTTTTATGTATCAATGTAAGTTTTATTGTTGTAGAATATAAATTTGTTTTTGATCGTCGCCTTGTTTTAAATGTTCCGTTTGTCCGCGCCGTTTCATTTGTTTCATATCTTTTACTCATTTGTTTCATTGGCTTCTTTTATTTACTACTTTATCCATGTGCTAATATTTTGCCTATTCTACCTTATTCTAAACTAAACGCTATATACAAAACTTAAACGTTAAATTATCGGGGACCAAAAATACCATAAATACAGTTACTACTACCAATGAAATGGAAATATTTAATACATTAATAAAATACAATACACGCCAACTTTGGGAAGAAGGTACCCACTTGTAGTGGCGTCTACTTCGTCAGCAAAATTGACATTTGTTATACGTCCCACCAACCGGTCAAATACGGCGCAAGGTCTTTTTCAAGGTGGGTCCGGGCGCAGCACCGTAGACCAGACACGCTCTGCGGCTCCAAAAATGCTTCGGGCCTTGTCGACATGCCTCAAAAGAGGGGCTTCCGGAGCCAGGCGATAAACCAAGCCATTCCAAGTAAGGTTAAAACCTGGGGACGGCTATCCTAATCCAGAAGAGGCTCGGTCATGTGACGTGATTGCTGGGCTTCCCTAGCATCCGTCAGGCAGCCTCGACCGAGTAATCACCAAATTAGTCAGCAAAATTACCTCCCTCACAATAGTATCCAACGTCTTTATGAGGAATGGGACATACCCATTAATGTTCTCTGGTAGGGAATACAACAGAGATACAAAACGATCGCTCCATCTTGATCTGAGGAACAGATGTATAGACAAGTACTAGGATCTTGCTTGGGAGCTGAGAAAATCGTGGAACATAAGGTGACGATGATACCAATAATAGAAGGCACACTCGGACCAATCCTTGAGGGATCGGAAGAGGCTAGTGGAATTGAAAATCAGAGGAAGAATCAAGGGCATCAAGACCACTGAATTTTTTGGTATAGGCTAGAATAATGAGAAGAGTCCAAGAAGCTCGAGGAGACTTGCTGTCACTCAGACTCCAGTAAAAGATCCCCAGAATCCGTCCTGGCGAATGAGACCCACCAACTTCTCTGGAATTTTGAGATCCAAACAGATCACCTAATCCCGGTCAAAAGATCAGATCTGCTGATAATTAGAAAAAAAAAAAAATGAAAAGCTGCTATATAGTAGATTTTTTCGTTCTGACGGACCACAGAATAAAAATCAAAGAAAATGAAAAATGAGACAAGTACTTGAACCTTACCAGAAAAAAAAATCTGTGAAACATGAAAATAATGGAGATATTAATTGTCATTGACGCGTATGGAACGGTCCCGAAACACTTGGTTAGATAAGTGGAAGAGAGTAGGAAATCGGAGGATGAACGAAGACTATTCAAACTACATAATTGTTGTGATCGGCCTGAATACTGAGGAGAGTCCTGGAGACCTGAGGAGAGTCCTGGAGACCTGAGGAGACTTGCGGTCACTCAGACTCCAGTGAAAGCTAATGCTGATGTAAGAAACTCGCTACGAATAATAATAATAATAATAATAATATGTACAACCCAGCACCTGTCCTAGAAAATAACACACATAAACTCCTATGGGACTTTGACATACAGACGGATCACCTAATCTCGGCCAGAAGACCCGACCTAATAATAATCAATAATAAAAAAAAGAGAATTTGCAAAATTTGTCGACTTTTCTGTCCCGGCTCACCACAGAATAAAACTGAAAGAATGTGAAAAGAAGGATAAGTACCTCGACCTTGCTAGAGAATTGAAAAAACTATGGAACACGGAGGTGACGATTATACCGATTGTGATTGGTGCTTTTAGTACAGTAACTAAAGGATTACTAAAGGGACTGGAGGACATGGAAGTTGGCGAACGAGTGGAGACCATTTAAACTACTACATTATTGAGAACGGCAAGAATCCTGAGGAGAGTCCTGGAAACTTGAAGAGACTAGCTGTTACTCAAACTCCAGTGAAAGACCAACAGCTAAAACTGATGTGGAAAAACTCTCAAGTAGTAAATAATAATAATAATAATGATAATGATAATAATAATAATAATAATAATAGTAATTCCCTTTCAGAAATAGGTTTAATTTGTTCCAAGGGAAATAACTCTGATGAATTGATTATTTCCCTTGAACTATGAGGTGCTGGGTATTTTTTTTTTTTTTACGTATAATGTACATAAATTTGCGTAAAAACAATATATTTAGTTTGGAATATCAGCGTTTCTCCGAGGAATTTTTATCAATCGGAACACACACACACACACACACACACACACACACATATATATATATTATAACAGTGTTGGTTGTCACTTAATCACTTTGTGGGTTTGTGTCGAACCAAGTACAATATAATATGGAGAGTGCTCAATATCTAGGATAGAGCTATTATATAATACTAATATATATATATATATATTTAATTCATGGAATTTAGACTGCTACCCCTGGGTTTCATGGAGTTTTTTGCAAAGCAACAATCATCAGGTAGTTAAGAAAATGAAATTAATCGAATATATATATATATATATATATATATATATATCGATTTGGTTGGGTTTATGGCATATCACACCCCTTGTCGGTTATTCAATCCCAAATCCTCTTCACACACACACACACACACACACACACACACACATATATATATATATATAATTTGTAACCACATTTTGTAGATTACATTTTTAAATGAGCCTGAACTTATTTCTTTTTCACACAATTAAATGCTTTCAAGTATTCCTAACATGAATAATCTTATTTATTAAAATGGTTTTAATTATTGCTATGTTATACCAATCATCCTTTTTTGTATATTGTAGGGAATAAATAAAATAAAAAAATTAAACTGAATTAAACTAATTATTAAAATATGCCGAAACTCCCGGAGGCCTCTGACAAGAAAAGGGGGCGACGCATGCACAAAAGAAAAGGGACCTCCCGACAAAAGAAAGATCATAGCTACGTTGTTCTATTTGCAAATCAATTTAAAAAGTAAACGCTACACACTGCAACGGTCCAGATGCTCTTCTTCTTACAAAGTAGAAATGTACATACAAGAGTTACATCACTTTTGTAATACATCCTCCCCTGATGATGGCCCAAAGTCGGGCAGAAAGTACTTGGGAAATAAACAATTATGGAAAATATATCAATCAATTCCCGCTGAATACTATAAAATCAATACAACAATATGAAAGGATCAACAAGAAAATATGTAGACAGAAAATCTCTATTATATTCAACGAAATCTGTATTAATGAAGAAATGCAGCCAATATATATATATATATATATATATATATATATATATATATATATTTCTGACACGAATAATTTTATTTACGAAAATAGTTTTAAATATTGCTATGTAATACCAATAATACTTTTTGGTATATTGTAGGAAATAAGAAGAAAAAAAAATTTAACAGAATTTAAATAATTATTAAAATATACAGACACTCCCAGAGACCTCTGACAGGAAAAGGGAGCGACGCATGCACAAAAGAAAAGGGACCTACCGGCAAAAGAAGGACGATCATACTCTTTCAGCAGTGACCAGCGGAGTGACAACACAAAGTACTTGGGAAATAAACCATTATGGAAAATATATCAATCAATTCCCGCCGAATACTATAAAATCAATACGGCAATATGAAAGGATCAACAAGAAAATATGTAGACAGAAAATGTCTATTATATTCAACGAAATTTATATATATATATATATATATATATATATATATATATATATATATATCACCTTTATTATCTTCGTATAAAATACAAGGCTCTAAGCACAAACATGCAGATTAATACAATAGCATTTCAAACTTAATATCCTACAGACTGTATAACATCTGCAATATCAAAGAAAATGCTCACCACTTTTTAAATATTACCAGAGTAAGTCTAAAGTTTTGCAATATTTTGGTACGCGCAAGTATGCAGAGTGTATATCACCTGACCTAAGCAGTTCAAGCCATGGTAGACGCTCACTGCGATTGGTAGTATCGTGGTAGTTAGTGCATTGATATGTTGTGGATTGCTTAACTCTGTATGGGATTTGAAAGCCTCACAGATTAACGAGCAACTTAATCTAATTCGGGAACTTATAATTTTTGAGTTCGAATGGAGCCATAACGCCGAGGAAATCCGGCTAGTATCACTCGAAGAGTATCAGGCGAGCTCAGAACCTCACAGTTCAGTTTAGTTCGTCGCATTCATGACTTCACTAAAAGAACTCGTAGCTGTCATATATTTCAAGCATAAAATAAAATATAGAAGGCTGAAAACTCACGACTTTCATCCTGTATCGATTTATATATATATATATATATATATATATATCACTTATCTTGTAATCTAGTTTTGTTGTAGGGCGTTACTCATGTAATGCTAACTCGTTACTCGTCAGCGTTACTCATTTGCGTTGCTCATTAAACGTATCTTCGGCGGGAATAATTTGGTGGAGACCATCCCTCTCCAGGTTTAAAACTTGAATTCAGAGTTTTCCTCTTCCTAGAATGGTAGGCATAACGAGATTAGAGTTCAGTCAGACCTACTATTTACCCATAGCTAGAGGGAGAATAGCTGGATTTATACCTTTCCCAAGGGTTATTAGCTCTCGGTAAAATGCAAACAGATCTATAAGGGATTTGATCTCGAGTCACCATGTCCATTTCCAACGACGGCACCAACGTATATATATATATATATATATAAAGTTATAAATTACCACTTTTTGTTGTTATGGTAAGACGACTTTTGCTCGCTTTGAGTGATGCCAAACATATCAACCCAGCCGGCTGGGGCTGTAAAATACGCCGACTGCATCTCTGCAGAGGCATAAAAACCGCAACCTCCACCCCGCCATCGATGGTGAGGCTCCAATCCTGGAGCTTTGGAGAATGTAGGTTAGAATCCAGTTAGAATTGTTGATAAATCATCAGTTTTTTTTTTTAAATCTGACTTTGAGCGTATGTTTAAGCGAATAATATAAATACACAATTTACAGCTTATGTAGATTCATTTTGCAAACTGTTTAAAACTTACAAATTAATTTCTTTTGAGTGAGAATTTAACATTCTTTTCCTTCAAGTTTGCATTTAATTTCAACATCGAATCATTCTAATTAAACATTAGAATAATTAAGCCATATTGAAATTAACAGTTTTTTCAAATTGACATGCTCGTAGTAATAATCTTTTCCTTGCTGATAAATCTATATACGTAGTGAATTCAATAAGTTTCCAGACTTTTTGTTCAGGCCTTTAAAATTGTCGTAGACTCTTGAAAATTCAGTATCTTATTGCTATACATCTTCGTAGATGACTGCCTAATTTTTATGATTTCAGGTTCTAATGAACAGCTACAGCAGGAATTGGAATACACCCTACCAAAGCTTGATTGTCACAGCTGGTCAATTTCAAAAATGCAATCTGACACTTTAGAAGAACGATATGTAATAAGATTCTGTAAAACAGAATCTTATTACATATCGTTCTTCTATAAAATGGATAAAATGCCACAGAAACGTATGGAATGCTTCAGACTGCTTTTCGACCATCTTGCATGAATCGAGCATGAGTTTTTGAGTGGCATAAGAGATTCAAGGAAGGCAGGTAGTCTGTGAGGGATGATGAGAGGTGTGGGAGGAGTAAGGAAGTCAATACACCAGAGTTGATTGGCCAAAGAGTTAGGTTTAGGGTTACTATGTTGAGGTTTTAAGGGAGTTCAGGAAGAGATTCCTAGGGAAGAGGCCAGCACTCTTCAAATCGGATCTGTGGCATTTCCACCTGGACAATTCACCAGTCCATGACTCCATCCTTGTCACAGACTATTTTGTTGCGGAGCCGATAAGCGTGTCGACTCTGCAAATAGATTAAGTTCAATGCGTGCGAGTGTAGTGTCAGCCAGAGACAATGAAGGAAACAAAAGGCAGGATAATAGATACAACAAAAGTGATGATTTTATTGCCGGAATTACAAACGGGTATGTAAATGTCCGTGGCGGTTGTATGTAGTCTTCAGCTAGGATGGGTTACGTCGTTAGCTGGTATAGTCGCGTTGTAGATGTTCGCAGCTGGACGTTCGACGAGGGTAGCTGGCGTAGGTCGAGTCGTGGAGATACAGCTGGATGTTTGATGCTGGTAAGCTGAGATCGGTTGGGTAGTTGGATACCGTTGGACAGTCGTCGCGGGCAGCTGAGGTCGGTCGAGTCGTGGCAGAAAGCCGAAGTTGGTCGCTGGTAAATCGATGTCCCGGTTTTGACATTTCGTTGGTATGGTAGAGTCGTGGTTGTTAGCTCGTAACAGCGAGTCGTTACGTGAGCTAGTTGTTGCAATGCTAGTGTAGTCCGTAACAGCGAGTCGTTACGTGGACTAGATGCTGCATTGCTAGGGTAGTCCGTAACAGCGAGTCGTTACGTGGACTAGGTATTGCGTTGCTGGGGCAGTCAGTAACAGCGAGTCGTTACGTGGACTAGGTATTGCAGGAGCGTCGTGGTTGGTAGATCGATATCCCGGTTTTGACAGTACGTTGGGTTAACCGGGGTGTGTCGATCCGGTTTCTGGGTCGTACTGCGGGTCGTACGTGAGCCAGTTGTTGCAGTGGTAGGACAGTCCGTAACAGCGAGTCGTTACGTGGACTGCGTGATACCTTGCAAGAGCGTCGAGGTCGAGTTCGGTTATGGCAGCTTGGTCATGTAGTGTCGGGCGAGCTGGTGACTAAGACTGAGCCGTGTCTTAGTGTTATGGACCAAGTGAAAGGTCTGAGCCCGAGGTTAAGGTTTGCCGGGCCTTAGTACAGACGAGATCGAGCGAACGAGTTGAGGAAAGGCTAGGGCTTTGTCGTGCCCCCTAGCCGCGCGGACGTATCGGACTGGAGCGAAGGCTTTGCCGTGTCAAAGCTGTGCGGACGATGACTATGGCTGGTTCTCGCCAAAGCCGTGCGGACGATGACTATGGCTGGGTGGCGCCAAAGCCGTGCACAAACGAGCGGACAGGCCAGGAGGCCGAGGCTAAGGTGGGCGTTATCTTAGCACTGCGCAGATATCGAAGCGGTAGCTAAAGGCTGGACCGTGCCTTTAGCACTGCGCAGCTTATCGGACTATCGGAACCGAGCGAGGGTTAAGACCGGCTGGTCTTAGAATCCGTCTTCGTGTTTGCCTCCAGGCCGTCTATTTCGACTGGTCATTACTGACCGCCAGAGATGCACCGACCCGCAGAAGGTGACCTCTCATAGCCCTTAAAAAGGACCGTAAAAAAAGGGTTGTTGAATCCACCACTAGAAGTGGCGGTGAGGTGGGTGCAACCACGATAACGAAGGACCCGAGCCTCGTGGAGCCGAGTGGCCCCTGAGAGCGTCCGCGTAGACCTCTGTATTTATCGAAGCGTCCCACCAACGCACGAATATGGCACAAGGCCGTTTTTAAGGTGGGCCCGGTCGCAGGACCGAAGCCCACACGCGTCCGTCAAGGCCAAAAATACCTTCGGCCCCGTCGGCATTCCCCTTTTTGGGGGGCCTCAGGCGCCAGGCAATAACCCCCCCGAAGGGGGTATAAGCCTGGGGGGATGGCCCCCTGAGGCCGGAGGAAATCTCCAGTGCCGAGGCACACCCGGCAGAAACGCCCAGAGGTTAGACGGCCTACCGAATGCAACCCCAGAACTGGAGAGGAAAGGCCACACACAAACGCCCTAGAGCGTCCGCGTAGACCTCTGAATTTTCGTCGCCTGAACCCTTTTTATATGGAAGAAAGAGAACTCCACTTCTGTCGCGCCACGTGAATAGAAAGTTCTTCTACAAAAAATGGACGCAGAAAATAAGTATTTCTTTAGCCCAGTATAGGATCGCGAAAAGTATTACTTCCATTTTTATAGAATTATTTCTGGCAGAAGTGTTTTGCAAATGTTGATAAATATTAACTTATCCCTTTCTTAGCTGTAACTGCCGGTTAAAATCGAAAAAGGGCTTCATCATTTCCGGCCGCGCCCGATTTGTTGACGTTCGTAGGCCGGTCGCGGCGATTTGACCAAGATGAGCATCAAGACAGTTCCCTACCCTCCCTATAGTCCAGATCTTGCTCCCTGTGACTTTTGGTTTATCCCTAAGCCCAGAGGCTGTCGTTATGAGACACGCTCACACAAGAAGACTTCCATGGGGCCTTCGAGAAAATGTTGGAACGGTACAACAAGTACCTTGCAGCCGAAGGAGATTACTTCGATTAAGACTAGAGTTTCATGTGTGTACTATCAATAAAAGTGCCCATACGAAAAAAGTCTGGAAACTTATTTAATGATCCAAGTACATAAAAATCTTTCACACACAAAATATAAGAAATAGGGTTTGATAATCGCAAACTGCTATATTTCATGCAAGAACTTTTCTTCTTAAAATGTTTATTCTCTTTCAAACAAGAAACTTTGTTTTTAACCAAAGTTTCACTCAATTCCATATTTACCAACCCCTCCGCTCGGCCAGGATATGACACAAGGTCAATTTTTAAGCGGAGTTTAACAGGTTTGAATTCAGAGTTTTCCTTCTCCTAGACTAGTTGCCTCACCAAGGCTGAAAAACATAGTCTGTCCTGCTATTTACTCATAGCTGGAGGGAGAATAATTGGATTCATACCTTTCCCCAAGGATATTAGGTCTATGTAATCAGCCTCCTTCAGGTTTTGAACTAGTGTCACCGTGTCCATTTCTTACGACGATAACCATTACACCACGGGCACCTCAATTCAAAGAAATCAAATTCATTGGTTTGTAGATCGGTATTTTATTAAATCATTTACACGCTTTTCCGACACACACACACACATATATATATATATATAAGTGTGTGTGTGTGTGTGTGTGTGTGTACCATAAACTAATCCCCTCCTGCCTAACCGTGTTGGGGAACACGGTTTGGTCGAGTGCCGTTTTGTCTTGGAGGTTGTGGTCGATCGAGACTGCTTGACGCAGGTCTCTGGGTACCCAGCATTCGCATATCACAGACCAGAATGACATACTCCTTGAGGCTTAGGGGTCCGTCCCTCCGGTTCTATGCCTCTCCGGAGGGGCCAGGTTTATCGCCTGACGCCTAAGGTCCCCGAGGCATTTTCGAATCCGGACCCACCTTAAAAAGGCTTTGTGTCGTACTCGCGCATTTGGTGGGGTGCCCGAGAAATACCTATATATATATATACCGAGTCCACATTTTCATTTTTTGTGGAGTAATTTCTTAAATTTTTTTTACAACCGGTCCGATCGAATACGAATAATTTACAAACAAATCTATTGGATCCATAGATTGGATCCTAATAGGTACTACCACTCTGATTCCGAGTTGATCTGGGAGTAATATGTTACATATTGACCTCCGACCCGGCCAAGCTGTCAAAATAAGAAATGCACCGTTATAAATAACAGGTGCACCCGGTCGAGGATGACAGGGAATAACCTTGACTGTCGACCGTCTGAATTGAGTGGGCGTAGAATTATTATATAAGCCCGACGACAGGAAGTTCAGATCAGTTAGAGAGAATATGCTGGAATGAGAACCATGTCCAAGCAGAGGATGGGCCCCCAGGCCCCCGGTTGAGCATCCCAGGAGAACGAGAAAGAAAGGCTGTTATGGCCAGAAGAGTGGGGGTCAATATGTTGCAGTTATGTTCAGTCTCCAACTCACCTCTCACACAATAATACCCTTCGTAACCCTTTCGAACCCTTTCGAATAAAGTGAGAGGTATATTTTTCTAAAGAACTGTGTCCGCTCGTCTTTATTGTGTTGAATATGTTTCTGCATGCATATGGGATGTATAATGGTTGTGATTATACAACAAATAGCCATGAAGGGGTACTCCACATTCCCCAAACTTCCAGGAGAAAAGCGTCAACCTTAGATACAGTAGAGTGTCATACTCAGAACACTCCCTTTTGGTGGGTGGGGAGGTTTTTTATACCCCTCCCCACTACAGCGGTTATCGTCGGTGTATTCCAAGATTCGGTCAAATTCTGAGTAATGGAAGTTAATTTCTCCTTGAGAAATATTACATAAGACAATTCTTTTCATTCGCATCTAAATGAATAGCAATACAGTGTAACCCGGATATAAGAAAGTTGTAGGGACCGGAGAAAAGGTCTCTTATAACCGGGTTTCTCTTTTATCAGGATATCACATATCCGGGTTACACTGTATATAGGGCTTTACGGAGCTCTCCAAAAAGGAGAAGAAGCTTCATTTTATATTTGTAGGGAACGAATAAATAAATAAAAAAATTTAAAATTAAATTTTTTAAAAATTAATAAATAAAAAGAAAACTATTAAATTTGCAGAAACTCCCAGAGGTCCATAACATGATATATGCGTAAAAAGAAAAAAGGCTTTCCTCTTGACAAAGGGGACCATATTATCTTTCTCTTTCAGGCAGTGACCAGCAGTTTGATAACCTCGTGCTGGCGTGTTTGGGCACCACGCATACGTCTTTGGACGTAGCGTCAGTTAGTCCCTTTTACCCAGTAGCAGCTCTCTTTCGGTCAGCATTATGGAGGTGCCCGTGGTGTACATGTTATCGTCGCAGGATATGGACACGGCGATACGAGTTCAAATCCTGGACCTGACTGATTGCATTTCACATAGCACTAATACCCTTGGGAAAGGTATGAATCCAATTATTCTCTCTCCAGCTATGGGTAAATAGTAGGGCAGACTAGGTTCTTCAGCCTTGGTGTGGCAACTAGTCTAGGAGAAGGAAAACTCTGAATTCAAATCTGTTAAACTCCGCTTAAAAATTGACCTTGTGTCGTATCCTGCCCGAGCGGAGGGGTTGGGTAAATAGGATTATGCTGAAATATACAAGACCCACAAACGAACTATAAACTAACTCTTACAGGACTTTGACAAACTTCCAGATATTCAGCAGGAGTGAAGTGTGAGCAACTCCATTTGAGGTTAAAGAACGTGATTTTTGCGCTCCGCCCTCCAAAATTATTTGAATTTTTTTTTTTTTAAATATTAAACCAAAAAAAAAAAAAGCAAAAGAAAGTTTGAGCTACACTTCTTTTTTTTTTATAACTGAGTTGAATGTATACGAGAGAGAGAGAGCGAGAGAGAGAGAGAGAGCGAGAGAGAGAGAGAGCGAGAGAGAGAGAGAGAGATAGAGAGAGAGAAAGTGTTACATGCGGAAGTTAGACATGAAAGCCGAAAAATTTGAACTTTTCAGATTTTTGTTTAGAAGCAAACATGATTTGTCAGTAGGTGCTACATTTCTGAGGGGCCATTTTTTTTTAAAGACAGGAGACAGTCTGGAAAAAGTCTCTTAAAAGGCGTCAGTTACTCTGTAGAAAGGCTTTGAAGTAATTTTTTAAAAGATTTGAACTTTTCTCGTATCTATGACTCGTATTTTTATTGCTAAAGATAAATCTTTAAGGGTAATATCTTAAGAAATATGTTTTTAAATAAATATTTTTTAAATAAGTATTCTTTATTTATTACAGTGTAACCCGAATATAAGAGAAACTCGGATATAAGAGAGATTGTCTCTGGTCCCAAATTAGAGCCTGTGTTACCTAAACAAAATAGACCAAACCCGGATATAAGAGACTTACTCGCCGGTCCCAACAACTCTCTCATATCCGGGTTACACTGTATACTGTTGTTTTCAAGCAAATAATATCGATATTTCTCTAAGTTAAGTTCTTGTATCTTTTCAAATTATTATTTTAATAAAAAAAAAAGTAAATACGTTTTCTTCGTTTTATTTTACACCGATATTTCAAAACATATTATTGAAATTTGGTAAATCATGCCAAGAAAAAAGGAATACAACAATTTGTTTGTAAAAACAGCAAAAAAAAAAGTTAATTTTTTTACTATATTTTACTAATGTTGCCAAAAATTACAAGTCTTAGCGTATTCAACTAAAAAGGGTAAGCTGGTTGATTATTATTTTTTGCTTTTTAAAGACAAATAAAACTTGAAATTGTTACTTGTTGTAAATTTTGAATGAATAAATGTCTTAATCAAGAAAATTTTTACCAAGATTTGAGGCTATATAGTTTTTGCTTCTCTAAAAAGAAATAACTATCAGTAGCGCGCTAGACTAATGCAGTTTGCTTCATCCCTACTGTTTTATTAAAATAATAATTTGAAAAGAAGATACAATAACTTCACTAAGATACTTTGATTTTATTTGCTTGAAAACAACAGAGTATAGTAATAAAAGTTACGGCAATTTTCAGCCAATTGCTCCCTTTAATCCGTTTTGAAGCCGTTTGACCCATAATATATATTCCCCACCCCAGAGAAAACGTTGGACATATCGCCATAACTCTTGAAAATAGACTCATGTTTTTGTCTGCTGCTCAAAGTTTATTTCGCAAGTTTCTCCTGCCAACTGCAACACTGACGAGAATATTTTTTTCACCCAAAACTGTAAGTTAAAAAAATTTCAACTTGTACTATATATATATATATATATATTGTTGTTGTTGTTGTTGGCGACCGTAGTCGAGGGCGACCAGAAGGCTCCCTTATATATATATACCTCTAAAATATCCAGTCAGTGTCCAAGGACAGTAGGTGTGGATTATTCTTTACATAGAATATATGAGGGTAATCATATAAATCTATGAGAGTGCTCAATGTATGACTATTGTTAGTTCCCTATTTAGTCGCTAGGATATAACAAAATTCACATTCAGAGCGTATATAGTACAATTTAATGGAGACTCAAACTCGGTTAAGTCGTCATAATAAATTTATTTCGGCGCAGAATATTATTACTACACTCTCCGTCTCCTCAAATGACTATTTACATGCTTCCCCCCCCCCGTCGCCGAGTAGCGAATTACAGTTCGTATTCAAGAGGATAAAATAATGGAATTAAAAAATAAAAATTTGAAAATAAAGATAAAAATAAAAAATAAACAATAAAAAAAAAAAAAAAGAATAAGGTGGAAATCAAATTACAAATTATTACATTCATAGGCGTGAGCAGAGAGGGTTAACATATTATGTGTTAGAACGATTAAGAACCAGGAGTGGAATTAATCTACTGGTCAATTCTCCGCCGAAATAAATTTATTATGACGGCTTAACCGAGTTTGAGTCTCCATTAAATTGTACTATATACGCTCTGAAGGTGAATTTTGTTATATCCTAGCGACTAAATAGGGAACTAACAATAGTCATACATTGAGCACTCTCATAGATTTATATGATTACCCTCATATATTCTATGTAAAGAATAATCCACACCTACTGTCCTTGGACACTGACTGGATATTTTAGAGGTATATATATATATATATATATATTACTATTCGTTTCGAAGCAAATAAGAAGTGATATTGATAATAATAGGATAAAATTAATGGTATCAGTGTTATTATTGGTATTGTAATAATAATAATAGCGGACAAATGGTATATGCACAACCTAGAAGATGTCATGGAAAACGGATCACCTAATCTCAGCCAGACGATCAGACGTTTTGATAGTCAACAAAAAAAAAGAGAGAATTTTTTTTATCATTAAGGGTTTTCGGACTATTGTCTTCATCTTTATAGTTATTTCCACAACGTTTCGGCCGATATGTTCTCCAGCCTTCTTCAGGTGTTTGTCGAACTCGGGAACCGTCACGGAACTTCATTGAGTCCACGGGGGTCGCCTGTTCTGATTCCGTTAGCCATAACCAGATACAAATGTTAAGTATTCCTGTATTATTACTCGCCCGCAGTCAGGAGTGAACCGGCTACCTCCAGATGATTGTCTCCTTAGAAGCTTTGGGAACCAACCGTTACGCTATGTGTCCTGCTGGACAGTTTAGAGTGAATTTTTGGGACTTATAAACTTAATCTTCTTACTTGACGAGGATTACTACTATTATGTGTGATTTTTTACCTGTGTTCATATTCAGATTTTTTTTTATCTAGCCTTTTTAATTATCGGTTCCCATATTGTATTCATCTCTATAATTGGTCTACTCAGCGGGTCATTGTAGCCCAACATATGTGCTGATTCCTTAAGGCGTCTAATCCACCAAGTCCTATCAATTATTTCAACTACATTCCATAAGCGCAGATGGTTTCCCTTTTGTTTCCATATATGTTCCCCCATACCCGTCTTTTCAATCTCACCTCGTACTACTGCCTTCCGATGTTCTTCTAGCCTTACTTTTAGTGGGTGACCAGTCTCACCTTTGTATATTTTACCACAACTGCAAGGGATTGAGTAAACACGGTTCTCGGTCTTGTTGAATTCCGTTGGTGGCTTGACCCGGAAGAGATACCTCCGGAGAGTTGAACCACTTGTGAATACTCTCCTGATGTCATATGGACTTTATATCTTTTAGATCCTTTCGGCTAGTCCTTTGACATAGGGCAGACATACTGTGGTGAGTTTTCGGGTATTGTCCTCTATCCTCCTATCTAGGTTTCTTGGAGCCGATGTTATGCGTCTGGGTAGTTGTTACGATGGAGGTTTTGTCTCAGACTAATCATTTCTTCTTGATATGCATCAGTATCGCTACTAATGGTTTTTGCTCGATGTTGTAAGCAACGAACTATTCCTTTCTTTACCGTATATGGATGATGGAAGTTAAAATTGAGGTACTGTCCGGTGAAGGTGGGCTTACGGTACACAGATGACCTGAATCCTTGCTCTGTGCGTGTTACTAATATATCCGAGTTCGAGAAACACATGAAGAAGGTCGGAGGACATATCGGCCGAAGCGTTGTGGAAATAATAAAGATGAAGACAAAAGTCCAAAAACCCTTAATGATAAAAATCATCAAGCTTCGTCTCAGAAATTTAGACAACCAAAGAGAGAGAATTTGCCGAATCATGGGCTTTGCTGTCTCAGCTGACCACAGAGTAAAATTGAAAGAAATCGATAAGAAAGATAAGTATCTGGACCTTAGTGGAGGTGCCAGTGGTATAATGGACAAGGCGATACGAGTTCAAATCCTGGACGAGACTGATGGCATTTCACATATCACTAGTACCCTTGGGAAAGGGATGAATCCAATTATTCTCCCTCCAGCTATGGGTAAATAGTAGGACAGACTAGGTTCTTCAGCCTTGGTTAGGCAACTGGTCTAGGAGAAGGAAAACTCTGAATTCAAACCAGTTAAACTTCGCTTAAAAATTGACCTTGTGTCATATCCTACCCGAGAGGAGGGGTTGGGTAAATATGGACCTTGCTAGATAACTGAAAAAACTATGAAACATGAAAGTGACGGTGATACTAATTATAATTTATGCGTTCGGTACAGTCACCAAAGGACTGAAAATTGGACTAGAGGACTTAGGAATAAGAGGACAAGTGGAGTCTGTTCAAACTACTGTATTATTAAGATCGACTAAAATACCGAGTAGAGTCCTGTTGACTCGTTGTCACTCAGACTTGTAGAGCGACATATTATTTTGGTAGATATGTTTGGTCCCCAAAAATGTTTGTTTTAGTTTGGTATATGTTCAGTTTAGTGGTATGTTATTTTTGGAAAAAGGCACATGGAGACAAATATAGTAAAGATGTAATGATATGAAAAATGTGTAAACGATATGAAACGGCGCGGACAAAAGGAACATTCAAAATAAGCGACATAAACAAAACAAATTTATATCTTTAAAATACATACAATGAAAACATTTAAAACATTACTATGGTTTTATTTCTGTTCGTGAAAATATTCTGTGTGTGTGTGTATGTGTGTGACTAACTAAAAACTACAAAAAGGACTAAATGACAAAGTGTCCTATGTGTGTTAAGTACGTATTTCTAAATGTTCTTTTCTTTCTGTGGTTCGACGCAATTGCTGTTTTCGATGCTGGAAAAAGTTTCACAGACAAGGTATATTGAGGAAAGGAATATTTGCATGGCCTATACATTTTGTGACGTTTGACGGCTGTTGGTGAATATGAGAGAGAGATAGTATTCTCTCTGGAAATTACAATGGAGAGAGTGTGTTAGCCCTGCAAGTGAAAATGTGAAAAAGAAGAAGAATGTTTAAAGACCAATTATCTATAGAAAATACGTGTCTTGGAGTGGGCTCCAAAAACGCGGGACGAAATTCAAATGAGGACGTAGTTTTAAACACTGATCACTTGGTTTTCCAGGCCAATGGTTTCCCGAGACTGAACATTTGCGTGCGTCCGCCATCTTTGTTTCGGGAACAAGTTGCATACCGCCCATTTTAAATTATAGGAGTGTAAGTCCTATAGACTCCAGTGGAAGACCATCAACTAACGTTGATATGAAAAACTCTCAAAAGAGTAAAATAATAAATTAGCAATATTTTAATAATATTTACCTTTTTAATTAGTGATATAATTATTACTAATTAATCATTATAAAGATATTAATGATTTAAATGGTAATTAAAATGGTAGTATTCAGAATTTGAAATATATATGAATATTTTAAGGTATTAAATGAAGACTAAATTTTAATCTTAAATAAAAATCAGACAAAACTTTTAAAGCTTTTCTTTTTAAGTAAAGATAAATTTAATATTAGTAATATTATTTAGCGCCTCGACCTTAGTCGAGGGTGACCCGAAGGATCCCCTTTCGATAGCTACTACACCGAAGTATAGGGGAGGGCGATACGCCTTTCACTGGATTGCTCCACTTTACTCAAGATGAGTGTTCGCCAATGGTCCGGGAGACCTGGGTTCAAGTCATACCAAAGACTTTAAAATGGTACTTGATACCTCCTTGCTTAGCACTCAGCAATATAAGGTACGTATCAAGGGTAAAGTGTAGCAATTCAGGGAAAGGAGTAGCGCCCTCTCCTACACCTTGGTGTAGTAGCTATTGAAAAGGGAGCCTTCTGGTCACCCTCGACTAAAGGGAGACAACCTTTTACTTATTTAGCGCCACGTTTTCTGGAAAAAATAAATAAATAAATAAATCAAAAGATTTTTTCTTCTAATAAAATACGTTAATTTATTGATAAGATTTTAGTTGCAGAAGGTTCTGTGGGTCTTGTTAAAGATTTCTTTTTAGATACATGAGGATAAATGATACTAGACATTGACATAACATCCAGTTTTGATACCAACTTCTCGGCCATATCTTTTTGCTTCTCAACTATTTCTTTCTTTATCTATTTTTAAACGGGTAAGAATCCATTGATAATATTTTCATAATTTTTTCTTTTCATTTCAAGAGTTTGGTTTCTCATATAGAGTGACCAGTCTGATGGGTTTTTCCAATGATTATATATATATATATATATATATATATATATGTGTGTGTGTGTGTGTGTGAATACTCAGAGCTTTGTATAATTCCGTGGTTTGACAAAACTTTCGTAGCCTAACGAAAACCACTTCATTCTTTCTGGTTTTTTATTTGATTGGTCATTGACGCAACTGACGTCATTTCTTTGTTTTATGATTCATACTTGAACCTAATATCTTTTTCGGGACGATATGCATCTGTTAGTACTCTGATTAAGGCTTGGTTTGGTTTTCGTTTGGTTTGCTGGCATATCAACCATGATTAGTTATTTAATGACAAATCCTGTTTTTACATATATATTAGATATATGATTTGTAAACACATTTTGTAGATACACACAGTTAAATGATCAAATAGTTCTATTTCTAACAATTCAATTTAGCAAGAGTCAACAAAGTTCCAAGTATTGCTATGTATCACTAATAATTCATTAAACATCTCTCATTTGTTTGCACACAGTTAAATCATCAAACAGTTCTATTTCAAACAATTCAGTTTAGCACTCAGCCTAAAGGTCAAATTTTTATTTGACCGATAGATAGAACCCTATCAGGTGTTAACACTCCGGGCCAGAGTAGACCTGGGAGCGATGACACTGAAGGGATACTCCACAATCCCCAAAACTCTAAGATGGAAACGCCACCATCAGATTGTTTAGTGTCGTGACACTCGTTGGGTGAGGGTGCTTACCCGTCTGCAGAGATGATGTCTGAGTATTCTACAACTACAGCCAACTGGGCAGACCATGATCAAGGAATACATATATATATATATATATATATATATGAAAATGTACAAAAATGAAAAAAACCATAAAACCCCAAAATCTTCAGTGAATGATTTTATTTATAATTTGAACTATTTGCAAACGTTAAACGTTTCGATTTTTAAACCTTCATATATATATATATATATATATATATATATATATATATATATACACTCCCCCATGGGGTTTGAGGATTCTGGCGAAGGAATTTACAGCTGCCTCTCGCATAATGCAAAGCTCTTCGAACAAATTGAGCACTTTGGTATCCGGTAAGGTATAAAATGTAAACAAACTAACGCTGCTACTTAATACCTTATAATTCCTCAGCTGACGTGGTACGCTTGTTGGTCGAGTTGTCTGATAATAAGTCTAACGCCAAGTTGGGCGGGTTTCGATCCCAGCTTCAAGCTTCCTACGTGTCTAGCTACACTGAAGACCAGTGATACAACGAAATAGTCTGACTGTGAATGATAATATATATACAGTTAAATTTTTCTTATAATTCATGAAAGTTTTCGGTATCTTCCAAAATATCCATCATCCTTTTTTTTACGAAATCTCTGCCCATAAATTTTCTTTTCTTTTTAATATTATTTTTCTTTTTTATATCCCTCTTCTATCGAACTTGTTTTAAAATCTAACGTTTAATAATTTCCCCATTTAACTTAACTGCTGAGGATTATCCACCAATGAAAGATTAAGGGTTAATAAATCGAGTCTCTTTAGAATACGCTGATTGGATTATCGGTAGTATGACATCAAAATAATCTGATAGTGAGACGTCAGGCGAGGTGTTTGGGGAAAGTTCATTACTCTCAGGTCCACTCTGCCCGGAGTGGCACTACCTGGTGCTGCCCTGTTTATGGGTCAAGTAGTAATTTACGAAGATCTTTGCTTCGATGTTGCACAAGGCCAAATGAATGGGGCACTCAATGAGACTCGAATTCACTCGAGTAGGTTTATCAACCTAGCTTGTTAACCATTACACCACCGGAGGTGCCCTGTTATGGGTCAAGTAGTAATTTATGAAGATCTTTTCTTCGATGTGGCACAAGGCCGAATGAATGGGGCACCCAATGAGACTCGAATTCACTCGAGTAAGTTTGTTAACCTAGCTTGTTAACCATTACACCACCAGAGATGCCCTGTTTATGGGTCAAGTAGAACTGTTCTATTATTTATTTAGGGTTATTGGTTGTTTGAAACTTTTGCGTTTGTATAGCGTTTATTCTAAGGTTAACAGTAACAAATAAATGAATTAATACTTCGTTTAATTCAAACAATTTATTAATCAGCACATGAAACAATTAATAACATTATACAGTCTTTCCTGTGTATAAAGTTGAGTTTAAGGGACTTACCGGCGTGCTGAAGAATATATCTGGTATCTTAAGGTTGTCTCTCTCAGAGCTTTTAATGTCACAGTCTCACTGAACGTCTAGTGGAATCTGTCTGACTGGATTTTTGATTTTTGCGTCAAGACTTCTGGGATCATCACGTGATATTATATCCAAATACAGAGAGTCTCTCCCTCACTCACCCCATACACAGGAATTGACTTTTATTGACCCAATAAAACGACACTGTTGTGAGTATATTTTTTATGAGAGAGAAATACTTTAAAAATTGAATTACTAATATTACATTACGATACTTAAAGCTATTTCATCGTGTGCTAACAAATGATAAATATTAAATTGAATTATTAGTGTTGGATAACAATACTTGAAACCATTTAACAAAGTGTAAACAAATGACTTATATTAATTGGAATTATTAGTGTTAAATAGCAATAAAACCATTTAAGTGTGTGCAAAGAAATTATTGATATTAAATGGAGTGACAAACGTGTTGGGTTGCAATATCGTAGTCAGAGAATTCGAACTCCAGTCGTGTTATTACGTTCACTTTTGGAGTAATGCCCTAGGAAAGGTATGAAATCTGAGGATCCAAAAGATGTGGTCGGTTATAATTCAGTTTTTTAGTATCGTAGGTTGTAGGTATTTTGGTTTAGCGTATCTGATTCCATTTGTTTCTTTTGTACCCCATTTTATTCGCTGGCGTATTCTTTGTGAACTCAGCGAAGGAATTACGGAAGTAAGGAAGAAAGAGACAAAGATACCTTTTAGATTTCAAGTTTATTTTTGGGTTGAATACGGTCATTCTGTAGCGAGGTAATGTCTTCCTAGACCATAAGAAAACAGTAGCGTCTTCCAAATAAATCGATATTTGCCCCTGCCTCCCACCAGACAGGGCTTGACACAAAGTCTTTTTTTATAGTGGAGGTGTACGGAGAGGGTAGGGTCGGACACGAGCCGAGGCTCAGGCTCTACTGGACGTATGCTGGTCATCGGCTCACTTAGAGCAATGTGTGCCAGATGAGCCTTGCTGGACTTAGGCTCACTCAATAGGAAGCAGCGTCGAATCAACCGAAAAAGACATTGACACGCGACTAACGAAAGCATGGACAGCTCTCAATAGGCTATCGATTATATGGAAATCAGACCAAACCGATAAAATGAAACGCAGTTTCTTCCAGGCAGCGGTCACATCGATACTGCTATATGGATGCACTACATGGACGCTTACAAAACGGCTGGAGAAGAACCTAGACGGCAATTACACAAGAATGCTGCGAGCAATCTTGAACAAGTCCTGGCGGCAACACCCCACAAGACACCAACTGTACGGCCACCTGCCTCCTATCACGAAAACTATTCAAGTTAGGCGAACCAGACATGCAGGACACTGCTGGAGAAGCAGGGACGAACTCATAAGAGATGTACTCTTATGGACCCCCACACATGGCCGTGCAAAAGCAGGACGACCAGCACAAACATACATTCAGCAGCTATGTGAGGATACGGGATGTTGTCCTGAAGACCTGCCTGGGGCGATGAACGATAGGGAGGAGTAGCGAGAGAGGGTCAGGGATATCCGTGCTACCAGCGTGACATGATGATGATGATGATGATGCCTGCTCATAACTTGAACTAGACCCGGGAATCTAACGCTAAGCAATGCTTGTCAATCACGTTATCGCCCACCTGCAAGTGGCCCAGCTGAAACTGGGAGCCATTTGGCTTCGAATTTGTCCTTGACCTTGAAAGTGGGTGAGGAACAGATACCTCTTCTTCGGACATATAAGGCATTGTCATGTACTAGTTGTTTTCGGTGGTTGATATTATTTACCAACCCCTCCGCTCGGGTAGGATATGACACAAGGTCAATTTTTAAGCGGAGTTTAACCGGTTTGAATTCAGAGTTTTCCTTCTCCTAGACTAGTTGCCTAACCAAGGCTTAAGAACCTTGTCTGTCCTACTATTTACCCATAGCTGGAGGGAGAATAATTGGATTCATACCTTTCCCAAGGGTATTAGTGCTATGTGAAATGCAATCAGTCTCGTCCAGGATTTGAACTCGTGTCGCCGTGTCCATTTCCTATGACGATAATGACTACACCACGGTGGTTGATAAGTGTGAAGACGATGATCATGTCCAGTGTTTTTTTAAATAATGATTGTTTCAGCGATGTGAGATCAGTAGCAGCAAACATGGCTCGGTATAAGGTATTTCTACACATACTGAATTTTTGTTTTGTTTTTATTAATCTTCACAGAACCCATTTATGCCCTAGTTACGGTTTCACTAGTACCACTACTGTTCTTCTACAACGATGACTTTGTCCTGAAGTAACCCACGAAAGTTGATATGCCATTAAACTATGAAACCAAACCAGAAAAGGTACCTGAAATAGTTTAATTCGACTGAAGACAATAAAAAGGTACCCAAGGTTGTACATTGTAGTTTTCAGTGGAATTGAACTAAGAATATTTTATGGTGAGTTTGCGGATTGATAATTTATCTTGAAAAAAAAAAAATGAAAGCAATAGATAAGTACAGAAAAATAAATGACCCTGCGAAGAGCAGATATAACAACTAGTTGCAAACGTAAATCTTTAGCTGCGTCGTGAAGATCTGCTGTTCATATTGTCTACGTAAGTGTCAAAGCGAGGTGTTTGTTTTTGGGTTTTTTTTCTTAAATTCAGAAAATAAATAACAAAAAAAAAATTAGGTCAAAGAAGTTGACGTCACAGCTTGAAAGCGGAAGAGAAGACAGAAAATAAACAGGACCAACAAAAAATGTCTTAGGCCCATCAACCGTGCGATTGCTGAAAAAAAAAATTTTTTCTTTGAAAATCTAAAACATCTTTAACATATAATTTATTTAAGCCGTGATATAAAACACGTGAAAGATTTCGGTTCGTTGGCGTTTTTTGCATATTAACACTTACGCCAAATCCTGTTTATTATATATATAAGTTAGCCGACCGTAGAAGAGGGCAACCTAAAGGCTCCTTTTTCAATAGCTACAACACCAAGGCGTCGGAGAGGGCGCTACTCCTTCCATGGATTGTTCTACTTACCCTTCATCCGTACCTTATAAGAGTATGCCATTTGTCATTCCAATGGTCTGGAGGGAAGGAAAAGATCACATTAGGCTCTGCTATTTCTACATGATAAATCTAAAAGGAAGAAATCACAGAACAAGCGCCATATCCAATACCCCGATGCTCCTTCTGCCCTAAACCAATCCCTCATTATAAGGTATTAAGTAACAGCGTTAGTTTGTTTACATTTTATACCTTACCGGATACCAGAGTGCTCAATTCGTTCGAAGAGCTCTGCATTGTGCGAGAGGGAGTTGTAAATTCCTTCGCCAGAATGCTCAAACCCCATGAGGGAGCGTGTATATATATATATATATATACATATATATGAAGGTTTAAAAATCAAAACGTTTAACGTTTGCTAATAGTTCAAATTATAAATAAAATCATTCACTGAAGATTTTGGGGTTTTATGGTTTTTTTTCATTTTTGTACATTTTCATATATATATATATATATATATATATATATATATATATATATATATATATATATATATATTCCTTAATCATGGTCTGCCCAGTTGGCTGTAGCTGTAGAATACACTGACTGCACCTCTACAGAGAGGTAAGACCCCCCCCAACGAGTGTCCTGGATATGACACTAAACAGTCTGATGGTGAGGTCCCAGTAATGCTTGGGCTTTGGGGAATACGGAGTATCCCTTCATTACCATCGCTCCCAGGTCCACTCTGGCCCGGCGTGGTAGCACCTGATAGGGCCCTATCTATGGGTTAAATAGAACTAACGGCATACTTATGCTAAACTGAACTGTTTGACTAAACTGAATAGCTTGAAATAGAATTTTTTTCACAATTAAACCGTACTTATTTTAAACTGCGTGCTTATGCGAAACTGAATTATTTGAAATGGAACTGTTTTTTGAAATTGCAACTGTATTTACACTAAACTGAATTGTTTAACATAGAACTGTTTTGACATTTAACTGCGTGTAAACAAAATCTGTACTTATTCTAAACTGAATTAGCTGAATTAGAACTGTTTGAATAAACTGAATAGCTTGAAATAGAAATGTTTTTGACAATTAAACCGTGTACTCATGCTAAACTGAATTGTTTTAAATAGAACTGATTATTTACATAAAATGGATTTGACGTTAAATAACCAACAAAAATTGATATGCCATAAAATCAACCAACCAACAATCCCTCATAGCCAAGACCTTCCTGTTCCTGAGCCAGATGGTAACATGGAATATAGCTCTGATTCCGAACATGACGTATACAAGCCAGAAGAGAACGACCAGCCATTACCCTTGACACAAGCAGAACTCAACGACCTGATGCATGACATCCTATTTACCAACCCCTCCGCTCGAGTAGGATATGACACAAGGTCAATTTTTAAGCGGAGTTTAACAGGTTTGAATTCAGAGTTTTCCTTCACCTAGACTAGTTGCCTAAACCAAGGCTTAAGAACCTTGTCTGTCCTACTATTTACCCATAGCTGGAGGGAGAATAATTGGATTCATACCTTTCCCAAGGGTATTAGTACTATGTGAAATGCAACCAGTTTCGTCCAGGATTTGAACTCGTGTCGCCGTGTTCATTTCCTACGACGATAACAATTACACCTCGGGCACCTCCTGATGCAAGACATGAACCTTTCAAAGAAATCTGCTCAGCAGCTGGGTTTACGTCTTAAAGAGAAACATCTGTTGGCATCAAGAACTACGTTCTACTGTTATGAAGACCGCGAGAGAGAATTACGACAGTTTTTCACGTTCTAGGAAAAGTCAGTATTGGTTTATAGCAATGGCATTGCTGGATTGATAAAATCAATATGCTTAGAGTACAATGCAACGGAATGGAGACTTTTTGTTCGATGGGTCAAATAGAACAGTTTGACATTTAAACTGAGTGCAAACAAATGACTTATGAATTGAATTGCTAGAAATAGAACTGTTTGTCATTTAACTGTGTGGAAACAAATGAGCGACGTTTAATTGAATTGCAAGTGATACATTGTAATGTTATATAATTGCGGAAGGATTCTTGAAATATTATCATTTTTCGTTGGTTATATCGTATCATTCGGTTTGGTTAGGCTGAGAACTGTTCGGCTTAGTGCACGTGAAGGTGCACACATTGAATGCAGGTGTTCACACTCGAGCGCGGAGGATGTGACAATCACAAATGTCATAATAAAAACCCCAGATGGAAAAATGGGACTGGGGTGGGAATGACGTCATGTCCGAAAGCGAGTGGCTGGGAATTTTGGTGATTTTTTAAAAAGTGGTGAGTTGAGATACGGATCTGGGCGAGGCCAATCCAATTGTGGTCTATAGGATGTGCGCGCGTTTGTTGGGTCAGTGAGTTGAGATTGGACTTTGGGCCGGAGAGTTCAGCTGAGGAGTTGACTTAAGGGCGATGAAGGAACAGTCAGCAGAGTAAAAATTGCGTGTCTCTCTCCTCGTGTCGAAAAAACTAAATAATCGTTAATAAACGTTTCGTACCCGAATTAAAGAAGGCCGTCAGTATTTCGGGATTCCTCTGCATATAAACATTTTACGTATTCGTATTATGGCTATATTACAGTTATACTTGAAGCGATTTAACTGTGTGCAAATGAATGAATTAATTATTCTATTCAACACTATTCATTCATTGGCAGAGATTATTTCTACTATATTTGTGTCAATTGGTGAGTCGACAATTTTGTTGACACATTTCCTTGAATGATGAATCGGTGAAATGATGGTTGTAGTGACGAGGGGGATGTTAAGTTCCATTGTTTCTTTTCCGAATTTCAAGGACTGACCATCCTCTCTTGAAGAAAATGACAATGTTTTCATTTTTTTTCTTCCTACAAAGGACTTGTCAAGATATTTTTTGTTTGTAACTGGAGTTGAATTATTTCCGTTTATTTTCCGGTCCTAACCCTCAACTCTAATTATCTGCATACAGAGAGCAGACTGTTTTAGTTTCTCAGATTGTTTCAGCTTTGAATTGGTTTGAAAGGTGTTGTACAGGGTGTCTCAAAATAGCTGCAACCCATTAATATGATGACTTATTACTGAGAAAAGCGCAATGTCAGTCATTTTGAACACAACCTGTATAAATTATTTTTTTTTAATTGTTACAATATCAGCTTCCAGGACATGCAATCTTTTTTTGAGTTTCTTGTCTCAGTAATAAATCATTATCATATTAATGGGTTGCATCTATTTTGAGACAGTTTTGAATAAATAGTGACACAAAATATTTTTCCTCTCTCGTCCAAGGCATTGTGATTGAGGATTAATGGTTGTTATAGTTTGTTTTTTTGTTTGGGTTTTATGGCATATCAACATTTGTAGGTTATTTAATGCCAAATCCATTTTTATACAAATAAACCGTTCTATTTCAAATAAATCAGTTTAGCATAAGTACACAGTTTAATTATCAAAAAAACATTTCTATTTCAAACTATTCATTTTAGTCAAACAGTTCTTATTAAAAAAATTCAGTTTAGTATAAGTATAGTTCTTGTTTACACACTGTTAAATGTCAGAACATTTCTATTTCAAACAATTCAATTTAGCGTAAGTACAGTTTCGATGTGAAAGACAGTTCAATTTCAAACTATTCAGTTTAGCATAAATACGCAGTTTAAATGTTAAAACAGTTCTATTTCAAGCAATTCAGTTTAGCATAAGTCATACAGTTTAGGTCTATTTGACCCATAGATAGGACCCTATCAAGTGTTACCATCTGGGCCGGAGTGGACCTGGGAGTGATGGCAATAAAGAAGTATTCCGCATTCCCCAAAACTCCAGTATTACTGGATGGTTTGGTTTCTTTGTTTTTAATGGCATATCAACCTTTCTAGATTATTTAATGCCAAGGCTATTCTTTTAGAAGAACAGTAGTGGTACTATTTAACCCATAGCTGGGAGGATAAGGGGTTTCATACCTTTCCCAAGGGTATTTGCCCGAAAGTGAACGTAATAGCGCGACTGGAGTTCGAACTCGCTTATTACGATTCCGCAGTCCATTGCTTTAACCATTACACCACGAGGACACCCCCAGCATTACTGGAGCCTTACCATCAGATTGTTTAGCGTCATAAACTGGACACTCGTTGGTGGTATGGGTTTATCTTATCTCTCTCCAGAAAAGCAGTCGATGTATTTTACAGCCCCAGCCGACTAGGCAATACGCAGAGTTAAATGTAAAAACAGTTTTATTTCAAATAATTTAGTTTAACTTAAGTACCCTGTTTAAATGTCAAGACAGTTCTATTTTAAACAATTCAGTTTAGCATGAATACGCAGTTTAAATGCAAAAACAGTCCCACCTCACCCAACAGTTTAGTTCTATTTGACCAATAGATAAGACCCTATCAGGTGCTACCACTCTGAGCCAGAGTGGACCTGGGAGTGATGGCAATGAAGGGGTACTCCGCATTTCCCAAAGCTCCAGCATTACTGGAGCCTCACCATCAGATTGTTTAGTGTCTGTACCAGGACACTTGTTTGTGTGGGGGTGGGCCTTATCTCTCTCTCCCAAAAAGCAGTCGACTGGACAAAGTTGTTATAGTATACTATTTTTAAATCTGAAACAAAAAAAAGAAAAACATTATTATTAGTAGAGTTATTAGCAGTCACATGGGTCCCATTTACAGATAGACACCCTATATAACCGAGAAAGACAACACTCATATATAAAACAATCTGTAATTTTCCTTCAGCCAGGTTTCGACTTCCGATGTCTAAGAGGTCTACAAGTCAATATCCAACAAAATGGTGTAAGAATGAAATACAACCAGTCGTAAGAATGAGTTGCTGTAATAATCGCTCGTAAGAATGAATAACGACCGGTCGGTAAAAACCTAACATGATTTTTAAAAATAAAATGTTTGCTCTTGCTGGGTGTAAGATGATAAATTTGTTTTTAGTTTTGTTTGATTTAGTTATTTCTTGTAATGGCCAACTGTAATTGATAAAAGACACGACGAGGAGATACATTTTTCAAGTTTTATTCAACACTCGAGTATTTGTCGTACGTCCCACTTACGTCCCACCAACCTAATGAGTGCGGCGCAAAGCCTTTTTCTAAGTGGGTCCAAAAATGCCTTGGGGGCCCGTCGGCATTCGCCTAAAAAGGGACGTCTCAGGTGCCAAAACAATAAACTTTGACCCTCCGAGAAGGGTTTGAGCCTGGTTGGGGGCCCTCTTAGGCTCGAGGAAATGCCGGTGGCAGCCAAGTGGTATGAGTGCTAGCCTTCTCCGGAAACCATGTCAAGCGGCCTTGACCGAAAGGCCAAATAAAACTGACCTAAACAACTCCGGTCGGTTTTATTCAACACACACAGATCTTTTAGTAAAACAGGAATTATTTATAGTCAGGAGCAGTCCATTCTACAACGAAAGCAGGGGTAAAAGGAATGTTCACTACAATCTCCCCTGCTACTTGAAATTGTTAGTGGTATTTAGTCAATCGAAGAAAAGATTAATTCCTAAAGGGATTTATTTCAATGTGTGTGTTTTTAATCCGGTCTAAGAAAAAACAGCAAAATTAAGCGGTTCGTAGGTTTACGCAAACGTTCTGATCGACGTAAAAGAGTTGTGGTTTCTTTTACGGATATAAATGTAAGCGATACAGAATTTTTATTTGTTGAAGTCTTTTGTTTATGATCTAATGTTTCAGGAGAAAAGTCTTGCACCAGACCAACAGCGGCAAAATCTCGAAGTGATACCATGGTTTCCTTGCTGTTTTGAAGACGAATGTGCGCGTAACGATGATTAGCTTCTATAAGTCCTGAATCCTCTACAATAAGGTCGTACTTCGATTACACTGGTTTACAAAAAATAAATAAATAAATAAATAAATTTGGTCTGAGTCAAGAATGGGGATAGGTGTTTTTTTTTTAATTTGGGTGTGCTGAATTCAAATTTATAAATAGTTTTGCTCTATCACCTCTAGTTTTCTGGCTTTTAAATTGTCTCATTTTAGTATAAACAGAGAATATATGTGCATATTTCAAGAGTTGCAGCAGCTTATAACAGATAAAACAGGATAGATAAAGAACACTGATTGAATCAATATACTTGGATGACACAATTACACAATTCATAGTACCACACACAGTCAAAAGTGTGTTTTCTTTGAAGATCTGGTGTATTTTGCTTCCGGGATGTCACGCAAGAGCATCCAGCAGAAGTCTCCCATCATGCCGGGGTTCCATTTGCCTTGATAGTTGCTCTCCATCTTCGTAATGTCTTGGTGGAATCTTTCTCCATGCTCATCACTCACTGCTCCAAGGTTTGGCGAGAAGAAGTTGAGGTGGGAATGGAGAAAATGAATCTTGAGTGACATTCGGCACTCCATATCCTCGTAAGACTTTAGCAACTTCTCAATACAGGCTTGGTAATTTGGTACGCGTGTGTTACCAAGGAAGCCACTACAGACTGACTTGAGTGCTTCCCATGCTCTCAGTTCCTTTAAGTTAAGAAGCTCCTCAAAATCAGTATCCTTCAGCACTTCTCGGATCTGAGGTCCGACAAAGATGCCCTGGGAACACGGTAGACAAATGTTGGAAGGCAGCACCATTTTTGTGCAACGCCTTCACGAAATTCTTCATCGAACCAAGCTTGATGTGAAGAAGAGGAAGAAGAACCATATTCATGTCTACCAGAGGATTCTCCTTGAGGCTGTGTTCGCCAGGAACAAAAGTGCTTCTAGACCCCCAGTCTTTCTGCTTGTAATGCTGGGATACAGCTCGACTATCCCAGAGACAGAGAAAACAACGGTACTTTGTGAAGCCCGCTCGCATACCCATAAGAAGACCAATGACCTTATTTGTTCCGATTCCTGAAACCGGTGATCCTTACATCTGCCTGAACTAGATTCCACTGTTTAAGTCGAGAAGCCAAGAGCTCTGACTGCTGTTTTGACAGATACAAATCACGAGCAAGATCATTCAGGTCTTCTTGCATGATCCAGTGTGGCTCATTGCCACTTGTTCCTGAATATGTAGACTCAATATCTTCCAAAGATATTGACTCGGCAGAATCCTCTCTTGAAGGCATTTCTTCATCTGATGAGGAAAGAAGATCTTTATTTACTGGAGGTGTGGGTACAGGAAGATCATCGGAATGGGGAACTGGTCTCATAGCAGACCGAAGGTTGGGATATTTGATCTTTTCCCTAGAAGTTGCATTGAAACCAGTTATATTAGTTAAACAAAAATAATAATCATCTGCGTGGTTTTGCGGCTCTCTCCAAACCATCGGGACTGCAAAGTTGAAAACCGCTTTCTTGCCATTAAACCATGCAGTTAGTTCATTGTAGCAGGGTTTACAACAGATGTGTGGAGCCCAAGACTTGTCCTGATCACTAATTTTACAGTCAAAATAGTCAAAGTAGGCGGTTTTGAGGAGGGAAGTGATGGTTCGACGCTGTGCAACTGTTGTGAAGTCCCCACACACGTAGCAGAAAGAATTGGCCTTGTTAAGGCATCCTCGACATTTTGACGTGCTTGAAACCATTGGAGAATTTGAAAATATAACAAAGTAAAACTAAATGTGCATTTGAAAATGTAATACTAATATTTAGTAACCCAAAAGATGTGTAACACGATAGTTGAGGGACACCAACCTCCTGCAGCACCTGTGAGACAACCTCTTCCAATGACTGTCAGAGTGTGGATTGAGACCTGCGGCCTTAACTGTAAAAATCCGTCTTGATATATAACTATATATATAACATATATATATATATATATATATATATATAATGTAATGCTATCACTTACATTTAGTGCATAATAACTAAAAAATAAGCCGTAAGTCTCACAATATTAGAATTAACCCTGAATTCATATACGCCTTTATGTACCGTATATGCACAAAATGCACACTATGCATATCTAAAAAAAAATAGAGGTGATGAGTAAAAACGGATTTCAAATTTGAATTCAGCACCCTCAAATTAGGTAAAACGGGTATTTTTGTGCTTGCCTCAATTTCTTTGTAAACCAGTGTTATCTGACATGTCGTTTCAGAATAACCTTTCTTAGCGTTGATAGCCATGTAGGAACAGCACAGCCACACAAGGTTGATTGGTTGTTTGGGTTTTATGGCATATCAACCTTTGAAGGTTATTTAACGCCAAATCCATTTTTATGAAAATAGTTCTTTCAAACAATTCTGATTAGCATGAGCATGCAGTTTAAATGTAAGTATGGTTTAATTTTCAAAAACATTTCTATTTCAAGCTTTTCAATTTAGTCAAGCAGTTCTAATTCAGCTTAGTATAAGTACAGATTTTGTTTACATACAGTTAAATGTCAAAACAGTTCTATATTAAACAATTCAGTTTAGTGTAAGTACAGTTTCAATGTCAAAAAACAGTTCCATTTCAAATAATTCAGTTTAGTATAAGTATGCAATTTGAATGTAAGTAAAGTTTAATTGTCGAAAACATTTTTATTTCAAGCTATTCAGTTTAGTCAAACAATTCCGTTTAGCATAAGTATGCCGTTAGTTCTATTTAACCTATAGATTGGGCCCTATCAGGTGCTACCACGCCGGGCCAGAGTGGACCTGGAGCAATGGCAATGAAGGGTTGCTCTGCATTCTCCAAAGCCCCAGCATCACTGGAACCTCACCATCAGACCGTTTAGTGTCATATGCAGGACACTCATTGGGAGGTCTTAACCCTCTGCAGAGGTGCAGTCGGTGTATTCTACAACCCCAGCCGACTGGGCAAGCCACTCGAGGATCAGTGAGTATAGTTGAATAGCCACCCAGGAGGAGTAGTGTTCGTAGGTGTTGAAAGTAGTGTGAAAATTGAATGTAAAGCTTGCTATAACACATTCTCCGATTGATTTATTAGTAGGCGTAATGTTTTGAGTGCTAGAGTTTTTGTTTTCCACAATATATCATCACACCTCTCGCACTGTCCATTACTTTGGCGGTTATATGGAATGGTACGGTTAGTTGACATTCAATGCTCATGTAAGAAGGTTTTTATTTCAGTCGACATGAAACTGGAACCCCTATCCGAATATATATATATATATATATAGAGATATTTAGATAGATAGATAGATATACCGAAAATGATAAAGAGTTTGGGTGAGGTATTTAATAACTGTTTACGACGACATATTGTAACACATTGACCCTCGACCGAGCCGTCAATCAAGAGAGGCACCTGTGTAAATAAGCAGAAGAACAGCGGAAGCAGGTGTACGTAAGACAATTATATAACCAGGTGCCCGAGGCAGTTCGAGCCAGTTGGAGTCAGTTGGAGACAAGATGCCGAATTGAGAGCCAGCGGTAGACTGAGGGCTTTGGGCCCTCAGTGACCCACGGTTGAGCAACCCCAGCCAAGATGAGGAAGAAGTGCTGCTATGGTCGAAAAAAGAACTTGGGGTCAATATAGCAGTCTATCCCCGTCTCCAGCACATCTCTCACACACAATCAACACCAACCCTTTCGAGAATAAAGTGTGAGGGATATATTTTTATAAAGAAGTATGTTCGTTCGTTCATTGAAGTTCGTATATTATGTTTGATTATGTTTCTGCATATATTTGTATATGTATATGTATGCGGTTATACAACAATATCAAGATTAGCAAAGACAAAAGGGAAGCTAGAATATTCGTCTATTTCTGTAATTAGAAACCGGTTACGAGATGTTAGGGCTTCTTTGAAATCAACGCTGAGCTTTTCATTGTTGCTTTTGTTAGGGGTATAATGTCAGGTCAGTAAAAATCGAAGCTTACCTTCATGTGCCAATACCGACCCCACTATCTCAGCTTCCTTAAATCACTCATGGCCAGTGATTCATCTAGTGGTTTTTCTCATCTTTGACCGGGGGTATTTCACATTCCTTTACAGATACACAAAGCCCAACTGAGAGGGTGGAAGAAAAGAACAAACGAACAAATACGGACCTGGGTCAGCTCCAAGCGCAAGAGAGGGAAGTCTGTGACACTTTTTGTGCATTCTGTGAGCTAACATGAGCGTGCACTCGAGCGAAAACTCTCGCAAAGCCTCTAGGAATGTTGACTCATCTCTTGACTGATTTCTTCTGTCGACAGATCTCTTCCACTCCCTTCTGCTGACTGTGTCCTTCTGCTGACTGTGTCCTTCTCTTGACTGACCTTTATTCCGACTGATCTCTGCTGCACCCTTCTGCTGACTGTGTCCTTCTGCTCCCTTCTGCTGACTGTGTCCTTCTCTTGACTGACCTTTATAGGTGTCCTCGTGGTGTAATGGTTAAAGCGATGAACTGCGGAATCGTAGTACGCGAGTTCGTACTCCAGTCGCGCTATTACTTTCACTTTCGGGCAAATACCCTTGGGAAAGGTATGAACCCCCTTATTCTCCCTCCAGCTATGGGTAAATAGTAGGACGGACTAGGTTCTTCAGCCTTGGTTATGCAACTAGTCTAGGAGAAGGAAAACTCTGAATTCAAAACCTGTTAAACTCCGCTTAAAAATTGACCTTGTGTCATATCCTACCCGAGCGGAGGGGTTGGTAAATAGTACCTTTATTCCGACTGATCTCTGCTGCACCCTTCTGCTGACTGTGTCCTTCTGCTCCCTTCTGCTGACTGTGTCCTTCTCTTGACTGACCTTTATTCCGACTGATCTCTGCTGCACCCTTCTGCTGACTGTGTCCTTCTGGCCTCTTTCGGACCTCGTCCACTTCCGGTCTCGTGTACAGGCCTTTTGTGTAGGTTTCGCGCCAAAACAGACAAAGGGATCATCTGACTGGCACCCACACACACCAACACAACGAATGTCCAACATCGTGTCACATTCAGCTCATACAATGCAAGGGGCAGATAATCTCTTTTGTCCTTTACGGAGAAAGGAATGTTTCTCAATCTAACTAAATCATCATACGTGTAACGCCGGAGTGACAAAGAGAGTTGGGTAATTTCTTTAGGGTGTCCTAGCAGAACAATAAACTCTAGATAACGTATCTGCAGTAATATTATCTCTCCCCGGACAGGCACGTTCAACACCCCATCTTTGGATTCTATCATTCTTTATCTTCCAGTCATACAATTAAGGTAATGCTTTTTCGTTAATTATATTCTATTATTTAGTTTGGTAAGGCTTTGAACTACTCGGATCTCTTAGTCCAGGTGCATAGTCAGATGGTGCTGTCTTACGCCTGTAGGGAAAGGATACGACAATCATCATATGTCATAATAAACCCCCAGACAGAAAATGGGGCTAGAGTGTGGATTACGTCATGTCCTGAAGAGATGGTCCTGAGAATTAGAGGATTTTGAAAAGAAGTAGTTGAGTTTTCTACAGTTAAAGGAAGCGGTTAAGTTTTTCGGATCAGATCAGATCAGATGAGATCATATTTTCGGATCTCGACCGTCAGAGATGAATTGAAGTCTTAAACACCACAAGATGCTCCGTGCGTTGGAGGTAAGGTCAGTATGGTTAGCATTGTCTCTCTCTGTACCATACCCATACATGAATATGTGAAATGTACATAGAATGTTCATAACGCACATATAGATAATATAGGAATCCCAAAACACGAAAAACACTTTACGACTTCTTAGTTCAGGTACGAAAACTTTTTTTACCTTTGAGTTTAAAGGTTTTTCGACATGAGGAAGAGAGAGGCACAATCTTTCGACTTTTCCATCTGCCCCAAACCACGTGCGGCACCCGCCGTAAGGCCTCGGCGAGCTCCGAAAGTCAAGCGTCTTCTTCGGACGGCAAAACTCAACTAACTGACTTATCTCAAATCTCAGCCCACGCTTCTGGTGCGTGACCTCCTGGTCTCATTTTCTATCTGGGGATTTATTTTGACATCTGTGAATGACGCGTCCTCCCCGCACGTGCGTGAACACCTGCGTTCATGTTGCACCTAACTAACCCATGCGCTAAGCGAAAGGTTCTCAGCCTAACTAAACCGAAAGGCAAGATATATCAAACGAAATCCCTCGGCCATTATATTACATCTCTCTTTTCGTGTCGCCAAGGACCGAAACCAGAAATTTATAAACCCGTTCGTATCTGAAACTACAGAGTCAACCCGTATCTGTATTTGAATATGTATTTATGTATATCCTACCCGGGCGGAGTGGTTGGTAAATATGGGTAGTTATTGTCTAAGTAGACAAATGTATGGCAGAGCAAATTGTCAGCTATACATATTTACCAACACCTCCTCTCGGGCAGGATATGACACAAGGTCAATTTTTAAGTGGAGTTTGAATTCAGAGTTTTCCTTCTCCTAGACTAGTTGCCTCACCAAGGCTGAAGAACCTAGTCTGCCCTACTATTCACCCATTGCTGGAGGGAGAATAATTGGATTCATCCCTTTCCCAAGGGTATTAGAGCTATGTGAAATGCCATCAGTCTCGTCCAGGTTTTGAACTCGTGTCGCCGTGTCAATTTCCTACGACGATAACCATTACACCTCAGGCTATAAACTTATCAATTATCCTTTGAAAGCAAGTAATTTCGTTGGTTATTCCAAACGGTGTCCTGCAGAACTAGAATAGCTTGCCATTTGCTTCAAAGGCAGTATAAATTTTTCTCTTTTTCGGATATTGTAAACTGATGGTAAACGCATTTCAAATCTACGGTACTATTGATATTGTATTGTGTCACTACGTTTACCAATTCCTCAATCTTGGGTAAAGGGTAGGCATCCAATGTGGGGAATCTGTTAACCGTCTGAGAATAGTCGATCACCATTCTCTTTTCATATTGTTCGTTAGTGGTCACTACGACCTGGGTTCGCCAAGAAGACGCGCAAAGCTTAATATTTCCTTCAGAAAGTAATCTACAAGGATCATGAAATAAGTTTCTAGACTTTTTTGTATGGGCACTTTTATTTGATATTACACACATGAAACTCTAGTCGCCTTCGAAGTAATCTCCTCCGGTTGCAATGCACTTGTTGTACCGTTCCAATAACTTCCGCAAGGCCCCATGGAAGTCCTCTTGTGTGAGCGTGTCAATGACCTTCGTCACAGCCTCTTTCATCTCCTCAATTGTCTCATAACGACAGCCTCTGATCTTAGGGAATAAGCAAAAGTCACAGGGAGCAAGGTCTGGACTATAGGGATGGTGACGAACTGTCTTGATGCCCATCTCGCTCAAATAGTCTGTGACAAGGATGGAGTTATGGACTGGTGTATTGTCCTGACCCGAGTGCTGGCCTCTTCCGACGGAATCTCTTCCTGAACTCCCTTAAAACCTCAACATAGTAACCCTAACCCTAACTCTTTGGCCAATCAACTCTGGTGTATTGACTTCCTTACTCCTCCCACACCTCTCATCATCCCTCACAGACTCCCTGCCTTCCTTGAATCTTTTATGCCACTCAAAAACTGATGCTCGATTCATGCAAGATGGTCGAAAAGTAGTCTGAAGCATTCCATACGTTTCTGTGGTATTTTTCCAAGTTTAAAACAGAATTTTATTGCATATCGTTCTTCTAAAATGTCCTCACGTCCAGATTTCATTTTTGAAATTCACCAGCTGTGACAATCAGGCTTTAGTAGGGTGTATTCCAATTCCTGCAGTAGCTGTTCATTTGAACCTGAAATCATAGAAATTGGTCAGTCATCTCATAAGATGTATAACCATAAGTGAATTTTCAAGAGTCTACGATAATTTTAAATGCAGGTAAAAAAAAGTCTGGAAACTTATTGAAGGCACCACGTATTTACTTCAGTAGTAATGAATTCTTTATCTGGCTTTTGGTATTTTCAAGATTTTTGCAGATATTGGTTTGCAATTCTCAGCAAGATAAGCAAAACCTCTAGGTGGAAGAACAGAGAAAGTAATCAGTCCGCACACACTTAAGTGGGGGGGCTCTTTCTTCCAAAATTTACACAGATACTTTCGTGTTACCCCATAGAATCTTTCCCAAGAATGACAGCAGCACACCAATCAGGAAACACAAACAATTCAACATCAATATATTTGGTCTCTCCACTTCCACATTTACTCGGCAATAACTTGACGTTTGAGAGATCCGAGAAGTCGTCGCCATTGACATGGTCTTATACTCCTGTAGAGTCGGTAGACTAAACTTTTGAACCAGTGATTCACATATGAATATTTCGGTACTCCCAGTGTTCATGAGAACACTGCCCTTCTTCCCATTTATCTATTTTTTAATCGGGGGTAGTTGCTGCAAACAAACTTGTAAACAATGCCGCCATTACCACCGAATTAGGAGAATGATGAGTAGAGAAACTCCTGGAATGATGTACTTTAACAAAACGGCCGATTTTATCACATTTTCGACTCGTGGTGTTCCGAGCTGGACAGTAACGCTGAGAATGCCTATTGTTGCCACAAAAGAAACACTTTTGGATTTTAGAAACTGCAGTTGTTGTTACGTTTCCATTCGGGTCGCGGGGCTTAGCCTCAGCTGTACTAAAGACTGTTTGAGAGAGAGTGAGTAGAACGCTGAACTTTTCTGAGCTTGTTTAAGAGCTCTGGCCTGGTCAAATACAGTGGTGAGGTCCCGGGTTACATTTTCAAGTAATCGTTGTCGAAGTAATCGTGACAGAAGTCCACATACGAAGGTATTTCTTATGACTTCGGCTTTATGTTCCTCAACACTGACTGCCTTGTAGTTGCAATCCTCGGTTAAATGCTTCAGTTTTAGAAGATATTCGTCTTGTCTCTTCCGGTTTTTTGCTGGCGCGTCAATAGTATATATCCGGCATGCCTTAAATAACCCCTGTGGGTTATCTAATGCTAAATCCTGTTTATACAGACTCATGCATATATATTTACCTAACACGGACAGGAAGTGACACAAGGTCAACAATTTAGAGATGTTTAACAGGCTTGAATTCCTTCTCCTAGAATGGTTGCCATACCAAGGGTACAGAGCCCGATCTTCTCTACTATATTATCGAGAGTAATTGGATTCATACCATTCTCAAGAGGATTAGCGCAACGGGAAATGCAAACAGCTTGTCCAGGATTTGAACTCAGGTCGCCGTATCCATTTTCAACGACGGTAACACCATTTCACTACGAGCACCTGGTATAATACAGGGTGTCTCAATATACATGGGACCCATGTGTCTTGAATTAGCAAATTGCCGAACTAGAAAGCCATTTAAAAGATAACACCACAATTTTGTTGATAATTTTGCTTCCAGATCATCAGAGTCAGCTTTATCCTGATAACTCGAAAAGGTGAAACCTAGGTAGATTTCTTCTGACCCATTCGGTATTAAAAATATATGTGTGTTCTAAGTTGGCGTTTTCCTATTATTTCCAGATATACAGAAAATATTTGGGTGTTTTTACCCAAAAAAAGCCTTTTTAAAAGTGTTACCTTAAAACCAGCTCATCGTCCAATTGGGTAGAGTGTTCGCCAATGGTCCGGGCTGGGAGACATGGGTTTAAAATCAGGCTATAAAAAATTAATTTTTACAGAAATAGTCCTAAAAATATATTATCAAACTTTTCAGTACAAAAAATCAAAACGTTCCTAAAAACCGAGTGTTTTGTTTAGAATCAGAAAATAGCAGAACTAGAAAGCCATTTAAAAGATAACACCACAATTTTGATGATGAATTTGCTTGTACAAATGTTAATATTTCCGATAAAACTCTCAACTTCAAAACACCATAACATTTCCACAAAATATTCGGCCTAAAAATTCAATAGAAGGAATATCTTTTTCTATTCAAATAATCTTCAAAAATACCCAATGTCTGCCTCTAGCCAAGTAACAATACTGTACATTGCATACTACAGGGTGTCTCAATATACATAGGATCCATGTGACTGCCCTATCATTTCTGCTCATTCAGTATATGTATATATACAGTGTGTCTCAATATGCATGGGACCCATGTGACTGCTAATAACTCTACAAATAATAATGTATTCTTTTTTATTTATTTCAGATTTGAAAATAGTATACTATAACAATTATCAATCCTCGATCACAATGCCTTTGACAAGAGAGGAAAAATATTTTGTCACTTCTTATTTGGAGACAAAATCATTCAAAACTGTGCAAGCTAAATTTCGCAGGAAGTTTAACTTGAAAATTATTCCAAGAAAGCCAAATTTATCGTTGGGTACAGAAAATTTCAAATCACACGGTCAGTAAACAACCTGAATAAGAAGGCAGAAAATCCCAGATCTGGCAGGAAGTTGACTGTAAGATGTCCTGACAATGTGGATGCAGTAAGAAATTCTGTCGGAAGGAACCCGAAAAAATTCCACCCAGGACGTTTTTAAGAACTTGGTTTTCACGTGCTCTGTAGGATAAAGTCAATCAACTTCTGCCCTTGTCATCTAGTTTGACCTTTCTAAAGTGATATGATCTTTTTTTTAAATTCAGATGAAAGACGACTTGAATTATTATATCAAAGGATTTTATCTATTTTGAGACACACACACTATCTATCTATCTATCTATCTATCTATCTATCTATCTATCTATCTAGAGAGAGAGAGAGAGAGGGAGAGAGAGAGAGAGGGAGAGGGAGACTAGAATATTGAAAATAATATTTTGTTTATTTAAAACTAATTGTCTTTTTAATTGGAATCATTTTTGAGACGAGGCTTCCTAATCTGAGAATTAATTTTTTTTAAATTATTATTGCGGACTTTTTGTCCTCGTCTTGGTAGTTTTTTGTGTTGTTTCTTCTTTCACTACGTTTCGCAGTAAAAATCTCCTGAAGAAGGCCAGAGGTGAAATTTGGCCGAAACGTAGTGAAAGAAGAAACAACACAAAAAACTACCAAGATGAGGACAAAAAGTCCGCAATAATAATAATAATAATAATAATAATAATAATAATAATAATAATAATAATAAAAATTATTTAAAACTAATTTATTCAATTATAATAAAATAAAAATTATCATTTATATTGATTAGATTTTTTTAAACTTCATGAACTTGGAACTTGAAAATGGAAATCTAACCTCAATACAAATAAATGAACAAATAAATATATAACATACTCATATGCAGATGCACGCAGAAACATATTCAACACAAATATACTTCTCACTTTATTCGAAAGGGTTGTGTGTGAGAGGTGAGTTGGAGACCGAACAAAGACTACAATATATTGACCCCCCCAACTCTTCTGGCTATCACAGTCTTTCTTTCCCGTTCTCCTGGGCTGCTCAAACGGGGGCATGGGCCCAGCCTCTGCTAGGACATGGTTCACATTCCAGCATCTTCTCTCCAACTGATCTGACTTCCTGTCGCACCGGGTTATATGATTATTTGACATCCACCTGCCTCTTATGAGCGTCACAATTCGCACTCAATTCAACCCGTCGACAGTCATATCTTCGACCAGATGCATCTGTTATTTAAACAGGTGGATTTCTCATCTGACAGCTCGGCCGAGTCGCAGGTCAATATGTAACAAATAGACAAAAAAGTCAAATAAGTAAATAAATAGATGAATAATCAAATTATCAAATAAACGATCAAATTATCAAATAGATAATCAATACAATTATCAAATAAACAAACAAATTATTAAATAAATAATCAAATTATCAAATAAATAATCAATCAAATTATCAAATAAACGATCAAATTATTAAATAAATAATCAAATTATCAAATAAATAATCAAATTATCAAATAAATAATCAAATTATCAAATAAATAATCAATCAAATTATCAAATAAATAATCAAATTATTAAATAAATAATCAAATTATCAAATAAATAATCAATCAAATTATCAAATAAATAATCAAATTATCAAATTAATAATCAAATTATCAAATAAATAATCAATCAAATTATCAAATAAATAATCCAATTATGAAATAAATAATCAATCAAATTATCAAATAAATAATCCAATTATCAAATAAACGATCAAATTATTAAATAAATAATCAAATTATCAAATAAATAAATAATAAAATTATCAAATAAATAATCAAATTATCAATTAAATAATCAATCAAATTATCAAATAGATAATCCACTAATCAAATAAATAATCAAATTATCATATAAATAATCAATCAAATTATCAAATAAACGACCAAATTATCAAATAAATAATCAAATTATCAAATAAATAATCAATCAAATTATCAAATAAATAATCCAATTATCAAATAAATAATCAATCAAATTATCAAATATACGATCAAATTATCAAATAAATAATCAATCAAATTATTAAATAAATAATCAAATTATCAAATAAATAAATAATCAAATTATCAAATGAATAATCAAATTATCAAATAAATAATCAATCAAATTATCAAATAGATAATCCACTTATCAAATAAATAATCAAATTATCCAATAAATAATCAATCAAATTATCAAATAAATAATCAAATTATCAAATAAATAATCAAATTATTAAATAAATAATCAAATTATCAAATAAATAATCAATCAAATTATCAAATAAATAATCAAATTATTAAATAAATAATCAAATTATCAAATAAATAATCAATCAAATTATCAAATAAACGATCAAATTATTAAATAAATAATCAAATTATCAAATAAATAATCAATCAAATTATCAAATAAATAATCAAATTATCAAATAAACATAAACAAATGGCCTTGTGCTGAACAAGCAATCGGATAAAATATTACCCATAAGTTCACCCTTTCCAATATTTTTTAAAAAACGTAATTTTCTTTAAAAGCAAGGATACCGATTGTTCTAATGGAACATTATACAATCGAAAAGGATATTATTGGGTATTATTTATTGCCGAATTTTATTGCATTGAAATTCTGACCACAAAATGATGAGACATCGTTTATATAGAAGGAAATAAACATTTATTTGTTGTGTTTTATTCCAAGATTTTATCATTGCTCGTAGAACATCGTACAATAAAAACGGGTATTATTAGATATTACTTATCACCAAACTCTTTATCACTATAACTCATTAAATAAACAAATATATACACGTAGTAGCTGAAAAATAGCACACCCCTTAAATATGATTCGGTTAGTCAAAAGTTTTGCAATATTTTGGTCGTACGTGAGGTACAATTCTCCAGTGTCGGACGATTTTGCTGCGGTCTTGAAGATAACGAACCACACTGGACTGAGAGAATTGAATTCGCCTGATACTCTCCGAATACTACTCGCCATACGGCTTCAGAATCCACGGTTTTAGGTCTGCCTGATCTGGCCCGATCGTCGAGGCAACTTGAGCGAAATTTCTTGAGCCATCTTATTACTGTCCAGACATTAACCGCGCCTTTACAACAGGTGCCGTTATTGCACAGTTCGAACTCGCAAAGCATAAATTTTCGAATTAGACTAGACTACACGTTCATCTGTGCGGGTTTCAAATCACACTCAGGTTGAAGAAACCTACAATGTGTCTACGCACCAGCTACCACAAAACTACCGACTACAGTGGGTACCTTTCACGGCTTGAACTGATTCAGTCACGTGATAATGTGCGTAGCAAATTTATTAGCAAAATATTGCAAAACTTTTGCCTCACCATAGGATTTATGCAATTTTATATTTACTTATTGAGGTGATGCTGTTATAGTCTTTGCGTTCTTTGCACCGAATGACCTCACACTCAGTGACATAGTTCTCATTCAATTACGGGATATGAAGAAGAAGCAGGAAGAAATAAACTGCGTCAAAAACATCATAGATAAGAAACCAACCTAAGAGGCCTAATTTGTGAAAACATCTTTTAAAATGATTTTATTGAGACAACTCAAGGCAAAAAACAAAAACAAAAGACAAAAAATACATCTAAAAAACAAACAAACAAACACCAAAAGACGCAAATTTTCTATAATCAAAATCTTTGTTAAAATCAACACCATATTTTTCTAGAGTTAAAATTAACGGTAATGCTTTTCTATAATCAACATCAATAATATTCTTTAGACTCAAAATCAGAGATGATATTTTTCTGGAATTACGACTGGTCGCTAAGAACATGGCTCAGTTGTAATTCATTCTTATTACTTGGTCGATAATAATCTAACAGGGTCTGGAGAATGATGTACGACCGGGCGTTAAGAAAATAACGTGTTCGTAAAAAGGAATGGCAATCGGTTAGTAAGAACCTAACTGGGTCGTAAGAATGAATTACGGCCGGTTGGTAAGAACCTAGCTTTGTCGTAAGAATGAATTTCGACCAATTGGTAAGAACCGAACCTGGGGGTAAAAATTGTGACCTGTTGGTAAAAACCTAATCTGGTCGTAAAAATGAACGACAGGTTGGTAAAAAAATCTAACCTTGTCATTATTCTTTCTTAACACCAGTCGGTAAGAGTCTAGCTAGGTCGTAAATCATTCTTGTGACTGATCGATAAGACCTGGAGGTGCCCGTGGTGTAATGGTTATCGTCACAGGATATGGACACGGCGATACGAGTTCAATTCCTGGACAAGACTGATTGCATTTCACTTGGGAAAGGTATGAATCCAGTTATTCTCCCTCCAGCTATGGGTAAATAGTAGGGCAGACTAGGTTCTTCAGCCTTGGTGAGGCAACTAGTCAAGGAGAAGGAAAACTCTGAACGAGCGGAGGGGTTTGGTAAATAGGATCACTCCGACCTGGTTAGGTTCTTACTGACTAGCTGCTATGCATTCTTACAAGCTGACCAACCGAAATTAATTCTTACAATGGGACGTAAGTCATTCCGATGACTTGGATAAGTCCTTACCGACCGGTCGTAATCCATCTATTTAACCGGGTTAGGGTTAATTATTCTTTTGTACGACAGGTTGTAGTTCATTTTTACGACCAGCCGTAATTCATCCTTACGTCCTCGTTTAGTTTCTACCGACTGGTAAAAAAAAAAATGAATTGCAAGCATTACCAACCTGTCGTAACTCAGTTTTGAGACCTGTCGTGATTCTTATTACAACCAGTCGTAATTAATTTTTACAACCTTGTAATACATCGTTACCAACGGCTTTTTAAAATCTTTTTGAAAATACCACGTGACCATTAAAACCAATAAACGGGCAACCGCTCTTTCTCATCAACTGGTTGCTCTAGCAGAGATTGAACACTGACCTGTGTTTGTCAATCACTCAGCCATGAATGTCAGAGTACATTCATCATAGTTGAGTGCTGGTGGCTGTCATTACACACTATATGTGTTCATTCTGTCTGCGACCAACACTTGTCTGATAATAACCTTGCTTCCTTTCGAAAGTTTTTAAGAATATTTTTGGTTTTTAATCGGACTTTTTGCTTGAGGCCGTAAATATGGAGGACCGTAAATATGAATGACCGTAAATCACGTAAGTTGTAAATCGATGACTATCTGTTGATGTATTTCTGAAAGAAATTCCATTTCATTTGATTTATTTTAAAATTTTTTATTTGAGTTAAGGGCATGTCAACCCGTTTGAGGCTATTTCATGCTAAGGGTTAAATTGTGGGGCAAAATTAGATTCTTATGTTTTTCTGAAGATCTTAATTTTTATATTGAATTTTCTGCAGTTGTTTGTTGTTAAGTGGATTTGGTGGTCCTTTTGAGGGGGGTCATTTTGAAGGGTAGGTTTATAGGGTTAATTTCACGTTTACCGTTATGTTTTTTTTTGTATAATTTTTGTTCTGTTTCCTGTAGCGTAATGGTTAAAGAGCTGGACTGCGCCCTCAAAATAAGCGAATTCGAATTCTAGTCACACAGTTTTGGACTAATACCCTTGGGAAAGGCATGAACCCTTTTATTCCCTCCCCATTGATGGGTTAATAACATTACAACGAGGATGGCTTTGGCAGGAAGGTTGATATGCCATGAAGGAAACTAAACCTTATCTTTTAGAGATGTAAAAAAAAACATAATGTCATCAGATGATGTTTTTTTTTTATTGAGTCATTTTCTAACGTCAAACGTTTCGGTTTTCAGACCTTCGTAATTTAATTAGTAAATCATATTAGAACGCACACTCCTAAATAAATATTTATTAACAGAAAAGTCTAAAACATTTCATATATATACATATATATATATATATATATATATATATATATATCTGTTTCTCTATGGTCGCCAGTGGTGTTATATTTTTCTTTTCGTTTTTTTGTTTTTGTTTTTGTTTATATACCACTCTTTTTGGGTAAATTTCCAAATGTCTATCAAGTAAGTGTCTTTTAAGTGGGTGTTTGTGAAGAGTTTCCATCTGAGCGTGCGTCATTTTAGAGAAAACTTCCAAATATGCGCAGATGTAAATGGGACGAAAGTATTACAAACAAAAA
>OY757945.1:48543357-48708773 GCA_963585895.1 Sepioteuthis lessoniana | reverse complement strand
TCATGAGGCTACGACCCAATTGTTTCTCTTACGTAAGAAACATTGGGATGATATATTTTCTATTTACAAAAAAAAATGGGTTTTCTATTGACGTTCCTCTGTGTATAGACTTGAATTTAAAAAAAAAATCTGAGTATATCTCTTTCCTTCCTCTCTCTCTCTCTCTCTCTCTCTCTCTCTCTCTCTCTCTCATCTCCGTCTGTCTGTCAATATCTATCTATCTATCTATCTCAATTAATATGTATGTATGTATATGTATCTTTCCATCTTAATTGATATGTATATATATATAGTATATATATATATATATATATATATATATATATATAGACATTTTATGCCTACATATTCTCTTTTGGATCCGTTCGAATTCCCGTATTACTTTTATCGTATTCGGGGGGAATTGATTTAGGTATTGTCCATAGTTGTATGTATCCCTAGTACTTTCTGCCCGACTTTGGGCCATCATCAGGGGAGAATCTGTTACAAAAGTGATGTAACTTTTGTTTTAGCAAATTACTACTGTGTAAGGACGTCTTTGCTGTTGGAAATTATGGCGCTTGCTTTTAAATGTAATTCTGTAAATAGTTCCAGTAGCTAAAGACATTTAACTACGTTAGCACTGGTTTGAAAATTAATTCTATTGAGTGCTGGTTGCAGGTTTCTAATATATAGTGCAAAAGAGAATATGTAGGCATAAAATGTCTATTATCTTTAATGAAATTTGCATTAACGAAGAAATGCTGCCTAAATATACATATATAATATATATATATATATGTGTTGTGTGTGTGTGTGTGTGTGTGTGTGTGTGTATACATAGGTTTATATGTATGTATGTATGTATGTATGTATCTGTCTATCTATCTATCTATCTATCTCAATTCATATATATATACGTCTGTCTGTCGGTCTGTCTGTCTGTCTGCATCTATCTATCTATCTATCTATCTCATACTATGTATGTATGTATCAATCTATTTATCTTTCCATCTTAATTCCTATATATATATATATATATGTGTGTGTGTGTGTGGTGTGTTGTGTGTGTGTGTGTATACATACGTATGTACATATGTATGTATGTATCTATCTATCGATCTATCAATCTATCTATCTATATCAATACATATATATGTACGTCTGTCTGTCTGTCTGTCAGTGTCTATCTATCTATCTATCTATCTATTTCATTGCTATCCAGATATAAATGTAATATAATTAAATACGCATGGTTTTTTCTTTCTTTTTTCTTTCTTTTTTTTTCTTTTTTTTTTTTCTATTTTCTGCCAGTCTAATTTTAGAATTGGAGAAACCATATCTTCCCTCAGTTATGAAGTAAAGTAACAGTACCATTGACGCTTTCCCATTGGTCAATAGCAATGACATCATTGGGGCGCACCTCCAACTGCCTCGTGTTGTTTTGCAAGGGTTCCACCTTTTTTTTGGCTGTAAACACAGACCAACAGGCTTCCGTTTTTCTGTATAAAAACCGAAAGACAAACCCATGAAAAATTAGACAAACTTTGGCAACCAGCCAACGAGAAGGTCGACAAGAACGGTGCAGAAAGAAACTCAGACAAGTAACCAGCCGTACCGTGTAAATTGTTAGAACGTTTAATATTTATTTATTTATTTATTTAATTTGAAACGGCCCTTGTCAACCTTCACCAATATTTAAGTTATCGTCAAGCATTGTTTATAACTTCAACCTGACAGGAAGCTCACACACACACAAAAAGAAAAATGAAAAACGTATTATTTTCTGTTTTGGCTATCTTTGCTATTTTCATGGTACCTGTATTCGGCCAAGTGAAACTTGAGGTGAGTTGAGATTTCATTATTTTATTTTATTTTATTTTATTTTATTTTCTTCTTCTTCTTCTTCTTCTTCTTCTTCTTCTTCTTCTTCTTCTTCTTCTTCTTCTTCTTCTTCGCTATCACCCCAAGCAATATTCAGCGAACATATCTGGGGGTTGAAAGAGTTGCCTTATTCTCCGCAGGTCCCAAGAAATAAGACTTGGGATCTAGCTACTTGAAAGCCTGGCGAAACACAATCTTTCATCCCCTGTTTTTCTTCCTTTAAAGTTAAATACTTACCAACAAGAGTTCCAGTTGTTGAATTCCAAGTTAGATAGGAACCTCTTACACGGAAAATTGGCGCAGCACAATCTTCCAACTATTTAAAGTTTTCGGACGTAGTAATGTTAACACCTAATAATAACAAAAAAAGGATTTCGAAAGATCTTTGTTCCAAGACAGGGAAAGCCTTTCAAGTCATGTGATTGGCGCAATATAATCTTCCTTTGCCCATGTTTGTCTTTGAATCCAAGTCATATTTTATTCAATTTTCCCTTCTGCCACATAAAAAAAAAACAATTTTAAATGCTAACTTCGAAAATAAGCAGGTTTCTCTTACGTGGAAGCTGAACGCTACACAATCGTCGTAGGATTTATTTCCTTCCACTCAGTTTTCATCAAACTAATTAAAACTAAAATTAATTATCAATATTTAAAATATTCTGTTTTCGCAACGAAATTAGCAGAAAATCACTTTTCTGGTTACTGGCTGAACTTGAAACCTCACCCCCGGATCGAAATGCCGATGTATACCGACATTACCTCATCTCTATTTCGTTTTTGTTTCTCATATCTATTTTCGCTCTTCGACAGGAATTTCTACAGCAATTCGGGTATTTGAAAGAAAAATCAGGAAACAGTAGAATGGAGGCTGCGACCCCCGAGGAAATCCAGAAAGCAATTTTGTAAGTTATTTTACTTTACTTTTCTACAACCCCAGACATTTTGTTTTATATATATATATATATATATATATATATATATATATATATATATATATATATATATCCATGAGATCTTTTGGTTCAGGCGAGAGAAGTAAATAATAAAAAGTATAATTACAATTTAACTGTCGTACCAAGTAACTAAAACAATTACTTCAATCAAGTTAACCCCAGTTTAACCACAAAGTGGACCTCAAGCACACCCTCTCTCTCGACTCAAGCACGCACACACACACACACACACATATATATATATATATATATATATATATATATATTCGCTTTGGGAATGTCATTTTCTCGCTTATGTGATCATAAGGGTAAACCACGTGGTGGGTATCTATTTATAAACTGTTGTGTGTGGCATCATGGGAAGGGTGATTTAGTTTGTTGGGCATTCTCAGAAAGGCGAACAAGTTTATTTACGTAGTAATAATAATTTTGGGATTTGTTTATTTTTTATTAATTCATTTATTATTTAGTTGTTTATTTTTTATTAATTTATTATTATTATTATTATTATTATTATTATTATTCTGCTCCTTGAGAGTTTTTCACATCAGTGTTAGCTGATGGGTTTCTTAGTGGAGTTTGAGTGACATCAAGTCTCCTTAGGTCTCCAGGACATTTCTCAGTATTCTGTCTGATCTTAATAATCTTGTAGTTTGAACAGTCTCCATCCGTCCCGTTATTTCCAAGTCCTCCACTCCTTGTACTAATCCTTTGGTGACTGTACTAATTACAATAGGTATAATTGTTACTTTCACGTTCCACAGTTTTTTTCTATTCTCTAGCAAGGTCAAGGTACTTATCCTTCTTTTCATTTTCTGTGAGATAATTCCAAGCAATGGAGAGTTTAAATTCATTGGAAATTTATTTCAATATATATATATATATATATATATATATATATATATATATATATATATATATATAATCACAAGTAACGCTCTTTTTCTCATATCTGTTAATCAATAATGATTTCTGCGTCTCTTTGAAAACGAATTCTTGTAAAAGCAGAACATTTTAGTATGAATTTGTTTTTCGATAATGTCGGCGTTTTTTTGTTAGGTCTCATCCCTTTATCACTGAGCAGACGAAATCTTAAATCCACTTTAATGGCTTCTTCACTAAGTCCGACCTTTAAAGTCATTTTTCTCAATAATGAAAATGTTTTCAACTTGAGTTAAAGTTATTGTGAAATATAAATAGGCCGACCGTAATCGAATACAACCCGAAGGCTCCTTTTTCAACAGCTTCTACACCGTGGTCTAAGAGAAGGGGCTACTCCTTTCCCTAAATTACTCCACTTTACCCTTGATCCGTACCTTAAAATGCTTAATGTTAAGCAAGGAATCATCAAGTACGAATTTTTTGAGTCTTTACAATGACTCGACCTGGGATTGAACCTCGGTAATAATTATATTTTGATACTTTTTTTTGTTACCTCTAATTGAAATAAAAACCAAAGTAAATTGAAAAATAATCTGAATATCAAAAAGAATTTTCTTGGATTTTTATTTGTTTTTGTGTTCTTCAATTGACAGAGACTTTCAAAGTTTTAACGGACTTCTGCAAACCGGTATTATGGATGAGCCGACAGTGAAAAAAATGATTTCACCGAGATGTGGGGTCAAAGACCGCAACGGAGACAGTGAACTGGCTGAATACAAAGCAGGTAAATAATTTGAATATACAAGGCTGAGTCAAAAGTTTTGTAATATTTTTGTAGAACGTGAGGCACCATTTAACAGCTCTGGATGCTTTTGCTGAGATCATGCCGAGATCGCCTGATACCCTCAAAGTGCCACTAGACAGATTTGACACTAACGCTTCGAGCACAGCCTCGGAATCAACAGTTTTATGCTTAATTGAACTTGACTGATCGTCAAGGTTCTTGCAACCCGAGCGAAATTTCTTCAATCATCTTTCTCTCTCTCTCTCTCTCTCTCTTTCTCTCTCTCTCTCTCTCTATATATATATATATATATATATAAGGAGATTGAAAAGGGAGGGAGAGAGAGAGGAGGTGGAGGATAATGATGTGGAGGTGGAGGATGAAATGGAATCAATTACCCAAGTTCTATTTAAATACTGAACAAAGATGTGTTTTTCACTTCACTATGTCTTTGTGAAAGGCATGAACCCATTTATTTTTTCTCCAGCTATGAATAGATAGTAGGACATGACACCAGGTCAATTTCTAAGCGGAAGACAGCTGCCCTGCCAAGTGTACAGAACCCAAAGTGTCCTATTCCTTTACTCTAGATGCTTAGCGTGAAGTGAAACGCAACCAGCTTTGTCTACCATTTGAACTCGGCTCACCGGCTCCATTTCCCGAAGCGATAACCGTTACGGCATCCAAAATCTAACAATCATAAGAATTGATTTTAAATAACGTAGTCTATTCAAACGTGTTAGGTTGACGCAACATATTCTTCCTATTCAGGACTAAACATATTTCTTTTTCTTTTTTTTTTATTATTCTAGTGTCGAAATGGCCGAAAAATTCTCTCACTTGGAAAATTAACAAATACAGTCGAACCTCCCGCTTGTCTCCAGCAGAACAAAAGTAAGTAACCACAATAATCTTTTTTATTCATTATTATTACAAATTTACGGCGAGACATGGGAAACCTGACAATCAGTCGGTTGAAGTTACTCCAGATGTGAGATCACCATCAGCAGTATGAAGGTGTGTCGACAGCATAGATTTTCTTGACTCTCTCTTTCTCCTTCTCTCTCTACCTGGGTCCCTTTCGACCATCACCCTTGGTAAATCCTCTTGACGGTCTCCAGTGTCCGTTCAGAGCTGATGAACGTAAGCTTTTGCAGGTCTGTAAATACTGGTGTGTCCATTTGTAGGAGTCCATAGGAAAACAACGCCTACGAGTTTATCTGTGCTTTCCCTCTGCAGTTCCCGTTATATCTTGCTCATCTTACTTGAATGGTTTATGAGATGGGAGGTAGGTGTCCGTAAAGCAGCTGTTTTGTAGGGTGCTACTTCCAGGATTTTTTTTAAAACGCACACAGGATCCTTTTGTTGTTCCCGTTTAGCTTTTAGTTTTATATATATATATATATATATATATATGAAGTTCCCTTTTTGGATATCTGGAATGTCGAGTACCCCTCCATAGTCATTACCCCCAGGTCTACTCTGAACTGGAGAGGTAGTACCTGTTAACTCTTAAGAAGCAACTCCATAACAAATGTAAAGATGAACGTACATAGAACAGAATTTTTAACTTCTAGGCATAAAATAACCTTATATAGGTAGAGATGCCGTTAAAATCAAGTAAATAATTTTTAGCAGAAAATATGTATTTTTTGGTTGTTGTTTTTATGATTAAAAAGCGCGACCAATATTCTCGAAAAGACTTATAGCACCGAAAAAATCTGGGATATTTATATCTAAATTTGGTCCTTGGTGAGTTAGACCTTCGGGTCATTTTCTAATGTGTGATTATCTGGTAATGGCTACGTACTTAACTTCTGTGATGTTTCCGGGGGAATTAACCCCCTAACCTGTCTAAAACTGCAAATTTCCTCATGAAAGTAAGTTTTTTTGTTGTTCTTCTTCTTCAGGCGTGCTATCAGTCGTGGTCTTAACCGGTGGTCGGAAGTAACTCCCCTGGAGTTCCGTGAAACAGGGGGTAAACCTACTATTGATATTTCATTCGAAAAAAAGAGTCATGGAGACGGTCATGCATTTGACGGAAGAGGTAGGTTGAAAGAATTGCTGAACAAAATCAGAATCTCTTTCTTTCTCTCTATCTATCTATCTCTCTTTTTGTCTCTTTTTTCTTTCGTTTTTCAGCATTTCTCTTTCTTTCTTTCTTTCTTTCTCTATTTTCTCTTTGATTTCGTTTCATTCACAAACATTACTTCTTGTTTCTTTCTACCTTTTTTCTTCCCTCCTTCTTTCTCTCTCTCTCTCTTTCTCTCTCTCTCTCTACCTCTCTCTCTCTCTTTACTTTTTCATTCTTCTTCTTCTTCTTCTTCTTCTTCTTCTTCTTCTTCTTCTTCTTCTTCTTCAAGAAATTACTTCTTCCTCTTTATCTATTTCCTATATTTTCTCATCTGACTTCGACTATTTTCTTCATCTTCGCCATATTTTCTCTCCCTCACATCTCTCTCTCTCTCTCTCTCTCTATCTCTCCTTCATCTTCTTCTTCTTCTTCGGCATATTTTCACTCCCTACTTTCACTCTCTGAATTTTTACAGGACTTGTTTTAGCTCACGCTTTCTTCCCACAAAACGGTGACACCCACTTTGATGATGACGAAAAATGGGTCAGTGGAAACGAGCCTGGATCTGATCTAGAAACAGTGGCTGCCCACGAATTTGGCCACGCCCTTGGACTCGGACATTCCAACAATCCATCTTCACTCATGGCTCCATACTATCAAAAATTTCCTGATAATTTTAAACTACACAGAGACGATGTTGCTGGAATACAGAGACTTTACGGTAAGTAACAATTCTTTTAGGTTTTTCTTGGGGGTCTGTTTCCGCACCCAACCAGTGAATATCGATAGGGGTGTTTTCAACAGAACTAATTCGATATTTATGAATATACTCTTTACTTTTCGGGACGCGTTGATAATTATCCTCTCTCTCTCTCTCTCTCTCTTTCTCTCCCCCCTCTCTCTCTGTTTTTCTCCTTAAAATTCAATTTATAAAATAAAAGAATTTAACTCCAACAAAGCTGTTTGTTTTTCACTTCGCGTTAACTCGATTCGGAAAGGCATGAATCCATATAATATGTATAGATTTTTTGTATAAGATAGGAATACTTGAAACTACACAACTGTGCGGAAATTATTGTTTTTACATAGAAATACTCGAAACCATACAACAGTGTAGAAATTATTTGTATTAGATAAGAATACTTGAAACCATACAACTGTGTTTAAATTATTTGTATTAGATAGGAATACTTGAAACCATAGGAAAACCATATAGCTCTGGTCTATTAGGGGACCGTATTTTCCAACACACACACACACACACACACACACACACACACACACACACACACACACACACCCACACACACACACACACACAGGAACTCGATGGAAGCTTTCGAGTCGTTTTATAATATTTTTTTTTTGCTTCATGTTGTATTTTCAGGTAAGAAACCTGTCGGCGTAACCACCAGAAGAACCCCACCAACTACACGCAGAACAGTCACAGCTACACCACCCAGAGGCAAAGGATTTTGCAATCATTCTTACAGATTCATTAATGCAGCTATGAGAAGTAAGTCCACTTGTATTTTTCTGTCTATTGAAAACTTTCCCCTGGATCGTCTGGTGATACTCAGAAATTCAGCTGATGAAAATATTTCGATAAAACGACGAGGAGAAACACGAACTTAAAAAATTCTTCCATCCAAACAACTAAATCTTTCGGTCAAAGGGATTATTAATCTTTCCTATCAACCAATGATCTGTGCTCTTGACTGCACCTTCTCACTGCACACAAAATGAGCAAAGCGGATATTTATATCTGATTTGACGTGTCCAAGGCATTTTAAAAACACCTTTTCAAACCAGTTAATGATCATTCTTTTAAAAGTACCAAATTTTAATGAGCCATATAATCGAAGAATTGCCATCCTCATTGCCGATCATTTGATTCTCGAAAATACGGAAGAAAATTCCAATTTCAAACATGATCTCCTTTTCTTTTTGCAGTTTCTGGAAACGACTTTGTCTTTGTTGGCAATAACGCTGTTATTGACGGACGATATGGACAGAAAATGGCCGTTCGAAGACTTTTCCCCGGTGGCCCTAACATTGTACAAGCCGCTGTTTATTCTACACAGACAAGGAAAGCTTATTTATTCAAGGGTAAGTATCGTTTTGATACAATTCCGATTTTTGAAACAGTTTTGATTTACACATCATCATCATCATCATCATGTCGCGCCACTAGCGCGTATCTCCAAGACCCTCTCCCGCTACCCTTCTCTATCGATCATCGCTTCCGGTAGGTCATCAAGGCTACATTCTGTATCGGCACAAAGCTGTTGTAAGTAGGTTCTAGCTGGTCGTCCTGCCTTTGCTCGTCCATGTGAAGGGGTCGACAGGAGTATGTCACTTATGAGTTCGTCTCTACTCCTCCAGCTGTATATAACATACACGTTTCCATAAATGTTTGTAGTTCTCGAGCAAGGTTCTCATTGATATCTATCTTATCCCATCCATTGAAATTTAATGAACAGGCCACATCAATAATCTGAGAGATTCGTTCTCTGCACTACTAGACAGGGCTGGATGATCGAATTAAATTTTTAAGCTTAATGAAATTTTAGCTTTTCTTTTGCACATGAAAACTTCTATTTTGTAATATTTTTATTTACATGTTTAAACCCGAGTTATTTGCACAGTTCTTAATAGAAGAACGTTCTTACCCTTTCATGTTTGTAATTTTTTTCATATTATTATTATTATTTAGATCAGCATGTGTGGGCCTTCAGTCTTCAGTCTAATGGACGATTCCAATTAGTCAAGAACTTCCCTAAGCAACTTTCCAACAACCGTGTGCACAAACCAGAAAGTGCAATGCGCTTCAATTATTACGGCAGCGAAAGGATCTTCCTTATTAAGGTTTGTTCGATTATGCTCTCTCTCTCTCTCTCTCTCTCTCTTTCTTTCTTTCTTTCTTTCTTTCTTTGTCGAATCTTGAACTTTTCGTCGTTCATTTACTTATTTCTTTGATTTCTTTCTTTTCACAGAATGGTTATTTTGTCGAGTTCATTCCTTATTACGAAAATGTCGCACCCGGCAGAGGATATGCAACACGTGACTTCTTCCCTAATATCCCAAGCACAATCGATGCATCGATTTCTTCCGAAATAGCAGTTCACTTCATCGTCAAAAAGAAGTAAGTCAATTCGATATTTTAAAAAAACATCCATACTCGTGTAAAAGACGAACTTTTTCCTAAGTTGAGCATGAAAACATGAAATCTTTTTATTATTTCTTTAGAAATTTTAGATCATATATATATATATATATATATATATATATTGGTTATGTATTTTTATCTTTTCCTAGTTTTCAAGTAGTTTTCGGTCGGAAAAATAAGACATAGAAATTTGAATTGTTCATTATTCTTCCGAAAGGCCCTGGACATCTAAAAAGGTCTTAAATTTTAACAAAATGTGTCGAAACAACTTAAAAATCTGTGTTTGATATTTAACCACCTTTTTATTTCCAGTGAATTGCATTTCTATACCTGAAAAGAAAACATGAAATATTAAACATAAAATTTAAGTTCTTTTTACACATGCAGTTAAAATTTGAGATTATTTGGACGAGAATTAGTCAAATTATAAAATGACGAAATGGTATCAGTTTTTTAAAAACACTTTCGATATTGCCAATGCCATCGTAAGACTATCATTTTTTTAAAAACCTTTTCGATATAGCCAATGCCATCGTAAGACAATTATTTTTTAAAAAACCCTTTCGATATTGCCAATGCCATCGTAAGACAATTATTTAAAAAAAAACCCTTTCGATATTGCCAATGCCATCGTAAGACAATTATTTAAAAAAAAAAAAACCTTTCGATATTGCCAATGCCATCGTAAGAGAATTATTTTTTAAAAAACCCATTCGATATTGGCAATGCCAGCGTAAGACAATTATTTCTCACACGATTTTTTGTTTGTTTTTTTGTCTTGTAGGGCTTACAGAATGTTAAACAGGAATCGATCTGTCAGTAAGCGAGGAAAACCAGTCACTTTGGTTTTCAAGAAATGCAGGAACTGAAGAAAAAGAAAATAAGCAGGAAGAGTTGACCAATCCTCACGTCATAAGACACACGTGACTTCACCGTGACTTCGAAGAGAAGGAGAACTCTGAATTCAAACCTGTTAAACTCCGTTAAAAAAAAGTTGACCTTGTGTCATATCCTGCCTGAGCGGAGGGGTTTGTAAATATGTATATTCATACCGCTATTATTTATGAATAAAAATAATTTTATTTACAAAAAAATAAATATGGACTCGTTTTTTATTTTTAAAAATTTCGTTCATATATTTCTTTATCTGTCATCAATCTCCAGGTTTATATCGATATGGACATATAAAGTGGTGCCAAAATTGAAGAACATTCTGATTGAGAAAATCTCCGATGTGTAATGGCTAACGAGCTGGACTGTGACATTGTTGTGAGAGGAAGCTGAAAGACATCAGATAAGAAAAAATCTATCACCTACTACGAAAAAATCGATTTAATTCAACCCTTGGTTCGACTATTTGCGATTTCCACGAATTGACTTATCGTTCTTAGCAATTTCCAAATTTATATTTTACGAGAGAATGGAACACAAAAATCTGAGAACCAAAAATATCCAACAATTGTGTGCTTAACAAAATTATCTTTTATCGAGAGACAATACATTTATATATATATATATATATATATATATATATATATATATATATGTATACATTTGTGTGTGTGTGTGTGTGTGTGGGTGTGTGGGTGTGTGCGTGGAGATCACGTTATACACTGCTGATGAGACCTAATATACTGTATCTACAGTAGGGGAGATCACGGTGTACACTGCAGATGAGACCTAATATACGGTATCTCCAGTGGTGGGGATCACAGTGTACATTGCAGATGAGACCTAATATACGGTATCTCCAGTGGTGGGGATCACGGTATACACTGCAGATGAGACCTAATATACTGTATCTCCAGTGGTGGGGATCACGGTATACACTGCAGATGAGACCTAATATACTATCTCCAGTGGTGGGGATCACGGTATACAGTAGATGAGACACATATACTGTATCTCCAGTGGTGGGGATCACGGTATACACTGCAGATGAGACCTAATATACTGTATTTCCAGTGGTGGAGATCACGGTATACACTGCAGATGAGACCTAATATACTGTATCTCTAGTGGGGGAGATCACGGTATACTCTGCAGATGAGACCTAATATACTGCATCTCTAGTAGTGGGGATCACGGTGTACACTGCAGATAAGACCTAATATACTGTATCTCTAGTGGGGGAGGTCACGTTATACACTGCAGATGAGACCTAATATACTGTATCTCCAGTGGTGGGGATCACGGTATACACTGCAGATGACACCTAATATACTATATCTCCAGTGGTGGAGATCACGGTATACACTGCAGATGAGACCTACTATACTGTATCTCTAGTGGGGGAGGTCACGGTATACACTGCAGATGAGACCTAATATACTGTATCTCCAGTGGTGGAGATCACGGTATACACTGTAGATGAGACCTAATATATTGTATCTCTAGTGGGGGAGGTAACGGTATACACTGCAGATAAGACCTAACATACTGTATCTCCAGTGGTGGAGATCACGGTATACACTGTAGATGAGACCTAATATAGTGTATCTCCAGTGGTGGAGATCACGGTATACACTGCAGATGAGACCTAATATACTGTATCTCTAGTGGGGGAGGTCACGTTATACACTGCAGATGAGACCTAATATACTATATCTCCAGTGGTGGGGATCACGGTATACACTGCAGATGAGACCTAATATACTGTATTTCCAGTGGTGGAGATCACGGTATACACTGCAGATGAGACCTAATATACTGTATCTCTAGTGGGGGAGATCACGGTATACACTGCAGATAAGACCTAATATACTGTATCTCTAGTGGTGGGGATCACGGTGTACATTGCAGATGAGACCTAATATACTGTATCTCTAATGGGGGAGGTCACGTTATACACTGCAGATGAGACCTAATATACTGTATCTCCAGTGGTGGGGATCACGGTATACACTGCAGATGAGACCTAATATACTATATCTCCAGTGGTAGAGATCACGGTACCCACTGCAGATGAGACCTACTATATTGTATCTCTAGTGGGGGAGGTCACGGTATACACTGCAGATGAGACCTAATATACTGTATCTCCAGTGGTGGAGATCACGGTATACACTGTAGATGAGACCTAATATATTGTATCTCTAGTGGGGGAGGTAACGGTATACACTGCAGATGAGACCTAATATACTGTATCTCCAGTGGTGGAGATCACGGTATACACTGTAGATGAGACCTAATATACTGTATCTCCAGTGGTGGAGATCACGGTATACACTGCAGATGAGACCTAATATACTGTATCTCTAGTGGGGGAGGTCACGTTATACACTGCAGATGAGACCTAATATACTGTATCTCCAGTGGTGGGGATCACGGTATACACTGCAGATGAGACCTAATATACTGTATCTCCAGTGGTGGAGATCACGGTGTACACTGCAGATGAGACCTAATATACTGTATCTCCAGTAGGGGAGAACACGGTATACACTGCTGATGAGACCTAATATACTGTATCTCTAGTGGGGGAGATCACGGTATACACTGCAGATGAGACCTAATATACTGTATCTCTAGTGGGGGATGTCACGGTATACACTGCAGATGAGACGTAATATACTGTATCTCTAGTGGTGGAGATCAAGGTGTACACTGCAGATGAGACGTAATATACTGTATCTGTAGTGGTGGGGATCACGGTATACACTGCAGATGAGACCTAATATACTGTATCAATAGTGGTGGAGATCACGGTATACACTGCAGATGAGACCTAATATACTGTATCTCCAGTGGTGGAGATCACGGTGTACACTGCAGATGAGACCTAATATACGGTATCTCCAGTGGTGGAGATCACGGTATACACTGCAGATGAGACCTAATATACTGTATCTCTAGTGGTGGGGATCACGGTATGCACTGCAGATGAGACCTAATATACTGTATCTCTAGTGGGGGAGGTCATGGTATACACTGCAGATGAAACCTAATATACTGTATCTCTAGTGGTGGGGATCACGGTATACACTGCAGATGAGACCTAATATACTGTATCTCCAGTGGTGGAGATCACGGTATACACTGCAGATGAGACCTAATATACTGTATCTCCAGTAGGGGAGATCACGGTGTACACTGCTGATGAGACCTACTATACTGTATCTCTAGTGGGGGAGGTCACGGTATACACTGCAGATGAGACCTAATATACTGTATCTCTAGTGGGGGAGATCACGGTATACACTGCAGATGAGACCTAATATACTGTATCTCTAGTGGTGGGGATCACGGTGTACATTGCAGATGAGACCTAATATACTGTATCTCTAATGGGGGAGGTCACGTTATACACTGCAGATGAGACCTAATATACTGTATCTCCAGTGGTGGGGATCACGGTATACACTGCAGATGAGACCTAATATACTATATCTCCAGTGGTAGAGATCACGGTACCCACTGCAGATGAGACCTAATATACTGTATCTCCAGTGGTGTGGATCACGGTATACACTGCAGATGAGACCTAATATACTGTATTTCCAGTGGTGGAGATCACGGTATACACTGCAGATGAGACCTAATATACTGTATCTCTAGTGGGGGAGAACACGGTATACACTGCAGATGAGACCTAATATACTGTATCTCTAGTGGTGGGGATCACGGTGTACACTGCAGATGAGACCTAATATACTGTATCTCTAGTGGGGGAGGTCACGTTATATACTGCAGATGAGACGTAATATACTGTATCTCTAGTGGTGGAGATCACGGTGTACACTGCAGATGAGACCTAATATACTGTATCTCTAGTGGTGTGGATCACGGTATACACTGCAGATGAGACCTAATATACTGTAACACTAGTGGTGGGGATCACGGTATACACTGCAGATGAGACCTAATACTCTGTATCTCCAGTGGTGGAGATCACGGTATACACTGCTGATGAGACCTAATATACTGTATCTCTAGTGGGGGAGGTCACGTTATACACTGCAGATGAGACCTAATATACTGTATCTCCAGTGGTGGGGATCACGGTATACACTGCAGATGAGACCTAATATACTGTATCTCCAGTGGTGGAGATCACGGTGTACACTGCAGATGAGACCTAATATACTGTATCTCCAGTAGGGGAGAACACGGTATACACTGCTGATGAGACCTAATATACTGTATCTCTAGTGGGGGAGATCACGGTATACACTGCAGATGAGACGTAATATACTGTATCTCTAGTGGTGGAGATCACGGTGTACACTGCAGATGAGACGTAATATACTGTATCTGTAGTGGTGGGGATCACGGTATACACTGCAGATGAGACCTAATATACTGTATCAATAGTGGTGGGGATCACGGTATACACTGCAGATGAGACCTAATATACTGTATCTCCAGTGGTGGAGATCACGGTGTACACTGCAGATGAGACCTAATATACGGTATCTCCAGTGGTGGAGATCACGGTATACACTGCAGATGAGACCTAATATACTGTATCTCTAGTGGTGGGGATCACGGTATGCACTGCAGATGAGACCTAATATACTGTATCTCTAGTGGGGGAGGTCACGGTATACACTGCAGATGAAACCTAATATACTGTATCTCTAGTGGTGGGGATCACGGTATACACTGCAGATGAGACCTAATATACTGTATCTCCAGTGGTGGAGATCACGGTATACACTGCAGATGAGACCTAATATACTGTATCTCCAGTAGGGGAGATCACGGTGTACACTGCTGATGAGACCTACTATACTGTATCTCTAGTGGGGGAGGTCACGGTATACACTGCAGATGAGACCTAATATACTGTATCTCTAGTGGGGGAGATCACAGTATACACTACAGATGAGACCTAATATACTGTATCTCTAGTGGTGGGGATCACGGTGTACATTGCAGATGAGACCTAATATACTGTATCTCTAATGGGGGAGGTCACGTTATACACTGCAGATGAGACCTAATATACTGTATCTCCAGTGGTGGGGATCACGGTATACACTGCAGATGAGACCTAATATACTATATCTCCAGTGGTAGAGATCACGGTACCCACTGCAGATGAGACCTAATATACTGTATCTCCAGTGGTGGGGATCACGGTATACACTGCAGATGAGACCTAATATACTGTATTTCCAGTGGTGGAGATCACGGTATACACTGCAGATGAGACCTAATATACTGTATCTCTAGTGGGGGAGAACACGGTATACACTGCAGATGAGACCTAATATACTGTATCTCTAGTGGTGGGGATCACGGTGTACACTGCAGATGAGACCTAATATACTGTATCTCTAGTGGGGGAGGTCACGTTATATACTGCAGATGAGACGTAATATACTGTATCTCTAGTGGTGGAGATCACGGTGTACACTGCAGATGAGACCTAATATACTGTATCTCTAGTGGTGTGGATCACGGTATACACTGCAGATGAGACCTAATATACTGTAACACTAGTGGTGGGGATCACGGTATACACTGCAGATGAGACCTAATACTCTGTATCTCCAGTGGTGGAGATCACGGTATACACTGCAGCTGAGACCTAATATACTGTATCTCTAGTGGTGGAGATCACGGTATACACTGCAGATGAGACCTAATATACTGTATCTCTAGTGGGGGAGATCACGGTATACACTGCAGATGAGACCTAATATACTGTATCTCTAGTGGTGGGGATCACGGTATACACTGCAGATGAGACCTAATATACTGTATCTCCAGTGGTGGAGATCACGGTATACACTGCAGATGAGACCTAATATACTGTATCTCCAGTAGGGGAGATCACGGTGTACACTGCTGATGAGACCTACTATACTGTATCTCTAGTGGGGGAGGTCACGGTATACACTGCAGATGACACCTAATATACTGTATCTCCTGTGGTGGAGATCACGGTATACACTGTAGATGAGACCTAATATACTGTATCTCTAGTGGGGGATATAACAGTATACACTGCAGATGAGACCTAATATACTGTATCTCCAGTCTCCAGTGGTGGAGATCACGGTATACACTATAGATGAGACCTAATATACTGTATCTCCAGTGGTGGAGATCACGGTATACACTGCAGATGAGACCTAATATACTGTATCTCTAGTGGGGGAGGTCACGTTATACACTGCAGATGAGACCTAATATACTGTATCTCCAGTGGTGGGGATCACGGTATACACTGCAGATGAGACCTAATATACTGTATCTCTAGTGGTGGGGATCACGGTGTACACTGCAGATGAGACCTTATATACTGTATCTCCAGTAGGGGAGAACACGGTGTACACTGCTGATGAGACCTAATATACTGTATCTCTAGTGGGGGAGATCATGGTATACACTGCAGATGAGACCTAATATACTGTATCTCTAGTGGGGGATGTCACGGTATACACTGAAGATGAGACGTAATATACTGTATCTCTAGTGGTGGAGATCACGGTGTACACTACAGATGAGACCTAATATACTGTATCTCTATTGGTGGGGATCACTGTATACACTGCAGATGAGACCTAATATACTGTATCTCTAGTGGTGGGGATCACGGTATACACTGCAGATGAGACCTAATATACTGCATCTCCAGTGGTGGAGATCACGGTGTACACTGCAGATGAGACCTAATATACTGTATCTCCAGTGGTGGAGATCACGGTATACACTGCAGATGAGACCTAATATACTGTATCTCTAGTGGTGGGGATCAGGGTATACACTGCAGATGAGACCTAATATACTGTATCTCTAGTGGGGGAGAACACGGTATACACTGCAGATGAGACCTAATATACTGTATCTCTAGTGGTGGGGATCACGGTGTACACTGCAGATGAGACCTAATATACTGTATCTCTAGTGGGGGAGGTCACGTTATATACTGCAGATGAGACGTAATATACTGTATCTCTAGTGGTGGAGATCACGGTGTACACTGCAGATGAGACCTAATATACTGTATCTCTAGTGGTGTGGATCACGGTATACACTGCAGATGAGACCTAATATACTGTAACACTAGTGGTGGGGATCACGGTATACACTGCAGATGAGACCTAATACTCTGTATCTCCAGTGGTGGAGATCACGGTATACACTGCTGATGAGACCTAATATACTGTATCTCTAGTGGGGGAGGTCACGTTATACACTGCAGATGAGACCTAATATACTGTATCTCCAGTGGTGGGGATCACGGTATACACTGCAGATGAGACCTAATATACTGTATCTCCAGTGGTGGAGATCACGGTGTACACTGCAGATGAGACCTAATATACTGTATCTCCAGTAGGGGAGAACACGGTATACACTGCTGATGAGACCTAATATACTGTATCTCTAGTGGGGGAGATCACGGTATACACTGCAGATGAGACGTAATATACTGTATCTCTAGTGGTGGAGATCACGGTGTACACTGCAGATGAGACGTAATATACTGTATCTGTAGTGGTGGGGATCACGGTATACACTGCAGATGAGACCTAATATACTGTATCAATAGTGGTGGGGATCACGGTATACACTGCAGATGAGACCTAATATACTGTATCTCCAGTGGTGGAGATCACGGTGTACACTGCAGATGAGACCTAATATACGGTATCTCCAGTGGTGGAGATCACGGTATACACTGCAGATGAGACCTAATATACTGTATCTCTAGTGGTGGGGATCACGGTATGCACTGCAGATGAGACCTAATATACTGTATCTCTAGTGGGGGAGGTCACGGTATACACTGCAGATGAAACCTAATATACTGTATCTCTAGTGGTGGGGATCACGGTATACACTGCAGATGAGACCTAATATACTGTATCTCCAGTGGTGGAGATCACGGTATACACTGCAGATGAGACCTAATATACTGTATCTCCAGTAGGGGAGATCACGGTGTACACTGCTGATGAGACCTACTATACTGTATCTCTAGTGGGGGAGGTCACGGTATACACTGCAGATGAGACCTAATATACTGTATCTCTAGTGGGGGAGATCACAGTATACACTACAGATGAGACCTAATATACTGTATCTCTAGTGGTGGGGATCACGGTGTACATTGCAGATGAGACCTAATATACTGTATCTCTAATGGGGGAGGTCACGTTATACACTGCAGATGAGACCTAATATACTGTATCTCCAGTGGTGGGGATCACGGTATACACTGCAGATGAGACCTAATATACTATATCTCCAGTGGTAGAGATCACGGTACCCACTGCAGATGAGACCTAATATACTGTATCTCCAGTGGTGGGGATCACGGTATACACTGCAGATGAGACCTAATATACTGTATTTCCAGTGGTGGAGATCACGGTATACACTGCAGATGAGACCTAATATACTGTATCTCTAGTGGGGGAGAACACGGTATACACTGCAGATGAGACCTAATATACTGTATCTCTAGTGGTGGGGATCACGGTGTACACTGCAGATGAGACCTAATATACTGTATCTCTAGTGGGGGAGGTCACGTTATATACTGCAGATGAGACGTAATATACTGTATCTCTAGTGGTGGAGATCACGGTGTACACTGCAGATGAGACCTAATATACTGTATCTCTAGTGGTGTGGATCACGGTATACACTGCAGATGAGACCTAATATACTGTAACACTAGTGGTGGGGATCACGGTATACACTGCAGATGAGACCTAATACTCTGTATCTCCAGTGGTGGAGATCACGGTATACACTGCAGCTGAGACCTAATATACTGTATCTCTAGTGGTGGAGATCACGGTATACACTGCAGATGAGACCTAATATACTGTATCTCTAGTGGGGGAGATCACGGTATACACTGCAGATGAGACCTAATATACTGTATCTCTAGTGGTGGGGATCACGGTATACACTGCAGATGAGACCTAATATACTGTATCTCCAGTGGTGGAGATCACGGTATACACTGCAGATGAGACCTAATATACTGTATCTCCAGTAGGGGAGATCACGGTGTACACTGCTGATGAGACCTACTATACTGTATCTCTAGTGGGGGAGGTCACGGTATACACTGCAGATGACACCTAATATACTGTATCTCCTGTGGTGGAGATCACGGTATACACTGTAGATGAGACCTAATATACTGTATCTCTAGTGGGGGATATAACAGTATACACTGCAGATGAGACCTAATATACTGTATCTCCAGTCTCCAGTGGTGGAGATCACGGTATACACTATAGATGAGACCTAATATACTGTATCTCCAGTGGTGGAGATCACGGTATACACTGCAGATGAGACCTAATATACTGTATCTCTAGTGGGGGAGGTCACGTTATACACTGCAGATGAGACCTAATATACTGTATCTCCAGTGGTGGGGATCACGGTATACACTGCAGATGAGACCTAATATACTGTATCTCTAGTGGTGGGGATCACGGTGTACACTGCAGATGAGACCTTATATACTGTATCTCCAGTAGGGGAGAACACGGTGTACACTGCTGATGAGACCTAATATACTGTATCTCTAGTGGGGGAGATCATGGTATACACTGCAGATGAGACCTAATATACTGTATCTCTAGTGGGGGATGTCACGGTATACACTGAAGATGAGACGTAATATACTGTATCTCTAGTGGTGGAGATCACGGTGTACACTACAGATGAGACCTAATATACTGTATCTCTATTGGTGGGGATCACTGTATACACTGCAGATGAGACCTAATATACTGTATCTCTAGTGGTGGGGATCACGGTATACACTGCAGATGAGACCTAATATACTGCATCTCCAGTGGTGGAGATCACGGTGTACACTGCAGATGAGACCTAATATACTGTATCTCCAGTGGTGGAGATCACGGTATACACTGCAGATGAGACCTAATATACTGTATCTCTAGTGGTGGGGATCAGGGTATACACTGCAGATGAGACCTAATATACTGTATCTCTAGTGGGGGAGGTCACGGTATACACTGCAGATGAGACCTAATATACTGTATCTCTAGTGGTGGGGATCACGGTATACACTGCAGATGAGACCTAATATACTGTATCTCCAGTGGTGGAGATCATGGTATACACTGCAGATGAGACCTAATATACTGTATCTCCAGTAGGGGAGATCACGGTGTACACTGCTGATGAGACCTAATATACTGTATCTCTAGTGGGGGAGGTCACTGTATACATTGCAGATGAGACCTAATATACAGTATCTCTAGTGGTGGAGATCACTGTGTACACTGCAGATGAGACCTAATATATTGTATCTCTAGTGGGGGAGATCACTGTATACACTGCAGATGAGACCTAATATACTGTATCTCTAGTGGTGGAGATCACGGTATACACTGCAGATGAGACCTAATATACTGTATCTCCAGTGGGGGAGATCACGGTATACACTGCAGATGAGACCTAATATACTGTATCTCCAGTGGTGGGGATCACGGTATACACTGCAGATGAGACCTAATATACTGTATCTCCAGTAGGGGAGATCACGGTGTACACTGCTGATGAGACCTAATATACTGTATCTCTAGTGGGGGAGGTCACTGTATACACTGCAGATGAGACCTAATATACAGTATCTCTAGTGGTGGAGATCACGGTGTACACAGCGGATGAGACCTAATATACTGTATCTTTAGTGGGGGAGATCACGGTATACACTGCAGATGAGACCTAATATACTGTATCTCTAGTGGGGGAGATCACGGTATACACTGCAGATGAGACCTAATATACTGTATCTCTAGTGGTGGAGATCACGGTATACACTGTAGATGAGACCTAATATACTGTATCTCTAGTGGTGGGGATCACGGTATACACTGTAGATGAGACCTAATATACTGTATCTCTAGTGGTGGAGATCACGGTATACACTGCAGATGAGACCTAATATACTGTATCTCCAGTGGTGGGGATCACGGTATACACTGCAGATGAGACCTAATATACTGTATCTCCAGTGGTGGGGATCACGGTGTACACTGCAGATGAGACCTAATATACTGTATTTCCAGTGGTGGAGATCACGGTATACACTGCAGATGTGACCTAATATACTGTATCTCTAGTGGGGGAGGTTACGGTATACACTGCAGAGGAGACCTAATATACTGTATCTCCAGTGGTGGGGATCACGGTATACACTGCAGATGAGACCTAATATACTGTATTTCCAGTGGTGGAGATCACGGTATACACTGCAGATGAGACCTAATATTCTGTATCTCTACTGGGGAAGGTCACGATATACACTGCAGATGAGACCTAATATACTGTATCTCCAGTGGTTGGGATCACGGTATACACTGCAGATGAGACCTAATATACTGTATCTCTAGTGGGGGAGGTCACGGTATACACTGCAGAAGAGACCTAATATACTGTATCTCCAGTGGTGGAGATCAGGGTGTACACTGCAGATGAGACCTAATATACTGTATCTCCACTGGTGGGGATCACGGTATACACTGCAGATGAGACCTAATATACTGTATCTCCAGTGGTGGAGATCACGGTGTACACTGCAGATGAGACCTAATATACTGTATCTCCAGTGGTGGGGATCACGGTATACACGGTAGATGAGACCTAATATACTGTATCTCCAGTGGTGGGGATCACGGTATACACTGCAGATGAGACCTAATATACTGTATCTCCAGTGGTGGAGATCACGGTGTAGACTGCAGATGAGACCTAATATACTGTATCTCCAGTGGTGGAGATCACAGTATACACTGCAGATGAGACCTAATATACTGTATCTCCAGTGGTGGAGATCACGGTATACACTGCAGATGAGACCTAATATACTGTATCTCTAGTGGTGGGGATCAGGGTATACACTGCAGATGAGACCTAATATACTGTATCTCTAGTGGGGGAGGTCACGGTATACACTGCAGATGAGACCTAATATACTGTATCTCTAGTGGTGGGGATCACGGTATACACTGCAGATGAGACCTAATATACTGTATCTCCAGTGGTGGAGATCATGGTATACACTGCAGATGAGACCTAATATACTGTATCTCCAGTAGGGGAGATCACGGTGTACACTGCTGATGAGACCTAATATACTGTATCTCTAGTGGGGGAGGTCACTGTATACATTGCAGATGAGACCTAATATACAGTATCTCTAGTGGTGGAGATCACTGTGTACACTGCAGATGAGACCTAATATATTGTATCTCTAGTGGGGGAGATCACTGTATACACTGCAGATGAGACCTAATATACTGTATCTCTAGTGGTGGAGATCACGGTATACACTGCAGATGAGACCTAATATACTGTATCTCCAGTGGGGGAGATCACGGTATACACTGCAGATGAGACCTAATATACTGTATCTCCAGTGGTGGGGATCACGGTATACACTGCAGATGAGACCTAATATACTGTATCTCCAGTAGGGGAGATCACGGTGTACACTGCTGATGAGACCTAATATACTGTATCTCTAGTGGGGGAGGTCACTGTATACACTGCAGATGAGACCTAATATACAGTATCTCTAGTGGTGGAGATCACGGTGTACACAGCGGATGAGACCTAATATACTGTATCTTTAGTGGGGGAGATCACGGTATACACTGCAGATGAGACCTAATATACTGTATCTCTAGTGGGGGAGATCACGGTATACACTGCAGATGAGACCTAATATACTGTATCTCTAGTGGTGGAGATCACGGTATACACTGTAGATGAGACCTAATATACTGTATCTCTAGTGGTGGGGATCACGGTATACACTGTAGATGAGACCTAATATACTGTATCTCTAGTGGTGGAGATCACGGTATACACTGCAGATGAGACCTAATATACTGTATCTCCAGTGGTGGGGATCACGGTATACACTGCAGATGAGACCTAATATACTGTATCTCCAGTGGTGGGGATCACGGTGTACACTGCAGATGAGACCTAATATACTGTATTTCCAGTGGTGGAGATCACGGTATACACTGCAGATGTGACCTAATATACTGTATCTCTAGTGGGGGAGGTTACGGTATACACTGCAGAGGAGACCTAATATACTGTATCTCCAGTGGTGGGGATCACGGTATACACTGCAGATGAGACCTAATATACTGTATTTCCAGTGGTGGAGATCACGGTATACACTGCAGATGAGACCTAATATTCTGTATCTCTACTGGGGAAGGTCACGATATACACTGCAGATGAGACCTAATATACTGTATCTCCAGTGGTTGGGATCACGGTATACACTGCAGATGAGACCTAATATACTGTATCTCTAGTGGGGGAGGTCACGGTATACACTGCAGAAGAGACCTAATATACTGTATCTCCAGTGGTGGAGATCAGGGTGTACACTGCAGATGAGACCTAATATACTGTATCTCCACTGGTGGGGATCACGGTATACACTGCAGATGAGACGTAATATACTGTATCTCCAGTGGTGGAGATCACGGTGTACACTGCAGATGAGACCTAATATACTGTATCTCTAGTGGTGTGGATCACGGTATACACTGCAGATGAGACCTAATATACTGTAACACTAGTGGTGGGGATCACGGTATACACTGCAGATGAGACCTAATACTCTGTATCTCCAGTGGTGGAGATCACGGTATACACTGCTGATGAGACCTAATATACTGTATCTCTAGTGGGGGAGGTCACGTTATACACTGCAGATGAGACCTAATATACTGTATCTCCAGTGGTGGGGATCACGGTATACACTGCAGATGAGACCTAATATACTGTATCTCCAGTGGTGGAGATCACGGTGTACACTGCAGATGAGACCTAATATACTGTATCTCCAGTAGGGGAGAACACGGTATACACTGCTGATGAGACCTAATATACTGTATCTCTAGTGGGGGAGATCACGGTATACACTGCAGATGAGACGTAATATACTGTATCTCTAGTGGTGGAGATCACGGTGTACACTGCAGATGAGACGTAATATACTGTATCTGTAGTGGTGGGGATCACGGTATACACTGCAGATGAGACCTAATATACTGTATCAATAGTGGTGGGGATCACGGTATACACTGCAGATGAGACCTAATATACTGTATCTCCAGTGGTGGAGATCACGGTGTACACTGCAGATGAGACCTAATATACGGTATCTCCAGTGGTGGAGATCACGGTATACACTGCAGATGAGACCTAATATACTGTATCTCTAGTGGTGGGGATCACGGTATGCACTGCAGATGAGACCTAATATACTGTATCTCTAGTGGGGGAGGTCACGGTATACACTGCAGATGAAACCTAATATACTGTATCTCTAGTGGTGGGGATCACGGTATACACTGCAGATGAGACCTAATATACTGTATCTCCAGTGGTGGAGATCACGGTATACACTGCAGATGAGACCTAATATACTGTATCTCCAGTAGGGGAGATCACGGTGTACACTGCTGATGAGACCTACTATACTGTATCTCTAGTGGGGGAGGTCACGGTATACACTGCAGATGAGACCTAATATACTGTATCTCTAGTGGGGGAGATCACAGTATACACTACAGATGAGACCTAATATACTGTATCTCTAGTGGTGGGGATCACGGTGTACATTGCAGATGAGACCTAATATACTGTATCTCTAATGGGGGAGGTCACGTTATACACTGCAGATGAGACCTAATATACTGTATCTCCAGTGGTGGGGATCACGGTATACACTGCAGATGAGACCTAATATACTATATCTCCAGTGGTAGAGATCACGGTACCCACTGCAGATGAGACCTAATATACTGTATCTCCAGTGGTGGGGATCACGGTATACACTGCAGATGAGACCTAATATACTGTATTTCCAGTGGTGGAGATCACGGTATACACTGCAGATGAGACCTAATATACTGTATCTCTAGTGGGGGAGAACACGGTATACACTGCAGATGAGACCTAATATACTGTATCTCTAGTGGTGGGGATCACGGTGTACACTGCAGATGAGACCTAATATACTGTATCTCTAGTGGGGGAGGTCACGTTATATACTGCAGATGAGACGTAATATACTGTATCTCTAGTGGTGGAGATCACGGTGTACACTGCAGATGAGACCTAATATACTGTATCTCTAGTGGTGTGGATCACGGTATACACTGCAGATGAGACCTAATATACTGTAACACTAGTGGTGGGGATCACGGTATACACTGCAGATGAGACCTAATACTCTGTATCTCCAGTGGTGGAGATCACGGTATACACTGCAGCTGAGACCTAATATACTGTATCTCTAGTGGTGGAGATCACGGTATACACTGCAGATGAGACCTAATATACTGTATCTCTAGTGGGGGAGATCACGGTATACACTGCAGATGAGACCTAATATACTGTATCTCTAGTGGTGGGGATCACGGTATACACTGCAGATGAGACCTAATATACTGTATCTCCAGTGGTGGAGATCACGGTATACACTGCAGATGAGACCTAATATACTGTATCTCCAGTAGGGGAGATCACGGTGTACACTGCTGATGAGACCTACTATACTGTATCTCTAGTGGGGGAGGTCACGGTATACACTGCAGATGACACCTAATATACTGTATCTCCTGTGGTGGAGATCACGGTATACACTGTAGATGAGACCTAATATACTGTATCTCTAGTGGGGGATATAACAGTATACACTGCAGATGAGACCTAATATACTGTATCTCCAGTCTCCAGTGGTGGAGATCACGGTATACACTATAGATGAGACCTAATATACTGTATCTCCAGTGGTGGAGATCACGGTATACACTGCAGATGAGACCTAATATACTGTATCTCTAGTGGGGGAGGTCACGTTATACACTGCAGATGAGACCTAATATACTGTATCTCCAGTGGTGGGGATCACGGTATACACTGCAGATGAGACCTAATATACTGTATCTCTAGTGGTGGGGATCACGGTGTACACTGCAGATGAGACCTTATATACTGTATCTCCAGTAGGGGAGAACACGGTGTACACTGCTGATGAGACCTAATATACTGTATCTCTAGTGGGGGAGATCATGGTATACACTGCAGATGAGACCTAATATACTGTATCTCTAGTGGGGGATGTCACGGTATACACTGAAGATGAGACGTAATATACTGTATCTCTAGTGGTGGAGATCACGGTGTACACTACAGATGAGACCTAATATACTGTATCTCTATTGGTGGGGATCACTGTATACACTGCAGATGAGACCTAATATACTGTATCTCTAGTGGTGGGGATCACGGTATACACTGCAGATGAGACCTAATATACTGCATCTCCAGTGGTGGAGATCACGGTGTACACTGCAGATGAGACCTAATATACTGTATCTCCAGTGGTGGAGATCACGGTATACACTGCAGATGAGACCTAATATACTGTATCTCTAGTGGTGGGGATCAGGGTATACACTGCAGATGAGACCTAATATACTGTATCTCTAGTGGGGGAGAACACGGTATACACTGCAGATGAGACCTAATATACTGTATCTCTAGTGGTGGGGATCACGGTGTACACTGCAGATGAGACCTAATATACTGTATCTCTAGTGGGGGAGGTCACGTTATATACTGCAGATGAGACGTAATATACTGTATCTCTAGTGGTGGAGATCACGGTGTACACTGCAGATGAGACCTAATATACTGTATCTCTAGTGGTGTGGATCACGGTATACACTGCAGATGAGACCTAATATACTGTAACACTAGTGGTGGGGATCACGGTATACACTGCAGATGAGACCTAATACTCTGTATCTCCAGTGGTGGAGATCACGGTATACACTGCTGATGAGACCTAATATACTGTATCTCTAGTGGGGGAGGTCACGTTATACACTGCAGATGAGACCTAATATACTGTATCTCCAGTGGTGGGGATCACGGTATACACTGCAGATGAGACCTAATATACTGTATCTCCAGTGGTGGAGATCACGGTGTACACTGCAGATGAGACCTAATATACTGTATCTCCAGTAGGGGAGAACACGGTATACACTGCTGATGAGACCTAATATACTGTATCTCTAGTGGGGGAGATCACGGTATACACTGCAGATGAGACGTAATATACTGTATCTCTAGTGGTGGAGATCACGGTGTACACTGCAGATGAGACGTAATATACTGTATCTGTAGTGGTGGGGATCACGGTATACACTGCAGATGAGACCTAATATACTGTATCAATAGTGGTGGGGATCACGGTATACACTGCAGATGAGACCTAATATACTGTATCTCCAGTGGTGGAGATCACGGTGTACACTGCAGATGAGACCTAATATACGGTATCTCCAGTGGTGGAGATCACGGTATACACTGCAGATGAGACCTAATATACTGTATCTCTAGTGGTGGGGATCACGGTATGCACTGCAGATGAGACCTAATATACTGTATCTCTAGTGGGGGAGGTCACGGTATACACTGCAGATGAAACCTAATATACTGTATCTCTAGTGGTGGGGATCACGGTATACACTGCAGATGAGACCTAATATACTGTATCTCCAGTGGTGGAGATCACGGTATACACTGCAGATGAGACCTAATATACTGTATCTCCAGTAGGGGAGATCACGGTGTACACTGCTGATGAGACCTACTATACTGTATCTCTAGTGGGGGAGGTCACGGTATACACTGCAGATGAGACCTAATATACTGTATCTCTAGTGGGGGAGATCACAGTATACACTACAGATGAGACCTAATATACTGTATCTCTAGTGGTGGGGATCACGGTGTACATTGCAGATGAGACCTAATATACTGTATCTCTAATGGGGGAGGTCACGTTATACACTGCAGATGAGACCTAATATACTGTATCTCCAGTGGTGGGGATCACGGTATACACTGCAGATGAGACCTAATATACTATATCTCCAGTGGTAGAGATCACGGTACCCACTGCAGATGAGACCTAATATACTGTATCTCCAGTGGTGGGGATCACGGTATACACTGCAGATGAGACCTAATATACTGTATTTCCAGTGGTGGAGATCACGGTATACACTGCAGATGAGACCTAATATACTGTATCTCTAGTGGGGGAGAACACGGTATACACTGCAGATGAGACCTAATATACTGTATCTCTAGTGGTGGGGATCACGGTGTACACTGCAGATGAGACCTAATATACTGTATCTCTAGTGGGGGAGGTCACGTTATATACTGCAGATGAGACGTAATATACTGTATCTCTAGTGGTGGAGATCACGGTGTACACTGCAGATGAGACCTAATATACTGTATCTCTAGTGGTGTGGATCACGGTATACACTGCAGATGAGACCTAATATACTGTAACACTAGTGGTGGGGATCACGGTATACACTGCAGATGAGACCTAATACTCTGTATCTCCAGTGGTGGAGATCACGGTATACACTGCAGCTGAGACCTAATATACTGTATCTCTAGTGGTGGAGATCACGGTATACACTGCAGATGAGACCTAATATACTGTATCTCTAGTGGGGGAGATCACGGTATACACTGCAGATGAGACCTAATATACTGTATCTCTAGTGGTGGGGATCACGGTATACACTGCAGATGAGACCTAATATACTGTATCTCCAGTGGTGGAGATCACGGTATACACTGCAGATGAGACCTAATATACTGTATCTCCAGTAGGGGAGATCACGGTGTACACTGCTGATGAGACCTACTATACTGTATCTCTAGTGGGGGAGGTCACGGTATACACTGCAGATGACACCTAATATACTGTATCTCCTGTGGTGGAGATCACGGTATACACTGTAGATGAGACCTAATATACTGTATCTCTAGTGGGGGATATAACAGTATACACTGCAGATGAGACCTAATATACTGTATCTCCAGTCTCCAGTGGTGGAGATCACGGTATACACTATAGATGAGACCTAATATACTGTATCTCCAGTGGTGGAGATCACGGTATACACTGCAGATGAGACCTAATATACTGTATCTCTAGTGGGGGAGGTCACGTTATACACTGCAGATGAGACCTAATATACTGTATCTCCAGTGGTGGGGATCACGGTATACACTGCAGATGAGACCTAATATACTGTATCTCTAGTGGTGGGGATCACGGTGTACACTGCAGATGAGACCTTATATACTGTATCTCCAGTAGGGGAGAACACGGTGTACACTGCTGATGAGACCTAATATACTGTATCTCTAGTGGGGGAGATCATGGTATACACTGCAGATGAGACCTAATATACTGTATCTCTAGTGGGGGATGTCACGGTATACACTGAAGATGAGACGTAATATACTGTATCTCTAGTGGTGGAGATCACGGTGTACACTACAGATGAGACCTAATATACTGTATCTCTATTGGTGGGGATCACTGTATACACTGCAGATGAGACCTAATATACTGTATCTCTAGTGGTGGGGATCACGGTATACACTGCAGATGAGACCTAATATACTGCATCTCCAGTGGTGGAGATCACGGTGTACACTGCAGATGAGACCTAATATACTGTATCTCCAGTGGTGGAGATCACGGTATACACTGCAGATGAGACCTAATATACTGTATCTCTAGTGGTGGGGATCAGGGTATACACTGCAGATGAGACCTAATATACTGTATCTCTAGTGGGGGAGGTCACGGTATACACTGCAGATGAGACCTAATATACTGTATCTCTAGTGGTGGGGATCACGGTATACACTGCAGATGAGACCTAATATACTGTATCTCCAGTGGTGGAGATCATGGTATACACTGCAGATGAGACCTAATATACTGTATCTCCAGTAGGGGAGATCACGGTGTACACTGCTGATGAGACCTAATATACTGTATCTCTAGTGGGGGAGGTCACTGTATACATTGCAGATGAGACCTAATATACAGTATCTCTAGTGGTGGAGATCACTGTGTACACTGCAGATGAGACCTAATATATTGTATCTCTAGTGGGGGAGATCACTGTATACACTGCAGATGAGACCTAATATACTGTATCTCTAGTGGTGGAGATCACGGTATACACTGCAGATGAGACCTAATATACTGTATCTCCAGTGGGGGAGATCACGGTATACACTGCAGATGAGACCTAATATACTGTATCTCCAGTGGTGGGGATCACGGTATACACTGCAGATGAGACCTAATATACTGTATCTCCAGTAGGGGAGATCACGGTGTACACTGCTGATGAGACCTAATATACTGTATCTCTAGTGGGGGAGGTCACTGTATACACTGCAGATGAGACCTAATATACAGTATCTCTAGTGGTGGAGATCACGGTGTACACAGCGGATGAGACCTAATATACTGTATCTTTAGTGGGGGAGATCACGGTATACACTGCAGATGAGACCTAATATACTGTATCTCTAGTGGGGGAGATCACGGTATACACTGCAGATGAGACCTAATATACTGTATCTCTAGTGGTGGAGATCACGGTATACACTGTAGATGAGACCTAATATACTGTATCTCTAGTGGTGGGGATCACGGTATACACTGTAGATGAGACCTAATATACTGTATCTCTAGTGGTGGAGATCACGGTATACACTGCAGATGAGACCTAATATACTGTATCTCCAGTGGTGGGGATCACGGTATACACTGCAGATGAGACCTAATATACTGTATCTCCAGTGGTGGGGATCACGGTGTACACTGCAGATGAGACCTAATATACTGTATTTCCAGTGGTGGAGATCACGGTATACACTGCAGATGTGACCTAATATACTGTATCTCTAGTGGGGGAGGTTACGGTATACACTGCAGAGGAGACCTAATATACTGTATCTCCAGTGGTGGGGATCACGGTATACACTGCAGATGAGACCTAATATACTGTATTTCCAGTGGTGGAGATCACGGTATACACTGCAGATGAGACCTAATATTCTGTATCTCTACTGGGGAAGGTCACGATATACACTGCAGATGAGACCTAATATACTGTATCTCCAGTGGTTGGGATCACGGTATACACTGCAGATGAGACCTAATATACTGTATCTCTAGTGGGGGAGGTCACGGTATACACTGCAGAAGAGACCTAATATACTGTATCTCCAGTGGTGGAGATCAGGGTGTACACTGCAGATGAGACCTAATATACTGTATCTCCACTGGTGGGGATCACGGTATACACTGCAGATGAGACCTAATATACTGTATCTCCAGTGGTGGAGATCACGGTGTACACTGCAGATGAGACCTAATATACTGTATCTCCAGTGGTGGGGATCACGGTATACACGGTAGATGAGACCTAATATACTGTATCTCCAGTGGTGGGGATCACGGTATACACTGCAGATGAGACCTAATATACTGTATCTCCAGTGGTGGAGATCACGGTGTAGACTGCAGATGAGACCTAATATACTGTATCTCCAGTGGTGGAGATCACAGTATACACTGCAGATGAGACCTAATATACTGTATCTCCAGTGGTGGAGATCACGGTATACACTGCAGATGAGACCTAATATACTGTATCTCTAGTGGTGGGGATCAGGGTATACACTGCAGATGAGACCTAATATACTGTATCTCTAGTGGGGGAGGTCACGGTATACACTGCAGATGAGACCTAATATACTGTATCTCTAGTGGTGGGGATCACGGTATACACTGCAGATGAGACCTAATATACTGTATCTCCAGTGGTGGAGATCATGGTATACACTGCAGATGAGACCTAATATACTGTATCTCCAGTAGGGGAGATCACGGTGTACACTGCTGATGAGACCTAATATACTGTATCTCTAGTGGGGGAGGTCACTGTATACATTGCAGATGAGACCTAATATACAGTATCTCTAGTGGTGGAGATCACTGTGTACACTGCAGATGAGACCTAATATATTGTATCTCTAGTGGGGGAGATCACTGTATACACTGCAGATGAGACCTAATATACTGTATCTCTAGTGGTGGAGATCACGGTATACACTGCAGATGAGACCTAATATACTGTATCTCCAGTGGGGGAGATCACGGTATACACTGCAGATGAGACCTAATATACTGTATCTCCAGTGGTGGGGATCACGGTATACACTGCAGATGAGACCTAATATACTGTATCTCCAGTAGGGGAGATCACGGTGTACACTGCTGATGAGACCTAATATACTGTATCTCTAGTGGGGGAGGTCACTGTATACACTGCAGATGAGACCTAATATACAGTATCTCTAGTGGTGGAGATCACGGTGTACACAGCGGATGAGACCTAATATACTGTATCTTTAGTGGGGGAGATCACGGTATACACTGCAGATGAGACCTAATATACTGTATCTCTAGTGGGGGAGATCACGGTATACACTGCAGATGAGACCTAATATACTGTATCTCTAGTGGTGGAGATCACGGTATACACTGTAGATGAGACCTAATATACTGTATCTCTAGTGGTGGGGATCACGGTATACACTGTAGATGAGACCTAATATACTGTATCTCTAGTGGTGGAGATCACGGTATACACTGCAGATGAGACCTAATATACTGTATCTCCAGTGGTGGGGATCACGGTATACACTGCAGATGAGACCTAATATACTGTATCTCCAGTGGTGGGGATCACGGTGTACACTGCAGATGAGACCTAATATACTGTATTTCCAGTGGTGGAGATCACGGTATACACTGCAGATGTGACCTAATATACTGTATCTCTAGTGGGGGAGGTTACGGTATACACTGCAGAGGAGACCTAATATACTGTATCTCCAGTGGTGGGGATCACGGTATACACTGCAGATGAGACCTAATATACTGTATTTCCAGTGGTGGAGATCACGGTATACACTGCAGATGAGACCTAATATTCTGTATCTCTACTGGGGAAGGTCACGATATACACTGCAGATGAGACCTAATATACTGTATCTCCAGTGGTTGGGATCACGGTATACACTGCAGATGAGACCTAATATACTGTATCTCTAGTGGGGGAGGTCACGGTATACACTGCAGAAGAGACCTAATATACTGTATCTCCAGTGGTGGAGATCAGGGTGTACACTGCAGATGAGACCTAATATACTGTATCTCCACTGGTGGGGATCACGGTATACACTGCAGATGAGACCTAATATACTGTATCTCCAGTGGTGGAGATCACGGTGTACACTGCAGATGAGACCTAATATACTGTATCTCCAGTGGTGGGGATCACGGTATACACGGTAGATGAGACCTAATATACTGTATCTCCAGTGGTGGGGATCACGGTATACACTGCAGATGAGACCTAATATACTGTATCTCCAGTGGTGGAGATCACGGTGTAGACTGCAGATGAGACCTAATATACTGTATCTCCAGTGGTGGAGATCACAGTATACACTGCAGATGAGACCTAATATACTGTATCTCTAGTGGTGGAGATCACGGTATACACTGCAGATGAGACCTAATATACTGTATCTCCAGTGGTGGGGATCACGGTATACACTGCAGATGAGACCTAATATACTGTATCTCCAGTAGGGGAGATCACGGTGTACACTGCTGATGAGACCTAATATACTGTATCTCTAGTGGGGGAGGTCACTGTATACACTGCAGATGAGACCTAATATACAGTATCTCTAGTGGTGGAGATCACGGTGTACACTGCGGATGAGACCTAATATACTGCATCTCTAGTGGGGGAGATCACGGTATACACTGCAGATGAGACCTAATATACTGTATTTCTAGTGGTGGAGATCACAGTGTACACTGCAGATGAGACCTAATATACTGTATCTCTAGTGGTGGAGATCACGGTATACACTGTAGATGAGACCTAATATACTGTATCTCTAGTGGTGGGGATCACGGTATACACTGTAGATGAGACCTAATATACTGTATCTCTAGTGGTGGAGATCACGGTATACACTGCAGAGGAGACCTAATATACTGTATCTCCAGTGGTGGGGATCACGGTGTACACTGCAGATGAGACCTAATATACTGTATTTCCAGTGGTGGAGATCACGGTATACACTGCAGATGAGACCTAATATTCTGTATCTCCAGTGGAGGGGATCACGATATACACTGCAGATGAGACCTAATATACTGTATCTCCAGTGGAGGGGATCACGGTATACACTGCAGATGAGACCTAATATACTGTATCTTTAGTGGGGGAGGTCACGGTATACACTGCAGAAGAGACCTAATATACTGTATCTCCAGTGGTGGAGATCAGTGTGTACACTGCAGATGAGACCTAATATACTGTATCTCCACTGGTGGGGATCACGGTATACACTGCAGATGAGACCTAATATACTGTATCTCTAGTGGTGGAGATCACGGTATACTTTGCAGATGAGACCTAATATACTGTATCTCTAGTGGTGGAGATCACGGAATACACTGCAGATGAGACCTAATATACTGTATCTCCAGTGGTGGGGATCACGGTATACACTGCAGATGAGACCTAATATACTGTATCTCCAGTGGTGGGGATGACGGTATACACTGCAGATGAGACCTAATATACTGTATCTCTAATGGGGGAGATCACGGTGTACACTGCAGATGAGACCTAATATACTGTAACTCTAGTGGTGGGGATCACGGTATACACTGTAGATGAGACCTAATATACTGTATCTCTAGTGGTGGAGATCACGGTATACACTGCTGATGAGACCTAATATACTGTATCTCTAGTGGTGGAGATCACGGTATACACTGCTGATGAGACCTAATATACTGTATCTCTAGTGGTGGAGATCACGGTATACACTGCAGATGAGACCTAATATACTGTATCTCCAGTGGTTGGGATTACGGTATACACTGCAGATGAGACCTAATATACTGTATCTCTAGTGGTGGAGAATACGGTATACACTGCAGATGAGACCTAATATATGGATCTCCGGTGGTGGGGATCCCGGAATACACTGCAGATGAGACCTAATATACTGTATCTCCAGTGGTGGGGATCACGGTATACACTGCAGATGAGACCTAATATTCTGTATCTCTAGTGGTGGGGACCACGGTATACACAATAGATGAGACCTAATATACTGTATCTCTAGTGGTGGAGATCACGGTATACACTGCTGATGAGACCTAATATACTGTATCTCTAGTGGTGGAGATCACGGTATACACTGCAGATGAGACCTAATATACTGTATCTCCAGTGGTTGGGATTACGGTATACACTGCTGATGAGACCTAATATACTGTATCTCTAGTGGTGGAGAATACGGTATACACTGCAGATGAGACCTAATATATGGATCTCCAGTGGTGGGGATCACGGTATACACTGCAGAAGAGACCTAATATACTGTATCTCCAGTGGTGGGGATCACGGTATACACTGCAGATGAGACCTAATATACTGTATCTCCAGTGGTGGGGATCACGGTATACACTGCAGATGAGACCTAATATACTGTATCTCCAGTGGTGGGGATCACGGTATACACTGCAGATGAGACCTAATATACTGTATCTCTAATGGTGGAGATCACGGTTTACACTGCAGATGAGACCTAATATACTATAACTCTAGTGGGGGAGATCACGGTATACACTGCAGATGAGACCTAATATACTGTATCTCTAGTGGTGGGGATCACAGTATACACTGCAGATGAGACCTAATATACTGTATCTCCAGCGGTGGGGATCACGGTATACACTGTAGATGACACCTAATATACTGTATCTCTAGTGGTGGGGATCACGGTATACACTGCAAATGAGACCTAATATTCTGTATCTTTAGTGGTGGGGATCACGGTATACACAGTAAATGAGACCTAATATACTGTATCTCTAGTGGTGGAGATCACGGTATACACTGCTGATGAGACCTAATATACTGTATCTCTAGTGGTGGAGATCACGTATACACTGCAGATAAGACCTAATATACTGTATCTCTAGTGGTGGGGATTACGGTATACACTGCAGATGAGACCTAATATACTGTATCTCTAGTGGTGGAGAATACGGTATACACTGCAGATGAGACCTAATATACTGTATCTCTAGTGGTGGAGATCACGGTATACACTGTAGATGAGACCTAATATACGGTATATCCAGTGGTGGTTATCACGGTATACACTGTAGATGACACCTAATATACTGTATCTCTAGTGGTGGGGATCACGGTATACACTGCAGATGAGACCTAATATTCAGTATCTCTAGTGGTGGGGATCACGGTATACACAGTAGATGAGACCTAATATACTGTATCTCTAGTGGTGGAGATCACGGTATACACTGCTGATGAGACCTAATATACTGTATCTCTAGTGGTGGAGATCACGGTATACACTGCAGATAAGACCTAATATACTGTATCTCCAGTGGTGGGGATTACGGTATACACTGCTGATGAGACATAATATACTGTATCTCTAGTGGTGGAGAATACGGTATACACTGCAGATGAGACCTAATATACTGTATCTCCAGTGGTGGGGATCACGGTATACACTGCTGATGAGACCAAATATACTGTATCTCTAGTGGTGGCATCACGGTATACACTGCAGATGAGACCTAATATACTGTATTTCTAGTGGTGGGGATCACGGTATACACTGCTGATGAGACCTAATATACTGTATCTCTAGTGGTGGTATCACGGTATACACTGCAGATGAGACCTAATATACTGTATCTCTAATGGGGGAGATCATGGTGTACACTGCAGATGAGACCTAATATACTGTAACTCTAGTGGGGAGATCACGGTATACACTGCAGATGAGAACTAATATACTGTATCTCTAGTGGTGGGGATCACAGTATACACTGCAGATGAGACCTAATATACTGTATCTCCAGTGGTGGAGATCACGGTGTATACTGCAGATGAGACCTAATATACTGTATCTCCAGTGGTGGGGATCACGGTATACACTGCAGATGAGACCTAATATACTGTATCTCTAGTGGTGGGGATCACGGTATACACTGTAGATGGAGACCTAATATACTGTATCTCCAGTTGTTGGAGATCACGGTACACACTGCAGGTGAGACCTAATATACTGTATCTCCAGTGGTGGAGATCACGGTATACACTGCAGATGAGACCTAATATACTGTATCTCTAGTGGTGGAGATCACGGTATACACTGCAGATGAGACTTAATATACTGTATCTCTACTGGTGGAGATCACGGTATACACTTCAGATGAGACCTAGTATACTGTATCTCAGTGGTGGAGATCACGGTATACACTGTAGATGAGACCTAATATACTGTATCTCCAGTGGTGGAGATCACGGTATACACTGCAGATGAGACCTAATATACTGTATCTCTAGTGGTGGAGATCACGGTATACACTGGAGATGAGACCTAATATACTGTATCTCCAGTGGTGGGGATCACGGTATACACTGTAGATGACACCTAATATACTGTATCTCTAGTGGTGGGGATCACGGTATACACTGCAGATGAGACCTAATATTCTGTATCTCTAGTGGTGGGGATCACGGTATACACAGTAGATGAGACCTAATATACTGTATCTCTAGTGGTGGAGATCACGGTATACACTGCTGATGAGACCTAATATACTGTATCTCTAGTGGTGGAGATCACGGTATACACTGCAGATAAGACCTAATATACTGTATCTCCAGTGGTGGGGATTACGGTATACACTGCTGATGAGACCTAATATACTGTATCTCTAGTGGTGGAGAATACGGTATACACTGCAGATGAGACCTAATATACTGTATCTCCAGTGGTGAGGATCACGGTATACACTGCTGATGAGACCAAATATACTGTATCTCTAGTGGTGGGGATCACGGTATACACTGCAGATGAGACCTAATATACTGTATCTCTAGTGGTGGGAATCACTGTATACACTGCTGATGAGACCTAATATACTGTATCTCTAGTGGTGGGTATCACGGTATACACTGCAGATGAGACCTAATATACTGTATCTCTAATGGGGGAGATCACGGTGTACACTGCAGATGAGACCTAATATACTGTAACTCTAGTGGGGGAGATCACGGTATACACTGCAGATGAGACCTAATATACTGTATCTCTAGTGGTGGGGATCACAGTATACACTGCAGATGAGACCTAATATACTGTATCTCCAGTGGTGGAGATCACGGTGTACACTGCAGATGAGACCTAATATACTGTATCTCCAGTGGTGGGGATCACGGTATACACTGCAGATGAGACCTAATATACTGTATCTCTAGTGGTGGGGATCACGGTATACACTGTAGATGAGACCTAATATACTGTATCTCCAGTTGTGGAAATCACGGTATACACTGCAGATGAGATCTAATATACTGTATCTCTAGTGGTGGGGATCACGGTATACACTGCAGATGAGACCTAATATACTGTATCTCCAGTGGTGGAGATCACGGTGTAGACTGCAGATGAGACCTAATATACTGTATCTCCAGTTGTTGGAGATCACGGTATACACTGCAGATGAGACCTAATATACTGTATTTCCAGTGGTGGGGATCACGGTTTACACTGCTGATGAGACCAAATATACTGTATCTCTAGTGGGGGGGATCACGGTATACACTGCAGATGAGACCTAATATACTGTATCTCTAGTGGTGGGGATCACGGTATACACTGCTGATGAGACCTAATATACTGTATCTCTAGTGGTGGGTATCACGGTATACACTGCAGATGAGACCTAATATACTGTATCTCTAGTGGTGGAGATCACGGTATACACTGCAGATGAGACCTAATATACTGTATCTCCAGTGGTTGGGATTACGGTATACACTGCTGATGAGACCTAATATACTGTATCTCTAGTGGTGGAGAATACGGTATACACTGCAGATAAGACCTAATATATGGATCTCCAGTGGTGGGGATCACGGTATACACTGCAGATGAGACCTAATATACTGTATCTCCAGTGGTGGGGATCACGGTATACACTGCAGATGAGACCTAATATACTGTATCTCCAGTAGGGGAGATCACGGTGTACACTGCTGATGAGACCTAATATACTGTATCTCTAGTGGGGGAGGTCACTGTATACACTGCAGATGAGACCTAATATACTGTATCTCTAGTGGTGGAGATCACGGTATACACTGCAGATGAGACCTAATATACTGTATCTCTAGTGGTTGAGATCACGGTATACACTGGAGATGAGACCTAATATAGTGTATCTCCAGTGGTGGGGATCACGGTATACACTGTAGATGAGACCTAATATACTGTATCTCTAGTGGTGGGGATCACGGTATACACTGTTGATGAGACCTAATATACTGTATCTCCAGTGGTGGGGATCACGATGTACACTGCAGATGAGACCTAATATACTGTATCTCCAGTGGAGGGGATCACGGTATACACTGCTGATGAGAACTAATATACTGTATCTCCAGTGGTGGGGATCATGGTATACACTGCTGATGAGACCTAATATACTGTATCTCCAGTGGTGGGGATCACGGTATACACTGCAGATGAGACCTAATATACTGTATCTGTAGTGGTGAGGATCACGGTATACACTGCAGATGAGACCAAATATACTGTATCTCCAGTGGAGGGGATCACGGTATATACTGCAGATGAGTCCTAATATACTGTATCTCCAGTGGTGGGGATCACGGTATACACTGCAGATGAGACTTAATATACTGTATCACCAGTGGTGGGCATCACGGTATACACTGCAGGTGAGACCTAATATACTGTATTTCCAGTGGTGGAGATCACGATATACACTGCAGCTGAGACCTAATATACTGTATCTCCAGTGTTGGGGATCACGGTGTACACTGCAGATGAGACCTAATATACTGTATTTCCAGTGGGGGAGATCACGGTATACACTGCAGATGAGACCTAATATACTGTATCTCCAGTAGGGGAGATCACGGTGTACACTGCAGATGAGACGTAATATACTGTATCTCTAGTGGGGGAGATCACGGTATACACTGCAGATGAGACCTGATATACTGTATCTCCAGTGGTGGAGATCACGGTATACACTGCAGATGAGACCTAATATACTGTATCTCCAGTGGTGGAGATCACGGTATACACTGCAGATGAGACCTAATATACTGTATCTCTAGTGGTGGAGATCACGGTATACACTGCAGATGAGACCTAATATACAGTATCTCCAGTGGTGGGGATCTCGGTATACACTGCAGATGAGACCTAATATACTGTATCTCCAGTGGTGGAGGTCACGGTATACACTGCAGATGAGACCTAATATACTGTATGTCCAGTGGTGGAGATCACGGTATACACTGCAGATGAGACCCAATATACTATATCGCTAGTGGTGGAGATCACGGTATACACTGCAGATGAGACCTAATATACCTTATCTCCAGTGGTGGAGATCACGTTATACACTGCAGATGAGACCTAATATACTGTATATCTAGTGGGGGAGGTCACGGGTACACAGCAGATGAGAGCTAATATACTGTATATCCAGTGGTGGGGATCACGGTATACACTGCAGATGACACCTACTATACTGTATTTCCAGTGGTGGAGATCACGGTCTACACTGCAGATGAGACCTAATATACTGTATCTCCAGTGGGGGAGATCACGGTATACACTGTAGATGAGACCTTATATAGTGTATCTCCAGTGGGGGAGATCACGGTATACACTGCTGATGAGACCTAATATACTGTATCTCCAGTGGTGGGGATCACGGTATACACTGCAGATGAGACCTAATATACTGTATCTCTAGTTGTGGGGATCACGGTATACACTGTTGATGAGACCTAATATACTGTATCTCCAGTGGTGGGGATCACGATGTACACTGCAGATGAGACCTAATATACTGTATCTCCAGTGGAGGGGATCACGGTATACACTGCTGATGAGAACTAATATACTGTATCTCCAGTGGTGGGGATCACGGTATACACTGCAGATGAGACCTAATATACTGTATCTCCAGTGGTGGGGATCACGGTATACACTGCAGATGAGACCTAATATACTGTATCTGTAGTGGTTAAGATCACGGTATACACTGCAGATGAGACCTAATATACTGTATCTCCAGTGGAGGGGATCACGGTATACACTGCAGATGAGTCCTAATATACTGTATCTCCAGTGGTGGGGATCACGGTATACACTGCAGATGAGACTTAATATACTGTATCACCAGTGGTGGGCATCACGGTATACACTGCAGGTGAGACCTAATATACTGTATTTCCAGTGGTGGAGATCACGATATACACTGCAGATGAGACCTAATATACTGTATCTCCAGTGTTGGGGATCACGGTATACACTGCAGATGAGACCTAATATACTGTATCTCCAGTGGTGGGGGATCACGGTATACACTGCAGATGACACCTTATATAGTGTATCTCCAGTGGGGGAGATCACGGTGTACACTGCAGATGAGACCTAATATACTGTATCTAGTGGTGGGGATCACGGTATACACTGCAGATGAGACCTAATATACTGTTTCTCCAGTGGTGGGGATCACGGTATACACTGTAGATGAGACCTAATATACTGTATTTCCAGTGGTGGAGATCACTGTATACACTGCAGATGAGACCTAATATACTGTATCTCCAGTGGTGGGGAACACGGTATACACTGCAGATGAGACCTAATATACCGTATCTCCAGTGGTGGATATCACGGTATACACTTCAGATGAGACCTAATATACTGTATCTCTAGTGGTGGGGATCACGGTATACACTGCAGATGAGACCTAATATACTGTATCTCCAGTAGGGGAGATCACGGTGTACACTGCAGATGAGACCTAATATACTGTATCTCTAGTGGTGGGGATCACGGTATACACTGCAGATGAGACTTAATATTCTGTATCTCCAGTAGGGGAGATCACGGTATACACTGCTGATGAGACCTAATATACTGTATCTCTAGTGGTGGAGGTCACGGTATACACTGCAGATGAGACCTAATATACTGTATCTCCAGTAGGGGAGATCACGGTATACACTGCAGATGAGATCTAATATACTGTATCTCCAGTGGTGGAGATCACGGTTTACACTGCAGATGAGACCTAATATACTGTATCTCTATTGGGGAAGGTCACGGTATACACTGCAGATGAGACCTAATATACTGTATCCGTAGTCGTTGAGATCACGGTATACACTGCAGATGAGACCTAATATACTGTATCTCTAGTGGTGGAGATCACGGTATACACTGCAGATGAGACCTAATATACTGTATCTCCAGTGGTTGGGATTACGGTATACACTGCTGATGAGACCTAATATACTGTATCTCTAGTGGTGGAGAATACGGTATACACTGCAGATAAGACCTAATATATGGATCTCCAGTGGTGGGGATCACGGTATACACTGCAGATGAGACCTAATATACTGTATCTCCAGTGGTGGGGATCACGGTATACACTGCAGATGAGACCTAATATACTGTATCTCCAGTAGGGGAGATCACGGTGTACACTGCTGATGAGACCTAATATACTGTATCTCTAGTGGGGAGGTCACTGTATACACTGCAGATGAGACCTAATATACAGTATCTCTAGTGGTGGAGATCACGGTGTACACTGCGGATGAGACCTAATATACTGTATCTCTAGTGGGGAGATCACGGTATACACTGCAGATGAGACCTAATGTACTGTATCTCTAGTGGTGGAGATCACGGTGTACACTGCAGATGAGACCTAATATACTGTATCTCTAGTGGTGGAGATCACGGTATACACTGTAGATGAGACCTAATATACTGTATCTCTAGTGGTGGGGATCACGGTATACACTGCAGATGAGACCTAATATACTGTATCTCTAGTGGTGGAGATCACGGTATACACTGCAGATGAGACCTAATATACTCTATCTCTAGTGGGGGAGGTCACGGTATACACTGCAGATGAGACCTAATATACTGTATCTCCAGTGGTGGGGATCACGGTATACACTGCTGATGAGACCTAATATACTGTATCTCCAGTGGTGGGGATCACGGTATACACTGCAGATGAGACCTAATATACTGTATCTCTAGTGGTGGGGATCACGGTATACACTGCAGATGAGACCTAATATACTGTATCTCCAGTGGTGATATCACGGTGTACACTGCAGATGAGACCTAATATACTGTATGTCCAGTGGTGGAGATCACGGTATACACTGCAGATGAGACCTAATATACTGTATCTCCAGTGGTGGAGATCACGGTATACAATGTAGATGAGACCTAATATACTGTATCTCCAGTGGTGGAGATCACGGTATACACTGCAGATGAGACCTAATATACTGTATCTCTAGTGGTGGAGATCACGGTATACACTACAGATGAGACCTAATATACTGTATCTCTAGTGGTTGAGATCACGGTATACACTGGAGATGAGACCTAATATAGTGTATCTCCAGTGGTGGGATCACGGTATACACTGTAGATGAGACCTAATATACTGTATCTCTAGTGGTGGGGATCACGGTATACACTGTTGATGAGACCTAATATACTGTATCTCAGTGGTGGGGATCACGATGTACACTGCAGATGAGACCTAATATACTGTATCTCCAGTGGAGGGGATCACGGTATACACTGCTGATGAGAACTAATATACTGTATCTCCAGTGGTGGGGATCACGGTATACACTGCTGATGAGACCTAATATACTGTATCTCCAGTGGTGGGGATCACGGTATACACTGCAGATGAGACCTAATATACTGTATCTCCAGTGGTGGGGATCACGGTATACACTGCAGATGAGACCTAATATACTGTATCTCCAGTGGAGGGGATCACGGTATATACTGCAGATGAGTCCTAATATACTGTATCTCCAGTGGTGGGGATCACGGTATACACTGCAGATGAGACTTAATATACTGTATCACCAGTGGTGGGCATCACGGTATACACTGCAGGTGAGACCTAATATACTGTATTTCCAGTGGTGGAGATCACGATATACACTGCAGATGAGACCTAATATACTGTATCTCCAGTGTTGGGGATCACGGTGTACACTGCAGATGAGACCTAATATACTGTATTTCCAGTGGGGGAGATCACGGTATACACTGCAGATGAGACCTAATATACTGTATCTCCAGTAGGGGAGATCACGGTGTACACTGCAGATGAGACGTAATATACTGTATCTCTAGTGGGGGATATCACGGTATACACTGCAGATGAGACCTGATATACTGTATCTCCAGTGGTGGAGATCACGGTATACACTGCAGATGAGACCTAATATACTGTATCTCCAGTGGTGGAGATCACGGTATACACTGCAGATGAGACCTAATATACTGTATCTCTAGTGGTGGAGATCACGGTATACACTGCAGATGAGACCTAATATACAGTATCTCCAGTGGTGGGGATCTCGGTATACACTGCAGATGAGACCTAATATACTGTATCTCCAGTGGTGGAGGTCACGGTATACACTGCAGATGAGACCTAATATACTGTATCTCCAGTGGTGGAGATCACGGTATACACTGCAGATGAGACCCAATATACTATATCGCTAGTGGTGGAGATCACGGTATACACTGCAGATGAGACCTAATATACCTTATCTCCAGTGGTGGAGATCACGTTATACACTGCAGATGAGACCTAATATACTGTATCTCTAGTGGGGGAGGTCACGGTATACACAGCAGATGAGAGCTAATATACTGTATATCCAGTGGTGGGGATCACGGTATACACTGCTGATGACACCTAATATACTGTATTTCCAGTGGTGGAGATCACGGTCTACACTGCAGATGAGACCTAATATACTGTATCTCCAGTGGGGGAGATCACGGTATACACTGTAGATGAGACCTTATATAGTGTATCTCCAGTGGGGGAGATCACGGTATACACTGCTGATGAGACCTAATATACTGTATCTCCAGTGGTGGGGATCACGGTATACACTGCAGATGAGACCTAATATACTGTATCTCTAGTTGTGGGGATCACGGTATACACTGTTGATGAGACCTAATATACTGTATCTCCAGTGGTGGGGATCACGATGTACACTGCAGATGAGACCTAATATACTGTATCTCCAGTGGAGGGGATCACGGTATACACTGCTGATGAGAACTAATATACTGTATCTCCAGTGGTGGGGATCACGGTATACACTGCAGATGAGACCTAATATACTGTATCTCCAGTGGTGGGGATCACGGTATACACTGCAGATGAGACCTAATATACTGTATCTGTAGTGGTTAGGATCACGGTATACACTGCAGATGAGACCTAATATACTGTATCTCCAGTGGAGGGGATCACGGTATACACTGCAGATGAGTCCTAATATACTGTATCTCCAGTGGTGGGGATCACGGTATACACTGCAGATGAGACTTAATATACTGTATCACCAGTGGTGGGCATCACGGTATACACTGCAGGTGAGACCTAATATACTGTATTTCCAGTGGTGGAGATCACGATATACACTGCAGATGAGACCTAATATACTGTATCTCCAGTGTTGGGGATCACGGTATACACTGCAGATGAGACCTAATATACTGTATTTCCAGTGGGGGAGATCACGGTATACACTGCAGATTAGACCTAATATACTGTATCTCCAGTGGTGGGGATCACGGTGTACACTGCAGATGAGACGTAATATACTGTATCTCCAGTGGTAGAGATCACGGTATACACTGCAGATGAAACCTAATATACTGTATCTCCAGTGGTGGGGATCTCAGTATACACTGAAGATGAGACCTAATATACTGTATCTCTAGTGGGGGAGGTCACGGTATACACTGCAGATGAGACCTAATTTACTGTATCTCCAGTCGTGGGGATGACGGTATACACTGCAGATGAGACCTAATATACTGTATCTCCAGTGGTGGGGGATCACGGTATACACTGCAGATGAGACCTTATATAGTGTATCTCCAGTGGGGGAGATCACGGTGTACACTGCAGATGAGACCTAATATACTGTATCTAGTGGTGGGGATCACGGTATACACTGCAGATGAGACCTAATATACTGTTTCTCCAGTGGTGGGGATCACGGTATACACTGTAGATGAGACCTAATATACTGTATTTCCAGTGGTGGAGATCACTGTATACACTGCAGATGAGACCTAATATACTGTATCTCCAGTGGTGGGGAACACGGTATACACTGCAGATGAGACCTAATATACCGTATCTCCAGTGGTGGATATCACGGTATACACTTCAGATGAGACCTAATATACTGTATCTCTAGTGGTGGGGATCACGGTATACACTGCAGATGAGACCTAATATACTGTATCTCCAGTAGGGGAGATCACGGTGTACACTGCAGATGAGACCTAATATACTGTATCTCTAGTGGTGGGGATCACGGTATACACTGCAGATGAGACTTAATATTCTGTATCTCCAGTAGGGGAGATCACGGTATACACTGCTGATGAGACCTAATATACTGTATCTCTAGTGGTGGAGGTCACGGTATACACTGCAGATGAGACCTAATATACTGTATCTCCAGTAGGGGAGATCACGGTATACACTGCAGATGAGATCTAATATACTGTATCTCCAGGGGTGGAGATCACGGTTTACACTGCAGATGAGACCTAATATACTGTATCTCTATTGGGGAAGGTCACGGTATACACTGCAGATGAGACCTAATATACTGTATCCGTAGTCGTTGAGATCACGGTATACACTGCAGATGAGACCTAATATACTGTATCTCCAGTGGTGGAGGTCACGGTATACACTGCAGATGAGACCTAATATACTGTATCCGTAGTCGTGGAGATCACGGTATACACTGCAGATGAGACCTAATATACTGTATCTCTAGTGGTGGAGATCAAGGTATACACTGCAGATGAGACCTAACATACTGTATCTCCAGTGGTGGAGATCACGGTATACACTGCAGATGAGACCTAATATACTGTATCTCTAGTGGGGGAGGTCACGGTATACACTGCAGATGAGACCTAATATACTGTATCCGTAGTCGTGGAGATCACGGTATACACTGCAGTTGAGACCCAATATACTGTATCGCTAGTGGTGGAGATCACGGTATACACTGCAGATGAGACCTAATATACTGCATCTCCAGTGGTGGAGATCACGGTATACACTGCAGATGAGACCTAATATACTGTATCTCTAGTGGGGGAGGTCACGGTATACACTGCAGATGAGAGCTAATATACTGTATCTCCAGTGGTGGGGATCACGGTATACACTGCAGATGAGACCTAATATACTGTATCTCCAGTGGGGGAGATCACGGTATACACTGCAGATGAGACCTAATATACTGTATCTCCAGTGGTGGGGATCACGGTATACACTGCAGATGAGACCTAATATACTGTATCTCCAGTGGTGGGGATCACGGTATACACTGCAGATGAGACCTAATATACTGTATCTCCAGTGTTGGAGAACACGGTATACACTGCAGATGAGACCTAATATACTGTATCTCCAGTGGTGGGGATCTCGGTATACACTGCAGATGAGACCTAATATACTGTATCTCCAGTGGTGGAGGTCACGGTATACACTGCAGATGAGACCTAATATACTGTATCTCCAGTGGTGGAGATCACGGTATACACTGCAGATGAGACCCAATATACTGTATCGCTAGTGGTGGAGATCACGGTATACACTGCAGATGAGACCTAATATACTGTATCTCCAGTGGTAGAGATCACGGTATACACTGCAGATGAGACCTAATATACTGTATCTCTAGTGGGGGAGGTCACGGTATACACAGCAGATGAGAGCTAATATACTGTATCCCCAGTGGTGGGGATCACGGTATACACTGCAGTTGACACCTAATATACTGTATTTTTAGTGGTGGAGATCACGGTCTACACTGCAGATGAGACCTAATATACTGTATCTCCAGTGGGGGAGATCACGGTATACACTGCAGATGAGACCTTATATAGTGTATCTCCAGTGGGGGAGATCACGGTATACACTGCAGATGAGACCGAATATACTGTATTTGCAGTGGTGGGGATCACGGTATACACTGTAGATGAGACCTAATATACTGTATCTCCAGTGGTGGGGATCACGGTATACACTGCAGATTAGACCTAATATACTGTATCTCTAGTGGTGGGGATCACGGTATACACTGCAGATGAGACCTAATATACTGTATCTCAAGTGGTGGGGATCACGGTATACACTGCAGATGAGACCTAATATACTGTATCTCATGTGGGGGAGGTCACGGTATACACTGCAGATGTGACCTAATATACTGTATCTCTAGTGGTGGGGATCACGGTATACACTGCAGATGAGACCTAATATACTGTATCTCCAGTGTTGGGGATCACGGTATACACTGCAGATGAGACCTAATATACTGTATTTCCAGTGGGGGAGATCACGGTATACACTGCAGATGAGACCTAATATACTGTATCTCCAGTGGTGGAGATCACGGTATACACTGCAGATGAGACCTAATATACTGTATCTCCAGTGGTGGAGATCACGGTATACACTGCAGATGAGACCTAATATACTGTATCTCTAGTGGTGGAGATCACGGTATACACTGCAGATGAGACCTAATATACAGTATCTCCAGTGGTGGGGATCTCGGTATACACTGCAGATGAGACCTAATATACTGTATCTCCAGTGGTGGAGGTCACGGTATACACTGCAGATGAGACCTAATATACTGTATCTCCAGTGGTGGAGATCACGGTATACACTGCAGATGAGACCCAATATACTGTATCGCTAGTGGTGGAGATCACGGTATACACTGCAGATGAGACCTAATATACCTTATCTCCAGTGGTGGAGATCACGGTATACACTGCAGATGAGACCTAATATACTGTATCTCTAGTGGGGGAGGTCACGGTATACACAGCAGATGAGAGCTAATATACTGTATCTCCAGTGGTGGGGATCACGGTATACACTGCAGATGACACCTAATATACTGTATTTCCAGTGGTGGAGATCACGGTCTACACTGCAGATGAGACCTAATATACTGTATCTCCAGTGGGGGATATCACGGTGTACACTGCAGATGAGACCTTATATAGTGTATCTCCAGTGGGGGAGATCACGGTATACACTGCGGATGAGGCCGAATATACTGTATCTGCAGTGGTGGGGATCACGGTATACACTGTAGATGAGATCTAATATACTGTATCTCCAGTGGTGGGGATCATGGTATACACTGCAGATTAGACCTAATATACTGTATCTCATGTGGGGGAGGTCACGGTATACACTGCAGATGAGACCTAATATACTGTATCTCCAGTGGTGGGGATCACGGTATACACTGCAGATGAGACCTAATATACTGTATCTCCAGTGTTGGGGATCACGGTACACACTGCAGATGAGACCTAATATACTGTATATCCAGTGGGGGAGATCACGGTATACACTGCTGATGAGACCTAATATACTGTATCTCCAGTAGGGGAGATCACGGTGTACACTGCAGAGTAGACGTAATATACTGTATCTCTAGTGGGGGAGATCACGGTATACACTGCAGATGAGACCTAATATACTGTATCTCCAGTGGTGGAGATCACGGTATACACTGCAGATGAGACCTAATATACTGTATCTCCAGTGGTGGAGATCACGGTATACACTGCAGATGAGACCTAATATACTGTATCTCTAGTGGTGGAGATCACGGTATACACTGCAGATGAGACCTAATATACTGTATCTCCAGTGGTGGAGATCACGGTATATATTGCAAATGAGACCTAATATACTGCATCTCTAGTGGGGGAGGTCACGGTATACACTGCAGATGAGACCTAATATACTGTGTCTCCAGTGGTGGGGATCACGGTATACACTGCAGATGAGACCTAATATACTGTATCTCCAGTGGTGGGGATCACGGTATACACTGCAGATGAGACCTAATATACTGTATCTCTAGTGGTGGAGAATACGGTATACACTGCAGATGAGACCTAATATACTGTATCTCCAGTGGTGGGGATCACGGTATACACTGCTGATGAGACCTAATATACTGTATCTCTAGTGTGGAGATCACGGTATAAACTGTAGATGAGACTTAATATACTGTATCCCCAGTGGTGGAGATCACGGTATACACTGCTGATGAGACCTAATATACTGTATCTCCAGTGGTGGGGATCACGGTATACACTGCAGATGAGACCTAATATACTGTATCTCTAGTTGTGGGGATCACGGTATACCCTGTTGATGAGACCTAATATACTGTATCTCCAGTGGTGGGGATCACGATGTACACTGCAGATGAGACCTAATATACTGTATCTCCAGTGGAGGGGATCACGGTATACACTGCTGATGAGAACTAATATACTGTATCTCCAGTGGTGGGGATCACGGTATACACTGCTGATGAGACCTAATATACTGTATCTCCAGTGGTGGGGATCTCAGTATACACTGCAGATGAGACCTAATATACTGTATCTCTAGTGGGGGAGGTCACGGTATACACTGCAGATGAGACCTAATTTACTGTATCTCCAGTGGTGGGGATGACGGTATACACTGCAGATGAGACCTAATATACTGTATCTCCAGTGGTGGGGGATCACGGTATACACTGCAGATGAGACCTTATATAGTGTATCTCCAGTGGGGGAGATCACGGTGTACACTGCAGATGAGACCTAATATACTGTATCTAGTGGTGGGGATCATGGTATACACTGCAGATGAGACCTAATATACTGTTTCTCCAGTGGTGGGGATCACGGTATACACTGTAGATGAGACCTAATATACTGTATTTCCAGTGGTGGAGATCACTGTATACACTGCAGATGAGACCTAATATACTGTATCTCCAGTGGTGGGGAACACGGTATACACTGCAGATGAGACCTAATATACTGTATCTCCAGTGGTGGATATCACGGTATACACTTCAGATGAGACCTAATATACTGTATCTCTAGTGGTGGGGATCACGGTATACACTGCAGATGAGACCTAATATACTGTATCTCCAGTAGGGGAGATCACGGTGTACACTGCAGATGAGACCTAATATACTGTATCTCTAGTGGTGGGGATCACGGTATACACTGCAGATGAGACTTAATATTCTGTATCTCCAGTAGGGGAGATCACGGTATACACTGCTGATGAGACCTAATATACTGTATCTCTAGTGGTGGAGGTCACGGTATACACTGCAGATGAGACCTAATATACTGTATCTCCAGTAGGGGAGATCACGGTATACACTGCAGATGAGACCTAATATACTGTATCTGCAGTGGTGGGGATCACGGTATACACTGTAGATGAGACCTAATATACTGTATCTCCAGTGGTGGGGATCACGGTATACACTGCAGATGAGACCTAATATACTGTATCTCCAGTGGTGGGGATCACGGTATACACTGCAGATGAGATCTAATATACTGTATTTCCAGTGGTGGAGAACACGGTATACACTGCAGATGAGACCTAATATACTGTATCTCCAGTGGTGGGGATCATGGTATACACTGCAGATGAAACCTAATATACTGTATCTCCAGTAGGGGAGATCACGGTGTACACTGCAGATGAGACCTAATATACTGTATCTCTAGTGGTGGGGATCACGGTATACACTGCAAATGAGACTTAATATTCTGTATCTCCAGTAGGGGAGATCACGGTATACACTGCTGATGAGACCTAATATACTGTATCTCTAGTGGTGGAGGTCACGGTATACACTGCAGATTAGACCTAATATACTGTATCTCCAGTGGTGGAGGTCACGGTATACACTGCAGATGAGACCTAATATACTGTATCTCTAGTGGTGGGGATCACGGTATACACTGCAGATGAGACCTAATATACTGTATCTCCAGTAGGGGAGATCACGGTATACACTGCAGATGAGACCTAATATACTGTATCTGCAGTGGTGGGGATCACGGTATACACTGTAGATGAGACCTAATATACTGTATCTCCAGTGGTGGGTATCACGGTATACACTGCAGATGAGACCTAATATACTGTATCTCTAGTGGTGGGGATCACTGTATACACTGCAGATGAGACCTAATATACTGTATCTCCAGTGGTGGGGATAGGGGTATACACTGTAGATGAGACCTAATATACTGTATTTCCATTGGTGGAGATCACGGTATACACTGCAGATGAGACCTAATATACTGTATCTCCAGTGATGGGGTTCACGGTATACACTGCAGATGAGACCTAATATACTGTATCTCCAGTGGTGGGGATCACGGTATACACTGCAGATGAGATCTAATATACTGTATTTCCAGTGGTGGAGAACACGGTATACACTGCAGATGAGACCTAATATACTGTATCTCCAGTGGTGGGGATCACGGTATACACTGCAGATGAGACCTAATATACTGTATCTCCAGTGGGGGAGGTCACGGTATACACTTCAGATAAGACCTAATATACTGTATCTCCAGTGGTGGGGATCACGGTATACACTGCAGATGAGACCTAATATACTGTATCTCCAGTGGTGGGCATCACGGTATACACTGCAGATGAGACCTAATATACTGTATCTCCAGTGGGGGAGATCACGGTATACACTGCAGATGAGACCTAATATACTGTATCTCCAGTAGGGGAGATCACGGTGTACACTGCAGATGAGACCTAATATACTGTATCTCTAGTGGGGGAGATCACGGTATACACTGCAGGTGAGACCTAATATACTGTATCTCCAGTGGTGGAGATCACGGTATACACTGCAGATGAGACCTAATATACTGTATCTCCAGTGGTGGAGATCACGTTATACACTGCAGATGAGACCTAATATACTGTATCTCTAGTGGTGGAGATCACGGTATACACTGCAGATGAGACCTAATATACTGTATCTCCAGTGGTGGGGATCACGGTATACACTGCAGATGAGACCTAATATACTGTATCTCTAGTGGGGGAGGTCACGGTATACACTGCAAATGAGACCTAATATACTGTATCTCCAGTGGTGGGGATCACGGTATACACTTCAGATGAGACCTAATATACTGTATCTCAAGTGGTGGGGATCACGGTATACACTGCAGATGAGACCTAATATACTGTATCTCTAGTGGGGGAGATCACGGTATACACTGCAGATGAGACCTAATATACTGTATCTCCAGTGGTGGGGATCACGGTATACACTGCAGATGAGACCTAATAAACTGTATCTCCAGTGGTGGGGATCACGGTATACACTGCAGATGAGACCTAATATAATGTATCTCCAGTGGTGGGGATCACGGTATACACTGCAGATGAGACCTAATATACTGTATCTCCAGTGGTGGGGATCACGGTATACACTGCAGATGAGACCTAATATACTGTATCTCCAGTGGGGGAGATCACGGTATACACTGCAGATGAGACCTAATATACTGTATCTCCAGTGGTGGGGATCACGGTATACACTGCAGATGAGACCTCATATACTGTATCTCCAGTAGTGGGGATCACGGTATACACTGCAGATGAGTCCTAATATACTGTATCTCCAGTGGTGGGGATCACGGTATACACTGCAGATGAGACCTAATATACTGTATTTCCAGTGGTGGAGATCACGGTATACACCGCAGATGAGACCTAATATACTGTATCTCCAGTGGTGGGGATCACGGTATACACTGCAGATGAGACTTAATATACTGTATCACCAGTGGTGGGGATCACAGTATACACTGCAGGTGAGGCCTAATATACTGTATTTCCAGTGGTGGAGATCACGGTATACACTGCAGATGAGACCTAATATACTGTATCTCCAGTGGTGGGGATCACGGTATACACAGCAGATGAGACCTAATATACTGTATTTCCAGTAGGGGGAGGTCAAGGTATACACTGCAGATGAGACCTAATATACTGTATCTCCAGTGGTGGGGATCACGGTATACACTGCAGATGAGACCTAATATACTGTATCTCCAGTGGTGGGGATCACGGTATACACTGCAGATACGACCTAATATACTGTATCTCCAGTGGGGGAGATCACGGTATACACTGCAGATGAGACCTAATATACTGTATCTCCAGTAGGGGAGGTACACGGTATACACTGCAGATGAGACCTAATATAATGTATCTCCAGTGGTGGGAATCACGGTATACACTGCAGATGACACCTAATATACTGTATTTCCAGTGGTGGAGATCACGGTATACATTGCAGATGAGACCTAATATACTGTATCTCCAGTGGTGGGGATCTCAGTATACACTGCAGATGAGACCTAATATACTGTATCTCTAGTGGGGGAGGTCACGGTATACACTGCAGATGAGACCTAATATACTGTATCTCCAGTGGTGGGGAACACGGTATACACTGCAGATGAGACCTAATATACTGTATCTCCAGTGGTGGGGATCACGGTATACACTGCAGATTAGACCTAATATACTGTATCTCCAGTGGTGGATATCACGGTATACACTTCAGATGAGACCTAATATACTGTATCTCCAGTAGGGGAGATCACGGTGTACACTGCAGATGAGACCTAATATACAGTATATCTATTGGTGGGGATCACGGTATACACTGCAGATGAGACTTAATATTCTGTATCTCCAGTAGGGGAGATCACGGTATACACTGCTGATGAGACCTAATATACTGTATCTCTAGTGGTGGGGATCACGGTATACACTGCAGATGAGACCTAATATACTGTATCTCCAGTAGGGGAGATCACGGTGTACACTGCAGATGAGACCTAATATACAGTATCTCTAGTGGTGGGGATCACGGTATACACTGCAGATGAGACTTAATATTCTGTATCTCCAGTAGGGGAGATCACGGTATACACTGCTGATGAGACCTAATATACTGTATCTCTAGTGGTGGAGGTCACGGTATACACTGCAGATGAGACCTAATATACTGTATCTCCAGTGGTGGAGGTCACGGTATACACTGCAGATGAGACCTAATATACTGTATCTCTAGTGGTGGGGATCACGGTATACACTGCAGATGGGACCTAATATACTGTATCTCTAGTGGTGGAGGTCACGGTATACACTGCAGATGGGACCTAATATACTGTATCTCTAGTGGTGGAGGTCACGGTATACACTGCAGATGAGACCTAATATACTGTATCTCTAGTGGTGGAGGTCACGGTATACACTGCAGATGAGACCTAATATACTGTATCTCTAGTGATGGAGGTCACGATATACACTGCAGATGTGACCTAATCTAGTGTATCTCTAGTGGTGGAGGTCACGGTATACACTGCAGATGAAACCTAATATACTGTATCCATAGTGGTGGAGATCAGTGTATACACTGCAGATGAGACCTTATATACTGTATCTCTAGTGGTGGAGGTCACGGTATACACTGCAGATGAGACCTAATATACTGTATCTCTAGTGGTGGAGGTCACGGTATACACTGCAGATGAGACCTAATATACTGTATCTCTAGTGGTGGAGGTCACGGTATACACTGCAGATGAGACTTAATATACTGTATCTCTAGTGGTGGGGATCACGGTGTACACTGCAGATGAGACCTAATATACTGTATCTCTAGTGGTGGGGATCACGGTATACACTGCAGATGAGACCTTATATACTGTATCTCTAGTGGTGGAGGTCACGGTATACACTGCTGATGAGACCTAATATACTGTATCTCTAGTGGGGGAGGTCACGGTATACACTGTAGATGAGACCTAATATACTGTATCCCTAGTGGTGGAGATCACGGTATACACTGCAGATGAGACCTAATATACTGTATGTCTAGTGGTGGAGGTCACGGTATACACTGCAGATGAGACCTAATATACTGTATCTCTAGTGGTGGAGTTCACGGTATACACTGCAGATGAGACCTAATATACTGTATCTCTAGTGGTGGAGGTCAGGGTATACACTGCAGATTAGACTTAATATACTGTATCTCTAGTGGTGGGGATCACGGTGTACACTGCAGATGAGACCTAATATACTGTATCTCTAGTGGTGGGGATCACGGTATACACTGCAGATGAGACCTAATATACTGTATCTCCAGTAGGTGAGGTCACGATATACACTGCAGATGAGACCTAATATACTGTATCTCCAGTGGTGGAGATCACGGTATACACTGCTGATGAGACCTAATATGCTGTATCTCCAGTGGTGGGGATCACGGTATACACTGCAGATGAGACTTAATAAGGTCGAAACATCTGTCCTGTGTTTACGTATGTCATGCGTAAGTTTTTTCTGGATTTTCTGGTTATGGTAATTTAATTCATGAGAAGAACTTTGCATTATGCGGGTGGTACCCGGTAATTCCTTAGCGAGAAGGAAGTACGTGGTATATTCAATAAGTTTCTAGACTTTTTTTGTTCAGGCATTTATAATTCTTTCTTGAAAATTCAGTATGTTATTGCTATAAATCTTATGAAATGCCTGACCAATTGTTATAATTTCAGGTTTAAATCAACAGCTACAGCAGGAATTGAAATACATCCTACTAAAGCCTGATTGTCACAGCTGGTGAATTTCAAAAAAGCAATCTGGACTTTAGAAGAACGATATACAATAAAATTGTGTTTTAAACCTGGAAAAATATCACAGAAACGTATGGAATACTTCAGACTGCTTTTCGACCATCTTGAATCGAGCATCAGTTTTTGAGTGGCATAAGAGATTCAAGGAAGACAGGGAGTTTGTAAGGGATGATGAGAGGTGTGGGAGGAGTAAGGAAGTCAATACACCAGAGTTGATTGGCCAAAGAGTTAGGGTTAGGTTAAGGGTTACAATGTTGAGGTTTTAAGGGAGTTCAGGAAGAGATTCCTTGGGAAGAGGCCAGCACTTTTCAAATCGGGTCAGAGGCATTTTTAGCAGGACAATGCACCAGTTCACAACTCCATCCTTGTCACAGACTATTTGACTAAGATGGGCATCAAGACAGTTGTTTTTCCCTCCCGATAGTCAAGACCTTGCTCCCTGTGACTTTTGGTTATCTCTAAGCTCAAGGAAAACCTTAGAGGCTGTCGTTATGAGACAATTGAGGAGATGAAAGAGTCTGTGACGAAGGTCATTGATACGCTCACACAAGAAGACTTCCATGAGCCCTTCCAGAAGTTTTTTGGAACGGTACAACAAGCCGGAGGAGATTACTTCGAAAGGGACCAGAGTTTCATGTGTGTACTATCAATAAAAGTGCTCATACGAAAAAAGTCTGGAAACTTATATAATGACCCTCGTATCAGGTTTCATTAAAGATTTTTGATGCCGAAACCTCTTCCTTATCAGCTTTTTCCCAATTTCTTTCTCGTCAGCTCATTAAAATTATTTCCACTTTAATTCGATCAAAAATCTCTAATGAAACCGGATACATTTGACTCTAAACCCTCTCCTTCTTCCTGCTACACCTTTATCATCTCCGTCATTTTGCTATTTTCCTTATTTGCTTATATATCGAAAAACTCTGTAAACGGTTCAGTTTGAGAAAATTAAATAAAAGAACGAAATATCACGCCCCTAAACCAGTTTTAACAAATACAAGTGGAACATAATCAAAGATAATGACGAACGAAACACTTTCTTATAGATATATCTCTCATTTTATTCTTTAAAGGGCCTACTGTTTGTTGTTGTTTGAGAGATAGATGGAGAGACATATCTCAGAGAAGGGACTTCTTCTTCCCATATCTTCTTTCAGGTGCCAGGGGGTGCCAATGCTTGCACCCCCTTACAAGCTCGTCAGTGAGGCCTCTGATCGGCTGCGTATCCCTTGCTCGACTGCGATTCTCCGCACTCAGTCTAAAACTAACCGCGTGGTTCTCATCACCTGATCTCCATCCGGTTACACACCTGTTGTACCCAACTGCCCTGCTTACTAATCAAAATGTGACAGCTTGTTAAAGCACGCGGGGTCACTAGGAACGAACCGAAAATCAATGGCATATGTTACATAACATTTGATTTGTCCAGCTTTCCACATATTTCTATCATATACATATACAAATTTGTTGAAGAACTAAAATTGGAGATAAAAGAAAAAAGAAAAAAAGGAAAACTTCAATAAACTTAAAGAAAAAGTCATTGTCGTTAGAGACATGTTTATGCTTTCAAATTCCTAACGTCAATAAATCCACAGTGAGTAACTTTGCTGGTAGGAAATATTTTGACAAACCTAATGCTCTGTATATTACATTCAGATTATAACAATTTGGTTCTTATGAAACCCACTCAAATCATTCTGCATAAAAGTGCTCGAGTCTTGCATTTGTTACAAGATGGTAAATGCTATTCTTTCCACAGGGCGATGGTCATAATGCTTTTACCATTCAGAATGCGTTTATAAAATTCTGAGATCAGTATTTATTCTCATTTTACGGGTTGTTCAAACAGACATCAATGTTTTAAGATCAAATCTATTAATAAAGTTGACAATCATTCTAAACAGCTAAACACTTCATACTTAGTTGCAATATCAATGTTTTAAGAGTCGATGTATTAAGAAAGTTTACAATCATTTTAAACAGCTAAACACTTCATACTTAGTTGCAATATCAATATTTTAAGATCCAATGTATCAATAAAGTTTATAATTATTTTAAACAGCTAAACACTTCATACTTAGTTGCAATATCAATATTTTAAGATCCAATGTATCAATAAAGTTTACAATTATTTTAAACAGCTAAACACTTCATACTAAGTTGCAATATCAATGTTTTAAGATCCAATGTATCAATAAAGTTTACAATTATTTTAAACAGCTAAACACTTCATACTTAGTCGCAATATCAATGTTTTAAGATCCAATCTATTAATAAAGTTCACAATCATTTTAAACAGCTAAACACTTCATAGTTAGTTGCAATATCAATGTTTTAAGATCCAATCTATTAATAAAGTTCACAATCATCTTAAACAGCTAAACACTTCATACTTAGTTGCAATATCAATATTTTAAGATCCAATGTTTTAATAAAGTTTACAATGATTTTAAACAGCTAAACACTTCAGACTTCTTCATATCAATGTTTTAAGAGTTAAACAACTAATTCACATATCCCACCATCATTTGTAAATTAATTTTGTTGGAGAAAATTATTAGATAGCAGCCGATCAGCCGTCTCACTGATTAGCATAATAAATGATTGAAATCCCGCTTTATCGTTCATATCACTCTGTATATCTTTTTTTCGGAACATAATGTCCACTTTGAGGTTTTGAGTTCGAGACCTCTGCAAGCGTTTTGACATTTTTATAATTTCTTCTTATCATGCAAACAATATAATGATGTATATATTCTCATATTGAAGCTATCACCAATTTCAGAAGCGTTTCTCGGTTGCTCATATTTTTGGTTTTAGATATTTATTTTTCTGAGAACCGAAACTATTTTTTTTTTTGTCTCTAAACATAACCCCAATTATTTGGTACGTAATATAGCAATTTGCACGCAATTGAACCTTGTTGATTTGCTGACTTTTCTCTATCTGTGTGTCAGATGCAAAACATTTTAATTTTCTTTAGGAAGTGTGGTGGAGGTTAGTAGCGATAACTGTTTCTTGACGTCCTCCATTATCAAGAAAAGAGTGCAAAGATATCTTTCTTTTTATTTTTTGGAATTTTCTTCCTGTTTAAATGTGTTTCTCCGCAGTTCGTAAAGTTGACAAGAGCAACATGCTAGTTTGGCTAATAAATGGGACAAGTATTTCCTCGCTGAAGAAAGACGAAGAAAGAAGGAGAAGCAAAATGAATGAAAATTACAAAGAAAGAAAGAAAGAAAGAAAGAGTCAAGATAAGTATTTTTCCGAAAGAAAGATGAGGAATGAAATGTTAAAAAAACATGAAAATTAAAAAGAAAGAAAAAATTAATGAATAAAAATGGGACATGTTTTTGCCTAATGAAGAAAGAAAGAAAGAAAGAAAGAAAGAAAGAAAGAAAGAAAGAAAGAAAGAAAGAAAGAAAAACATGGGACAAGTATTTTCTGTTTTAAAGAATAACGAAAATTGCCAAAACAAAAAAAAAGTAAAAAAAGAAAGAAGATGGCCTGAATATTTTCAACCAGAAAAAAGAAAGAAAGAAAGACAGAAAGAGGATATTTTCTGTTTTAAAAAAGATGAAAATTACAAAAACTAAAACAAAAAACAAAGAAAAAAGGGAAGAAAGAAAGATGGCATAAATATTTTCTATCAGAAGCAAAAAAAAAGGAAAAAAATAAAAGAAAATGCGGAGAAAGAAACAAAGAAAGAAAGAAACAAAGAAAGTATGAAAGAAAGAATAAAAATGGGGCTGGTATTTCCTGAAGAAAGAAAGAAAGAAAGAAAGAAAGAAAGAAAATATGACAGATATTTCCTGAAGAAAGAAAGAAAGAAAGAAAGAAAGAAAGAAAGAAAGAAAAACATGGGACAAACATTTTCTGTTTTAATGAAGGATGAAGACTACAAAAAAAAAGTAAAGAAAGAAAGAAAGAAGATGGCCTGAATATTTTCTACCAGAAGAAAGAAAGAAAGAAAGAAATAGAATGAAGAGAAAAAGTAATTGGTTTAGCTCAATAGATTCCTCTAAAGAAATAGAAAGAGAGAAAATGAGAGGAAGAGGAGAGAGCCGTATATATGAAGAAAGAGACAGTGACTCAGAGAGAGAGAGAGAGAGAGAGAGAGAGAGAGAGAGAGAGAGAGTAGTGAGAATTAGTATTTTCTATTCAGAAAAAAGATGGCTGGGCGAATTCGTCGAATTCTTAATTTGTGGACAACTCGATTCTTTACGACGCAATATTTTAAAAGTGGAAGAGGTTTCGTTTGGTGTCTTTATTTATTTTCTTGGTAGGTTATTCAATGCCAAAGCCATCCTAGTAGAACAACAGTAGGGGGTACTCTTTACTGCCCCCGCAACTAAAGAGATAGGGGAGTTCATGCTTTTTTCTCAAGGGTACTTGTCCAAAGATGAAGATAATAGCACAACTGGAGTTCGAATTCGCTTACTACGATATCGCAGTCTAGCACGTTAGCCACTCCACCATAAGGACTTCTCCCGAGAGGGAGACAGATTACCATAAGAGAAAGTAAGAGGTAAAAGAATGTCTAAAAAGCAAGACTCCACGGAGAAAATAATTTCTAACGACGTTCAAATATCTAATCAAACCTGAAGATTGACTCCGTGAAACTTAGAGATGTAAAAAAATATCCCTGTTAAAGTATTGTAATATTGCTCGACTTTCTTATATAAAGAGACACTGTATTTCACTAATTTTGACCGTTTTTACCCATTATTATATCATAGTTAGACGAACCAGACATGCAGGACACTGCTGGAGAGGCAGGGACAAGCTCATAAGTGATGTTCTCCTATGAACCCCCTCATATGGCCGAGGTAAAGCAGGACGACCAGCTCGAACCTACATACAGCAGCTCTGTGAGGACACGAGATGTAGCCCTGAGGACCTACTAGAAGCGATAAACGATAGGGAGGAGTGGCGAAAGAGGGTCAGAGATATCCGTGCTAGCAGCACGACATGATATATATATATATATATATATATATATATATATATATATATACTTATCTCCCTCTCTCTCTCTCTATATATATATATATATATATATCAGCCTATTGGCATATTAAGTTACCGGCCCGAGAGACCAGGATTCAATCTCACGTCGAGTAATACCAAAGACTCAAAAAATGGTACTTGATGCCTCCTTGCTTAACACTCAGCTTTATAAATTACGGATCAAGAGTAAAGTGATGCAACCCCAGGAAAAGAGTAGCGCCTCCCCTTCACCTCAGTGTAGTAGCTATCGAAAAGGGAGCCTTCGGTTTACCCTTGACTTTTGTCGCCAACTTTACTTATTGACTTAATAGTTTGAGAGTTCGTCAGTGAACCAGGAGACTGGGGTTTAATCACAGGTCGAGTCATATAAAATACTAAAAAAAATGGCACTTGATATCTCCTTGCTTGATACTCAGCATTATAAGGAACGGATCAAGGGTAAGTGGAACAGGGAAAGGAATGGTGCCCTCCCTTACACCTCGGTGTAGTAGCTATTAAGACTACGGTTGACTTATATATATTCGTGGTACATTCAATAAGTTTACAGACTTTTTTGTACAGGTATTTAAAATTGTCGCAGACTCTTGAACATTGAGTATGTTATTGCTATACATCTTATGAGATGACTGACCAATTTTATGATTTCAGCTTCAAATCAACAGCTACAGTAGAAATTGGAATACACCCTACTAAAGCCTGGTTGTCACAGATGGTAAATTTCAAAAATGCAATCTGGACGTTAGAAGAACGATATGCAATAAAATTCTGTTTTACACTTGGAAAACATGCCAGAGAAACGTATGCTTCAGATTATTTTTCGACCATCTTGCATGAATCGAGCATCAGTTTTTTAGTGGCATGAGAGATTTAAGGAAGACTGTGAGTCTGTGAGGGATGATGAGAGGTGTGAGAGGAGTAAGGAAGTCAATACACCACAGTTGATTGGCCAAAGGGTTAGGCTTAGGGTGAGGGTTACTATGTTGAGGTTTTAAGGGAGTTCTGGAAGAGATTCCTTGGGAAGAGGCCAACACTCTTCAAATCGGCTCAGTGGCATTTCCACTAGGACATTACATCAGTCCACAATTCTCTCCTTGTCACAGACTATTTGACCAAGATGGGCATTAATACAGTTCCTTAGCCTTCCTATAGTACAGACCTTGCTCCCTGTGACTTTTGCTTATTCTTTAAGCTCAGAGGCTGTCGTTATAAGACAATTGAGGAGATGAAAGTGCATTACAGCCGGAGGAGATTACTTCGAAGGGGACTAGAGTTTCATGTGTGTACTATCAATAAAAGTGCTCATACGAAAAAAGTCTGGAAACTTATTTGATGATCCTCGTATATATATATATATATATTCACTCTTCCAGTTATCTGCATATACTTTTATGATTGATTATTTCGTCTCTATCAACACATAACTTCACTTTCTATTTTTTAGCGTCTTATTTATTTTTGTTTTAACATAGTTGGTCCTTATGGCGTTATTTTGTGCTGCTATTAGAAAAGATGCTGGTTCTCTCTTAAAGTTTCCCTTTCTTAGCCATATCCAGGTCTTCTCGTGTGAGATTTTATCAGCTTGTTGTGTACCATAGCCTGATACGGATATGTGAAACGTACATATAATGTTCAAAAAATATATACATAGAACATAGGAATCCCGAAACACGAAAAACACTTACGACTTCTTAGTTCAAGTAGGAAACTTTTTATTACCTTTGAGTTTAAAGGTTCTTCGACATAAGGAGAGAGAGGCACAATCTTTCTATGCTGGCTTTTCCATCTGCCCCTCACCAACACGTGGGGCACCCGCCATAAGGCCACTGGCCTGGCTTCGGCGAGCTAGCGAAAGTCACCCTTCTTCTTCGGACCGCAAGACTAAACTCCTGACTTTTTCAAATGTCCCAAAATCCTCCGCGCGCGCTTCCGGTGCATGACATCACACACATCCCCTCTCTAGGATTTTTATTTTGACATATCGGAATGACACATCCTACCCGCGCACGCGTCAACACCTGTGCTCAAGTTTGCACCTAACTAACCCATGTGCTGAGCCGAAAGGTTCTCAGCCTAACTAAACCCAAAGGCAAGATATATAAAACGAAATCCCTCGGCCATTATATTACAGTTGGATGAAATATTCATACAGTTGTTTTTCTTATTTTTATTTCCTTGTTATTTTAGAGTCTTTGATTCATATCAATGCTCTTAATAGGATGGAAATAAATTTATTACCCTAATGAGACAGAATATTGTTTCTTTTCTTGAAATAATATGACAGAATATTGTTTCTTTTCTTGAAATAATATATGATTTGTCGATATATTTTGTAGATAATATTTTTAAACAAACCTCAGCTCATTTTTTTACACACAGTTAAATGGTTTTAATTATTTCTGAGCAAAACATAATTCTATTTAAATGATTTTGCTATTGTTTCTACACAGTTAAATTGTTTCAAATATTGCTATCAAAGACTGGTCCGGGAGTCCTGGGTTCAATCCCAGGTCGTATTATACAAAAGACTTATTAAATTAAAACCAGACCATTGACCGAGTGGTAGAGTGTTCGCTAATGAGCTGTGAGACTGGGGCTCAATCCCAGTTCGATTCATACCAAAGACTCAAAAAATGGTACTTGATACCTCCTTGCTTAACACTCAGTAATATAAGGTGTGTATCGAGGGTAGAGTGGTGCAATCCAGGGAAAGGAGTTGCGTCCTCCCCTACACCTCAATGTAGTAGCTATTGAAAAAGGAGCCTTCCGGTCACCCTCGACTAAAGGGAGACAACTTACTTACTTACTCTATTGAATACTATTCACTCATCCGCACACAGACAAATGGTTCCAAGTATTGCTACGCAATACCAATATTTCAATTTAGGCACACGGTTAAAAGGTTTCAAGTATTGCTATTCAACACTAATAATTTTATTCAACATTACTCATTCGTTTGCTCACAAACGATTCCAAGTATTACTATGCATCACTAACAATTCAACTGAGACAGTTATTTGTATACACACAGTGAAATGTCAAACAGATCTATTTCTAACAATTCAATTTAATCTGAGTCATTTGTTTGCACACAGTTTAAATATCAAACAGCTCTATTTGACCCATAGCTAGAACCCTATCAGGTGATTCCACACTAGATAAGAGTGGACCTGGAAGTAATGCCAATGATGGGGTTCTTAACACTCCCCAAGGATCCACAACTGGAATGTATATATCAGATTGTTTTGGGTTATAAGCAGGACACTCGATGGTATTTGGTTCGGTTGGGTTTTATAGCATTCATTGTAGTTTATTTAATGCCAAATCTTGCTTTTATATATATATATATATATATATATATATATATATATATATATATATATATATATATATAAAATTTGTAAATACATTTTGTTGATAGCCTTCTTAAACGACCCTGAGCTTTTTTTTGCACACTGTTAAATGGTTTTAAGTATTGCTATATAACAGTCACAATTTAAGATCAATCATTTGTTTTACACAATTTGTTCTATTTGACCCCTAGATAGGATCCTATCAGCTGCTACCACACCGGACCAGAGTGAACCTGAGAGTAATGGTCATGAAAGGGTACTCCAAAGTTTCAGAATTGGAACCTCACCATCAGATTGTTTCATGTCATATCCAGGACACTCGTTGAGGGGACTCTTACCCCTCTGCAGAGATGCAGTTGGTGTATTCAACAGCCCCAGCCGACTAGGCTTCATTTAGTAAGCTTAGCTTAGTTTGACACAAGGCCTAAATTATAGAGCACCCAGTGAACATCTAACAATGTTCTATTAGTATATCGTATTGTATAATCTTCATTTAAGATGATTCGGTTGGTATTGTACAAGTCCAAATGTATGGAACACTCAGTGAACAATGTTCTATAAGCCTGTCATACTTCTAAGCTAAATTTCGCACGAGGTCAGATATATTGGGAAACCCAGTGACAATCGAAACTCTTGATACATGAGTAATTGAATGTCAATGATTTTATTGTCACGTCATTCGAATGAGACCACAGTATCAACGATGACGTTGTTGGCTTGACTTTCAACTAAAGTACAAATTCGCTATCTCATTTCTTTCCGGATCAAAAGGCGACCAAAAATTTATAAAAAGCAACAAAGACAGAGACATTCGTTAATACCTTTTTTGGAATGAAAGCTCGGAAATTTGAATCAGTGTTTTTTCTTCCACGGTTTCAGCTGAGATAATGGAAGCCTAATGACATACATCTGTGAGATCTTATGAATTTCTTTATTGACTCAAAAGAGTTGACATACATCGGTAGCAATATCTCATTTACTGAAAATATCAACATGCACATAGGAAAAGCATGGACTGCTATTGACACCTTATCGACTATATGGAAATAAAATGGAAATTATTTCAAACAATGTTTGTACTATTATATGACTGCACCCCATGGACTTCAACCCATTGTAAATCAAAATTTGAAATGTTATTAGAAAGAACCAGGATAATGATTAGAAAACATCGAAACATCCATTCAAGCTTTATAGATATATTTGTAATCTTTTAATGCATAGTATATTATTGGCCTATTGGGTAGAGTGTTTGCCAATGGTCCGGGAGACTTAGGTTCAGTCCCAGGTCGCGTCATACCAAAGACTTTAAAAATGGTACTTTATACCTCCTTGTTTAACCCTCAGCAATATAAGGTACGTATCGAGGGTAAAGTGGAGCAATCCAGGGAAAGGAGTAGCTCCCCCCTACACATCGGTGTAGTAGCTATTGAAAAGGGATCCTTCTGGTCACCCTCGACGACGGTCGCCAAATTTGCTCTTACTTTTATAAATTAAATAAATCAAAATCCCTGATTTTAATGAGATTTTCATATTTATTTTTTCATTTTTTTATTTTTTTTAGATGAGGAGGTTCGGTTAAAAAGGTTTTATGAGGCACTTGGAGAAAAATCTAGATGGCAGACTACATACGAATATTGCGTGACGTTTTGAGCAAATCCTGGAAGCAGCACCCTACAAAACAGCAGTTGTACAGTCACTTACCTCCCATCTCACAAACTATCCTAGCGAGACGGATAAGACATGTTGGGCACTACTGAAGAAGCGGAGATGAACTTTCACTCATAGACACATTAGTGTTGGTTGACTTACATGCATAAGCTCTGTATGAACACGGGATGCAGTCATGAGGACCTGCTCAGAGCAACAGCCGATAGGGATGGATGGCGAGAGGAAATCAAGGGAATCTGTGCTATTATTTCGCCTTGATGATGATGCCTATCGCATCCCAGAGATAAAAATGACAAACTAGTACTTCTAAAATATATTCAGAAAGTGCCGTTTACAATACGATATATATATCATCATCATCATCATGTCGCGCTGGTAGCACGGATATCCCTGACCCTCTCTCGCCACTCCTCTCTATCGTTCATCGCTCTAGGCAGGTCCTCAGGACAACATCCCGTATCCTCACACAGCTGCTGAATGTATGAATATATCCCTAACCCAAAATTCATTTGTTTTTTTTTTTTTCTTATTAAGCAAACCATTTGTTTTTGTTGCATAGCCGTAATACATATACAACCATACACATATACATGCGGAAACAAGATCAACAATAATGACGAGTGAACACACCTCTTTAGAAAAATATGCCTCTCACACTTTATTCGAAATGGTTGCGAAAGGGTTACGAAAGGGTTATGTGTGAGAGGTGAGTTGGAGACTGAACAGAGACTGCAACATATTGACCCCTGGTTCCTCTGTCTTTAGCAGCCCTTCTTTCTCGTTCTGCTAGGCTGCTCAACCGGGGGCCCTGAGGGCCCAACCCTCTGCCGAGAGCTGGTTCTCACTGCCTCGAATTGCAACAACTGACTCCAACTATCTCGAACTGTCTGTTGCACCGGGTTATATCATTGTTTGACGTTCACCTGCTTCCTGCACCCAATTCAACCCGTCCACAGTCAAGGTTATACCCTGATGTCTTCGACCGGATGCACCTCTTCCTTGATTGATGGCTGGGTCGAAGGTCAATATCTTACATTTTTCCTGTCTGGTTGACAAATGATATTCAATTCCTGTATCAAGACGTATCAATTTTTGACTTCTCTTTCCTTTCCACTTCTTTTTTATATAATGGCAAACAAACTTTTAAACCCAAATAAAAGAAATAAGTAGAAAATATAGAATAAAGGAATAAATTGATTTGGGGAGAGAAAATTATCTGCTATAAACAACTTACATGGGAATTAATAACCTCTTAACAAATATAAAATTATATTGTATATTAATACTATTTTATAAAAAAAACTAAGAAAATTGTCATTTTTAATGCTATTCAATATAATTGATCACATTAAAAGTAAAAATTAGTCTAATGAGTTGAGTGTTCGCCAATGGTCCGGAAGACCTGGGGTTCGCTCCCAGGTCGAGTCAAACCAAAGACTCAAAAAATGGTACTTGACGCCGCCTTGCTTAACACTCAGCTTTATAAGGTACGTATCAAGGGTAAAGAGGAGCAATCCAGGGAAAGAAGTAGTGCCCTTCCCAACACCTCAGAGTAGCTAGGGAAAGAAGTAGTGCCCTTCCCTACACCTCGGAGTAGCTAAGGTCGCCAACTTTAAATACTTATTTGTTTGCCCAAAGAGCAATTTGAAGAATACGGTTATGACAATCTTATCGGTGCTAGTGCTTGATCCCAGTAATGCCCCAAGCGAAATGGTGCAAGTCACGTGAACTTTTTCCGTTGACAGATCATCGACTGCTCAGCCACTAGAATCCCATCTTCGAGCGTATTAGTCTGAAAATAAACTTAATAATCCGACTGAAGTTCGAACTGGATTAATACAATGTCGCTGTTCAGCACGTTAAACATTATGCCCGTGGAGGTGCCCGTGGTGTAATGGTTATCGTCGTAGGAAATGGACACGGCGACACGAGTTCAAATCCTAGATCAGGCTGATTGCATTTCACATAGCACTAATACCCTTGGGAAAGGTATGAATCCAATTATTCTCCCTCCAGCTATGGGTAAAATAGTAGGACAGACTAGGTTCTTCAGCCTTGGTTAGGCAACTAGTCTAGGAGAAGGAAAACTCTGAATTCAAACCTGTTGAACTCCGCTTAAAAAATTGACCTTGTGTCATACCCTACCCGAGCGCGGGTGGTGGTGGTAAATATGATAATACAATGATGATTTAATACAAGGTTGATATGCCATAAAAACCCCAACAAACAAAGAAACTTTTTAAAAACTTGTCAATTTTTTGTACAAAAAATAGGCTTATGAAACTGAAATTTTTTTATTTGAATTTTGACATTCCTTAACCAATGGGCGCATTCGTGCGAGTTTTTTTTTAAACAATTGATGTTGTATGTGTGTGTGTGTGTGTGGTTGGTGCGGTCATCTGATAAAACTAATTTAGGAGTCAGCAATTTGAAATCCATGGGATGAGTCTCGTGTGACGTATGGCCTCTTACTGATAAACGTTGAATCAATAAACAATGCCATGAAGTGGCTAACATCCGGAAATTGACCACACAAGAGGCAATTTCCGGTTCCGATCGCGTCACTCGACTGTTTTGATGTCAAAAATGAATAGATAATCCGATGCCTTCGAAAGCGTCACCTTTAAAGTCGCCATATATTTCTCACCATGATCAACATCTTGAAGACGTTTTGACAGCATGAATTCCTTTGTCTAACTCTCGCCATCCGTCCCTATCAGTCACCGCTCTTTGAAATCTTCGAGACGGCAGCCAGTATCTCTAGAGAGCTGATAAATCTAAGTTTGTTGGTAATCTAACTCTGGTGTGTCGGAGTCCATCAGAGAACGTCACTTAATTTTGTCATGACTACTTCTTGAGATTTACCCCGCATATGTTGCTCATCTTGGATGGCTTATGCGATGGGAAGCGAGTGGCCATACAGGTAATGTTTTGTAGGTTGCTGTTTCCAGATTGCTTTCAAAACAGTATCATTCTTGTATAAGTCTCATCAAGCTATTCCCCAGGCGTTTCGTTAAAGTCAAAGTGGCGTAGCCATACAATAGTACTGACACGGCTAAAGCTCTGGAGAATTCCCGTTTTATTTTAACAGAGTCAAAACCAGTACATACTTTCCATATACGTATGTAGATGAGATGTACCAGAGCCATGATACGGATATGTGAAACGTACATATAATGTTCATAAAATATATACATAGAACATATAGGAATCTCGAAACACGAAAAACACTTACGACTTCTCAGTTCATGTACGAAACTTTTTTATTACCTTTGAGTTTAAAGGTTCTTCGACATAAGGAGAGAGATACACATTCTTTCTATTCTGGCTTTTCCATCTGCCCCCGCCCCAATACGTGTGGCACCCGCCACAAAGGCCACTGGCCTGGCTTCGGCGAGCATGCGAGAGCAAACGGTCTTCTCCCGAGACAGAACTTAACTCCACTCAACTTACTGACTTTTTCAAAATCCCCCAAATCCTCTGCGCCCGCGCTTCCGGTGCATGACGTCATTCACATCCACTGGTCAACCTTTCTATCGGGTTTTTATTTTGACATCTATGAACGACACATCCTCCCCGTGCCTGCGTTAACATCTGCACTCAAGTTTGCACCTAACTAACCCATGCACTGAGCTGAAAGTTTCTCAGCCTAACAAAACCCAAAGGCATAAAACGAAATCCCTCGGCCATTATATTATAGAGATATTGCTACCGAAGTATGGGAACTGGTCTACCAATTTCAGAGGGTGGTCTTTTATCACTCCTTCATCTAGCTTTTAGTCTGGGCGTCCCCGTGGCGTAATGTTTAACCCTATTTACCAACCCCTCCGATCGGACAGGATATGACACAAGGTCAATTTTTAAGCGGAGTTTAACAGATTTGAATTCAGAGTTTTCCTTCTCCTAGACTAGTTGCCTCACCAAGGCTGAAGAACCTAGTGCTATGTGAAATGCAATCAGTCTCGTCCAGGATTTGAACTCGTGTCGCCGTGCCCATTTCCTGCGACGATAACCATTACACTACAGGCACCCCCCAAAAAAACACTGTATTATGATTTGAAGTAACTTTTGTTTGTAATATTCTGAGCAGTCACGAATGTAGAGTCTGGTTTTCAGCCTGAGTACATAGTTGCATTTATCACCCACGCTCCTTGTAGGTAAAGGCTAAGACAATATTGCTAATATATTTAATGATAAAATTAGAATTCAACTCCGTTCACCTCATTTTCATTAAAGTCTTAAATGATCTATATCTCAAGATTAATTAATTTACAATCAGAGAGTTGGTCAAGTTTCTTTCTTTATCCAGACCCACGTTGACCCTCAGCCCCTTCAACGGCTCAAATCCGGTCACCAACTGATTTCAATTTTACCTTACTGACTTGTCGAAGATTTTTTCAGAATGGATTTCACTCAAAGCCAATTCTGTTGTAGAAATTATTGTCTCATTATAATAAGAAGATTGTGAATGAACGGTGCAAAGTTCATAACAGGATAAATTCGGATTATAATATAGATTATTTAATACCAAATCTATTTTTATACAAATAAACAATCCTATTTCAAACAATACAGTTCAGCGTAAGTACACAGTTTAATTGTCAAAAGCATTTCTATTTCAAGCTATTCATTTTAGTCAAACAGTTCTAATTCTAACAAATCAGTTTAGCATAAGTATAGTTTTGGTTTTAGTTCTATTTGACCCATAGATAGGACCCTACCACTCCAGGTCAAAGTGGACCTGGGAGTGATGGCAATGAAGGGGTACTCTGCATTCCCCAGAGCTCCATCATTACTGGATCTTCACCATCAGATTGTATAGTGTCATATCCAGGACACACGTTGAGGGGGTCATACCCCACCGCAGCGATGCAGTAGATGTATTCTACAGCCCCAGCCGATTGACAAATTTTTTAATATGGAAATCAGTTGAGTTACTATATATATATATATATATATTTCAACAGGTTTGATTAAATAAAATCGAATCCTTGTTTTAAAGTCTTTTTCCTTTCAAGTCTTTTTCCTTTCCTTTGTTGTTTTTTTAATGTTTTTTTTCCTTTCAAGTCTTTTTCCTTTCCTTTGTTTGTTGTTTTTTTTATGTTTTTTTTTCGTTACAACCTTGAAATTTGTTGATGGTTTCTCTAAAAGAACTATTTGTCTTATACCGAGTACTATCTATTCTTATCAGGAGCGTTATCAAGCTAATGTGTTCGTTTGTTTGTAAATTAAATTTGTTTAGTATTTAAACTAAATTATTATTTCATTTTTGTTTTTATCACCAAAGTGAGGCTTGTTTTTATCACCAAGAGGATGCTAAGTGGTAATGGCAGTTTATTTTTTTAAATATTTCTATTACGTGAAGTAGGATAAAATTTGTTCGATCTTATGTAATATAGATTGTTCTATTTATTTTAAACATTTTAGAATATTATCAATATATATATATATATATATATATATATATATATATATATATATATTAACTGTGTTGGTTGTCACTAAATCACTTTGTGGGTTTGTGTCGAACCAAGTGCAATATATATATATATATATATAATGTATCAAAAAAATGAATGAAAGAGTTCCATGCAAGAAATTATATTTGAAATGAAAATCGTTTCCAGTGATACACACACACACACACACACACACACACACATATATATATATATATATATATATATATATATATATATTGAAGAGTGTATATTTAGGCAGCAAGTTATAATTCAAGCAAGTTTTGTTAAAGACGATGGAACACTGTTTATTTTTAATTTTATTTTTTCAAGTATCCTTGTGTTGTATAGCCACAATACAACTGCACGTATACAAATATACACGGGAACATAATCAACTGATAATGACGATTTCAATAACGAACGAATACACTTCTTTATATAAATCTCTCACACTTTATTTTCGAAAGGGTAATGTTTGTTGTGTGTGAGAAATGAGTGGAGACAAGGACGGACTGCTATATTGACCTAAGTTCTTCCTCGACCATAGCAGCACTTCTTTCGCACCTTGGCTTGGTTAATCAACCGGGGGTCACTAAAGCCCAAAGCCCTCAGTCTGCAAGCTGGTTCTCACGCTAGCATCCTGTCTTCGACTGTCTCGAACCGCCCCGGGCACCTGGTTATATTATTTTTTTACCGTCCACCTGCTTCCGCTGTTCTTCCGCTTATTTACACAGGTGCATCTCTTGATTGACGGCTCGGTCGTGGGTCAATATATAACACTTGTTATTTTTCTTGTGTCGGGATCTAGATAGTTATATGTATATTTGTATGTGAATGTGTGTGTGTGTGTGTGTTTGTGTGTGTGTGTGTGTGTGTGTGTGTGTTAATAGCATGATCTATGCGTGTGTTTATATGTAAATATATACAGTGATATCGAATAGAGGGCTATTGCAATGCAAAATAATAAATATTTGAGTCTAATTAATTTCAAAGTAAAACTTCATCGTCAGAATAAAAAAAAACCCTCTGACGATGAAGTTTTACTTTGAAATTAATTAGACTCGAATATTTATTATTTTGCATTGCAATTCGCCCTCTAACTTTATTCAATGCAAGAAAATATAATAATTCGTGCAATTCTTCTAGCAAAGTACAAAATACTTTTATATATACAAATATAATGTAATTGGAAGAAAACTCAAAGCTGTTTGGATTCTCATTTTACATTTATTTCGCCGAAGAATATCATTATACTCTTCGTCTAATCAGATGACTTCATACGCTTAATCTGAAGTTGAAAAACAACAAATACGTATTACTATCTAAATATAAGTATGAAAAATAAACATATACAAATCTAAATTCTCAGGTGAAAATAAAGGAGGTTAAAACCATAAAGTATTAGAAAAATTAAGAAACCAGAAAAAGGATGTTTCTGTAAAATTAACTCATCCTAATTTGAACATAAGCTAGATTTTTCGTAGAAAGTGGATTTTTTTGAATAATCTAAGCTTGTAAACTAAACAAGTATCTTCATGTATTTTTCTATTTACTCCTTTTACATGAGTTAAATCACTCAGTTAATGGGGCCATCATCCTCCTCCTAAAAAACAAAAAAGCCACCTTTCGGCACCTACCAGGTGGCTTTAATTAATCCAAAAATGGTCAAAAGGAATTAACCACTCCAGAAATTCAAAAACCCTAATTGCGAATTAATCTCTATGGTTCCAGGAATCTCCTTCCCTACATAAATCTCCCCGTCAGATAATACTTTTAAATACCGAAATAAATGTTATTATTTTCAATGAAAATCATTCAAAATCAATATCCTTGTTTTTATCTAGAGAAGGAGCCTTGGTGGCCCCAATCAGAATAATTTAAATTTACTTTTATGTCTATATTTAAACACAAGTTCGTTACGTTCATTAAGCAGATGTCTGCGATCCTTAAAATTAATTATACTAACTTTTTTCATCGATGCACAAGTTACAACTACCATTGAATTTATTCGCGGTTGAAGACTGCCTGACTATTTTCCATTTTTATTGAGGGGTTAGCCCCTGATCCTTAAAGTTCCAAAAATATTTAGATAAAGTGGTTTGGTTTCTAAGTCGTGGATTGGAGAGAGAATATCTGTGGTTATACAGTCTTTGTTTCCAATTCCCGGCGGAGATACCTATATAAACCATCTCCCTATCATTCTTATGTTCCATGGGGGAAATTCACGTTTTTTATACGACGTTCTTCGAGTTGCATCGTCCGCCCAAGGAGAATAACCCTTATCTTTTCACATTTACAGGACATTTCATCTGGCCCCCACTATTTCTATATTATTCGTCTTTTTAAAAAAAGTTTTTTTTTTAATATTTCTTTAACATATTTTGTTCATTTATTTTATTTCTTATTTAAATCATTTTATTTATTTTGTTTAATTATCGTGTTGAGTTGGGATTATTTATTTGGCTTATTTATTTTGTTTTATTTTTGTCTATTTTGTTTTTCTGATTTGGTTTTGTTTATTCGATAATATTTACGTTTAGTTTCTTTGGGTTTTTTTCTTTGGTTTTTTTTTTATTAATTTTATTACTTTCCTTTGTTTTGTTTATTTTGTTTATTTATTTTGTTTATTGATTTTATTGATTTTATTTATTTATTTTGTTGTGTTTATTTTATTTATTTTATTCGATTTTTTTTTTCATTTATTTATTTACTAATTTATTTACTGATTTTTTAAAGTTTATTTGTTCATTTTGTTTGTTTTTTTAATCTATTTTGTTTGTTTGCTTTTTTTATATATATTTTGTTTATCTAATTTGTTTATTTTTATGTATTTGTTAATTATTCTTATTTTATTCACTTGATTTTTTAAAGTTTATTTTTCTGTTTATCTAATTTATTCATTTTATCTATTTGTTAATTTTTTTTACATTTTGTTAGCTTGATTTTTTTTAAATATATGTTTTTGTTTATGTAATTTGTTTATTTCTATTTATTTGTTGGCTTTTTATTTTATTCACTTGATTTTTTTAAATATATTTTTTGTTTATCTAATTTGTTCATTTTTATTTTTTTGTTAACCTTTTTTTTACATTTGTTTGTTGATTTTTTTAAATATATTTTTTGTTTATGTCATTTGTTCATTTCTATCTATTTGTTGTTTTTTATTTTATTCACTTGATTATTAAATATATATTTTTTTGTTTTTCTAATTTGTTTATTTTTAATTATTTCTTCGTTGATTTTTTTGTTTTACTATTTTGTTCTCTTAATTTTTTTAAATATGTTTTTTAATTTAATTTGTTTTTTCTTATCTATTGGTTCTTTTTTTTCTATTTTTTTCTTTTGATTTTTTTAAATATATATCTTGTTTATCTAATTTGTTAATTCATATGTATTTGTTAATTCTTTTTAATATATTCACTTGATTTCTTAAAATATATTTTTTTGTTCATGTGTTGTATACTACATGTGACTCCTAGAAAATGGGCTCAAATTATGCAAATTTTTTTAATTTTCTGCTGAGCCAGTTATTAGTTTATCACTCCAAGTATCAGATTGTTTAAAAATTAAAAAACTTTTCTAGGAGTCACTCATTCCATTAAGTTTTTACATTTTTAAACAATCTGATACTTGGAGTGATAAACTAATCACCGGCTCAGCAGAAAATTTAAAATCTTTTGCATAATTCTACATGTATACACATGTAAACACACAATACAAATACATGCGGATTCTGTGGTTCAGGTACGAACGCGTTTATTAACTTCTGACTTTGGTTCTTCGACACGAGGAGAGAGAGAGAAAGAGAGAGAGAGAGAGAGAGAGACATAATTCTTACAATACTAACCATACTATCTGACCCCACCAACGTGCGGCGCATCTTGCGATGTTAAAGATCTCTGTCTGTAGAGATCCGAAAAACGCCACTACATCTGTAACCACATTTACCAACCCCCTCCGCTCGGACAGGATATGACACAAGGTCAATTTTTAAGCGGAGTTTAACAGGTTTGAATTCAGAGTTTTCCTTCTCCTCGACTACATCTTCAACGGCCCAAATCCAACTCTCAACTGACTCTTTTGCAAAATCCTTAAATTCTCAAGACCATCTCTTCTGGGAATGACGTCATCCACACTCCAGCCCAATTTCCTGTCTGAGGCTTTATTATGACAAATGGTGATTGCCATATCCTTTGCGCACGAGCGTAAAACTACACCCAATGACTATGCACCTGAACTGTTAACCCGAATAGTTCAAAGCCCAACCAAACTGAATGATAAAATATGATTAACAAAAAATGATAAATATAAAAAAATCATTCCTTAATTATATAACATATGTAATTTGTTCATTTCTATTTGTTGTTTTTTTTTATTCTCTTAATTTTTTTAAATATATTTTTGTTTATGTAATTCGTTCATTTCTATCTATTTCTTGTTTTTGTTTTTTTTTTTTTAATGTATTCATTTGATTTTCTAAAATATATTTTTTTGCTTATCTGATTTATTTATTTTTATCTATTTGTTCGTTTTGTTTTGTTTTTATTATTTTTTTCACTTAATTTTTAAAAATATTTTTTTCATCTAATTTGTTTATTTTATCTATTTGTTCTTTTTGTTTTTTTTTCATTTTCTTCATTTGATTTTTGAAATATTTCGTTTATGTAATTTCTTTATTTTTATCAATTCGTGTGATTTTTTTACTGTTTTGTTAACTTGATTTTTTTAAATATATTCTTTGTTTATCTAAATTTTATTTATTCATTTATTTATTTATTTGTTCCTTTTTTTTTGTAAATTCTTTAATTTTTTTCTTGATTTTCATTTATTGTGTTTGTTTTTTTATTCACTTTGCTAATTTGTTCTTATTTATTTATTTATTTATTTATCTGTTGTTGTTTTTTTTTTGTGTTTATATCATCGGTTTTTATTGTATAAATTTATTTTGCTTTTTGTTCATTTTTTGTGTCAGTATTCTTCTGTTTATTCATTTTAATTTTTTCATTTCCTTTTTTTCATAGTTTCTTTATTTCATTTATTTGTTGGTTATTTATTGCTGTTTTTGAATAATTTCTTGGATGTTATTTACTTTTCAAATTAAAAAAAAACAAAAACTATTTTGCTTATTTTTAAAATTTATTTTGTTCATCAGATTGTTTGTTTGTTTATTTGTTTCTTATGTTGGGTATATTTACTTTTTCTTTCTTTCTTTCTTTCTTTTTTATGTTTGGTATATTTACTCTTTCTTTCTTTCTTTTTTCTTTCTTTCTTTCTTATGTTTGGTATATTTACTCTTTCTTTCTTTCTTTTTTCTTTCTTTCTTTCTTTCTTTCTTTCTTTCTTTCTTTCTTTCTTATGTTTGGTATACTTACTCTTTCTTTCTTTCTTTCTTTCTTTTGTTTGATATATTCTTTCTTTCTTTCTTTCTTTCTTTCTAATGTTTGGTATTGTAAATGAGGGAGCTATCCCCCTTGTTTGGTACGGGCACCTTAGAGTTGGGTACACATTACCATTGTACACCGACCAGACCCACACGTGACACCGTTAGGAGGGTTGACCCTTTTATTACCATTTCTCCGAGCAGAACACATGTGTTGCCTGACAGCTGAGATTTTAGACTTTGCGAAGGGGGCATTCTTTGAGGCAAAAAGAGGTAAGAATCACACACTGTATCTGTATTTGTCCGAATTATTGATCTGTGTGAAGGGATTACCGAAGTTGTTTTCTATTTTGTTTTTAGTTTCACGGTCAAAGAAGGGTCAAAGAAGGGTTTAAGAAGGAACTAAGACCTATTGCGAATAGACAATTTCTTTACCAGTTGAGCCTTTTACCTTATTTTTTGCCCCATGGTGCTACCGTTACAGGTATATTTACTTTTTGTTTTTTTGTTTTTTTTTCTTTCTTATGTTTGGTATATTTACTCTTTCTTTCTTTCTTTCGTTCTTTCTTTCTTTGTAATGTTTGGTATACTTACTTTTTCTTTCTTTCTTTCTTTCTTTCTTTCTTTCTTTCTTTCTTTCTTTCTTTCTAATGTTTAGTATATTAACTATTTCTTTCTTTCTTTCTTTCTTTCTAGTGTTTGTTATATTTACTTTTTCTTTCTTTCTTTCTTTCTTTCTTTCTTTTGGTATATTTACTCTTTCTTTCTTTCTTTCTCATGTTTGGTATACTTACTTTTTCTTTCTTTCTTTCTTTCTTTCTTTCTTTTGGTATATTTACTCTTTCTTTCTTTCTTTCTCATGTTTGGTATACTTACTTTTTCTTTCTCTCTTTCTTTCTTTCTTTCTTTTGTTTAGTATATTTTCTTTCTTTCTTTCTTTCTTTTGTTTGATATATTTATTCTTTCTTTCTTTTTTCTTTCTTTCTTTCAATATTTGGTATATTTACTCTTTCTTTCTTTCTTTCTTTCTTTCTTTCTTTCTTTTGTTTGATATATTTATTCTTTCTTTCTTTTTTCTTTCTTTCTTTCAATATTTGGTATATTTACTCTTTCTTTCTTTCTTTCTTTCTTTCTTTCTTTTTGTTTGATATATTTATTTATTCTTTCTTTCTTACTTTCTTTCTTTCTTTCATATGCAATGACGTTATTATCGACATCTTTAACAACTTTAAAGAAAACAAAGAAAAAATCCGCATTTTTACGTAATCTGTTTTTAGATTTTTCTCTTTCTGGGAAATCTGACGCGGCAAAAATAGTGGAAATTTACTACAGCTGTTTTTCTTTTTGTTGTTGGTTGTTTACATGGTTGTTGGTAATTGCAATGTCTTGTGAAATTAAACTGTGAGTTGCTTCTGGTAGATTTAGAGGCACAATATGTGAAAATATTATGCGATAGACCCACTTGAACATAGATAGATAGATAGATATTATTATGTCTTATTGCTGTTTAAATCATATTACATAGAGATATTTGTATCTTTAGGCAAAAGTTGATAATAATTAACAATGCTTGATGTAAGGAATTCACACAACTTGTGAAGACTGCTCTGAGAGATTTGGGTTCAATCCCAGGTCGCGTCATACCAAAGAATTTTAAAATGGTACTTGATACCTCCATGCTTAACACTCAACAATATAAGGTACGTATCGTGGGCAAAGTGCAGCAATCCAGGGAAAGGAGTAGCGCCCTCCCTTACACCTCGGTGTAGTAGCTATTGAAAAAGGAGGCTTCTAGTCGCCCTCGACTACGGTCGCCAACTTTACATACTTTTAAGAAGACTATTATGTCTTATTACTATTAGGTGTAAAGAAGCAGGAGAAATAAGATGAAAGAAAGATATGTGAAAACTGAATAAGAATCGACAATGCTTGATGTAAGAAATTCACACAACTTAAGAAGACTATTATGTCTTATTACTCAGAGGTGTAAAGAAGCAAGAGAAATAAGATGAAAGAAAGACACGTAAAACTGAATCAGAATTGACAATGCTTGATGTAAGAAATTCACACAACTTAAAAAGACTATTATGTCTTATTACTCCGAGGTGTAAAGAGGCAAGAGAAATAAGATGAAAGAAAGACGCGTAAAACTGAATAAGAATCGACAATGCTTGATGTAAGAAATTCACACAACTTAAAAAGACTATTATGTCTTATTACTCCGAGGTGTAAAGAGGCAAGAGAAATAAGGTGAAAGAAAGTGAACACTGAATTAGAATTGATGATGCTTGATGTAAGAAATTCCCCCAATTTAACACTATAAAGGATTTTTTAAAGTATGCTACAGGAGATGTTGAACTCTGCTTGTGGCAGTTTGAAAAAAGTGTTTTGTAGCTAAAAACTTGCTGGAACATTGTTATTGTGCTCCTATATCTGATGTAGTTTCTCTTAAAATAAATAGGAGATATTACTTTTGGAACGACCTCTTAGAATCGTTGCATATCGGCTCTTGTTCATCACTGGGGGAAATACATAGCCATACGGGACACTCCCCACCCACCAAAAAAAAAACAATGTTTCGTAGCTAGAAATAGGTTCTATCTATTATTATACTCCCCACTTCCGTTGCTGTGTGTTCACTTCCCAGTTGGCACTTTTTCGTTGAAACCTTATGCCAGACAAAGACAAACTTAGCGAGTACTAACAATAACGACTGCAGCAGCAGCAACAACAACAACAACAAAAGAGATAAATGGAATGTAAATTAGTAAATAATATTTATTTAAATTAAATTACTTTCTTTTCGGTTTTTAAAAAAATAATATTCCTTTGTTTTAATTAAGGATAAGCTGGTTTACAATTCAGATTAATGCGCTGAATTCAATTTCTCGTCACCTAGAAATCAGACCACGTGACAACAGCTAAGATGGGAGAGGTCTGACGAGAAAATCCGAGACCAGACGAGACGTTGTCCATCACTTTGAACATTTCAAGAGGTTATTTATCGGGATACTGCGTTTTGTCGTAAATTGGTTTGTTGATGAGCTGACATAGAATCTGAAAAACGAATGAAGAAAACAATAAGGAGTTATAAGGAGAAATATAAAAAAAAAGGAGATAAAATGACTGGGGTGCCTCACGTGGAGTAATGGTTAACGAGTTAGAGTGGCATACCATTTAAGATGAGTTCGATTCTCTCTGGGTGCCTTATACTTCATGCATTTTGGAAAGAAAGAAAGAAAGAAAGAAGATACGAACAAAATAGAAAGAAAGAAAGAAAGAAAGACAGAAGATACAAACAAAATAGAAAGAAAGAAAGAAAGAAAGACAGAAGATACAAACAAAATAGAAAGAAAAAAAGAAAGAAAGAAGATACAAACAAAATAGAAAGAAAGAAAGAAAGAAAGAAAGAAAGAAGATACAAACAAAATAGAAAGAAAGAAAGAAAGAAAGAAGCAAACAAAATAGAAAGAAAGAAAGAATGAAAGAAAGAAAGAATGAAAGAAAGAAAGAAGCAAACAAAATAGAAAGAAGGAAAGAAAGAAAGAAAGAAGCAAATAAAATAGAAAGAAAGAAAGAAAGAAAGAAGATACAAACAAAATAGAAAGAAAGAAAGAAAGAAAGAAAGAAAGAATGAAAGAAAGAAGATACAAACAAAATAGAAAGAAAGAAAGAAAGAAAGAAGCAAACAAAATAGAAAGAAAGAAAGAAAGAAAGAAAGAAAGAAGATACAAACAAAATAGAAAGAAAGAAAGAAAGGAAGGAAGAAAGAAGATACAAACAAAATAGAAAGAAAGAAAGAAAGAAAGACAGAAAGAAAGAAAGAAAATACTAACAAAATAGAAAGAATGAAAGAAAGAAAGAATGAAAGAAAGAAAGAATGAAAGAAAGAAAGAAGCAAACAAAATAGAAAGAACGAAAGAAAGAAAGAAAGAAAGAAAGAAAGAAGCAAACAAAATAGAAAGAAAGAAAGAAAGAAAGAAAGACAGAAAGAAAGAAGCAAACAAAATAGAAAGAAAGAAAGAAAGAAAGAAAGAAGCAAACAAAATAGAAAAAAAGAAAGAAGCAAACAAAAAAGAAAGAAAGAAAAAATGAAAGAAAGAAAGAAGCAAAGTAGAAAGAAAGAAAGAAAGAATGAATGAAAGAAAGAGGCAAACAAAAAAGAAAGAAATAAAGAAAGAAAGTTTAATGAGGAGAAAGATAAAAACGAAAGACATTTTTTCTTTTTCTTACTTTTTTCCAACAATAAAATTAACATTATCTTTAGAGGAAATAGCTGCATCAATGCGTGGTGGAATTCTAGGAAATAAGTGTTTGGCGGGGAAGCCGATGCCAGGCGCCAACTTTTCATAATAGGATAACCACACCCACAGCCGACCTTTCTGCAACAAAAAAGGGACCAAAAAATACAAGAGTTAATCCTCGTATTGACAAAATAAAATAAAATAAAATAACGATTAAAATTGCCCTTAACTTCAAATATTTAAAACTTTATACAGAGTGTGCACAAGTAACACACGCTTTTTATCGGTGATGTTATGGTTTATTATAGACCAGCCACGCCCATTTTTTTCTAAACTATGGATTATCAAAAGCAGAATTATCATGGGTAATTTTTGGAAAAGATTTACCTCCTTTATATTGGTTCTCTAGCAGGCTTCCGTAGAAAAAAAAAGTATCGTCTACATGTCTTCAGAATTTTAAGGAAAAATCTTTTATGACTTTAAATAGCAAAATTTTTTAAAATTAAAATTATAAGAAATACATATAACTAAGAGTTGTACTCCCTACATAATGGAATCGCCCTCCGCCATAAATACACGCCAACGAGAGCATGACACAATCACGAGTGATACCACTTGCTAGGCTCCCTGCCCGACCTAGGGAAGGTCCGGCTTGTTTCCGGTACTTTCGACCCGGAAAACAGTCGGCCTCCAATTTTATAGACGGGGGGATGGGAGGGCAACCAAACGGGGGATTTTTCCTTTGTTTCTTTGTTTTTGTATATATTTCGGGGTTTTTCTCCCATCCCCATCATATGAATTCATTTGTAAAAATTCACAATTTGTAAATAAAATCATGCATCACTTCCGGGGTTTTAAGTAGGACTTTTTTCATAGAGCAAATGTGGTATTTTGGTGGTAGCAGCGCGCATGGCGATGGATGAATGGTTATATATTGTACTGCTGAATGGGTCGGCGAATGTGGCTAGCTAGGTCTCCTTAGAATATATAGAACAGTAGGACCGCTCCCTTCCCCTCCCCCCAAAACTTCAAGGCCTTGTGCCTTCTATGTATCATACATAGAAATAAAACGAGTGATACCACTTGCATAGTGGACGGATAGTCACTACCATACTGGACTCTCAGCTTTCTACTAACTAACTACTGTTTAACCAGGTTCACTTGTATCTTGTTTCTGTTACTTGAATATATATGTTTTTTCTATCAACCCTTTTTTGTGTTCCCTGTGTCTTTCTTTTGTCAGCATCACTACACTAAGGCAAGTGGGTTGTCTCCCGTGGTCGACCCCACTATCTCTAAAGGACAAGTATGACATCTTGTGATTGGTCGGCACATCTTTTTAGATGAACCAATCGCAGACTTCCAAGACGTTGGCGCTAAATATCTAAGACAGGTATAACTCTTTTGCAAACAAGCTTGGTAACGAGTAGACGTTAAATTTATCTCTGCTAAATATCCAGCAGTGAATCGGAGCGGAATGACGTACCATAAACTTTCGTGTATACGACACAAAGACTTCAGTTAAGAGGACTATTATATGTTTATCTTGTATAATATATAGCCAAAAACAAGACAATTGTTTGCATCAGTAATATAATACTTTTGAAATACCAACAGGTTCATGTTTTACCCGATATTAACTTTCTTCTGTTTTCAACAGATTTGCGGCCCTTTATAATTTCTTTAAAATCCAATAATTAGCCGATTTGGATGTAATTAAAAAAACAACTTATGAATTTAGCCGGTACGCGCTTTTGTACATACCTACTTTATACTATTAAAAAGAAGAATAATAAGAAGACAAACAATATACCGCAGAAACTATTACTGATATAGATAACGCAGATGATCCAACACTTCTTACAATTAGACCTGCTCAAGCCGAATCTTTGGCACATAGCCTAAAACAGACAGCAAGAAGCATTGGTCTCTACGTGAACAGAGATTATCTGTTTAATCAAAATGGAGCGATGGCAAGCCTCTGAAATTCGTTGACTTATCCATATACCTCAGTAGCAATATCTCCTCTACTGAAAACAATGTCAACTTATACATAAGTAAAGCTTGGACTGCTACTGACCGATTAACGACCATATGGAGATCTAATCTTCCTGATATGATAAATCGGGAATTATTCCCATCTGTAGCTGTGTCAGTACTACGGTATGGCGGGACCACATAGACTTCAACGAAATGATTGGAGAAAAAGCTAGATGTTTACTACTCAAGGATACTGTGTGCTGTTTTGAATAACTCCTGGAAGCAGTAACCTACAAAACAGTAGCTATACGGCCACTTACTTCCCATCTCACAAATCATCCTCGTAAGACGTGAAAGTCATGACTGGGCACTGCCTAAGAAGTAAGGGCGAACTCATAAGCAACGTTCTTTAAGGAACTCCTACACGTGGGTACATTAGTGTGAGCTGCTCAGGAAGAACCTATTTACATAAGCTCTGTGCAGACACAGGATATAGTTTAAAAGATTGGCCGGGTGTAATGGATGAAAGAGAAGAATGGAGAGAGAGAGAGAGAGAGAGAGAGAGAGAGAGAGAGAGAGAGAGAGAGAGAGAGAGTGTGTGTGTGTGTGTGTGAAGGGAATTTGTGATTTGATGATGATGATGATAATTAGTAATCTATTTGGCTATGTTCATAAATAAAGAATAGTCAATATCGATGAAAGAGCATGTGCAGATTTGTTCCTTTCATCCATTACTCCCGACCAATCTTTTAAACTACATTCTGTGTCTGCATAGAGCTAAGTTCTTGCTGATCAGCCCACAATATCGGTGAAAGTGCATATGCAGATCTTCGATAGGTTAGCATAGACACGAAGTCAATGGTACTTGATGAATTTGTTTTTATACCTACATTTGGAGATAAGTTCTGATCGTTTAACAATACTGAAAACCCTGAAAACGATTCCAAGGACTAAACAAAGAAATAAAAAGTGAAGAAGCATATTACTCGCTTGTATGTCGCTGACTATGGAGTGGGTCCCTGTGGATAAATAGCTAAAAATCAGGGCTGCTAGGCGTGCTATTACGTTCTCTTTCACGCCAATACCCTTGGAAATTTATTCAACCATTTTATTCTCCAGCTATAAATTAAATAGTACTACTTCTGCCTTTCTACAAGGATGGCTTTGGCATTAAATAACCTATGAAGTTTGATATGTCATTAAACAAAAAAACCAAACGATGAACTATAATTCGAGGAATAAAAAAGATGCTTTGAAGGAACTAGAGAAACAGATGCCCTTCTATTTATATATCAGGACATCCTCAAAGAGGTTAAAACAAAGCAGAAAAATGTAACCATGTCATGGGTTGACAACAAAATGGCTTGTGATATTGCCTAACAAACTTGGAAAATAGAATGTCTGAAAATTTACCAAACAATCCCCTTACTGATAATAATTAAAAAGTTAAAAAACAACAAAAAAAAAAACAACAAAAAAAAAAAACAAAAAAAACAAAAACAGAAAGTACATCGTACACATTGTATCTACATTAACCCATGATATTGGTATAGAAATATATGTTGACATATTTACCTTGATTAAAAATATTGTTTCCATTCCATCTTTGTCAACGATTCTAATTGCAGCTTCGGGTTTCTCTATTTCCGAGTTTCCCAAATATTTGGGGAAACCCTTCTTCAGTTCAAATTGTTCTTTTCTAGACTCAAGAAACGCCCAGACTTTTTGTCCTGGAGAAAAAGAAATTTAGGAAATTTATCTCCTTCGTAAAACAAAAAAAGTAACAGCAAATATCAAAAGAAATTAAAAAAAAAAACAAATAAAAATATCAAAATTCTAAAAAAAAAATTGGGAAGAAAAACAACTGCATGGATGTGCTTTAATCAAACAGGCGACATTTCCACACTAGACGGAAGCTCTCTGAAACTGGTAGACAAGTTCACCTACCTCGGAAGCAGTGTCTCATCAACCGAAAAAGATATCAACACGTGACTAGCAAAGGCATGGATAGCTATCGATAGGCTATCGATCATATGTAAGTCAGACCTGACCGATGAAATGAAACGCAGTTTCTTTCAAGCAGCGGTCGTATTGATACTGCTACATGGATGCACTACTTGGATGCTAACAAAACGGCTGGAGAAAAAGCTAGACGGCAATTACACAAGAACGCTGTGAGCAATATTGAACAAGTCCTGGAGGCAACACCCCACAAAGCACCAACTACACGGCCACCTACCTCCCATCACGAAACCTATCCAAATTAGACGAACCACACATGCAGGACCCAGCTGGAGAAGCAGGGACGAGCTCATAAGTGATGTACTCCTATAGACCCCCTCATATGGCCGAGGTAAAGCAGGACGACCAGCTTGAACATACATATAGCAGCTATGCGAGGATACGGGATGTAGCCCTGAAGACCCGTCAGAGGTGATGAACGATAGGGAGAAGTGGTGAGAGAGGGTCAGGGATATCCGTGCTGGTGGCACGACATGATAATGATGATGAGGCATGAGTTGACGCGGACATGGCAAGGAGGGAAAAACCTGAAGAGAGAAACTGATATGAACTAATTACTGAGATAGTTGATAGTATTAATTATTTCATTATCTTGTTTGGTTGGGCCGCGAGTTTTTCGGTAAGCTGTTAAATTAGCTAAAATCTTTGAGTTGAAATGTGAGTCAAATTGGAAAGTTCAAGCACGTGCCCCAGCGACTAGCATAAGGGAAAACTGTTATCTCTACAGAGGAAGACCAAATGTAAACAAAATAGATTCATGTCTTGTCAAAAGTTGAACTGAGGAAATGAAAAACACAGTGAAAAATTGGGTACACGGCTGAGATGACGCAATAACTTAGTGAGATGACATCACACAAAGGAAATCCTGAATTTAGATATATAAAAATTAGTCAAATTTTGTAAAAGGCGTCAGTTGGAGTCAGTTGAAGCAGTAATCACTTGGAAGTCGGTTGTTAGTTGAGTTGAGATCCACTGAGCCCTTCGGGGCAGTGAGGAGATGAGTGTAAACGGTAAGTTTCTCTCTGTTCATGGACTTTTAAAAGATCTTTCTCTTATACTTCGATATCTGCATAACAATGAACAGCATATCTGGATATTAAAGCGACAATTTTTATAAATATATTGGATATATTATTGTTACACCAATACTTTCCAATAAATAATTGTTAGTGTTGTATCGTGGTAAGGAAGAGATATACAGTGAAATAGAGTTAATTATTTATTAACTGAAGTGATACAGTCCATACAAATATTATAAGTCTCGCGCTGTTGGTGTTACGTCCGAAGTTGGTCTTACAACTGACCGAGATCTTTCAGTACCGCCGCACTTAAGAAATACGACGTCTTTTATACCTCCGCGATACCAGAAGTCACTTGGTACGAGCCACTATACAACAGTTAATTGTTGACGGAGGGTTATTCTTGTCTTTGAGTTGCCATCACTAAGACAACATACTCCAACGAACCAATCCGACCGTCACAAGCTCTGGATGAATTGTGTCCTTCTCTAACAGTGGATCTTTCAAACACAACGTGGGCACAGAAGGGATTGATAAACAAACTACCCGGAAACGCATGTGGTTGTCACGGAGCCAAGACAATAATAAATAACCGTTACCAGGAGAGTACCACATTTAGTACCGTGGGGGCATCGTATCACATTTGGCGCCGTTATCAGAATAAGACCTAAGTAAAAGTACTGTGATGGGTATAGTATTATATTTGGTACCACAGATGTCGTCATGCAGTATGGTATTACATTTGGCGGTGATATCGGTCACCATGACGGCCATATTGTTACAATTGGTGACGGACCAACGATATTATCACACAAGTTATCCTTTAATAGCAGCAAAAAGATTATATTATATGAACCAATTATTTCAAAGCAAAAATTGATAAACGACAAAAAAATTGCGTGGATTATGTGGTGACAAAGATGTTTAATTACATAGTAAGTGAATGGAGCTAACTGGCACAAACGGAATACAAGACTGGGTGGGAAAAGTGATCCACTGGGAATTGCGCAAGAGATCCAAATTTGACCATGCTGACAAATGGTATGTGCAAAACCAAGAATCTGGCCACGAAAATGAAACGTATAAACTTCTCTGGGACTTTGAGATACAAGCGAATCCCCAAGTGATCTTCTCCTCCAGCTACTAGAAAATAGAGAAGAAGTTGGGTCCTTTAGCCTTGTTAAGACAACCAATCGAGTCGGTAAACTCTAAATTAAAACCAACTGTACTCTACTTAAAAAATTGACTTTATGTCGAACCCTGCTCGTGCGGAAGGGTTGAATATATATATATATATATATATATATATATATATATATATATAATCTGAGGAGAATATCCAAGGTGTGTGTATGGGGGTGATTTGGTTTAGTTTGGTTTCTTTCTTTAATGGCATATCAACCTTCCTGGTTTATTTAATGCCAAAACCATTCTTGCAGAACAACAATGATATTATTTAACCAATAGATAGGGGAAAACAGGGTTTCATACTATATATATATGTTGAAATGATAGATTTTGGTGAATCTGACAAGGTGATAGAAACATGTGGAAAGTTGAATAAATCGAACGCTTAAAACCAGTTTCCAGACGCGATATTTCGTTCTTTTATTTAATTTCTAATTTTCAATTTTTAATTTTTTAATTTTTTAAATTTAAAAAAAAATTATGAACAGAGTTCTTAAAAAATTGAAAATGAAATAAAAGGACGAAATATCGCGCTTGTAAACCGGTTTTAAGAGTTTGATTTATCCAACTTTCCACAGGACACTGCTGGAGAAGCAGGGACGAACTCATAAGAGATGTACTCTTATGGACCCCCACACATGGCCGTGCAAAAGCAGGACGACCAGCGCGAACATACATTCAGCAGCTATGTGAGGATACGGGATGTTGTCCTGAAGACCTACCTAGGGCGATGAACGATAGGGAGGAGTGGCGAGAGAGGGTCAGGGATATCCGTGCTACCAGCGCGACATGATGATGATGATGATATATATATATATATATATATATATATATACATACTGGCTCATTGGCCAAGTAGGTAGAGTGTTCGAAATTACCATTGCAGCTCCAGCCGACTGGGCCAAGACCATTTTCTAGGGAGATTACCATTGCACCACAATAAGCCTATTGTGTATACACGTAAAATAATTATTTATTCAATAAATTAATTTATTTAGCAATGATTGAATAAATAACAAATTAAATATATACATGGTAAGTAAGGTTGGCGACCTTAGTCGAGGGTGATCCGAAGGCTCCCTTTTCAATAGCTACTACAACGAGATGTAGGAGAGGGCGCTACACTATTCCTTGGATTGGTCCACTTTACCCTTGATTCTTAACTTTTAGTGCAGAGTGTTGAGCAAAGCAGCATCAAATACCATTTTTTGAACCCCGGACTCCCGGACTAATGGCGAAACAGTTCCTAACGAAGGGTTTCACCAAATCTAAAAATAGAAAAGACTTACGTGTGTCATAGTTTTCCCAAATTCCTTTTCCCTATTTAGATGCCAGAAAGCTAGATGGTCTAAATACCAGAAACCACTACACGAGTCAGTAACAGCTCTGTAGTTAAAGAAGACAAACACTAGCTTCTCCAGGTCGAACCAAAAATAATAGTTACGAATTTCACGACGATAACCAAATTTTATCCTCAAAGGAATTCTAGGCCGACACACAAATGAGCAATTAAAACAGAAATATTGAAAACATTTACTTACTGTACGCATATAAAAATTAATCACATAAGAATATATTTTTGTAAATTATTGCTGATTGCTAAAAATAATGAATAAAAAGACAAACGTCTGTTTCAACTTAACGACTTATAATTTGTTATTTGTTTAACTATTTTATTCAATAAATTGAACTTTATTTTATAAATTTAACTGTTTGCTTATTTTATTTTATAAATTAACATTATTTTATAATTTGAACTTTATTTTATAAATCGAACTCATTGCTTTTTTATTTTATGAATTAACTTTATCTTATAAATTGAATTTTATTTTATAATTTGAACTTTATTTTATAAATTGAAATATATTTTATAAATTGAAATTTATTTTATAAATGAACATTATTTTATATTTTAATATTATTTTATAAATCAAACTCTATTTTATAAATTTAACTCTTTGCTTTTTTATTTTATGAATTAGCTTTATCTTATAAATTGAATTTTATTTTATAATTTGAACTTTATTTTATAAATTGAAATTTATTTTATAAATTGAAATTTATTTTATGAATTAACATTATTTTATAAATTAACATTATTTTATAAATTTAACTTAATTTTATAAATTCAACTTTTTTATTTCATAAATTTAACTGCTTGCTTCATTTTTATAAAATTAGCTTTCTTTTATGTTTTTAACTTTATTTTATAAATTTAACTGTTTGCTTTCGTTATTTTTTAAATCGTTTCTTGTGATTTGCTTAACTGTTATAATAAGATTATATTATTTCATTTTATTTTGTTTTGTTTAACTATTACTTCTTATTTAATGTATTATTTATTAAACCGTTGACGTGTTTTATCTAATAAATCATTGTAAATTGCATCTCCTTCAATATCAAGCGACCTTTTGTTCCGAATTCACAGCGCATAATTCGCGACAATGTTCACGCTGTTTTCGTGACAATATCATAGTAAATAATTATGAATAAGTTGCTACGTTATTATATTATTATATAAGGGTGAGTCAAAAGTTTTGCAAGATTTTGGTAGTACATGACGCTCAATTTGACACCTCCGGGTGTTTTTGCTGAGGTTATGAAGGACTAACCATACTGGACTGTGAGATGCCGAGCTCGCATGATACTCTCCGAGTGCTATTCACCGGATGTGCCTTTATGGCTTGAAACGCGACTTATAATTAGGGATTCTAATTAATTATTTGGGTTAATAATTTTATTTTAGTGATAAATTCTGTGCAAATTAAAAACTTTAAATTTGTAGTTGCAAGTTCGAGTTGGAAAGGTGAAACGGGTGGACTTTGGTTGAGTCCATATGTCAGCCCCTATCATAAAGGTTTATTTTGAAATCGATTGTGGGTGAGATATTAAAATAAGCGTTTGGATATGATGTCAGCTGATATTAGAATGACGTGGAACTGGAAAGTTTTAGGGTTACGTGTAATTGACCGATTAATTAAAAGAATAATTAGCAGGATGTATATAAGTTAGGTTTGGTTCCTTTGTTTAATGGCATATCAACCTTTGTAGGTTATTTAATTCCAAAGCCACTCTTCAAGAAGAACAGTAGTGGTACTATTTAACCCATAGCTGGGGTATATAAGTTAGTCGGTCGGTTTCAGATGTACTTCGAGTTCCTGTCGGAGAACGAAGCAGTTGAGATGAACATCCCCTTTGGGTGAGGCTTGGTCAAGATGAAGAAGAAATGAAGTCTGTGGTTGTCGTCTGGTCTGACACGGATTTAAACTCTCTGTCTCTAAGTAAGTTGACGTAATTTCTTTGTCTGTCTCTCTCGTTTCGTGACGACTACTGTAAAATACAGTAGAAGCAATAAATTTTCGTATCAAGAACAGAATCATTTTGTATTTGAGTGCGTTACAAATTTCGGCACGACCGGTAATGTAACCGTAACTTTTATTTGGTCTTCTAGGGTAACAGGCCTCGGAATTCACGGTTTTAAACCTACCTGATCTTGCATGGTTCTTGCTACCTGAGCGAAATTTATTGAACCATTTGGTTTATGTAGTGTGATCAACGCCTCCCCCACCCCACACACTTTTTGCAAAACAAATATTTTTGCTTGTTTCTGTGGCGTTATGACCCAGATTGAACTTGTAACAGATACATTCCCGAATTAGACTACTCTGCAAGTTCATCCGTACAGCTTTAAAATCATATACGAAATGAAATAACGCACAACATGTCAGCGCACCAACTACTGCGATACTACCGATCACCACAGGTATCTTTCAACGGAACTGAACTTCTTCGGTCATGTGATATAGGCATGAAAGACTAGCAGATACTATTAAAATATTTGAAAACTTTTGACTCACTCTCATGGTATTTTTTTTTTTTTTTTTTTTTGGTTTTTGATTTTTTTTAAAGCAAGAATTGAAAATAAATACCTTTGAACAAATAGACTGTGTTAGTCAGCTCCGAGAAGACAGCAGCATCAACAGTTTTAGGGCCTTCTGGGAACATAGCCGAAATTAACGACTTTCGACCACTCACACCACTGATAATTAATTTACGGTCAACGAAGATATAATCCGAATTTCGGTTCACTGGAAAAACAGAAAAAAAATGAGTCAGTCCATAGTTCAAACGATAAAATCAATATGCATGCAAATTGAAAAGATGCAAAGATGAAGTTGGTGTATTCCACAGCCACCCACCACCCCAGCTGACAGAGAGAGAGTCATCATTTAAGAACGAAATGGAAGAGCAATAACTTTTTTTCATTTTCTTTTGAAATAGAAGATAAGAAAATATTGCCCTAGTGATGGTTAGATAGGCCGAAACGTTGGCATATATATATAATTATTTTGTTTATATATATTTCACACTACTTAATGCATTGAGCACTCTTACGTTTCAGCTTAGGTGATTATGTCGGTATTTTTTCCTTTTGACTTGACATTGCGGTGCTGGTTGATTATTTTCAAGCAGTACGAATGTTTTTTGTCTTTTACTTTTTCATCGAATTTTTCCCCACTTATCAGTTTGTGTGATATCTTTTTTATTTACAAATTGTAAAAAAAAAAAAAAAAAAAAAAAAACTGAATATGAGCACAGGTAAAAAATCATACATAATAGTTGCAATTCTAGTCCAGTAAGAAGATTAAGTTTATAAGTCCCAAAAATTCACTCTAAACTGTTCAGCAGGACACATATCGTAACGGTTACCGGCGTTGGTTCCCTAAGCTTCTAAGGACACAATCATCTGGAGGTTGTTGGTTCAATCCTGACTGCAGGCGAGTAACAATACAGGAATACTTAACACTTGTACCCGGTTATGGCTAACAGAATCAGAACAGGTGACCCCCGTGGATTTAATAAAGGATGAAGCTCCGTGAAGGTCCCCGAGTTCGACAAACACCTGAAGAAGCCCGGAGGACATATCGGCCGAAATGTTGTGGAAATAACAATAAAGATGAAGACAATAGTCCGAAAACCCTTAATGATAAAAATTGTATCGTGTTCTTTTTTTTTTCACACTCAGATTTATCGAATAGATTCGAAAATAATATATGTATATATATATATATAGGTGTGTGTGTGTGTGTGTTTCTGTTTCTGTTACCCCGGGAAAATATGAAAAAAAAATACTTACTTCGCATGGCAGCCTGTATCTTTTCATATTCTTGACCGCAGAAACTTGATGTCCCCACTGGCCTGACGGGTCGCAGTTTTCCTAAAAAAAAAAAAATTAAAATAAAACAAATAAAAGATAAAATAAAATAATTTTTGAAAAATTTGGTTCACTCATAATTTAAGACCTGCGGCCACGAACATTTTTAGGTTCGGTTTTGGCGCCAATCAACGTTTATATTATTTGACATATTATTAGATAGATAGATAGATAGATATGAATAAACAGATTGATAGATAGATAGATAGATAGATATGAATAAACAGATAGATAGATAGATAGATAGGAATAAATAGATAGATAGATATGAATAAACATATAGCTAGCTAGATAGCTAGCTAGCTAGCTAGATAGATAGGAATAAATAGATAGATAGATATGAATAAACAGATAGATAAATAGGAGTAGATAGATAGATAGGAATAAATAGATAGATAGATAGGAATAAATAGATAGATAGATAGGAATAAATAGATAGATAGATATGAATAAACAGATAGATAGATAGATAGATAGATATGAACTGACGCAATGAGATCTTACCGTAAAGTCTTTGAATCACCATGATATCATATCGGTGGAGTTTGAAATTTGGTACATAACCCGGATAGTAGGGTGACATAATCGGGCCTGTACCAGGCAAATGGTAGAGGCCGAGGGCGTGTCCAATCTCGTGGGTGGCAACGTGTTCAAGATTTGTACCACTCTCTATTCCTGATGTCCATTCTTCGTCGTCATCAAAATGGGTCCGGCCATCACTTGGAGCGAAAGCATGAGCCAGTGTGTTCCCTGCAATGAAGAAACATCCAACCTAAAAATTCGTTTTCGATTTAATTTAATAATACTTCATTTTAGAACTGGAAGGCCGACGAAGCAAACAACCGGAATATTGTATTGAAATCAACAAAAGTGAAAGCAACAATCTGAAAAAAAAAACTGTTGAATAATGGAAAATCTGAAACTTATATATATATATATATATATATATATATATGAAGGAATTAGAAAAACAGAATAATTCAAATTAGATGAATTTATTTTGACGTAAAGCCAACGTTAAACGTTTCGGTTTTAATGACCTTCTTCAGGACTTTGATATCATGAGAATTGTTCGCACAGCAATGGATGCTTGTCCAGATAACAGTAGCAAATAAAATGTATATAATGAAAAAGATATAATTGCGCATTTAGCGTTGTTAATTTAAAGTATTAAGTACGTATTTGGCACGGGGAATGATATTTGAAAATATTGCATTTTTAAAAGATCCTCCCGTTTTTTTTAGAGAAATATGCAGAGATAGGTAAGTTTTTATATTTACAGATCATTCTGAAGTCATCCATGTTAGATGTCGTGTAACAATGTATTCGGTATTTCTCATGATATCAAAGTCCTGATGAAGGTTATTAAAACCGAAACGTTTAACGTTGGCTTTACATCAGAATAAATTCATCTAATTTAGATTATTCTGTTTTTCTACTTCCTTCATACTGTCGGATTCAGATCCATATTCACTTTCATATATATATATATATATATATATATATATATATATATATATATATTAAATCAAAGATATGAATTAATAGCTACATGTAGACATAGGAATAAATTTAAATTATAGACAAATATCATAGATAATGTTTAATTAAACAAAATATAGGATTAATTCGAAATTTGAGGTGTAATGAATAAAATAAAAATTGGAAGATACCATGTGATTTGTATGTACTTTTCAATGGAAGGGTAACTGAATTAATAGGCACGAATATAAATTTTGAATTCAAAATTTTAATTTTAAATTTTGAATTTTAAATTTTAATTCTAAATTTTGAATTTAATTTAAGATAAGTATTACTGTAATCTTTACGTAAGGTTATTAAGTAATGTTGTACTTCCCTAAATTATAGTTAAATCGGGAGTTTTACGTTGATATGTACTTAGAATTTAAACATTGAAAAATTTAATTTACTATAAAAAGTGAGTTTGGAATATAAGTCTAGTTACATTATTGTGATTCCAACCAGTAATATAAAAAGAAAAATCGCAGGTGTGTAAATGGAGAGGAAACTTTTCACTCCTCTTCTACCAACTCCCACCCTTCCCTCCTGTGTCTATTCCGACTGAAATTATTTTATCCATTAGATCTGAAGAAGTCCTGTTATTTTTGGTGTTATTAATTCATATCAATACCCATAACAGGATGGAAATAAACTTATAATCCTAATGTGACCGTTTTTGTTTTTCTTGAAGAAATATATGTGTGTGTGTTGTGTGTATGGTGAAATGGTTATTGTCACAGAAAATGAACACGGCCACACGAGTTGAAAAACATCAAGAAACGGTTACTGTAAGCGCGTAATGACATCAATGGCCGAAAGTAAACGCGTTTTTAAAAATCACTTACTTCACAAAAATGAAGATGAACGTACAATATAATCTCTGCTTTTAGTTGATCTGGCATATATATATATATATATTATATATATGTATATATATATATATATGTATAATTCTTTTAAATACCCTTTGCGATGGCAAAGGCTGCTTGGTAGCGCCTAGGAGTAGCAGTACTGCCTTGAGCTACCGAAACTGTGTTATCACCCCTGGATGGCGGCTGATGAGGGCAGGGTATCTTACGTGCTTTCGCACGTTTTATGATGAAAAAAATATATATTCAAGGTATCTCTTTATATAAAACGAACAACTCCAAAGACAAAAACAAGTGAAAAGAATAAAAATTAAATGAAATACAAGAAAATAAAAAAAGATCAAATAAGATTTTTTTAAAAATAACAAATCGGTGGAATAATAATAATAATAATAATAATAATAATAATAATAATAATAATAATTACATCAACAACAATAATAATTATTATTATCATAATATTAATCAAAAAAGAAGAAAACTTATGATATGATTAATATATTTTTTATCTGAGCTATTTAATGATCTAAGAGCTAAACCTGTTTTTCAGTCCCTCATGACTCAATATTGACACAAAGTCTTCTTCCACCCCAGTCGGCTGGGGCTGTAAAATACACCGACTGCATCTTTGCAGAGAGGTAAGACGCCCTCCCTACGTGTGTCCTGAATGGCAAGGCCTCAACTTTGGAGATTTGGGGAGTGTGGAGTATCCCTTCATTGCCATTGCTTCCAGGTCCACACTGACCTGGAGTGGTAGCACCTGCTAGGGTCCAATCTATGGGTCGAATAGAACAAATTATGCGCAAAGAAATGACTGATCTTAAACTGTGACTGTTATATATCAATGGTTATCGTCGCAGGATGTGGACACGGCGACACGAGTTCAAATCCTGGACCTGACTGATTGCATTTCACATAGCACTAATACCCTTGGGAAAGGTATGAATCTAAATATTCTCCCTCCAGCTATGGGTAAATAGTAGGGCAGACTAGGTTCTTCAGCCTTGGTGAGGCGACCAGTCTAGGAGAAGGAAAACTCTGAATTGAAACCTGTTAAACTCCGCTTAAAAATTGACCTTGTGTCATATCCTGGGTAAATAGGATTATTACGTATTATCTTTTATAGAAAGATAAGATGTCTCCTTTCCTTTTCACGGGTCCTCTATGTAACCATGCCCATGTCTGTGATAGTTATTTCATGAAACAAAATTCGTGCTAATGTCATTAAGAAAGGCGTGAAATCGATTGTCCCTGGCTTATGTAATAATAGCAGCAATACCCAATGCCAGTTATGGGGTTAATAGTAAAAATGAAAGAAAATTAAACAGTACCTCTGCCGTCAAAAGAATCTTTGTCGCCGTGATCAAAACTCTCGAAAGACAATACGATGTCAGCTTTTCCAATCACTTCTCGAAATTTTAAATTGGTAACCTCTGACCATCTTTGGAATCCCCGACGTATGGCAGTTCTGAACAAGACACACAAGAAAGAAAGAATTGCAACATTAAGACATGGACAAAAAAAATGGCAAGAATTATTTCAATTTTTTGACATTATTAAGTAGGGGATCAGTTCGGAAATTAAATAATAACAAAACTGAACCCTCTTAGTCAGAAAGAATTGATTAGACTTTTTAGACAATATTAAGTGGAGGATCAGTTTCGGAGTTAAATAATATCAAAATTGAACCCTATTAACCAGAAAGAGTTGATTAGACAATATTAAGTCGGGGATCAGTTTAGGAGTTAAATCATGACAAAACTGAACCCGGTTGGCCAGAAAGGATTACTTAACAAAACAGAACCCTATTGGCCAGAAAGGGTTTTTTAGACATTTTTTAGGGAACGGTTCAATTTTGGAGTTAAATCAGGTGTCTCAATCTTAAGGACATAAAAGGCTATTACAATTTGGTGGCAGATGGACGGCGATACAAACGTTATATGGTGAGCGTGATTTCCAACGGTTATAATGTTAATTTGCAATACAACCTATGATACATTTTTTTCTTTTCGTCAAAGTAAATACACATATGATAATAGGTGGTACATTTGAAACTAGAATGATCTGCGATTAAAAACAGTCAACCCGAAGATTCGCTTGATAGCCGAAACACATTGTAAAACGACTCTAACAAAATGCACAATCTTTAACACGCGGAAATTTCCGAGAAAGAAAAAAAATCAAGAGGAGCTTTTTAAGTAAGAAAGGTTGATTTGCAATTTTATTTCATATAAATTCAATTGTTGCCTTTGCAATGAATAGTCCACAAAAATATACAATTGAGGAGCTTTTTAAGTAAGAAAGGTTGATTTGCAATTTTATTTCATATAAATTCAATTGTTGCCTTTGCAATGAATAGTCCACGAAAATATACAATTGAGGAGCTTTTTAAGTAAGAAAGGTTGATTTGCAATTTTATTTCATATAAATTCAATTGTTGCCTTTGCAATGAATAGTCCACAAAAATATACAATTGAGGAGCTTTTTAAGTAAGAAAGGTTGATTTGCAATTTTATTTCATATAAATTCAATTGTTGCCTTTGCAATGAATAGTCCACAAAAATATACAATTGAGGAGCTTTTTAAGTAAGAAAGGTTGATTTGCAATTTTATTTCATATAAATTCAATTGTTGCCTTTGCAATGAATAGTCCACGAAAATATACAATTGAGGAGCTTTTTAAGTAAGAAAGGTTGATTTGCAATTTTATTTCATATAAATTCAATTGTTGCCTTTGCAATGAATAGTCCACAAAAATATACAATTGAGGAGCTTTTTAAGTAAGAAAGGTTGATTTGCAATTTTATTTCATATAAATTCAATTGTTGCCTTTGCAATGAATAGTCCACGAAAATATACAATTGAGGAGCTTTTTAAGTAAGAAAGGTTGATTTGCAATTTTATTTCATATAAATTCAATTGTTGCCTTTGCAATGAATAGTCCACAAAAATATACAATTGAGGAGCTTTTTAAGTAAGAAAGGTTGATTTGCAATTTTATTTCATATAAATTCAATTGTTGCCTTTGCAATGAATAGTCCACGAAAATATACAATTGAGGAGCTTTTTAAGTAAGAAAGGTTGATTTGCAATTTTATTTCATATAAATTCAATTGTTGCCTTTGCAATGAATAGTCCACAAAAATATACAATTGAGGAGCTTTTTAAGTAAGAAAGGTTGATTTGCAATTTTATTTCATATAAATTCAATTGTTGCCTTTGCAATGAATAGTCCACAAAAATATACAATTGAGGAGCTTTTTAAGTAAGAAAGGTTGATTTGCAATTTTATTTCATATAAATTCAATTGTTGCCTTTGCAATGAATAGTCCACAAAAATATACAATTGAGGAGCTTTTTAAGTAAGAAAGGTTGATTTGCAATTTTATTTCATATAAATTCAATTGTTGCCTTTACAATGAATAGTCCACAAAAATATACAATAACAATCTAAAGGATAATATCAAATAGAAATGGACAATAACAATCTCTAGGATAATACTTAATAGAGATGTACTATTACAATCTATGGAATACTTAATAGAGGCTCGCCTGATGTAATGGTCATAGTCATAAGAAATGGATACGGTGACCCGAGTTCAAATCCTGGACAAGGCTGCTAGCATTTCACGTAGCGCTGATATCCTTGGGGAAGTTATCTATCCAACTATTTCACCTTCAGCAATGGGTAAATAGTTGGACAGACTGGCTCTTTAACCTTGTTATGGTAACTGATTTAGGAGAAGGAAAATTCTGATTTCAAACCTGTTAAACTCGGCTTTAAAAATTGAGGTTGTACCGCATCCGGTTCGTGCAGAAGGGTTGTGTAAATATATATAGTAATTTACGAAGCTCTTTGCTTCGATGTGGCACAAGGCCGAATGAATGGGGCACCCAATGAGACTCGAACTCACTCGTGTACGTTTGCTAGTCAAGCTTGCTAACCGTTACGCCACCAAAGGTGTGTAAATATATATATATAATACTTAATACACATATCATTTGTTAATATTTCTTTTCTTTTCTTTTTAAATGGCATATCAACCCTTGTGAGATATTCAGTATTAAAGCCATCCTTGGAGAAAAACAATAGTGTTACTTTTTAACTCATAGCTAGAGGGATAAAGGGGTTCATGCCTTTTCTTCGGGGATTAATTCGAAAGTAAACGTAACAGCACGACTGGAGTTCGAACTTGCAGTCCAAACATTAACTATTACGCTACGGAAACTCCGTGCCTCTTTAATCCTACCGAAACTAGAAGATCAATATATAGCTGCAAAATCTATTTTATGGATTATGGTATTGCTGGTACCGTAGAATCTTCGGAGCTATTTTTCTTTCTTCCTTTCAGCCTTTGACAGCACATGGTTGGAGCTGATCAGAACTTCAAAGCTCATCGGATCTTTGGTGCTCAACGGATCTTCAGCACAGCAATATACAATAATTTGTTTACTATGCTACTTAGTGTTGGCGCTCATAGTGCTATGTTTATTGTCCAATGAAATGGGTACAGTGACACGCGTTCAAATCCTGGACGAGGCTGTTAGCATTTCACAAAGCGCTGATACCCTAGAGAAAATTTTAAATCCAACTATTTCACCTTCATCTATTGATTAATAGTAGGGCTTACTGGGCTCTTTAACCATAACATAGCAACTGGTTTAGGAGAAGTTAAACCCTAAGTTGAAAGCTATTAAACTCCGGTTTTTAAAAACTGACCTTGTGCAGAGAGGTTATTAAATGCATTTGCTAATTAGTGAAGTTAAACACACCAGCTGCTCTACTAAGTAAGCTACACAAGGTCATTGGTCCACAGGGCAATTCAATCAAACTTTAGTATAGTGTTTGATCTGAAAAAGCAAATATAAGCTGACACTAGGAGAAAGAAAGTTATAAATATACACTAATACCAGTGGCTATTTCTCTGTTGCAGAATAAAACAGAAGTGTTTGTTATACGTTAGTTAATCTGGATTATAGATATTGTAGAAGTCACAGATCTATTTCCTTTCGCGAATCAATGCCCCTGCCAAGCGATTCGGCTATAACCGACCAATGGAGGTGCCCGTGGTGTAATGATTATCGTCATAGGAAATGGACACGGTGATACGAGTTCAAATCCTGGACGAGACCGATTACATTTCACATAGCACTAATACCCTTGGGAAAGGTATGAATCCAATTATTCTCCCTCCGGCTATGGGTAAATAGTAAGACCGACTGGGTTCTTCAGTCTTGGTTAGGCAACTAGTCTAGGAGAAGGAAAACTCTGATTTCAAACCTGTTAAACCCCGCTTAAAAATTGACCGTGTGTCATATCCTGCCCGAGCGGAGGGGGTTGGTAAATATGATAACCGACCAATCGCCAAGCAGCGCGCATTGATTCCTTCTCCCTCTCTAGAACTATTTTATCTTGACCTTTTGGTAATCAGCCGACAACCTCAGAGAGCACCTAGCTAGTGGCCATGACAGACCTCTCTCGTCTTCATAGAAGAACACGCAGCTACTAGCTTCACACACGGAAGAACCAGCCTTACGGTCAGTCACACGTGCAACTTGCTACAGTGACATATACATATGGTCAGAGAGCACCTAACTCGCAGTCATGACAGACCTCTCTTGCCTTCACAGAAGAACACGCGGCTTCTAGCTTCAAACACGGAAGAACCAGCCTTGCGGTCAGTCACACGAGCAGCTCGCGACAGTGATACACACCCCCACACACTTCCTACAAACTCAAAGACCAACATACTAACCGGCGACACCACAAGGACACTTTCTCACGCTTACTCTTTTACACCTGCTACTATAATAAACCTTTCGTTGTTGTGTTTTCAAAAGAAGTTTCGTTATTCATTTCTGTTTTCAAATGATTTATAGTGTTATAGGAACTAAACCTTCAAACAATAAAGGTTATCTTTTGCATCATTTGTTGCTTTGGGTTCTTTTTGTCACAGCACCAGGGTTACAGTAATATGTATAAAGATAAAAATAAAAAAATGATATATATATATATATATATATATATAAGAATCAACCTCGAACTAATGCCTACTCATAATCTTATAAAACCAGTTCCCTCTATAGATTCATAACTTTGCCAAACATTTCTTCCTCACACAGCATAATAAACAAATTAAATAAACTCAATATTAAAACTACCTCTTTACCATCTAAAACGATCCGCGAATTAGTACCCTCTAGCCGTCAACGCAACATATTTTCAGACGCTGGGGTTTATTGTATCGTTTATAAGAATTGTAAACTAAAATATATTGGTGAAACATTTTGAAACCTTCACGTTTGCTTGAAAGAACACAAAAGAGACATAAGAATTGGTAACTTAAACAATACACTATTTCAACACATTTCTCAATCTAATCACAACTTCGATTTCAATTCTGCAAAGATGCTCATTTACATTCATAATAAAAGACTAAGACGAATTTTCGAAGCCGCTGCTATTTCACTCTGCAAATTCCTAAATACCCGTCCGGGCTTTTATAATATTTCTCCTTACTTGAGCAAATCCATTTTAAATAGCTACAATATATTCAATCTTTAATTAATATATTCCACATATATCATAGTTTTATACTTTCTCTTTTTCTTTTGTCTTTCTTTGTCTTCCTCGTTTTGATTCAAAATCTTTCTCGATAAACAAACGGAACATAAATTCTATACAATATTCCTAATAAGTCAAATGATGTAATTTAAAACAACAAATGCTGGTTCACGAATTAAACAGCCAACTTTTTCTTGTCATACACATTTTCCCTAGGTTTTCGTATTTTGCATTTTTAAAAATCCATCGTTGATTTAACATCACTAATATCATCCCTCATGGTCCTCATGGTAATTCTGTCGGTGTTTTTTTTGTTTTTGTTTTTTGGATTTTTTTTTGACAAGGCATTGCGATACTGGTTGATTATTTTCAAGCAGTACAGATATTTTTTTGTCTTTTCGTTTTTTATTGAATTTTTTTTTTTTCGGGTATCAGTTTGAGTATTATTTTTAAATCAATAAATTGTATCATCTGCTTTTTGTTTGTTTTTTTACACACCACCAGAGTTATTGAAATAAGTTTAATATATATATATATATTTATTTATATATGACCCGAGAGAAAAATACAGTTAGAGAGCTCAAAGCCAAAAGCTATCGAATGTCTAATTAATTTGGGATCTAGAATACATCAAAACTCACTTGCAGAGCAAAAATATTTCCCATTAGAAATAAAAAGAAAAAATTCAAATCTTCAGGGTCATTATAAATTTATTTCAGGTCTATGATGACCCTCTTCAGATGGTGAATGAATGGTCATTATAGACCTGAATTAAATTAATAATGACCCCAAAGAATTGAATTTTTTCTTTGTATATATATATATAAAGTTTTAAAGCCTCCAGCGTCACCCCACTCGACCTAGGTTTCACCATCCGGACCATCACGAAAAATCTACAGGATCTCTGTACCATATTCACAATTAACGCTAAGTGCGAAATGGACATATAATGTTCATAACAATAGAACGTAGGAATATCGAAATTCGAAAACTCGTAACGACTTCTTGTTCAGGTACGAAACCTTTTTATAAACTTTGAGTTGAAGGTTTTGGCGTAAGGAGGAGAGACACAATCTTCTATGCTGTCTTATTCATTTGGCCCCCAACTCGAGCGGCCCCCCATAGGGCGCAAGTTCACCTCGCGTCTGCGAGCTCCAAAAGTCGATCCTTCTCGTTTGGCGTCTAGTACTCAACTCTCCAACTTTCTTCAGATTCTCGCACAAACCTCCACGCGCTTCCGGTGCGTGACGTCACCCGCACCCTGTCATCCCGTTTCGTCTCGGACATTGTGACATCTCTGAGTGACATGGCCGCCCAGTGCGCGCTCACGCGTTACCACCTGCGTCAAGGTTGCACCTAACTAACCCATGTGCTGAGCCGAAAGGTTCTCAGCCTAACTAAACTCGAAGGCATGAACCGAAATCCCTCGGCTGTTATATAACATTTCCTCACCAATATTTATTCATTAATCTGGCTTAATACATAACATTATTTGGGTTTTGATTGGCTTACGAGATTTTAGACTAATTCAATTTAATTTGGTTTTTCTTGATACCTAGATAAAGACATTTTTTTATTGGTTTCATTTTTTTTTTTTTTTTTTGTATAAATGTTATTTGACCCAATCTTCCTTAATCAGATTCTTCCAGATAATCCACTAGATAAAACCTCGGCAGATTAGTCTGACTCTATTGGCTTTACTAGTTTAAATTCTCTCTACTAAGTGTATCGAGCACTTGCTACGTTTAGCTTAGTTGATTCTGCTGGTGTTTTTTTTTCTTTTGGAGAGAACATCGCAGCTCTATTTGATTATTTTTTAATAGTACGGGTGGCGTTTGTCTTTTCTTTTTTTTATCACTGATTTTTTTTCTCTAGATAACAGTTTTTATTTCCATTTGGTACAAAAATGGAAGGCACGAGGCCTTATGGTTTAGGGGAGGGAAAGGGAGCAGTCATGCTATAACTAATTGTCTAAGGGATCCTACTTAGCCACATTCGCCGACACATTCAACAGTACAATATATAGAAATTCATCCTTCACCAACCACGCTACATCCACCAAAATATCGCATTTACTCCATGAGAAGACCTACATAAAATCCCGACATGAAATGAATGATATATTTTCAAAACATGATTTATCTACAAAATGTTGTATGATGGGGATGGGAGGAAAAAAAAACGAAAACAGTTTGTATAATCTCAATTTGCAAATAGCATAATGAGAGTTTTTTCACACTATCGGAATCTCATAGGTTCATTGTATATATATATATATATATATATATATATATAATCAACCTATGAGGCTTGTATTCGTGTTTTGGGATTTTTCGAGGCATATACGTTTGAAAAAACAGGATTTATGATTTGAACTTCGGCGAAAACAAGGAATATTTCGAAGTCTTTCTCGGTGAACGTACGGAACGTGGATTCTGCACAATGTTTCTGATGGGTCAGGTGATGTTTACACCAACAAACGCTGATTCGTTGATCAAACGGCCAACTTTTTCTTGTCATAAAGAGCCAACTTTTTTTTGTTATACAAGCGTGTGGTGTTTCTCGCGATCCTAGCTGTAGCTCGAATGGTGATTTGGACGACGCGAAAGAAGGGATTGTATGACGATACAAACTTTTCTCATCGTGATCTGGTTTTGTATTTTAGGCATCAGCTTAGGGTCAAAATCAGATACGATAGAAAACGCTTGGATCGCATAACATTCGACAAAAGGTGGGTGAATGCAGCGAGCCTGGTCGTACGAAGTGGGGCAATATTGGAGTCATCCTTCCCTCCTCTTCCTGCCCATAGCGTCTACGGTACGGGTCCTTCGGGATCCCATCCCGGGTAAGTAGAGAAGGGTTTTTCCCGCCTTGAAACCTAGTTAGCAGTATGTTGTGTGTCATTGTCTCCGTCATCTACTTGTTAGTCTCCAAGATCTTCCCCATCCCTATTTTTGTACCTCAAGCCTTACTCCAGTCCGCTTTCGTTGAAGATCTTGGAATTTCATGTGTATAAGAATTATATTATCTGCTATTAACTGCCCATACCGCACCAAACCCTGTCTTTTCTTTTGCCCCATTAGATTAGGAACCCTCTCTTACTTAGGGTAGGTCTGGCTTGTTTTCGGTGTTTTCGAGCACCGGAAAACAGTTGGCCTCCATTTTGTAGACGGTGTGATGGGAGGGTAACCAAACGGGGGATTTTTTCCTTGTTTTCGTTTTTGTATTTCGGCTTTTTTCTCCCATCCCTATCATATAACATCTTTAGTAAATAAATCGTCTATTGTAAATAAAATCATACATTATATTCGGGGTTTTAAGTAGGTCTTTTCACAGAGCAAATGTGGTATTTTGGTGCTTGCAGCGCGCATAGTGATGTATGATTGTCTATATATTGTACTGTTGGATGGGTCGGCGAATGTGGCTATCTGGGTCTCCCTTAGAATATATAGAAACAGCATGACCGCTCCCTTCCCCCCTCCTACAAAACTTCAAGGCCTTGAGCCTTCCTTATTGTAAAAATAAGGGAATAAAGCCGACTTTTTCTTGTCATAAACAGCCAACGTTTTCTTGTTATACATACTTTCCCAACTTTTTATATATTTTTTTACACTTTTTACACATTCATCGTTAACTTAACATCCCTAATATAACCCCCCATAAACCTGATGATGGTTCAGTAGAACCGAAACACTATAGTGTCGACTTAGTTTCTCAATAAATCTCTCCTTCTACTTGGATTACCTTGTTATCAGTTTTTTTATTACAAACTGTCGGATTACAATCCATTATTTTCTAATATATATATATATATGCAGGTGATGTTACGGTTTTAGACCAGACTGGGCTCTCTAATCTTGGTGCGACAACCAATGTAGGAAAAGGACAATTCTCGTGGCAGAGAAATAAGATAAAAAAAATAAGGAAGAAATAATATATCTACTTACAGTTGTTGCTCTTTGGATAATTTTGATGTTTTGCTGAATTTTTTTACTGACCAGGTTAAATCCTTTTTATGCCATATACCGTCTCCTGAATAAAAAGATCAAATCAAAAAGTCAGATTTCAATGATTAAATACGAGGGTGAGTCAAAAGTTTTGCAATGTGATGGTGAAATACAGGACACGCTTGAAACTCTGCGAGTACTACCAGCCGGATTTGCATCTATGGCTTCGAGCACAGCGTCAGAATTGACATTTTGGGGCTCTGTAGCGTAATAGTTAAGTTGCTAGATAAATGAATATATAATTGAATTGTTAGTGATATATAGCAATACTTGGGGCCATTTAACTTTGTTGACATGCTAAACTGAATTTTTGAAATAGAACTGTTTTTACATTTAACTCTGTGTAAACAAAAAATGTATTTAAACTAATGAAAGACTGAGTAAACAAAATACTCTACTTATGCTAAAGTGAATTGTTGGAAATTAAGTGAAACCATTTAACTGTGTGCAAAAAAACAAAACAAAAAAAAAAAAAACCAGGCTTGTTTAAAAATTCTATAACCAAAATGTGTTTAGAAATCATATATTTAATATATATGCATAAAAAGGATTTGGTATTGAATAACCTCCAATGGTTGACATGCCATAAAACTCAACCCAACTAAATCCTATATATTTAATATATATGTATAAAGAGGATTTGGCATTAAATAACTTACAATGGTTGATGTGCCACAAAACCTAACCAAACCAAATCATATATATATAATATATATGTATAAAAAGCATTTGGCATTAAATAACCTATAATAGTTGATATGCCATAAAACCCAACCAAACTAAATCCTATATATTTAATATATATGTATAAAGAGGATTTGACATTAAATAACCTACAAGGGTTGATATGCCATAAAACCCAACCAAACCAAATCCTATATATTTAGTATATATGTATAAAGAGGATTTGGCATTGAATAACCGACAATGGTTGATGTGCTATAAAACCTAACCAAACCAACTCCTATATATTTAATAGATATGTATAAAGAGGATTTGGCATTAAATAACCAATAATGGTTGATATGCCATAAAACCCAACCAAACTAAATCCTATATATTTAATATATATGTATAAAGAGGGTTTGACATTAAATAACCTACAAGGGTTGATATGCCATAAAACCCAACAAAACAAAACCTAAACTAGTATTTCCAAAGATCTCTGTGGTCTGTTTTCGTAGTGGAAATAAAGATAAAAATTTTACTTTTTGCTAATTCGAAAGTGCTTACTGCTATTATTTGTGTATAAGACGCACTATTATTCCTGATTTTTCAGCAGAAGGGTGCGTGTTATACATGAAACTTGACTTTTTTCCGGCAACATGCCTCACCATATTTGGGACGGGATGGCCGAAAATAACTTATATATGTAGTTTTGATTTCTTTGTTCAATGGCATATCAATCTTTGTGGGTTATTTAACGTGAAAGCTATCCTTGTAGAAAAACAGCAGATACTATTTAACCTATAGCTGGAAGGGTAAGGGAGTTCATGCCTTTGTCAAAGTGAACGGTACGAAAGTGAACGGTACGAAAGTGAACGGGACTGGGATTCGAACTTGTTTACTTAGACACCTTTGTCGAGTACTTTACTTCTTTTCGGTCCCCCTCCCCCGGTATTAATACTGGGCAGTTGTTTGCATTCTACAACACCAAAGCCTTCGGTCTTGGCCAGCTTGCAGTACTAAGTATATTTTTTAAGTGCTGTAATATAATGGCCAAGGGATTTCGGTTTCATGCCTTTGGGTTTAGTTAGGCTGAGAACCTTTCGGCTCAGTGCATGGGTTACTTAGGTGCAACATTAACGCAGGTGTTCACGCATGCGCGCGCAGAGCGGACGTGTCACTCAGAGATGTCACAATAGCCCGAGATGGGAAACGGAGGCGTGCGGAGGATTTTGGGAGATTTTGAAAAGTCAGTGAGTTGAGACTAGACACTGGACGAAGACGGTTGGCTTTCGCTAGCTCACGGAGACCTTTGTGGTGAGTGCCACACGTGCTGGTGGGGGGCAGATGAAAAAGCCAGAATAGAAAGATTGTGCCTCTCTCCTTGTGTCGAAGAACCTTTAAACTCAAAGGTAATAAAAAGGTTCGTACCTGAACTGAGAAGTCGTTACGTGTTTTTCGAGTTTCGAGATTCCTATGTTCTATGTATATATGTATATATGTAATGAACGTCCCATGTACATTTCGCATATTCATGTATATGGCTATGGTACAGTGCCTGAGGCGCCTCATTAGGGGAATGCTGACGGGGTTAAATATTTTTGCACATGGCCTTGTGCCATATTCTGACTCGATGGGATATAAGATAAATTTCACTGTCATATCCATAGTCCAAACTTATATGTCTGATGCCGTTACACAGAAATATCCATTGGAATGTGTGTTTGTTTATAATTTTATTCCTCCCGAGCTAATTGTGTGAACATGTCCGAGCGTTTGCTCTAAATACTGTACATTTTGGGTTTTAACTCATTATGTCTATGTCTATTTTCAGCCGGTACAAACCGAAATATAGCAGCTACAAACACTAAAAGTCAGTACGTATTATACACGAAGACATTTTTCCATGATTTCGCAGTCCATAGTTTAGTTTGCGGGTTATACACGACAGTGTTTGGTTTGGTTTGGTTTGGTTTGGTTTTATAGCACATCAATCATTGTAAGTGATTTAATGCCAAACCCATTTTATAGTTATAAACAGTTCTATTTCAAACAATTCAGTTTAGCATAAGTACACAATTTAAACGTCAAAACAATTCTATTTCAAACAATTCAGTTTAGCATAAGTACACAGTTTAGTTCTATTCTACCCATAAATAGAACTCTATCAGGTGCTATCACTCGGAGCCAGAGTGGACTTGGAAGCGATGGGAATAAATGGGTACTCTGCATTCCCCCAAAGCTCCAGCATTACAGGAACATCACCATCAGATTGTTTAGTGTCATAATCAGGACACTCGTTGAAAGGAGTGTCTTACCCTTCTGCAGAGACGCAGTCGGTGTATTCTACAGTTCCAGCTGACTGGCTAAACATGAGAGTGTGTTAAATACAAATAATATATTATGCGTTTAAACCTTCCCATTGGCCTTGTGGGTCGAGTGTTCGCCAATGGTCTGAGAGACCTGGGTTCAATCCCAGGTCGCGTCATACCAAAGACTTTAAAAATGGTAATTGATACCTCCTTACTTAACACTCAGCAATATAAGGTACGTATCAAGGGTAAAGTGGAGCAATCCAGGGAAAGTAGCTATTGAAAAGGGAGCCTTCTGGTCACCCTCGATTACGGCCGCCAATTTTACATACTTATGCATTATCAAAGAAAGTTGCGACTAAAAATCTGAAACGAAAGAAAAAATATCTTCGAGAAAGGATGATATTTTCAGAAATTATGTTCTTACTTAAGCGACTGGGGGCTGGCATTGCAGTCGATGGAGTTTCAAAATTAAAAACGTCTTTCACTCCGCAACGGGATGCTTGCATTTTTTGTTTTGTTTCGTCATCCAAAACTCCGGTCACTTTTAACCCGGCGAAGACCTGAAATTTTCTGTCAAAGAGACAAAGAAGAAGGGAAAAAATAATACAAATAGACGAAACGATTATTCACATAATAAGCGAATACAGCAAACGAGATTAAAACTTGTATAAGACTAGACACGACTGGGTGGGAAAGGTAATCCACTGCGAATTATGCAAGAAATTGAAATTTGACCATACGAAAAAATGTTATTAGGACAAATCAGAATCCGTCAGAGAGAACGAGACGTACGAACTTTCCAGGGATATTGAGATACAAATGGATCACCTAATTCCGTCCAGATAGACAGACCAAGTGACAGTCAACAAAAAATAAAAGAACCTGTCGTATTGTGGATTGTGCCGTTTTAGAGGACCACAGAGTGAAAATCAAAACCAATGAGAGAGATAAGTACTTAGACCTTGCCAGAGAACTAAAAAAGCTATGGAACATGAGAATGAACGTTATACCAATTCTAATGGTATATGCACAACCCAGAATCCGTCCTGGAAAATGAGATGCACAAGCTCTTCTAGGATTTTGAGATACAAACAGATCACCTAATCTCGGCCAGACGACCAGACCTTATAATAATCAACAAAAAAGAGAGAACTTGCAAGATTGTGGACTTTGCTGTCCCGGCTGACCACAGAGTAAGATTGAAAGAAAGTGAAAAGAAGGACCTTGCTAGGGAATTGAAAAACCTGTGTAACATGAAAGTGACCTTTATACCAATTACAATTCGTGCTCTTGGTACAGTCACCAAAGGATTAATAAAAGCACCAGAGGACTTGGAATGTAAACAACAGCATTATTAAGATCAGTCAGAATACTGAGAAAAGTCCTGGAGACTTGAGGAGACTTGCTGCCACTCAAACTCCACTGAAAAGTCATCGGCTAACGCAGGTGTAAAAAACTCAAAAAAGGAGAATAATAATAATAATAATAGTAATAATAATAAAGAGTTCCAGAGAGGGTGATATGGATTTTGATTTGTGTTCAGGTACAGTCATCAAAGAATTGGAACAGGGACAAGAGGACTTAGTAATCAGAGGACGAACAGCGACCATTCAAACTACAGCCAGAATACTGGGAAGAGTCCTGAAGACCTGAGTAGACTTGGTGTCTCTCAGACTCCAGCGAAATGCCATCAGCAAACACTGGTGTGAAAGAGTCGCGAGAACTGTTTGTTTTGTTTTACGGCATATCAACCTCATCGGTCATTTAATGCCGAATCAAGTTAAAGAAAATAAGTCAGAAAAGAAATTCAAAGGAGAGGTCTTAGGAATTAATGATAAATTTTAGATAATTAGTTGGTTATTTGCTTTGTTTTTTTAAGAGTTTATTTGACCCGGGCCATTGGCCTAATGAGTAGAGTGTTCGCCAAGGATCCGGGAGACCTGGGTGCAATCTCAGGTCGAGTCATACCAAAGACTCAAAAAATGGTACTTGATACCGCCTTGCTAAACATTCAGCATTATAAGGTAAAGATCAAGGGTAAAGTGGAGCAATCCAGGGAAAGGAGTTGCGCCCTCCCCAATACCTCGGTGTAGTAGCAATTGAAAAGGGAGCCTTCGAGTCACCTTCGACAAAAGGGAGACAACTTTACTTTACATTACTTATTTGTAGGGAATCATGATCATAAAAAAACCCCTGTGAAACAGGTTGGGGAAGGGATCAGTTTGTTAGAATATATCTAGTAAAGAAAGGGTTTATTGAAGTAATTTGGTCTTATGCTCGCAAGAAGTAAAAAAAAAAAAAAATAGATGATATGAAGGCATTCGCAAAAAAAAAAAAATGAAAAACAACTAGAAACTCTGATTCAGACAATAAGAATATACAGTCAGAATATAAAGAATGGAATTTGTCATTGAAAAATGTGCTTTGCTGATGATGAAAAATAGTAAAAGAAAATCAACGCAAGGAGTTGTGAAGAACAAAATCAGAAAAGAACTGGAACAATTAGAGAAAAGAAAAATGATAAATATTTGAGAACATTAGAATGACACTATCAAAAATCGAATATAAAGGAAAAAATATATAAAAAGTACTTCAAGAGGACAAGAAAATTTCTCGGAACCTAACAAGTAGAAATCTCATCCAAGAAATAAATACCTGGACAGTACCCCAAGAAAGATACTGGTTTATAACAATTACAATTTGTTGCGAGATTTGCGCTTTGTTTTCTTGTGCAGGTTTTCTTATTCAGTTTTTCGTTCTCTTTGGCTGGTTGCCAGATCGATAACAGATAACATATTTACTTACTTAATGGCTGCATTTAGCTCTTCGGGACTTCGGTCTTCACCACGATTCGATCCGTGACTTTCTTGCAGATATCCGTATTTTTCCAGGTAGCTCTGACAGAAGAAAAAAAAAACAGAAAATATAGTCTTAACAGCGGAGATAATGGTATTGTTTTAAACCTAGCAAGGATCTAACACGAATCAAATAAATAAAGTAAGAATCACCCGAAAATACCCCTATATATATATATATATATATATAACCAGGAGTGGTAGCAGCTGATAGAATCCTATTTCTGGGCCAAGCACGCCTTCTTGACTATTTAAACTATGTGCAAACTAATCGCTTATGCTAAACTGAATTGTTTGAAATAGAACTGTTTGATGATTTAACTGTGTGTAAACAAATGACTAATTTTTAATTGAATTTCCCGTGATACTTAGAAATTCTGGGAACCATTTAACTGTGTGCAAACGAATTAATGCTGAATGGGCTAATTAGTGTTAAATAGCAATACTTGTAACCACTTCACTTTCTGCAAACAATTGATTACTATTGAATTGAATTATAAGTGTTATATAACAAGCGATGTACTCCTGTGGACTCCTTCACACAGACGAACAAAGGTTGGACGACCAGCCAGAACGAATATACAGTAGCTGTGTACCAATATAGGATGTACCCTGGAAGATCTCCCGGGAGCGATGGACGATAGAGACAGGTGGGTCAGGGAGATCCGTGCTGGCAGTATGACATGATAATGATGATCTATGTAGAAATAATAGCAATGCTTGTGTGTAAATCACCGACAAACTAATTACATATCGTGTATATCTATTTAAATACTGGCAAACAAATAACTGATTTTACATAGTGTTAAATAGCAAAACTTGTAAGCACTTTACAATGTGCAAACAAAGGATTAATATGAAATAGAATCATTAGTGTTAGATTGCAATAATTAAGACCATTTAACTGTGTAGGAACAAGAGCAATACTAAAGTGCAAACAAATTACTTCTTATTTAAAAATGAAATGACCTATAATCTAATCTCTTACCTATTTAAATGTACGTAAAAAAAAAATTACTGTTTTATTGTGGCTTTTATATAGCAATAGTTAAAACTATATAACTGTGAGAAAAAAATGAACTCTGACTTGTTTAAAAATGTTAAAAATAAAATATGTTAGTAGAATGTTTGCCAGTGGTCCGGAAGACCGGGGTTCAATCCCAGGTCGAGTCATACCAAAGACTCAAAAAATGGTACTGGATGCCGCCTTGCTTAACACTTAGCATTATAAGGTAAGGATCAAGGGTAAAGTGGAGCAATCCAGGGAAAGGAGTAGCGCCCTTCCCAATATCTCGGTGTAGCAGCTATTGTAAAGGGGGCCTTCGGATCACCCTCGACTAAAGTCGCCAACTTTACCTTTTTTTATATATGTATAAAGAGGACTCTGCATTATATAACCCACAACAATTGATATGCCACAAAATTCAACCAAACCAAGCAAAACCAAAAAACATTTAAACTTACATATAGTCGCATCGACAAAATCAAAAAGGCGTCTGCCAATATCCAGACGATCAATTTGTTGTGCTTTCTAAAATATTAAAACGTTTTAAATACGCATGCTTCATCTGTTCTCCAAATGTTTCATTGCTGGTTTGTTTGTTTGGGGGGGGGGAGTTTGCATGGACAGCTATCAATAGGCTATCGATTATATGGAAATCAGACCTAACCGATAAAATGAAACGCAGTTTCTTCCAGGCAGCGGTCGCATCGATACTGCTATATGGATGCACTACATGGACTCTAACAAAACGGCTGGAGAAGAAGCTAGACGGCAATTACAAAAGAATGCTGCGAGCAATCTTGAACAAGTCCTGGCGGCAACACCCCACAAGACACCAACTGTACGGCCACCTGCCCCCTATCACGAAAACTATTCAAGTTAGACGAACCAGACATGCAGGACACTGCTGGAGAAGCAGGGACGAACTCATAAGTGATGTACTCCTATGGACCCCCACACATGGCCGTGCAAAAGCAGGACGACCAGTACGAACATGTACTGCGGTGTCATGGTTATCGTCGCAGAAAATGGACACGGCGATGCAAGTTCAAATCCTAGACGAGGCTGATTGCATTTCGCATAGCACTAATACCCTTGGGAAAGGTATGAATCCAATTATTCTCCCTCCAGCTATGGGTAAATAGTAGGGCAGACTAGGTTCTTCAGCCTTGGTGAGGCAACTAGTCTAGGAGAAGTAAAAACTCTGAATTGAAACTTGTTAAACTCTGCTTAAAAATTGACCTTGTGTCATATCCTGCCCGAGCGGAGGGGTTGGTAAATATGATAAATACACAATTTAATTGTCAAAACATTTCTATTTCAAGCTATTCAGTTTAGTTAAATAATTCTAATTCTAAGAAATCACTTTAGTATAAGTATAGGTTTTTTCCACACACAGTTAAATGTCAAAACAGTTCACCTTCAAACAATTCAGTTTAGCGTAAGTACAGTTTCAATGTCAAAAACAGTTTTATTTTTTAAAAAATCAGTTTTGCTTAAGTACACAATTTAGTTCTATTTGACCCATAGATATGACCCTATCAGGTGCTACCACTCTGAGCCAAAGTGGACCTGGGAGTGATAACTATAAAGGGGTACTCCGCATTCCCCAAAACTCCGGTATTAATGGAACCTCACCAAATCAAATTTTGCCCAGTCGGCTGGGGCTGTAAAATACACCGACTGCACCTCTTGGATATGACACTAAACAATCCGATAGTAAGGTTCCAGTAAGGCTGGAGCTTTGAGGAATGCGGAGCGCCCTTTAATAGCCATTGCTCGCGGGTCTGCTCTGACCCAGAGTGGTAGCACCTGATAAGGGTCCTATCTATGGGTTAGATAGAACTAATGGCATATTATGCTAAACTGAATTGTTTGATTAAACTGAATAGCTTGAAATAGAAATGTTTTTGACAAATAGACCATACTTACATTTAAACTGAATATGCTAAACTGAATTATTTGAAATAGAACTGTTTTTGACATTGAAACTGTATTTACACTAAACTGAATTGTTTAACATAGAACTGTTTTGACATTTAACAGTGTGTAAACGAAATCTGTACTCATACTAAACTGAATTAGCTGAATTAGAACTGCTTGACTAAGCTGAATAGCTTGAAATAGAAATATTTTTCACAATTAAACTGTACATTTAAACTGCGTGTTTATGCTAAACTGAATTGTTTGAAATTGAACTGTTTTTGACATTGAAACTGTACTTACACTAAACTGAATTGTGACATATAACTGTTTGAATAAACTGAATAGTTGAAATAGAAATGTTTTTGACAATTAAACTGTACTCATGATAAACTGAATTGTTTGAAATAGATCTGATTATTTACATAAAAATGGATTTGGCGTTAAATAACCTATAAAGGTTGATATGCCATAAAAATCAACCAATCAACCAACCAAATCAGATTGTTTATTGTCATATCCAGGACACTTGTTGGGGCTGGGGTCTTACCCCTCTGCAGAGATGCAGTCGGAGTATTCTAAAGCCCCATCCAACTGGGAAACCAAACATTTGAATTATTCATATCTGTTTGAAATAGTCTGAAGGCACACTCAGTTGTTTGCATGCTCACGTATTATTGCGGGCACACGTGATATATATATATATATATATATATATATATATATATATATATATATATATATTACCCCCCCTCCGCACGAGCAGGATGCTACACAAGGTCTATTTCTTTAAAGAACTTTAACGGAGTTTTCCTTTTCCTAGACCAGTTACTGTACCAAAGTCAAAGAACCCTGTCTACTCTAAAAATAACCTTTAGCCGGGGAGAGAATACAAAAATTCATACCCTTTCTAAGAGTACTAACGCTTTGTGCAATGCAATCAGCCTCGTCCAGGATTTGAACTCGGGTCGCTGTGTGTGTGTGTGTGTGTGTGTGAGTCTCTGTGTGTGCGTGCGTTCGTTGGGGGTTCAATAAATATGAGTGATTTTTTAAAAAAATTATTTTTGGCAGAAGTTTTTCCATGAATGTAAACTTTGCATTGTTTGGAAATTTTTGCTAATCACACAAAATTATTTCTTTTGATTCTATTCAAAATGGCAACAAATCAAGCAGGATGCTCTAGGTCTGGACAGAAGTCTGTCGTCCAATTTTTGTTGGTTCAGAAATGCAAACCATGTGATATCTACAGAAGAATGTGTGATGTGTATGGAGAAGCATCTTTTAGTCAAAGAAATTTTTCCAAATTGGCTAAACATGGATTTGCCACTACAAATAGAACAGAGGTCTGTCATCAAATATTTGTTAGCTGAGAAGTGCAAACCATGCGAAATTTACAGAAAAATGTGTGATGTGTAGGGAGGAGCATGTTTTTAGTCAAAATTTTTTTTTATAAATGGGCTAAACATGGGCTTGCCACTACAAATAGAACAGAGGTCTGTCATCAAATATTTGTTGGCTGAGAAGTGCAAAGCATGTGAAATTTACAGAAGAATGTGTGATGTGTATGGAGAAGCATGTTTCAGTCAAAGAAATTTTTCCAAATGGGCTACACATGGATTTGCCACTACAAATAGAACAGAGGTCTGTCATCAAATATTTGTTGGCTGAGAAGTACAAACTATGTGAAATTTACAGAAGAATGTGTGATGTGTATGGAGAAGCATGTTTTAGTCAAAGAATTTATTCCAAATTGGCTAAACATGGGTTTGCCACTACAAATAGAACAGAGGTCTGTCATCAAATATTTGTTGGCTGAGAAGTACAAAGGATGTGAAATTTACAGAAGAATGTGTGATGTGTATGGAGAAGCATGTTTTAGTCAAAGAAATTTTTACAAACTGGCTACACATGGGTTTGCCACTACAAATAGAACAGAGGTCTGTCATCAAATATTTGTTAGCCGAGAAGTGCAAACCATGCGAAATTTACAGAAAAATGTGTGATGTGTAGGGAGAAGCATGTTTTTAGTCAAAATTTTTTTTATAAATGGGCTAAACATGGGTTTGCCACTACAAATAGAACAGAGGTCTGTCATCAAATATTTGTTGGCTGAGATGTGCAAAGCATGTGAAATTTACAGAAAAATGTGTGATGTGTATGAAGAAGTATATTTTAGTAAAAAACGTTTGTAAATGAGGCGAATATGGATTAGCAAACCACAAGCCTAAGTTGAAAAGTTCGTCCATAGAGAATAAACACAATGATTAAAGTTCTGAGTATAAAGGTCAGTAAAGAAGGTCATGCTGTCTGAAAGGATCCATCTCAATAAATTTCACTTTTAAAAAGTGCAACTGTAAACAACTTCTTATTGTCAACTCCTTGGGCAAAATTTACCTTATTTATTGAAAGATCCTTGTAGGTAGGATTTTGATCCCTTAAAATAAATTTGATGTTAATCTTAGGAAGGGGTCTCTTGAAGAAAATCACTTACCGTTGCTTTGGAATTTGCAGTACATGATACAAATAAAGTTGCCGTAACAATGAAAAACACCAAGCGTCTCAGTTCCATCATCTTAAGGGGTTTTTTTTTTTGTTTGTTTGTTTGCTTTTTCGTCGGGGGAAAATGAGATTCTTCTTCTTTTTTTTCTTCGTGTTTAAATATATATCTCTTTGTTAATTTCGTTCTCTACGAGAATTGAACGCCGATTTTGTTGTTGTTCAATATGGCTTCTCACAGTTGACTAAAAACCTAATACATAAATACAATTAATTAATTGATATGGTTAAATGAGATTTACATATACCAACAGTGTAGCAACTTTTTGGATTGTTTTATATGGGTGTATTAATGAGTTGATTTGAATATATAATTAAATAGGTAAATAAGATATAAATATTTTTAAATAATCATTTAAATAAGCGACTTTTTACGTCGGGATGAGGGCTGTGTTGTGTGTTTATCATCTGTCCCTATTCGACAACTGAGTGATATTTTCCTCCCTTTTATATAAGAAATCACTCTTTCCTCATCCACACCCTTAAAATTAACATCCTGCAATCGAGTCATTTTTCAAAAGAACAGTGTTGTTGTATAAGTAGGGGAAAAACATTCTTACGCGGGTTTTGTGGTCTGCGGAGTTTGATTTATTGTAGGGGATTAACCAACGACCAAAAAACATTCTATACTTATTATCCAGTGTTAAATTAAGAATAGAAAATATTTGTAAAGAGAAAGAGAGAGAGAGAGAGAGAGAGAGAGAGAGAAGAAAAAATCTTTATTTAATAAAAGAGACAATACAAATTTTACACTAAAAAAGGAAGGAAGAAATACTCGTGGCGTAATGGCTAGCGAAGACATCATAGTAACGAGTTCGAACCCTAATCGATACCAGGTTATGGCCAAGATTATTGGTATTGAATTCATGCTTTTAATCTATATATAAATCGGTTTATTTTAATTTGGAAAAATTTTGTTATATTTTTCTCTTATTGATCCGGTGAAAAGATGGAGAAAAAGGTAAAAAGCAAAGGTCGATGTGTAAAAAGTATTAGATACTAGGCAAAAGGTGGAAGATACCTGGTAAACGGTAAAAGATGCGAGGTAAAAGGTGGCAGATATCTGGTAAACGGTAACAGATGCGAGGTAAGAAGTGGTAGATACCAGGTAATGAGTGGCATATATCATGCAACGGTAAAAGACTCGAGGTAAAAAGTGGTAGATACCAGGTAATGAGTGGCATATATCATGCAACGGTATAAGACACGAGGTAAAAAATGGCAGATATCTGGTAAACGATAAATGATATGAGGTAAAAGGTGGTAGATACCAGGTAAAAGGTGGTAGATACCAGGTAAAGAGTGCCAGATATCATGTAACCGTAAAAGATACGAGGTAAAAGGTGGCAGATACCAGGTAAAAGGTGGTAGATACCAGGTAAAGAGTGCCAGATATCATGTAACCGTAAAAGATACGAGGTAAAAGGTGGCAGATACCAGGTAAAAGGTGGTAGATACCTGGTAAAAGGTGCCAGATACCTGCAAACGGTAAAAGATACGAAGTAAAAGGTTGCAGGTACTAGGTAAACGATGAAAGATACCTGGTAAACGATAAAAGATACGATGTAAAAGGCTGCAGGTACTAGGTAAAAGGTGGTAGATACCTGCAAACGGTAAAAGATGCGCTGTAAAAGGCTGCAGGTACTAGGTAAAAGGTGGTAGATACCTGTAAACGGTAAAAGATGCGATGTAAAAGGCTGCAGGTACTTGGTAAAAGGTGGTAGATACCCGGTAAAAGGTGGTAAATACCTGCAAACGGTAAAAGATACGAAGTAAAAGGCTGCAGGTACTAGGTAAAAGGTGGTAGATACCCGGTAAAAGGTGGTAGATACCTGTAAACGGTAAAAGATACGAAGTAAAAGGTGGTCGATTCCTGTTACAAGGTGGTAGATATCAGGCAAAAAGTAAAAGAAACCTGGTAAAAGGTGACAGATACCAGATAAACGGTAAAAGATACGAGGTAGAAGGTAGCAGATACCAGGTAAAAGGTGGTAGATATCTGTTACAAGGTGGTAGATACGAGGCAAAAAGTAAAGGATATCTGGTATAAGGTAAAAGATACTTTATAAAAACTAAACGATTATAGGTTAAGGTTATTATAGGTAATATGTATTACACAGTATATAATAGGTAATATGTATTACACAGTATATAATAGGTAATATGTATTACACAGTATATATGTATTACACAGTATATATGTATTATACAGTATATAATGCAAATCTGAAATCATGTCTTAGTTAACATGGATTAGGCTGAAAGTAGTATGTAAGATGTTATGATCTAAGTGCTCTAAGATATAAGTTGAATAATGAGTTACAGTTAAATCTGGCTGGCACAACCCGGACGAACTAATCTTGGTAAGTCAAACCGTGGTAAGTCAAATCAAAAGTGAAAGGAGAGCGAAAGCTGTAAAGAATGTTGTTTATTGAATTATGCTTCATGAAACAATTGTTTTACAGAACACTCGGTAGGGGCTGTAGAATATACCAACTGCATCTCTGCAGAAGAGTGACACCCACTTTAACGAGTGTCCTGAACTGACACTAAAGGGTCTGATGCTAAGGCTCCAGTCTTGGAGTTTTGGGTAATGTGGTGTACCTTTTCATTGTCCTGACTCCCAGGTCCACACTGACCCAGAGTGAATGTAACAGTTTCCTATACTTGAAACTATTTAACTGTCGGCAAACAAATGATATTTATTTGATCAGTCCACTGTCCTAGTGGTTAGAGTGTTTGTCAAAGGGCCAAGAGACCGGGGTTAAATCCCAGGTCGAGTCATACCAAAAACTCAAGAAATGGTACTTGATACTTCCTTGCTTAACACTCAGCATTATAAGGTATAGATCAAGGGTAAAGTGGAGGAATCCAAGGAAAGGAGTAGCGTCCTTCCCTACACCTTGGTGTAAATAAAATAAAGTAAAGTTGGCGACCATAGTCAAGGGCGACCAGAAGGCTCCCTTTTCAATAGCTACTACACCGAAGTGTTCGGGAGGGCGCTACTCCTTTCCCAGGATTGCTCCGCTTTACCCTTGATACTTACTTTATATTGCTAAGTGTTAAGGAAGAGGGTATCAAGTACTATTTTAAATGTCTTGGTATGACGCGACTTGGGATTGAACCCAGGTCTCCCAGACCATTGGCGAACACTCTACCCACTTGACCAATAGTAGCTATTGAAAAGGGAGCCTAAGGTCACCCCGACTGTGGTCGCAAACTTTACTTACTTGCTTTTATTGGTATTACAAAGCAATATTTTGAACCATTTGACTGTGTGCAAAGGAACGAATAGTGTTGAATAGAATTATTAATGTTAAATAGCAAGACTTGAAACCATTTAACTGTGTGCAACCAAATGATTAATACAAAGTAGAATTATTAGTGTTAGCAATACTTGAAACCATTTATGTATAAACTAATTAGATCTCTTTTAAGATCTAACTCTTACAAATCATATATTTGGTGTGGTGTAATGGTTAAAGCGATGAACTGCGGAATCGTAGTATGCGAGTTCGTACTCCAGTCACGCTATTATGTTCACTTTCGGGCAAATACCCTTGGGAAAAGTATGAACCCCCATATTCTCCCTCCAGCTATGGGTAAATAGTAGGACGGACTAGGTTCTTCAGCCTTGTTGAGGCAAATAGTATAGGAGAAGGAAAACTCTGAATTCAAACCTGTTAAACTCCGCTTAAAAAACTCGACCTTGTGTCATATCCTGCCCGAGCGGAGGGGTTGGTAAATATAAATTACAATTTAACTGTGTGCAAACAAATAACTGATGTTACATTGAATTGTTTATGCTTCATCGCAATACCCGAAAGCATTTATCTTTGTGCAAATAAATGAGCTCTGACTTATCTAAAAATGTTATCTACAAACTATCTTACTATTTATATTTATTTTATGTGTATAAAAAGGGTTTAGTATTAAATAAACCACAGGGGTTGATACGCTCGTGGTGTAATGGTTATCGTCATAGAAAATGGACACTGCAACACGAGTTCAAATCCTGGACGAGACTGATATCATTTCACATAGGACTAATACCCTTGGGAAAGATATGAATCCAACTATTCTCCCTCCAGCTATGGGTATATAGTAGGGCAGGCTGTGTTCTTCAGCCTGGAGGCAACACCTCACAAAGTAGCAGCTGTACGGTCACCTGCCACCCATCACGAAAACAATCCAAGTTAGATGAACCAGACATGTAGGACACTGCTGAAAAACTAGGGACGAGCTCATAAGTGATGTACTCCTATGGACCCCTTCACATGGCCGACCAAAAACAGGGTGACCTGCTCGAACCTACATACAGCAGCTCAGTGACGATACGGGGTGTAGCCTTAAGGATCTGCCAGAAACGATGAACGATAGGGAGGGCAGGCGAGAGGGGGTCAGGGGTATCTGTGCTGATGGCATGACAAGGTGAAGATGATGTAAGTTATTCACAACGTAGCAAAAGATGTGAATGAAGTGAAATGGTCCCTTAACTAGTAAGCCTTTTGCAGGGTCTTGGTCAAAGCTAGTTTACTTAACGGTTTATTTAACATATGAAGTTGAGAGTAGTGTCATGCTTATCATATTTACCAACCCCTCCGCTCGGGCAGGATATGACACAAGGTCAATTTTTAAGCAGAGTTTAACAGGTTTGAATTCAGAGTTTTCCTTCTCCTAGACTAGTCGCCTCACCAAGGCTGAAGAACCTAGTCTGTCCTACTATTTACCCATAGCTGGAGGGAGAATAATTGGATTCATACCTTTCCCAAGGGTATTAGTGCAATGTGAAATGCAATCAGTCTCGTCCAGGATTTGAACTCGTATCGCCGTGTTCATTTCCTGCGACGATAGCCTTTACACCACGGGCACCATGAGTAGTGTCATGCTTATGGTCACGGAAAATGGAAGCGATGTACCGGATTCAGAATACGACCAAAAGTAGTTGTATTCACTTTACGCTAATACTCTTAAAAATGTGTTAAACACTCACTGCCCATTCATTGATGGATAAATTTTTAGTTTTATTTTCTGTTACGTAACCGATTGGTGAGAGGTATTATAGACATGTAGACTATTAAGTACGTGGAAAAACACAGCAGTATGATTGACAGCAATCGAACTCAAGGCAATCTGGGATGGTTTTAGACAAGCGACCAAAACGCTTTCAAGAGTTCGAAATGAGATAGCGAGGAACGCAAAACGCGAGGGATCGAATTATTCCATCTCTATTTATTGCTACCTTCGCGTTTTGTCGGACGGTTGGTGAAATTGAGGTCACTAAGAAATAAAAGCAGTATGCGTAAATAAAATTGTGGTTGTATTGTCATTCTCCTTCTCAGCAGAGATGAACTTAGAGCAACGGAAGGTGAAAACAGAATACAACGAAGAACAAACATGGTTTGGTGTAAGTACATGGATGTATGTATTTAAGTACATGAAAGTGTGTACATTTGTTGATAGTTAATCATGGGTAGACTGACCTGTAGATTAATTCCACTCCTGTTTCTTAATCGTTCTAACATATAACATGTTAACACCCTCTGCTCACGCCTGTGAACGAAAGAATTTGTAACCTTGTAATTGGATTTCCACTTTATGTTTTTTAATTTTTATTTTTATTCTATTTTTATCTTTATTTTCTGATTTTTAATTTATTTTTTTTAGTTTCTTTAATTTTCCTATTTATCTTCTGAATACGAACTGTAACTCCTCATTCGCATCTCTGGGACAATACAGAGCATGTAAAAAGAGTCATCTGACGAGACGGAGAATATACCAACAATATTCTCCGCCGAAATAAATTTATTATGACGTCTTAACCTAGTTTGAGTCTCCATTTAATTGTACTATATATATATATATATATATATTGTCATCCACTGACAAATTGTTTCGATGTATCACAGCCCTTCAGTGTGGCTAAACCTGTAAGATACTTCAAGATGGGATAGAAACCCGGCTAACTTTCCGTCATTCGGTTATCTTGCACGAGAACCATCGTCGTTCTCACCGTAAATAAAGGATTTTTTACGTGTATATCTTTTTACATATACGTTATATATATATATATATATAGGAACCTGGACATATCTTGGACTGCGAAATCGTAGTAAGCGAGTTCGTACTCCAGTCGCGCTATTACGTTCAGTTTCGGGCAAATACCCTTGGGGAAAGGTATGAACCCCCTTATCCTCCCAGCAATGGGTTAAATAGTACCACTACTGTTCTTCTAGGAGAATGGCTTTGGCATTAAATAACCTACAAAGAGTTGATATGCCATTAAACAAAGAAACCAAACCAAACCTGGACATATCTGCGTGTGTGTCACCGCATTTTTTTTAGTTCGTAAACCAATGTTTATATATATATATATATATATATATATATATATATATATATTTGTGTATGTACATACATGTACATATGTATATATCTATATCAGGGCTTGGACATATCTGCGTGTGTGTATGTTGAGTCTGTGTATACCAACGTGTATATATATATATATATATATGTGTGTGTGTATGTGTGTACGTATATATACGTATGCTCATATAGGGGCTTGGTTATATCTCTGTGTGTTGTGTGTGTGTAGCCGTATATATTTAGTGCGTAAACAAATGTGTATATATATGTGTGTACGTATATATGCGTATACTTATATAGGGGCTTGGTTATATCTGGGTGTGTTGTGTGTGTAGCCGTATATATTTGGTGCGTAAACTACTCGTCCACTCCTCCCATTGTAAGTAGAGATGGTCAGATAGAACTGTGCCGCAAATTAAAAGACTTCAATGATATTGGTTGCACTTTTTAGAGTGGCCTAGAAACATACAATTTAGGAACATTTTTATATCGAGTCTATGGGTGGCCCAAGGCTTATTTGCTTAACGGCATATCAACTCCTTCAGGTTTGGTAATTTTTCTATGGCATATAAACCTTTGTGGATTATTTAATACCAAATTTTGTTCACGCACACTCACACACATACTCACACACATATATATTTACCAACCTCCCCGCACAAGCAGGATGTGACACAAGGTCAATTTTGTATGCGGAGTTTAGCTGGTTTGAATTCAGAGTTTTCCTTCTCCAATACTGGTTGCCATACCAGAGTTAAACAGCCCAGTCTGACCTATTAGTTGGATGTATACCTTTTCCAAGGGTATTAGTGCTATGTGAAATGCAATCTGCCTCGTCCAGGGTTTGAACTAGCGTCGCATTGTCTATTTAGTACGACGAATCATTACACCACAGGCATATATATATATATATATATATAAGTATATATAAATAGATATATATGTACATATATATATGTATACAAATATGTATATATATATATATATATATATATGAAAGTTAATATGGATAAAAATCCGACAGTATGAAGGTATCAGGAAAAAATATAATCCAAATAGGTGAATATATCATGATGTGAAGTCGACGTTAACGTTTCGGTTATAATAACCATCGTCAGGACTTGGATATAAAATAGTTCACAATATAGATGGGTGATTGTTGAGATGGCAGGAGCAAATGAGAAATATGCAACGAAAAGATAAATAAACATGCACATAGCGTTCAAAATTCAAAAGTCATCAGAACGTGTTTGGCACGTGGAAAAATATTTGAAAATGTAGGATTTTTCAAAGAAACGAGACAAAACCTCCCGTTTAGTGAGAAATACGCAACAAATAAGTTTTCATATGTATAGATCATTAGGAATCATCCATGTTAAATGTTATGTAAGATTGTATTTGGTATTTGTTTTTTTCCGAAAAGACAGTATGAAAGTAAATATGGATTAAAATCCGACAGTATATATGTGTATGTGTGTGTGTGTGTGTGTGTGTGTGTATTTTGGTAGCATTTCTTCATTAATACAAATATCGTTGAACATAATAGACATTTTCTGTCTACATATTTTCTTGTTGATCCTTTCATATTGCCGTATTGATTTTATCGTATTCGGCGGGAATTGATTGATCTATTTTCCATAATTGTTTATTTCCAACGTACTTTCTGCCCAACAGAATTACGAAAAATTCTCACCGAAAACACAACAATATTAGAACATCAAAATAACAAACAAAAACTACAGATTCTCGAAGCCATACATATTAGAAACATGCAACCCAAACTTAACAGAATTAATTTTGAAACCAGTGCTAATGTACTTAAATGTCTGTAGCTACTGACACTATTTATGGAACAATTTTAATAGTAAACGCTACACACTGCAACGGTCCAGATGCTCTTCTTCTTACAAAGTAGTTGTGTACACACAAAAGTTACATCATTTTTGTAATACATCCTCCCCTGATGATGGCCCAAAGTCGGACTGAAAGTACTTGGGAAATAAACCATTATAGAAAATATATCAATCAATTCCCGCCGAATACAATAAAATCAATACGGCAATATGAAAGGATCAACAAGAAAATATGTAGACAGAAAATGTCTATTATATTCAACGAAATTTGTATATATATATATATATATATATATATATATATATATATATATATAATTTGTAGGTAACGTTTTTGAACGAACCAAAATCATAGGTTGGTTGGTTGGTTGGTTGTGTTTTATGGCATGTCAACCCATGTAGGTTGTTGAATGCCAAATCTTACTTATATTTATATATATTAGATATAAATCAGTTGTAAACGAATAATCTGCAATTGATATTTAAAAAAAACAAGAACTCATTCGTTTGCAGGCAATTAAATGGTTTGAAATGTTGTAAATTCTCTTGCGAATTCTCTCTCTCTCTCTTTTTTTTTTTTTTTTTTTTTTGATTATTATAAGGTCTGGTCTTCTGGCTGAGATTAGGTGATCCGTGTATTATTATTATTATTATTATTATTATTCATTAGAGTTTTTCACATCAACGTAAGCTGAGGGTCTTTCACTGGATATTGAGTGACAGTAAGTCTCAAGTCTCCAGGACTCTTCTCAGTATTTTGGCCGTTCTCAATAATGCTGTCGTTTGAATGGTCTCCACTCGGCCGCCTACATCCAAATCCTCCAGGTCCTTTAGTAATCCTTTAGTTACCGTGCCAAAAGCACCAATCACAATTGGTATAATTGTCACCTTCATGTTCCATAGTTTTTTTCAATTCTCTAGCAAGGTCGAGGTACTTTGTCGTTAGATGATTGGATTTTGTGGTATATCACCTCTTTGCATTAAATACTAAATCCTATTTATACATATATATTAGATATTATAAATGTTTTATAAACGATTAGTTCGTAAATAACAGTTTAAACAAGCCAGAGCTCATTTATTTGCACACAGTTAAATGGTTTCAGGTATTATTATCAAACACTAATAATACGATTTAATATCAATTATTTGTTTGCACACAGTTAAATGGTTTTAAGTATTGCTATCTAACATTAACAATTCAATTTAACAGAAGTAATTTGCAGGTAAGTAAGTAAAGTTGGCGACTATAGTCGAGGGAGACCCAAAGGCTCCTTTTTCAGTAGCTACTACACCGAGGTATCGGGGAGGGTGTTACTCCTTTCACTGGATTCATGCACTTTACCCTTGATGCGTACCTTATAATGCTGAGTGTTAAGCAAGGAGGTATCAAGTACCATTTTTTAAGTCTTTGGTATGACTCGACCTGGGATTGAACCCCGGTCTCCCGGACCATAAGCGAACACTCAATCCACAACACAGTTAAATAGTTAAACAGTTTTATTTAATCTATAACAGTTTATTTAATACTATCAAGTACAACCATTCCGGGTTTGAGTGGACCTGGGAGTAATGACATTCCCCAGAGCTCCTGTACTGGAGTCTCACCATCAGATTCAGTTTACTGTCATACTCAGGACACTAGTCCTATTTAACCCACTGATAGAACTCAATCAGGTATAACCACTCCGGATTAGAGTGAACCTGGGAGTAATGGCAAAAAGACGCTCCATATTCCCCAGGGCTGTAATTTAGTGTTATATCAAGGGCATTCGTTAGGAGGAGTTTAACTTTCAGGTGATATGTGGTTGGAGTATTCTACAGCCCCAACCAACAGGTTGGTTGGTTGGTTGGATTTTATGACATATCAACCTTTGTAGGTTATTTAACACCAAATCCATTTTTATGAAAATAGTTCTATTTCGAACAATTCAGTTTAGCATAAGTTCGCAGTTTAGATGTGAAAAACATTTCTATTTCAAGCTATTCAGTTTAGTCAAGCAGTTCTACAGTTAAATGTCAAAACAGTTCTATATTAAACAATTCAGTTTAGTGTAAGTATAGTTTCAATGTCAAAAAACAGTTCCATTTCAAATAATTCAGTTCAGCATAAGCACTCAGTTTAAATGTAAGTACGGTTTAATTGTCAAAAACATTTCTATTTCAATCTATTCTGTTTAGTCAAACAATTCAATTTAGCATAAGTATGCCGTTTGTTCTATTTAACCAATAGATAGGGCTCTATCAGGTGCTTCTACGCCGGGCCAGAGTGGACCTGGGAGCAATGGCCATTCAGGGGTGCTCCGCTCTCCCCAAAGCTCCAGCATTACTGGAACCGCACCATCAGATTGTTTAGTGTCATATCCAGGACACTCGTTGGAGAGGGTCTTACCGGACTGCTTTATTAAATGTTTTTAAGCGTATTTTTTGTTAAACAGAAATTATTTTTAATATTTCTTTGAATGTGATAAGACGTTTGGTTCTTGCTTATTTTTTTCTCGGTTTAGCTCTGTGGTTAGCGCACTGGTCTTGTAAACCAGGGGTTGTTAGTTCGATCCTCACTGGAGGTTCCCATGTTCAATTTTTTCTAGGGAAAGGAGTAGCGCCCTCACCTACATCTCGGTGTAGTAGCTATTGAAAAAGGAGCCTTCGGGTCACCCTTGACTAAAGGGAGACAACTTTACTTTTTACTATTCGCTGTTTAAATGGTATCTATTGTATAATTTATTGCAATTTACAAGATACAAGAAAACGCCAAAAATGGTACTTCACGAAAGTGAAAACGGAAAAAAACGGAATTTTGAAAAGTATAATTGAATTTAAGGAAAACGTAAAACGGAAATTATTTTGTACTAATTCACATATCCTACTTATATCATACACGTATTTTTTTTTGCTAAAAAAAAACAAAACAAAACAATTAGCTGTTTATCTGTGGTATCGTGAGTTTGTATTAAACCATGTTGAACTTTTACCTCCCTCTGAGCCTCTTTCCTAAGACATAATGGTCATTTTATATCCTTGAATTTGAGATATCTGATTAACATATACATAGGGCGGGGAGACAATACGGGAAATCAGATTGACATGTTTCAGTATTGGGATAGCAGGATACAAATAAGCTTATTATTCTATAGAAATAAAAATTGTATATATATATATATATATATGTAAATGTTTGTTACTAACCGATAATCTCCAGTTTTGTACCACTAATTGATTGAAAATTTTCTGAGAGTATTTTATTCGAATTCAGGAGTGTTTTTATATACTTATAATCCAAAAATATTACAATAATTAAAAAGATATTTTGAATTCGTCGTTTTTCTCCGATTAAAGCCGAACGCGAATTGTGAAGGTAAACATTATTTCCATCTTCCAAGAATTTTACACATGATTTTTTTTCTGCTTTATCCCTTTTCTTTCTTTTTTGGTTAACTTAAACAGAGACACTAAACTTTAAACCATATTTCGTTGGTTCAGTAGTAAGTAAATTTCTTTTTATTCTAAAAACTTATTCTTGAATTTTTTCTTCACTATTGATATCCCGTTTATTTTGTTTTTTAATAAATATTTTATGGTGTGCCAATTATCGTGTTGCGAAATATCAACCAGTCCAAGCTTTGTAATGACACACGTCTTTCAGTAAAAAAAATTAATGACCAACATTATAGAAGCAAAAATTTTGACAGGGCCTTTCGAAGGTGAAGATGTCCTCATACCGCGAATTCCTATGATTCCAACAGATATGTCATTTCGATTTAAGAGGTTGTAATTCCCGATTCGATTGGCATCTGCAATCACAATCAACAAAGCACAGGGACAATCTTTAGAATTGTGTGGCTTATATTTACACACTGATTGCTTCTTGCATTGGCAATGATATGTTGCCTGTTCCAGAGTCGGCAATCCAGACAATCTCTTTATCTACACGGAAACTGGGACTACCAAGAATGTTTTGTATCCACAAGTATTGGAAAATTAAACATATTAGAAACATGCATTTTCTTTTTTTTTTTCTCCCATTTGAACAAACTGAGCCACAGCAACGCGTGGCCGGGTACAGATAGTATATATATATATATATATATGTGTGTGTGTGTGTGTGTGTGTATAGTAGCGGCCATAAGTTAAGGAACGGAACAACAACAAATATTTAAATGATTTTTACTGTAAAAAAATGTATGTATCTTTACGAAATTTTCCCAAAATATACTTAGAACATGGGTTCAATCCCAGGTCGAGTCATACCGAAGACTTTAAAAATGGTACTTGATACTTCCTTGCTTAACACTCAGCAATATAAGGTACGCATCAAGGGTAAAGTGGAACAATCCCGGGAAAGGAGTAGCACCCTCCCCTACACTTCGGTGTAGTAGCTATTGAAAAGGGAGCCTTCGGGTCACCCTCGAATAAGGCCGCCAACTTTACTTACAACTTTACATAAAAAGTTTTCTATATTTTTTTTACAATAAAAAATAGTGAACTAAAAATATATATATATATACATTTTGTCATGGTCAAAGGTTAAGGAACGCTGTTGAATTATAATAATTTAGGTAATTTTTAAACAACTTGATAGCTAATTTTGATTTATAGTCAACTGTAATACATTTTTGGATCTATTTTTAAGCAAGACGGAAACGAAAGCATGTAATTGTTTAACACGAGAAGAAAAAAAGTTAATTTTAGCAAATCATGAAGAAGGCAAATCGTATTCTGAAATTGCTAGCATCGTACGAAGGTCAAAAAGCGTTGTTTAGCGTGTAATCAGTAGATTTAAGGCTGACAAGACATTGAACATTGGTGGATTAGACGCCTTAAGGAAACAGTGCATATGTTGGGCTACAAGGACCTGCTGAGTAGGCCAAGTATAGAGATGAATACAATATGGAAACCGATAATTAAAAAGGTTAGATAAAAAAAAAAAACTGAATATGAGCTCAGGTAAAAAATCATACATAAATAGTTGTAATCCTAGTCAAGTAAGAACATTAAGTCTATATGTCCCAAAAATTCACACTAAACTGTCCAGCAGGACACATATCGTAACGGTTATCGGTGTTGGTTCCCTAAGGAGACAAACATCTGGTGGTTGCAGGTTCAATCCTGACTGCAGGCGAGTAACAATACGGGAATACTTAACACTTGTACCCTGTTATGGCTAACGAAATCAGAATAAAGGACGTAGTTCGAAGTTCCGTGAAGGCTCCCGAGTTCGACAAACACTTGAAGAATGCCAGAGGACATATCGGCCGAAACGTTGTGGAAATAACAATAACGATGAAGACAATAGTCCAAAAACTCTTAACGATAAAAAACTTTCTTTCTTTTATCACCTTTCTTTCTTTCTCCGTCAGTACAACTTCCTTTCTTTCTCTCACATAATAAATCTTTCACTTTCTCTTCTTTTTTACTTTTTTCTTTTTCACTCTAAATTTCTTTCTTTTTTTCTTTCTTTCATTCAGTGTTTCTTTCTTTCTTTCTTTCTTTCTTTCAACATCGAATTTCTTTAAATCTCTCAATAAAGCTTCCTCTCATCTAAATTTCTTTCTTTTTTCTTTCTTTCATTCAGTGTTTCTTTCTTTCTTTCTTTCTTTCTTTCAACATCGAATTTCTTTAAATCTCTCAATAAAGCTTCCTCTCATCTAAATTTCTTTCTTTTTTTCTCTCTTTCATTCAGTTTTCCTTTCTTTCTTTCTTTCTTTCAACATCAAATTTTTTAAATCTCCCTATAGACCTTCCTCTCATCTAAATTTCTTTCTTTCTTCTTTCTTTCATTCAGTTTTTCTTTCTCTCATTTCCTCTTTCTTTCTTTCTTTCTTTCTTTTTTTCTTTCTTTCTTTCAACATCAAATTTCTTTAAATCTCCCTATAAACCTTCCTCTCATCTAAATTTCTTTCTTTTTTTCTTTCTTTCTATGACTATCTTTTTCTTCCTTATTATAACTTTTTTCAACTTTTACATTCTTTCTTTCCTTCTTTCTTTTTTTCTTTATTATAACTTTTTTCTTTGCTTTTTCTTTCTTTCTTTCTTTCTTTCTTTCTTTCTTTCTTTCTTTCTTTCTTATATTTTCTACCTTCTCTGCCTCACTTTTCTTCTTACTTTCTCACTATCAACGTTTTCTCCTCTCAATTAATCTTTTCTAACAATGTTTCTTTGTTTGTTTCTTTCTTTTTTTCTTTCTTCCTTCCTTCCTTTCTTTCTTTCTTTCCTGCAGAAATATTATGAACGACGTGGTGCATTCAATAAGTTTCCAGACTTTTTGTTCAGGCATTTAAAATTGTCGTAGACAATTGAAAATTCAATGTTATTGCTATACATTTTATGAGATGACTGACCAATTTTTATGATTTCAGCTTCAAATGAACAGCTACAGCAGCAATTGGATTACACCCTACTAAAGCCTGATTGTCACAGCTGGTGAATTTCAAAATTGCAATCTGACACTTTAGAAGAACGATATGCAATAAAATTGTGTTTTAAACTTAAAAAAAAATTCCACAGAAACGTATGGAATGCTTCAGACTGCTTTTCGACCATCTTGCATGAAGCGATAATCAGTTTTTGAGTGGCATAAGAGATTCAAGAAGGCAGGGAGTCTGTGAGGAATGATGAGAGGTGTGGGAGGAGTATCGTATGCACCTCGTATACACATATATATATATATATATATATATATATATATATATATATATATTTCATTGAACATTATAGACTTTTTTGTCTACACTTTTCTTCTGTAAATTCTTTCGAGTTTCCGTATCGATTTTATGATATCCGGCAAGAATTGGTTAATAAACCTTCCACAGTTAATTGTTTCCCTTGTACATTTTCCCGATCTTGGGCAATCATCAGGAGTGTGTATATGGCAAAAGTGATGTTAGTTTTCCATGTACATTACATTATGTATATAACCTTTGTTAGAGTGTCCTGATTATGACAATAAATTGCTCCTGAGGGTGAGATTTCAGCCCCGAAACTTTGGTCAGTGTGCAGTACTCCACCATTACATCCAGTTCCACCCTAACCCGGAGTGGTAGTACTTGTTAGGGTCCGACCTATTAGTCAAATAGAACTGTTTTATCATTTATTTGACTTGAAACCATTGAACAATGACAAAAAGGATTTGTCATTAAATAACCCACAAGAATTGATATGCCATAGAACATAACCAACCAACTTTTGCTACATTAGGTTGGTGGTTTGATCAGATATTTATGCATAAGGGCACATTATTTGTTTTTGATCTTTGAATACGTTCATCAATTTCTTCTTCTATTACAATCAATCTGTCTTTTGCTATAATAACCCCAGCAAACCGATAGCTTATGAGATGGGAGATAAGTAGCCGAACAACTGCTGTTTTGTAGGTAGGATGTTGCTTTCAAGATTTGCTCAAAACAGCGCGCAGCGTTCTTGCGTACTTTCCGTCTAGCTTTTTCCCCTGATGTTTCGTTTAGTGTCGATTGGTGCAACCATGTAGTTATACTTACATGGTTACAGCTAGGAAGGATTCCTGTTTTCAAAAACTGGAATATATATATATATATATATATATATATAGTGAAATCGGATGGAAACTCAAACCTGGTTAAGTCGTCATTATAAATTTATTTCGGCGGAGAATATTACTCTATTCTCCGTCTCGTCAGATGACTATTTACATGCTTTTCTCGAAGTTGCAGAACAGCAAATGTATTTAAAAAATAAAAAATAAAAAATAAAAATAAGAATTATTCAAATTCAGAGGCGAGAAAAGAGGGGGTAAAAATATCAGGTGTTAGAAGCATCAAGAAACGGGAATGGGGTTTTCTCTGTTGGTCAACCCATCCTAATTTACGTACTTGTCAGTGGTCCCGTAGCAGGTGTGATTTTCTAAACAATATATGATCATAGAACGAATGACTATCCCCCATATGTATTTTAAATTTACTCCTAATGCATCTGTTAATTATCTCAGCTGTTGTCCTCCTAGATATTCCTCTTAATTAAATTAGGAACAAGATATTTAAATAAGATAAAGGTAAAGAAATTTAAAGTTATACATAGAGTGATACCTCGAAATATGAAATTAATTCAGACCGGAGGGGATTTCGTATCTTGGGATTTTCGTATGATGGGTCAAGATTTACCCAATAAATGGCGTAATTCGCTCCAGCCCCCAAAAGCAGTCGTATAAAGGGTAAATATAATACCCACCCGAATATATTCGTTAATGACAACATAGTCATTTTCATAAATGTTGAAAAAAAGATAAGAGTACAACAAAGCGATCATGTGATGCAACGAAATGAATTCTGGGAGGATTGCTGTCGGGCGGCTATTATCATTTTTGTTTTCGTATCTCGAATATTTTTTCGTTAAATAGGACGGAAAATTTTTTGAAACCCGTTTCGTGTTATGAACTTTTCGCATAATGGGGTTTTCGTAAGTTGAGGTTTCACAGTATATATATATATATATATATATATAAGTAAAAAAAGTTGTAGTCGAAGGAGACCAGAAGGCTCTCTTTTCAATAGCTATTACACCGCGGTGTTGGGGGGCGTTACTCCTTTCCCTGGATTTCTCCACTTTACCCTTGATACGTACTTTATATTGCTGAGCGTTTAGCAAGGGGGTATCAAGTACCATTTTTAAAGTCTTTTGTATGACGCGACCTGGGGATGAACCCTGGTCTCCCGGACCATTGGTAACACTCTACCCACTAGACCAAAGAGCCGGGAAATTTATTATATATATATATAATAGACCGGCCATTGGCCTAATGAGTAGAGTGTTTGCAAATGGTCCGGAAGACCAGGTTTCGATCCCAGGTTGCGTCATACCAAAGACTAAAAAATGGTACTTCATGCCGCCTTGCTTTGCATTATAAGCTTAGGATCAAGGGTAAAGTGGAGAAATCCAGGGAAAGGAGTAGCGCCCTCCCCTAAACCTCGGTTTAGTAGCTATTGAAAAGAGAGACTTCGGGTCATCCTTGACTAAGGTCGCCAACTTTACTTTACTTTATATATATAATAAAAAGGATAGGTCCGAAAATAAATTTGAATTTGATATTTTAGGTTTTTATTTCATATATTTGTACTCTACACGATCTTCAGACTTCGTGTCCTTCTTGAGACTGATAATGGCTCAGTTCCTCCCTACCCCTAGCCTTTATCGTGAAGATTATTTTACAAAGAAGATTGTTTCTGTAGGAGTGTGATTCTTTTTAACTAAAGGATTGTTTTTGTTTTCTTTTTTATGCATATTCTAACAACTATCAACTTTGTGTGTTTGTGAGTGTGTTTACATTCATTTAAATACACGTACATCCGTCCGGTTGCGGTTTTATCTTTTCTCCTTCTTCCTCTTTGAGTTGAATGTGTGTGAGAATATGATAGAACATATTTCATGTACATCCGGCAATTACTTGGCTCTTTTTCTCTATTTAGTCTTTGTGTTGAATGAGTCATAAATATATTTTCTGGAGCTTTGGGGAATGCGGAGTACCCCTTCATTACCATCGCTCCCAGTTCCACTCTGGCCCAGAGTGGTAGCACCCTATCTATGGGTTAAATAGAACTAACAGCATACTTATGCTAAAATAAATTGAGTAAACTGAATAGCTTGAAATAGAAACGTTTTTGACACTTAAACCGTACTTACACTTTAACTGCGTGCTTATGCTTAACTGAATTATTTCAAATAGAACTGTTTTTCGACATTAAAACTGTATTTACACTTAACTGAATTATTACATATAACTGCTTGAATAGTTTGAAATGGAAATGTTTTTGACAATTAAACTGTGTACTTATGCTAAACTGAACTCTTTTAAATAGAACAGATTATTTACATAAAAATGGATTTGGCGTTAAATAACCTACAAAGGTTGGTATGCCATAAAACCAAACAAACCAACAAACCAAATATATTTTCTACATAGTCTGTGTGATTATGTCTGTGTTTGTGAGTGTGTTCGTCAAATTCTGTTTAGTGTGTGTGTGTGTGTGAAGTTCAGTTCAGTTTAGTATAGATTTAAATCAATCTATGATTTTTTCCTTTTATTTGGAGTAATGTGTAGTTGTCAGTTTCGTATATTGTCATTATTTTAAAGATTCTATATCTGCTTTCGTCAAGGTATTTCAAGTTTGCTGTTTTCTGGTTATTTAACGTTCCTTTTGTTATTGGTTGGTTGGTTTATTTTTACGGCCTGACAACCCTTTTCGGGTCATTTAATGCCGAATTAAATTTCAAACAATTCAGTTTAGTATAATTATAGTTTTGGTTTGCAAATAGTTAAATGTCAAAGACAGGTGCTGTCTTGAACAATTCTCGGAAGTAACATCCACAAAACAGAAGCTGTATGGCCACTTACCTACCATCTCATAATTCATCCAAGTCAGATGAATTTTAAACAATTCAGTTTAGCATAAGTATACAGTTTAGTTCTATTTAACCCATAGATAATACCCTATTAGATGCTACCACTCCGGGTCAGAGTGGACCTGGAAACAATGACAATGAAGGAGTACTCCGCATTGTTTAGTGTAATAGCCAGGACACACATGGAAGGGGATGTCTTACCCTTCAGCAGAGAAGCAGTCGATGTATTCTATAGGCCCAGTCGACTGTGTAATGCTTTTTGTACAGAGACTATATTTTTCAGTACTTGTGTGATAACACCCCCGTCGGCCGACCCCCGACTATCTCAAAGTCGTTAAACAAAACTTCTCATAGCCAGTGATTTATCCAGTGGTTTCCGACCGGGGTATCACACATTTTTTTTACGGCCACATAAAATACAACCAAGAGGGTGGAAGAAAAAAGAACAAGCGAACAAACACGGACTTGGGTCAGCTTCAAGCGCAAGAAAGGAAGTTTGTGACACTTTGCATTCTCTGTGCATTTGTAGACTATCGCAGGCGTGTATTTTGCGCGAAACTTCTACAAAAGCCTCTAGGAATGCTAACTCATCTTTGACTGTCTTATCTTACTGCCTCCTTCTGCTGATCGTCCTTTCCCTGGACTGCTATCTCACGCTGACTGGTCTCTTCTGCCCATCGTTGTCAACTGCTCTCTCTGTCTTCTCTGGGACCTTCCTTTCTTCGTCCATTTCTGGTCTCGCGGAAGGTCTCGCCGTTAAGCCCTTTGTGTGGGTTTCTCGCCAAAGTAGACAAAGAGATTCTCTGACCGGCACCCTCCCACATACACACCCAACACAACGAATGGCCACACACTTGAGCCAATACTATTCATACAGTTTTTACAGTCGCAACATTCGATTAATTAACGTTCTTTTAATTGCAACTTGATTTTTATTTATTATGAATGTTGTCTTGGGGTTTTCGAAAGTAGAGGAATTTCTTTCTAGGATCATATTACTCCACATCTTGAAGTGCCCGTGGTGTAGTCGTTATCGTCGTAAGAAATGGACACGGCGACACGAGTTCAAATCCTGGACGAGACTGATTGCATTTCACATAGCACTAATACCCTTGGGAAAGGTATGAATCCAATTATTCTCCCTCCAGCTATGGGTAAATAGTAGGACAGACTAGGTTCTTCAACCTTGGTTAGGCAACTAGTCTAGGAGAAGGAAAACTCTGAATTCAAACCTGTTAAACTCCGCTTAAAAAATTGACCTTGTGTCATATCCTGCCCGAGCGGAGGGGTTGGGTAAATAGGTATATTACTCCACCTCTTTTATTTTTGTATTTTGAAACTCCATGCGTTATTTGTCCCTCAAATTTAGATGAGGTTAGAATGTGTTTTGTTTTAATGATTTTTGTTTTTTGTATGTTTTTTGATTCTATCATTGTTTTTAAGTTGTCCTAGATTCTTTGTTTTTTGTTGTATGTGGATGTTACATAGCCATACATGAATACGTGTGAAATGGACATAGAATGTTTATAACTCATATATAGAAGGAAATACACGCGGAACCACCTTTCCCGTGTGATTACGTAAGAAACGGTTACTGTAAACGCGTAATAACATCAACCGCCGAAAGTAAACGCGTTTTTTTTTTTTTGTTTTTTTTTTAATCACTAACTGCATTCAGAAAATGAAGATTAACGTCCAATGTAGTCTCTGCATTTAATTGATTACGGCCACCTGCCTCCTATCACGAAATCTATTCAAGTTAGACGAACCAGACATGCGGGACACTGCTGGAGAAGCAGGGACGAACTCATAAGAGATGTACTCTTATGAACCCCCACACATGGCCGTGCAAAAACAGGACGACCAGCACGAGCATACATTCAGCAACTATGTGAGGATACAGGATGTTGTCCAGAAGACCTGCCTAAGGCGATGAACGATAGGGAAAAGTGGCGAGAGAGGGTCAGGGATATCCATGCTACCAGCACGACATGATGATGATATATATATATATATATATATCAAAGTCAACCGTCTTCTTCCGAGGCAGAAACTCAACTAACTGACCTTTCTCAAATCTCAGCCCACGCTTCCGGTGCGTGACATCACTCACATCCCTGATCACATCCTATCTCTGGGATTTTTTGTGACATCTCTGAATGACACGACCGCTCCGCACGTGCGTGAACACCTGCGCTCATGTTTGCACCTAGCTAACCCATGCACTGAGCCGAAAGGTTCTCAGACTAACTAAACCCAAAGGCATAAAACGAAATCCCTCGGCCATTATATTACATTGAGACATATGCTGAAGGTTCTCCGTTGCTATAGGAGGGGCAAGGCGGTTCGTAGTTCTTGAAATGGCATTTTTTCTACAAATTCGAATTTCTAATTTGTTAGTGTAGCTTGATATCTTCAAGGCGAGTTTGTCGAAGGTTTTTGTTAGTGACTATGATATATATATATATATATATATATATATATATATATATATATTGTTGCCGGTCCACAGAGAGAATAAAGGTATTTTAAAATAGGTAGGTCCACGAAGAGATTTATATTTTTTGAATTTATTTATTTATTTTGTTTTTACATACGTGTATGTTTACAGCTTGTTGCTTTCGTCAGGTTAATCACCTGAAGACGACCAGAGGTGAAATTTAGCTGAAACGTTGTGAGAGAAAAAAAAAAAAAAACTACCAAGATGAGGACAAAAAGTCCGCAATAAAATTAATACTCAGATTAAGAAGCCTCATCTCAAAAAGGATTCCCAATAAAGACAAAATGAATAAATTCAAAAAACCAAATCTCTTCGCGGACCTTCCTGTTTTAATATATATATATATATATATATATATATATATATATATATAAGAGAATAGAGACATGGAAAGATTCATGTAGGGAATATCACTGCGTTCGCACATCTGAAGCGAAGTAATTCGGGAGCGGAGAGAAGGACGGGATCGCGGGATACGGAAATCAGTGGCTTTGTTGGGTCTGACACATCACAAGGTTCACAGACATGTCGACTCAAGAGCCTAGCCAGAAACTTGAATTGGACCATTTATTTAATTCACAGGGGTAAATTGTTCTAATCCCGTTAACCATGACCGGGTACAAGTTTGAAGCTAAGTAAGTATTCCTTTTTATTTACCCGTAGTCGGGATTGAACCAGCAACATCTTTATGATTTCACTAAGAAGCACTTTTCAAGAAAATGCCTATACGTGTCCTACAGTATAGGCTTCCGAGATCGACATAAAACACCTGAAGAAAGCCGAACGACATATCAGTCGAAACTTTGTGAATATAACAATTATAATGAAGACGATTTCCAGATGTTCTAAGCGATAAAAATTATCCAGCTTCATCCCAGAAAATTAGACCAATAACAGATATTAGTGTGTTCGCCAATGTCCTGGGAGATCGGGGTTCAATCCTAGGTCGAGTCATACCAAAGACTCCAAAATGGTACTTGATGCCTCTTCGCTTAACACTGAGCATTATATGATAGGGATCAAGGGTAAAGTGGAGCAATCAAGGAAAAGGAGTAGCACCCTCCACTACACCTCGGTGTAGTAGCGAATAAAAAGGGAACCTTTGGGTCGCCCTCGACTACGGTCGCCGAACGCAGTTTCTTCCAAGCAGCGGTCGTGTCAATACTGCTATATGGATGCACTACGTGGACGCTAACTAAACGTATCGAGAAGAAGCTAGACGGCAACTACACAAGAATGCTGCGAGCAATATTGAACAAGTCCTGGAAGCTGCTCCCCACAAAGCAGCAGCTGAACAGTCACCTACCACCCATCACGAAAACTATCCAAGTTAGACGAACCAGACATGCGTGATACTGCAGCAGAAGTAGGGACGAGCTCATAAGTGATGTACTCCTGTGGACCTCTTCACATAGACGATCAAAGGCAGGGTGACTAGCTCGAACCTACATACAGCAGCAGTGTGTGGGTAAGGGGTGTAATCCTGAAGACCTGCCGGAAGCAATGGATGATAGGGAGGGGTGGCGAGAGAGGGTCAGGGATATCCGTGCTGATAGCGTGACATGATGATGATGATGATGATATATAATGTATGTGTATACAAGGGTAATTCACAAAGTTCTCGGTCGTACCAGGAAACGAAATGGGTAACTCCAATAATGAGGCACATTTTGATATTGTAAAAACTTATATCAAGTCATATTATTGTCATCATTTTTGCAGGTGAATCGAAGATGATCCACCACCAGGATGTCCTAAATCAATGACCATGTAAGACCAAGATGATGTAAAATTTGTAAAAATTAAATTAAACAATGATGGGCCTTGTCAGTAATTAGATAGGAGACCCCTTAAACCACAAAGGTAGTACAAAAACCTGAAGTCCGTGTGCCGTATCGATGCAAAGCATAGATAATTAAAAGTTAAGCCATGGCGAGCCTGGTCAGTACTTAAATGGGTGACTGCTTAAACCCCACAAGTAGTACAAAAACCTGAAGTCCGTGTGTCGTATCTGTATAAAGCATAGATAATTAAAAGTTGAGCTATGGCGAGCCTGGTCAGTACTTAAATGGGTGACCGCTTAAACCCCACAGGTCGTACAAAAACCTGAGGTCCGTGTGTCGTATCTGTATAAAGCATCATAAATCAAAAGTTAAGCTATGGCGAGCCTTGTCAGTACTTAGATGGGTGACCGCTTAAACCCCCACAGCTAGTATAAAAACCTGAGGTCCGTGTGCTGTATCTATCCAAAGCATAGTAGATCAAAAGTTAAGCCCTGGTGATCCCGGTCAGTACTTAGATGGGTGACTACATAAAACACAACAGTTATTATAAATCAACCTGACGCCTGTGTGCCATATCAATACAAAGCCTAATAAATAATAAGTTAAGCAATTATAAGCCTGGTAAGTAATGAAATGAGTGACCACCTTGGTAACAGAATTTAATGGAAAACAACCAGATGTCTGTGTATCATATCTATAGCAAAGTATAACAAATAAAATGTTAAGCAATGATGAGTCTTGTCTCTACTTAGAGTGGTGACCACTTTGTAACTGCAGGGAATGAACGCAAGATGAGGACTGTGTGCGATAAGGTTGTCCTCCTTCTCAGGAACCGGCAACGTTAGCCTTATTGCAAATCTATCCACGTACATACACATATCTAGAAAGTTAACTCGTTTTTTTTTTTGCGGGGGGTTAAAAATATTGTAAGGTTTTTTTAAAATTCATTTTTGTTCTTTTTTGAATTAGTTATTGTAAGGTCATATTTAATTATATAATTAATTATATTTAATTATGTTATTAATTAACTATTTTCTAACAGAAATTAAAACCAACTACAATTTATCTTAGAATGTTATTTAGAACAAATATATATGTAAACGCTTGCCACTCCTCAAAAAATGTTATCTACAAACTATGCTTTTACAAATCCTGTTCACCCGCCCCATATATATATATATATGAAATATGATTTAGCATTAAATATCCTACGACGGTTGATATACCATAAACCCAAATAACCAGCCATTCCTCAGTCTTCAGAACTTTACCTGACGAATTTAATTGCAAGCAGCTTCTTTTTAGTACATCGAAACATATACATGTTTAAAAAAATATATAAAATTCTAACCTATATCTCCTCAAATTCTCAGTCCAATCGGCTGGGGTTGTTGAATACACCGACTGCACCTCTGCAGAGGGGTAAGACCCCACCCAACGTCGTCTTCGATATGACATTAAACAATCTAATGGTAAGGCTCCTGTAATGCTGGAGCTTTAGGGAGTGCGGAGTACTACTTCATTGCCATTGCTTCCAGTTCCACTCTGGCTCGGGGTGGTAGCAGCTGATAGGGTCCTATGAATGGCTCAAATAGAAATGCTTGCCATTCAAACTGTGCGCAAACACGTGACTTGTCCTAAATTGAATTGTTTGATCATCTAACTGTGTGTAAACAAGTGACTGATGTTTAATTGAATTATTAGTGATATATAGCAATACTTAAAACCATTTAACTGTATACAAAAAAAAAGTATTAATAATAAATAGATGGAAATACTTGAAACCTATTAACTGTGTGCAAAAATAGTGCTCAGGCTTGTTTATAAATCTTATCGACAAAACGTGTTTATAAATCATGAATATATATATATATATATATATATATATATATATATATATATATATATATATATATATATATATATATATATAAAGATGGTTGTTGTAGGTCCAAAGAAAGAGTAAGGATATATTAAAATAAGATGGTCCACGAAGAGATTTGTATTTTTTAAATTTAAATAAATTTAAAAATACAAATGTCTTCGTAGACCACCTTATTTTATATATATATATATATATATATATATATATATATATATATATATATATATATATATATATAACCATTCTAGGTTATTTAATGCCAAATCTCCTTTATATATATATATATATATATATATATATATATATATATATATATATATATAAAGGAGATTTTGCATTATATAACCCAGAATGGTTGATATGCCATGAAACTAAACCAAACCAAACCAATTAGATACGACAAACGCACAAAGACAGACCTTCAAGTGGTCGATACCAAATCCCATTCGATCCTATCCCATCACGACATGTCGGAAAATATTTTACGAAATAATTACCTACTTGAAGATCTTTCTACAATTGGTCCGAAAAAAAAATGAAATGATAGGATACTTGTGTAAATGTGAAAGTCCAAGGAGACCATTAGCTTAAGGAAAAAATATACCCTAGCCCCCCATCCCCCCAAAAAAGATGGAACATGATAGTACAGGGTGGAACGATAAAATTGTCGCCCTAGAAAAGACGACATGATTCCATTTCCGTTTAATGAAAACCGGTTTTCTTTTTTTGTTGCAGACCATCTACTAGTTGACCAGTGGTGTAGAAATCCCAAGAGCGATAGCCTTCTATCATGTCTGAAAGTGACACAATGTTCAACGAGCGAGATCAGAGATGCGCTGCTGTACAACTCATGCTCTCTACCGATCCAAGTTATGACAACAGGACCATTGCCAGCACCCTCAAAATGCAAATCTGGATTGCCACGAATAACAGGGACGTGCCCAGGGTGATGAAAACAAAGTTTCTGGCTACGGTTATGGTCTTTGGTGTGGTTTCAAGTGAAGGCCACATCATGCCACCTTACATCTTCGAAGTCGGCTTGAAAGTCAACAGCAAAGTGTACCTGGATGTGCTGAAGAGTGTGGTGATCCCCTGGTGCAATCAGGTGGCCGGTGGCAGACCCTGGGTGTGGCAGCAGGACTCGGCGCCGGCCCATAAGTTCAAAGAGACCCAGGCTTGGCTTCAGAAGGAGTGCTACGACTTTGTACCCTTCTCTCACTAACCCCCCTGCTCCCCGACCTGAACCCGCTGGACTACTTCGTTTGGTCATACGTCGAGAACATCACAAACATGACCTCCCATAACACCAAAGCCAGCCTGATCGCCGCCATCCGCCGAGTATTCGCCGAGCTCCCGCCGGCGCTTGTGGAAAAGGCATGCTCCCAGTTCCGGATCCGTATCGAGGCGGTGATTGAGGCTGAAGGCGGCTAAATTGAATAGATGTCAGCTCTACTATATAATCAATAAAATAAAGCTGTAGTGTTGCTTTCTTTAGGACGACAATTTTATCGTTCCACCCTGTACCAGTTACCAACGCAGTTCGTAAAATTACACGAGAGAGAGAGGGGGAGAGAGAGAGAGAGAGAGAGAGAGAGAGAGAGAGAGGTGAACATTTTTCTGACGGAGAAAATATCTGAAAAAAAAAGAACTACAAGAAAGAGACAGATACAGGGACTGACAGAGACAGTGAGGATCTGAGAAATTTTACTGCGAGGCGATTTTACAAAAACATCAGAACCCCCCCCCCCCAAAAAAAAACAGATGGAACCTTATTGTACAATTTACCGACCTAGCTCTCAAAACTAAACGAGGGAGAGTGGACTTTTAGTTTAAAATTTTACTGACGGAAGATTTTACGTAAGCAAAAGAAAATGATTCCTTCAAAAAACACTCAATGCAAGGCAAAGAACGAAACCACTTGCCCTGTAGGTTGGAGATGTAGAATACATTGACTGCATCTCTGCAGAGGGGTAAAAACCCCACCAACAAGTATCCTGTATAAGACACAAAATAATCTGAGGGTGAGGCTCCAGTAATGCTGGAACTTTGGGGAATTTGGAGTATCCCTTTATTTCCATCACACCTTGGTCCACTCTGGCCCAGAGAGGTAGCATCTGATAGGTTCCATCTATGGGTCAAATAGAACTAAACTCCGTACTTATGCTAAACTCAGTTACTTGAAATAGGACTGTTTTGATATTTAAACTGCGTATTTATCCTAAACTGAACTGCTCGAAATAGAACTGTTTTGACATTTAACCTGTGTACTTTTGCAAAACTAAATTGTTTGAAATTGAGCTGTTTCGATATTTAACCGTGTGTAAACAAAAACCATACCTATACTAAACTAAATTGTTTAAATTAGAACTGTTTTTGATATTGAAACTCGACTTACGCTAAACTGAATTATTTGAAATAGAATTGTTTTGACATTTAACTGTGTGTGGGCAAAAACTATACATATATTAAACTGAACTGTTTGAAATAGAACTGTTTGTTTGTATAGAATAGATTTGGCACTAAATAACCTACAAAGGTTGATATGTCATAAAACCCAAACCAACAAACGAACGAACGATCGAAACATAGTTTTGTGATTTATGTAAAGAAATAAAGATGGGTTTCTGAAGCGTGTCATTTACAAAGATTAGCCGACGAGTAAGTTGCCGTAATAGACTTCAAGTGCTTCTCTATAAAACTTTACACCGTGAGGTTCAATTGCTTAGATAGTTTGTTTTATTATTTATTTATTTATTTATTTATTTATTTTTAATAAGACCTTTGAAACTGTTAAATTCTTTTGTAGAAACGAGGATTTGGCTTTGCTCTAAGGGGGGTAACTCTTAATGACAAAAGACTAAAGACCGCAGAACATGAATTTTTCATTAAGCGTTTTTGGCAATCAATCAATCAATCAATCAATCAATATATATATATATATATATATATATATATATATATATATATATATATATTTAAAATATCCAGTCAGTGTCCAAAGAGAGTGGGTGTCCGAAATGAATTTATTATGATGACTTAACCGAGTTTGAGTCTCCATCAAATTGTACTATATATATATATATATATATATATATATATATATATATATATATATATATATATATTGGCAGCCTTTTTTCACTGATACATATTTCATTGAACATAATAGACATTTTTTGTCTACATATTTTTTTGTTAATCCTTTCGAATGGCTGTGTTGATCTTGGGAAATAACTGATTATGGAAGATTTATCAACCAATTCCCGCCGAATAATATAAGATCAATAGGGCAATTCGAAAGGATTAACAAGAAATATGTACCCAAAAAATGTCAATTATTTTCAATGATATATAAATATATATATATATATATATATATATATATATATATATATGTGTGTGTGTGTGAAAAGTCACAGTGAGGTAAAATGTAAATACTTAAATAAGACCAAAAACTGTCGCAAAGCCAGCAAAATTATCACAATATTTCACAATATTTCAATAATAATATATATATATATATATATATATATATATATATATATATATATATATATATATATATATATATAACTCCTTATATTATCCAACGCTAAGTCAGCCGATGGTGGGGACGATTCTATCTTCAGATTTTCTATCTACAATATCCATGTCATTCAAAATCTAAAAAAAGAGCTCAATGTTAAATAATGAGTTAAATTACAGAGCAAATAATTCCATATAACAGAAAAATCTTTGTAATAATATCTATCTCTGCAGACCTTATATTTTTTCTAATTTTAGATCTGCATCATCAGACAAAGAAATTATGAGAAATTTCTCCTTATTTCTTTGTCTGAAGATGCAGATCAAACATTTAAAAAATATAGGGTCAGCTGAAGTAAATATAATTATAAAAAATATGAGTAATCTTCAAAGGTTTTTCTTTTATATATATATATATATACATATATATATATATATATATATATATATATATATATATATATATATATATATAAAAGAAAAACCTATATATATATATATATATATATATATATATAAAACTATATATATATATGAAACTATATATATATATATGAAACTATATATATATATATATATATATATATGAAACTAGTTGACAAATTCACCTACCTAGGAAGCAGTATCTCATCAACCGAAAAAGACATTGACACACGGCTAACGAAAGCATGGACAGCTTTCGATAGGCTCTCGATCATATGGAAATCAGACCTGACCGATAAAATGAAACACATTTTCTTCCAGGCAGCGGTCGTATCAATACTGCTATATGGATGCACTACTTGGACGCTAACAAAACGGCTGGAGAAGAAGCTAGACGGCAATTACACAAGAATGTTGCGAGCAATACTGAACAAGTCCGGGCGGCAACACCCCACAAGGCACCAACTATACGGCCACCTGCCTCCCATCACGAAAACTATCAGGGTTAGACGAACCAGACATGCAGGACACTGCTGGAGAAGCAGGGACGAGCTCATCAGTGATGTACTCCTATGGACCCCCGCATATGGCCGGGCAAAAGCAGGACGACCAGCTCGAACATACATCCAGCAGCTATGTGAGGATACGGGATGTAGCCCTGAAGACCTACCAGAAGCGATAAATGATAGGGAGAAGTGGCGAGAAAGGGTCAGGGATATCCGTGCTCGCGGCGCGACATCATGATGATGATATATATAACATAAAGTTACGCAGCGAGCACATATTTCTCTGACTCTCTTTCGCCATTCGTTCCAATCATCCATCACTCTCGGCAGGTCTTCTAGACCACATCCCGTGTCCGTACAAAGCTGTTGTAAGTAAGTTGTTGTTGGTTGGCTAACAGTGGCATGTCCAAGTGAAGGGGTCTATAGGAGAATATTATTTAGGTATTTGTCCTTGCTTCTCAAGCAGTGTTCCGCATGACTTATTCGTCTGATTTGAATTGTTTGAGAAATAGGAGGTAGGTGGCCGTACAACGGATGTTTTGTGCGATGCTACTTCCTGGATTTGTTCAATAAAAACAATATCATTCTTTCGATGTATATATATATATATGATTCTATGTGAGATTTATTGAAGGCCTACGTGAATATATGTGAATATATATTGTCCTTAAGGCATGTATATTCACGTAGGTCTTCAACAAATCTCCCATAAAATTATATATATATATATATAAAATTTTATGTGAGATTTGCTGAAGTCCTACGTGAATATACATACCTGAAGGACTATAACGAGACATTCCAAATCCTGAGTGGTTTTATATATCGTTTTTATACTTTATATATATATATATATATATATATATATATATATATATGTTTAATTTTTAATAGTGGTTTTATTATATATTATGAAAAAATACTACCTGAACTATTTATAAAAAGTCTCTGATGATGAAGTTTTCAACTTCGAAAGAGATTAGACCCTGAATAATCATTTTGCGAGGTAATAGCCTTCAAAATAATACAATAAAATAAATAAAATAATTTACGCAATGCTGCAAGCAAATTATATATATATATATATATATATATATATATATATATATATATATATATATATATTTACTAATCAATTATCTACCAGTATTCACGGTACCAGAAAAAAACAAAAAACCCCTGGCCAGGAACAAGAGAAAAAAATATCTCGAATCACGGTCCAGAGGAAAAAGAAAAAGTTTTTTGGGTAAAAAAGAAAGAAAAGACCAACCTCGTCCTACTCCTTGAAAAAAATCAAGGGGTACTAAGTCAGTGGCCAAAAGAAAACCAAAAAACCCTCCGCGAATACTGCAATGCTATAATTACTAAAGTGCTCAACATTAAACAATGGAGCCAATTATAAAATTAATTTAAATCGCTAGTCGAAAATCTTCTACTAAAGTTTCACCTTAACGGATCATCAGGAAGCCTCGCCTAAACAATTCTAAGGAGAAATTGCTTTTGTTTTTATTCACCAAAAACCTCCACCTATCCTAAAATTTGCATATTAAAAAAAAAAAAAAAAAAAAAAATTTGCCTGTCCAAAAAAAAAACAAAAAAACCCCCAACCCTATAACATTTCCTAATTATATAGTAACCACGCTCTTTTGTGTTTACAACTATTCAACACCTCCGATCTTTTGTTTAGCATATTCTTACTTTTACAATCTGCTATTATCAATTTTTTCTCCATACAAAGATTACAGGTTCTATTACCTGCCCTATATTTGCGGCATTTCTTTATTACTTCCCATTTCATTATCGGATCTACTCCCATTTTTTCCTTAATCTCCCACACATAACTAGATAAAGCAGTGCTATATCTATATCTTTCGGGTCAACCCAAGGGGATTTTAAAACTAGGTACTATAACCATAGAACAAGTTTTTCGCACGAAAGATATAGATATAGCACTGCTTTATCTAGTTATGTGTGGGAGATTAAGGAAAAAATGGGAGTAGATCCGATAATGAAATGGGAAGTAATAAAGAAATGCCGCAAATATAGGGCAGGTAATAGAACCTGTAATCTTTGTATGGAGGAAAAATTGATAATAGCAGATTGTAAAAGTAAGAATATGCTAAACAAAAGATCGGAGGTGTTGAATAGTTGTAAACACAAAAGAGCGTGGTTACTATATAATTAGGAAATGTTATAGGTTTATTTTTATTTTTTTATTTTTTTTATTTTTTTTATTTTTTTTTTATGCAAATTTTGGGATAGGTGGAGGTTTTTGGTGAATAAAGGCAATTTCTCCTTAGAATGGTTTAGGCGAAACTTCCTGATGATCCGTTAAGGTGAAACTTTAGTAGAAGATTTTCGACTAGCGATTTAAGTTAATTCTATAATTGGCTCCATTGTTTAATGTTGAGCACTTTAGTAATCGTAGCATTGCAGTATTCGCGGAGGGTTTTTTGGTTTTCTTTTGGCCACTGACTTAGTACCCCTTGATTTTTTTCAAGGAGTAGGACGAGGTTGGTCTTTTCTTTCTTTTTTACCCAAAAAACTTTTTCTTTTTCCTCTGGACCGTGATTCGAGATATTTTTTTCTCTTGTTCCTGGCCAGGGGTTTTTTGTTTTTTTCTGGTACCGTGAATACTGGTAGATAATTGATTAGTAAATATTGAAGCTCTGGAGTTGTCCATTGAGCACTTTCTTTGCTCTTGTTACTATGGAGAGAGCGAACATAAGTTATTCATACAAGAACATACCAATACCTGATAGGCATCAGTATAAGTTAGTTCTGTTGAGGAGGATAGAATCCTTTATAAAAAATATGAGGTGGAAAGCATATTTTTTTCTCAATACAATTAACTATATAGAAAAAGAGGGAAGGGAGAAATATGGGTTTAAAACCACGAAACCCCCCCCATATCAAAGAGATGGAAAAATTTGAGGCTGAAATGATAGGAATGGTTAAGGAGATAAAATTTAGGAAAATGCGCAATAATATTCAACAAAAAATGTATGAGGACATGAGGAAATTTAAGGAGTCCGGAAAAATATTTGTAAAGTCAGATAAGTCGGGCAATTTATATAAGATAGAAAAGGAAAAATATAGGCAAATGATATTTAAGGAGGTGGTTAAGAACTATAAGAAGGCACCACCTAATCTAGAAAAAGAGTTAAATAAGGAAGCAAAGATGTTGGTGCATAAATTAGGTATTGTTGATAGGGTAGAAAAATACAATACCAAGAATTGTTTTATTACTATAAAAGACCACAAAAGTAATTTCAAGACGAGTCCGGAATGTAGGCTCATTAACCCGGCCAAGACTCAAATAGGTAGGATTAGTAAGATAATCGTACAAGAAATATGTGAATCACTTAGAAGGGCATTGAGCATCAACCAGTGGAGGAGCACTAATGATTGTATTAAGTGGCTTGAGGAGTAAGAGAAGGATAATAGGTGCTCCTTTATTAAGTATGATATAAAGGATTTTTATCCTTCAATAACAGAAAAGACATTGGATAGGGCGTTAGATTTAGCTAAAGAGTATATGATTATACCTCTAGATAAGGTGGAAATAATTAAGCATTGTCGTAAAACATTGTTATATTATGAAGATAGTGTATGGATAAAAAAAGGGGAGGGTGGAAATTTTGACGTTTCGATCGGGGCATATGATGGTGCGGAAATTTGTGAACTCGTCGGATGTGTATTACTATATAACATTAATAAGATTATGGAACCTAATAATCATGGATTGTATAGAGACGACGGGCTGATTATAGTGGATAAAAGTACGCCGAGGAAGTGTGATGGGATTAGAAAAAAATTGTATAAGCTGTTTGATGACTTTGGATTTAGGTTGGATGTAACAACAGATTTAAAAATAACTGATTATCTTGATATTACTTTAAACTTATATAGTGGAACAGTATCTCCATTTAGAAAAAGGAACCAGGATCTGCGTTATGTAAACAGGGGATCTAATCACCCAATACAGGTCTTTAAACATGTACCTAAAGGAATAGAGCATAGATTATCTAATAACTCCTCCAACAGGGAAATTTTTGAACGAACTAAGCAGGAATATGAGGAGGCTCTAAAAAATGACGGATATAGGGTTAATTTAGAATATAAGAATAGGGATAGAATTGGAACACAAGGTAGGAGAAATAGACCTAGAAAAATCTTATGGTTTAATCCCCCTTACAACATGGAAGTAGTTAATAACTTGGGAAAAGAGTTCTTCAAGATATTAAAAAGAAACTTCCCTAGTGGGAGCCAATTATATAAGATATTTAATAAGAATTGTATTAAATTAAGTTACAGTTGCATGCCAAACATTAATGGAATAATAAATAGGAGTAATATAGCCAAATTAGGTACAAAGAAGCATAAGGTGATTGACAAATGCAACTGTAGGGATAAGGTTAGGTGTCCTCTCGAGGGAAAGTGTAAGCAGGAGTGTGTAGTGTATAAAGTAGAGGTATATACTGATTCGAATAATAAGAGAGATAAAAAGGTATATTTTGGGTCAACCCAAGAGATTTTAAAACTAGGTACTATAACCATAGAACAAGTTTTTCGCACGAAAGATATAGATATAGCACTGCTTTATCTAGTTATGTGTGGGAGATTAAGGAAAAAATGGGAGTAGATCCGATAATGAAATGGGAAGTAATAAAGAAATGCCGCAAATATAGGGCAGGTAATAGAACCTGTAATCTTTGTATGGAGGAAAAATTGATAATAGCAGATTGTAAAAGTAAGAATATGCTAAACAAAAGATCGGAGGTGTTGAATAGTTGTATACACAAAAGAGCGTGGTTACTATATAATTAGGAAATGTTATAGGTTTATTTTTATTTTTATTTTTATTTTTATTTTTTTTTTTTTTATTTATTTTTTTTTTTATGCAAATTTCAGGATAGGTGGAGGTTTTTGGTGAATAAAGGCAATTTCTCCTTAGAATGGTTTAGGCGAAACTTCCTGATGATCCGTTAAGGTGAAACTTTAGTAGAAGATTTTCGACTAGCGATTTAAGTTAATTCTATCTATATATATATATATATATATATATATTATGCAAAAATCAGATTTCGCCGTTACACTTCTGACTCCACATAATAGGGCCTCAGTGATATATACATTTATATTTAGTGAAGGGGCCGGTGTGCAAATAAAACCGTTGAAAGGAAGACCCCGAAACGGTGCACATTCTCTCCTGATGACTTTAATACGATTTTTTGGAAAAGACAAGAAATATGCCTAAAACTTTCATTCAACGAAGAAAATCCCTTTGTGAAGAATTACTCGATGGAATGATAATGGCATTAGTAGCATCTGACTGTCCGCTCACTTTTTGATAAGTATCAATTCCTTATTAAGTAATTTCCTTCTCCTACATTTTATAGTGGTTTTAATATACATATATACATACATATATATATATATACGTGGTGCCTTCAATAGGTTTCCAGCCTTTTTTTTTACAGGCATTTAAAATTGGCGTAGACTCTTGAAAATTCACTATGTTATTGCTATACATCTTATGAGATGACTGACCAATTTTTATGATTCCACATTCAAATGAACAGCTACCGCAGGAACTGGAATAAACCCTACTAAAGCCTGATTGTCACAGCTGGTGAATTTCAAAAATGCAATCTGGACATGAGGACACTTTAGAAGAATGATATGCTATAAAATTGTGTTTTAAACTTGGAAAGAATGATACCACAGAAACGTATGGAATGCGTCAGACTGCTTTTCGACCATCTTGCATGAAGCGAGAATCAGTTTTTGAGTGGCATAAGAGATTCAAGGAAGGCAGTGAGTCTGTGAGGAATGATGAGAGGTGTGGGAGGAGTAAGGAAATCAATACACCAGAGTTGATTGGCCAAAGGGTTAGAGTTAGGGTTACTATGTTGAGGTTTTAGGGGAGTTCAGCAAGAGATTCGGTCGGAAGAGGCCAACACTCTTCAAATCGGGTAAGTGGCATTTCCAGTAGGACAATGTACCAATTCACAACTCCATCCTCGTCACAGACTATTTGACCAAGCTGAGCATCAAGACAGTTCCTCACCGCCCCTATAGTCCTGACTTTGCTCCCTGTGACTTTTGCTTATTCCCTAAGCTCAGAGGCTGTCGTTATGAGACAACTGAGGAGATGAAAGAGGCTGTGACGAAGGTCATTGACAGGCTCACTCAAGAGGAGTTCGATGGGACCTTCGAGAAGTTGTTGGAACGGTAGAACAAGTTCATTGCAGCCGGAGGAGATTACTTCGAAGGGGACGAGAGTTTCATGTGTGTATTATCAATAAAAGTGCCCACACGAAAAAAGTCAGGAAACTTATTTAATGATCCTCGTATATATATATATATATATATATATATATATATATCAGCTGTCAACCAGGGGTGAAAACACAGTTTCGGTAGCTCAAGGCGGTACTGCCACGCCAAGCAGCTTTTGCCACCGGACAGGGTATTTAAAAAATTATATATATATATGCCAGATCAGTTAAGAGCAGAGATTACATTGGATGTTCATCTACACTGAATATAAACGTCCAATGTAATCTCTACTTTTGAATGAAGGAATTGATATATTATGTCAGAAATTACCATGACAAGAAAATCCGGCAAACACCTATATGCGGAGCACTGAACAGCTGTTTCAACCTAATTAGGTCTCCACCACTGGAGATCGAACCAACAACCACAGTATGCAAGAGCCGAAACTCTACCACTGGGCCACTGGTTCATGACACATATAAGCGATTCCGAATGAACAAGTTATGGTTAACTGCTCGACCACTTGACCTAATGTGTCTTTTTTATAGGTACGTATTCCCTACAGCGGACACGGCCACCTCCGGGGCTACGTCTTCCCAAGTCGGAGTTACGAGTCCTCATAACATAAGCCTCATGGGCAGGAAATATAACTATATAATTTTGAATAGGGGAATTGATATATTATGTTAAAAATAACCATGACATGGTAATTTCTAACATAATATATCAATTCCTCCATTCAAAATGTGGCATGAACCGGTGGCCCATGACATGGTAATTTCTAACATAATATATCAATACCTCCATTCAAAATTATATCTTATATTTCCTGCCCATGAGGCTTATGTTCTACATACTGTGGTTGTTGGTTCGATCTTCACGGTGTTCACTGCTGATGAGGCCTAATAAGATCGAAACAGCTGTTCAGTGCCTCGCATGTAGGTGTTTGCTGGATTTTCTTGTCATGGTAATTTCTAACATGATATATATATATATATATATATATATATATATATATATATATATATTAAAGTGACATTAAATGAAAAGAAGGGTAAGCGTAAAGAGTAGGAAATGCTGTTATATTCTCATATGCAGTATCATAACGGCACAATAATAAAGACGCACGCAGGAAGACTTCTTTATAAATATATTTACCTCTCACTTTATTTGTAAGGGTTCGAAAAGGTTATTCAAGGTTTGCGTGTGAGAGGGAGTTGGAGACCGAACATAAACTGTAATATTTTGACCCCCACTCTTATGGCCGTCAACGTTGTGTCTTTCTCGTTCTCCAGGGCTGCTCAACCGGAGGCCCAAAGGCCCACTCTGCTGGATGATGGCTTTCTTTACTGTATCTTATCAGCATCTTCTCCGGACCTCAACTCATCAGGGCCCCGAGGCCCCTTCGGCCTGATGTGGCCTTCCCTACCACAACTCGTCTATAACTCCCTCTCCAACTGGAACTGCAACTGTCACTTGACTTCTGTCTTGACAGAGTTATATAATAGTTCAACGCCCACTCGATCTTTGGAATGGCATGATTGATCGTCATCCAGCGGAAATAACTGTCATGCAGTTTCCGGTGCATCAGTCTATGAGTGTATCATGGGCTTTACCTTGCCCCATTTCATCAGCCAAATCCACCCACTCGACCTCTTTCAATTACTGGCCATTGGAATGTGTCACTTCCTCCCGGTGCATCACTTTGTAATGGCATGTTTGCTCGGGCCGAAGGTCAAAATACAACAATGCGATCTACTGGGAATTGTGTAAAAGATTTAATTTTGACTATAGTTCCAAAGCGATGCGGTTTGTGTATGTGGTTTGAGTGTGGGTCATGGTTATCTTTCGATGGCTGTTTCATTCTCTTCTATAGAAGCCACTCTTATAGAGGAGCAGCAGTAGTTCCCCGATCGATAGACAAATTCACTTACCTAGGAAGCAGCGTCGCATCAACCGAAAAGGACATCGACACGAGGTTAACGAAAGCATGGACAGCTATCAATAGGCTATCGATTATATGGAAATCAGACCTAACCGATAAAATGAAACGCAGTTTCTTCCAGGCAGCTGTCACATCGATACTGCTATATGGGTGCACTACATGGACTCTAACAAAACGGCTGGAGAAGAAGCTAGACGGCAATTACACAAGAATGCTGCGAGCAATCTTGAACAAGTCCTGGCGGCAACACACAACAAGACACCAACTGTACGGCCACCTGCCTCCTATCACGAAATCTATTCAAGTTAGACGAACCAGACATGCAGGACACTGCTGGAGAAGCAGGGACGAACTCATAAGTGATGTACTCTTATGGACCCCCACACATGGCCGTGCAAAAGCAGGACGACCAGCACGAACATACATTCAGCAACTATGTGAGGATACAGTATGTTGTCCTGAAGACCTGCCTGAGGCGATGAACGATAGGGAAAAGTGGCAAGAGAGGGTCAGGGATATCCGTGCTACCAGCACGACATGATGATGATGATGATGATACTTCCAAATGCCGTGTGCGCAAACGAGATTTTGTCTTAGCAAATAAGATGTTTAGAATTGTCTGTTACTTTGAAAGACTAACAGATAATCGAGTTACAGCCAGAAGAGCAGCCCTTATATTAGTTGACAAGAAGAAAAGAACATGTCTCATCTATTGAATTTTGTTTTTCCAGTAGAGTAAAAATAAAAGAAGGCGAAAACGTAGACAAATACTTAGATCTTGCTAGAGAGCTAAAACAAAAAGTATGACGGTGATACCAGTTGTAATCGGTGCACTTGGAACATTTTTCAACAGAATCGAGACTATACAGACTGTTGCATTTTTAGAAAGAAAGAGATCTAAATAAACTAAGATAGATACATTGATAGATATGATTAAACTGTGATAGATAGATAGATAGATAGATAGATAGATATGAATAAAGATATATATATATATATATATATATATATATAGAGAGAGAGAGAGAGAGAAGGAGAGAGAGAAAGAAAGAGAGAGAAGAATGAGTGATAGATAAACTGAGATAGCGAGAGAGAAAGAGAGAGATATTGATACATTGAGATAGATAGATAGATAGATAGATAGATAGATAGATATGAACAATCATAGATAGATAGATATGAACAGTCTGAGATAGATAGATAGATAGATATGAATAGATAGATAGATAGATAGATAGATAGATAGATAGATAGATAGAGAGAGAGAGAGAGAGAGAGATGAATAAACTGAGATGAATGAATAGATAATTTGCTTTGGTTTCTTTATTTAATGGCATAGAAAGAAAGAAAGAAAGAAAGAAAGAAAGAAAGAACTGGTGAGATATGAATAAACTAAGATAGATAGATAGATAGATAGATAGATAGATAAACATAGATAGATAGATAGATAGATAGATTGATTGATAGATAGATAAGAATGAGTTATAGATAAACTAAGATAAAGAGTGAGTGAGTGAGAGAGAGAGAGAGAGAGAGAGAGAGCGTGATAAACTGAGATAGATAGATAGATTGATATGAACAGAGTGGAGATAGATAGATAGATAGATAGATAGATAGATAGATAGATAGATAGATAGATAGATAGATATGAACAGAATGAGATAGATAGGAATGAAAAATGAATAAATTGAGATAGATATACAGAGAGAGAGAGGAATGATTTAGAAATAAACTGAGATTGAGAAAGAGAGAAAGAGAGAGAGAGAAAGATAAAAAGAATGAAATAGGAATAAACAAGAGAGAGCGAGAGAGAGAGAGAGAGAGAGATAGAGAGAGAGAGATAGATAGTCCTTTGCACTTTTATCCCATCTTGATGGCAAAACATAAACGAACTTATGTACTCTTTGCTCTTCTCCCCTCCCTTACACTGTACTACAAGGACCTCACCACAGCGTCACGACCCTCCCATTCCCAGTACACTCAAACTTGTGAAGTATTTTTTCTTTAATTTCCTATCTTGCGTCAATATTATCAAATCTCTAAGTAATATTCTTAACTGAAGGTTCATTTAGAATTAGGCCCGATGAGGATATTTACTTTTGCACTTAACTGCTCCTTCCCGTCTTTTTTCAAGGTAGGTTTGTATGTAGTTGTTTTTGCAGTAAGCCGTCTTTTCTCAAGCTCTGTGTGAAGAACAAAGTCCATATTAATGGCCTGTGAGATAAACAAATTTAGATACTGCATTCTTTCCTCTCTTCTCCATGTGGCTAAGTGCAAAGCACATAGAATCACTGGGCCTGTGCAATTATCTATTCGCCTAACCTACTAGGGCGTCTCGTATGGTGAAATGGTTAAAAAAACTAGACTAGCAAACCTTCATAAGTGAGTTCGAGTCTCATTGGGTGCTCTAATTATGCAGCCTTGTGCTACATCAAAGCAAAAAAGAAAAAAAACCTTAGTAAATTACTATTTGCCTATCCTCCGTGGGTATCAGAGAATATAACAAAATCTATTAATTAAAAGCCCAGTTGGCTGGAGCTGTAGAATACACCAGACCATTGGCAAATACTTAATGTTGTTAAATAGAAATGAAAATAATAATTAAAGTCTCCAATAATGGACGATAAAAAAAATGTTATCTTCAGAGTTGCAATTGCATTTTTTTGACGAATGCTCATGAATCTCAATTTGTGCGTGACCCCCTTCACAATAAAATGACCTCGTGTCAAATCCGGCCTAATAAGAGGTTGAATATCCTGGACTGATTGCATTTCACATGGCACTAATACCCTTGGGAAAGGTATGAATCCAATTATTCTCCCTCCATCTATGGGTAAATAGAAGGGCAGACTAGGTTCTTCAGCCTTGGAGAGGTAACTAGTCTAGGAGAAGGAAAAGTCTGAATTCAAACCTGTTAAACTCCGCTTAAAAAAATTGACCTTGTGTCATATCCTGCCCGAGCGGAGAGGTTGGGTAAATATGATAAGAGGTTGAATAAATATCAAAAACTTAGTTGCAATATCAAAGAGCCAATATATTAACAAAATCATTAAATCTCAAAACGATCTATTTGACACGTAGAAACTACCATCCCGAGTTTATTTGACTTGGTTTGGTTTGGTTTTCTGGCATATAAGTATTGTTGGTTTGGTTTCTTTGTTTAATGGCATATCAACCTTTGTAGGTTATTTAATGCCAAAGCTATTCTCCCAGAAGAACAAGGGGTGTCCTCGTGGTGTAATGGTTAAAGCGATGGACTGCGGAATCGTAGTACGCGAGTTCGTACTCCAGTCGCGTTATTACGTTCACTATCGGGAAAATACTGTTGTGAAAGGTATGAACCCCCTTATCCTTCCAGCTATGGGTTAAATAGTACCACTACTGTTCTTCTAGGAGAATGGCTTTGGCATTAAATAACCTAAAAAGAGTTGATATGCCATTAAACAAAGAAACCAAACCAATAAGAACAATAGTGGTGCTATTTAACCCATAGCTGGGAGGATAAGGGGGTTCATACCTTTCCCAAGGGTATTTGCCCGAAAGTGAATGTAATACCGCGACTGGAGTAAGAAATCGCTGACTACGATTCTACAGTCCATCGCTGTAACCATTACATCACGAGGACAACCCCAACTATCGTTGGTTGTTTAATCCCAATGCTGTTTTTACGTATACATTAGATATGATTTGTAAACAATTTTAAAGGACAAATAGTTCTATTTGTAACAATTCAATTTAGCGTAAGTCAACAAAGTTAAGAGTTTTCAAGTATTATTAAGAATCACTTACAACTCAATTAAACATCAGTCATTTGTTTACACACTGTTAAAGGATTAAACAGTTCTATTTCTAACAATTAAGTTCAGCATAAGTCATTTATTTGCACTCAGTCAGTCATATCTGTAAAAAATTACTCCAGCCCCTGACGACTTTCCTGGCAATGAAATTAAACCATCTGTTGGTGGGACTCCAGCATTGCTGGAGCTTTGGGGAATGTGGAGTATCACTCCATTGCAATTACTCCCATGTTTTCTCTGACCCAGAATGGTAGCACCAAATAGGGTCCTATTGGTTGATTGGTCAGTTGTTTTGTTTTAAGGCGTATCAACCCTTTTCGGGTCATTTAACGCCGAATTAAATTTCAAACAATTCAGTTTAGTATAAGAATAGTTTTGGCTTACAAAGTTAAATGTGAAAGACAGTTCTTTTTTAAACAATTCAATTCAGTATAAGTACACAATTTAGTTTTATTTTACCCACAGGTAGGATCCTATCAGGTTTTACCACTGTGAGACGGAGTGGACATGGGAGTGATAGTAATAAAAGGGGAACTCCGCACTCCGGAAAGCTCCTGCATTTCTGGAGCCTCACCATCAGATTGATTAGAGTCATATCCAAGACACTCGTTTGGGAGGTCTTAACCCTCTGCAGAGAAGCAGTCGCTGTAATCTATAGCCCAAGCCGACTAAGTGCCCCTATCTTTGGGTTAAATAGGACTGTTTGACATTTAACTGTGTGCAAATAAATGACTGATGTTTAACTAAATTGTTAGTGATATATCGTAATACTTGGAAACATTTAACTGGGTGCAAACAAATGATTAATTGTAAATAGAATTATTAGTGTTAAATAGCAATAATTAAAACACTTTAACTGTGTGCCTACATTGCAGTATTGGTATGACATAACAATACTTGGAAGTGCCCGTGGTGTAATATTCATCGTCGTAGGGAAATGGATACGGCGACACGAGTTCAAAATCCTGGACGAGACTGATTGCATTTTACATAGCGTTAATACCCTTGGGAAAAGTATGAATCCAATTATTCTCCCTCCAGCTATGAGCAAATAGTGGGACAGACTGGGTTCTTCAGCCTTGATGAGACAACTAGTCTAGGAGAAGGAAAACTGAATTCAAACCTGTTAAACTCCGCTTAAAAAATTGACCTTGTGTCATATCCTGGCCGAGCGGAGGGGTTGGTAAATATGGATATTTGGAACCATTTAACTGTGTGCAAATGAATGAATAGTATTGAATAAGATAATTAGTGTTAAATAGCAATACTTGCAACCACTTCACTGTCTGCAAACATTAACGTAGAATAGTATTATCAGAGTGAGATAGCAATAATTAAAACCTTTCAACTAGAAATGCTAATGCACAAATAAATTAGTTCTGACTAATTTAAAAATGAAATGACCAACAAACTATTTACTTACAAATCATAAGAGTATATATCCATTTAGAAATGGGAAAACAATTAATTTTCAGTAAATAAAATTGTTCGTGTGAAAAATACTTGAAACCATTTAACTATGTGCAAAAATTAGAGTTCCGACACGTTTATATATATGTATATACGATAGGCCTTCAAAAAGGTTCCAGATTTTTTTGTACAGGCATTTAAAATTGTCGTAGACTCTTGAAAATTCAGTATGTTATTGCTATACATCTTATAAGACGACTGGTCAATTTTTATGATTTCTGGTTCAAATGAACAGTTACATCACGAATCGGAATACAACCAACTAAAGCCTGATTGTCACAGCTGGTGAATTTCAAAAATGCAATATGTATGCATTAAGAAAATGTGGCATTAAATAACCTACAATGGTTGATATGCCATTAAACCCAACCAAACCAATTCATATATTTTAATATATATGTGTAAAGAGAAGTTGGCATTAAATAACCTACAATGCCATAAAACCCAACCAAACCAAATCATATATATTTAATATATACGAGGATCATTAAATAAGTTTTCAGTCTTTTTTGTATGGGTACTTTTATTGATAGTACACTCATGAAACTCTAGTCCCCTTCAAAGTAATCTCCTCCGGCTGCAATGCACTTGCTGTACCATTCCAACAACTTCTAGTAGGCCCCATAGAAGTCCTCTTGTGTGAGCGTATCAATGACCTTCGTCACAGCCTCTTTCATCTCCTCAATTGTCTCATAAGGACAGCCTCTGAACTTAGGGAATAAGCAAAAGTCACAGGGAGCAAAGTCAGGACTATAGGGGCGGTGAGGAACTGTCTTGATGCCCAGTTTGGTCAAATAGTCTGTGACAAGGATGGAGTTATGGACTGGTGCATTGTCGTAGTGGAAATGCCACTGACCCGATTTGAAGAGTGTTGACCTCTTTCGACGGAATCTCTTGCAGAACTCCCCTAAAACCTCAACATAGTAACCCTAACCCTAACCCTAACTCTTTGGCCAATCAACCCTGGTGTATTAACTTCCTTACTCCTGCCACACCTCTCATCATCCCTCACAGACTGCCTGCCCTCCTTGAATGTTTTATGCCACTCAAAAACTGATGCTCGATTCATGCAAGTTGGTCGAAAAGCAGTCTGAAGCATTCCATACGTTTCTGTGGCATTTTTTCCAAGTTTAGAACAGAATTTTATTGCATATCGTTCTTCTAAAGTGTCCTCACACCCAGATTGAATTTTTGAAATTCACCAGCTTTGACAATCAGGCTTTAGTAGAGTGTATTCCAATTGCTGCTGTAGCTGTTGATTTAAACCTGAAATCATAAAAGTTAGTGAGTCATCTGATAAGATGTATAGCAATAACATAGTGAATTTTCAAGAGTCTACAACAATTTTAAATGCCTGTACAAAAAAGTCTGGAATCTTATTGAATGCACCACGTAAGTATAAAGGGTATTTGGCATTAAATACCCTACAATGGTTGATTTGCCATAAAACCCAACCAAATCAAATCATACACACTTAATATATATGTATAAAGAGGAGTTGGCATTAAATAACCTACAATAGTTGATATGCCATTTAACCCAACCAAACCAAATCATATACACTTAATCTATATGTATAAATAGGATTTGGCATTAAATAACCTACAATGGTTGATATGCCATAAAACCCAACCAAATCAAATGATATACACTTAATATATATGTATAAAGAGGAGTTGGCATTAAATAACCAACAATAGCTGATATGCCATGAAATCCAATCAACCAACCATTTATTAAAACCGTGAATAAACACATTTACTTTTCATTGCACTTTTATAAAAACAACAAAAGATATTTTCTACTTAAAAAAAAATAATTTTCTATACATATGCCTATCCCCAAGCGGTGTAAGATTATGTAGTTGAATAAGTTAATTAATACCGTAAATAAACACATTTAATTTCTACCAGTTTTAAGTTAAAGAAAAAATAGCATTTGCATTTTCATTAATTTTATTCTGTATTTATTTGCTCGTTACTTCACGGAGAAAAAGTATATAATTAAACCCATTATTTAAAACCGTGAATAAACACATTTACCTTCTATCACTCTAATTTTCTAAATATTTGCTCATCACCCAGTCGTGTAAAAGTATATGGCTTAATCAGTTAACTAAATCCATGAATAAACACATTTACTTTCTACCACACTTCTGTGAAAAAAGACATTTGTCACTTCCATACATTTTATCTCCTATCTATATTCTTATCTCCGATTGTATAAAATCAAATAGCTGGATCCTTTAATTAAAAATGTGAATAAACATTTGGCGAAGAAATATATATTATTACGTGTTGTGTTACGTTGTTATTTCCTCGCTGAATGTTGGTGGAAAATAGAGGAGTGAGAAGAACGAAGATGTCGTAAGGTTTTATGATGGTTTTAATGGCAGCGTGGAATAAATGGTTTACGTTTATGCTGCAAGTCTCGTAGGAAGGAAGGAAATAGTTATGGAGTTGAAAAGGAATTTTAGCAGCGATTTGCCTGAGTGAAATGTGCGTCGCCGGGTTAAGGCATTGTTGAATGTGTGAGTAAGATATGGTCGCCATCGGTGTAGCAAAAGTCGTGTTTGCAGGTTAAGGACAGGAATGAGGTAGTGGCCCATAGATGTGTGGTCCTGGTTGTTTGGGGAGATAAGCGTGAATGTCTCCAGAAAATGTTGCCCAGGGACGAAGTACCTGGATGTCTGCGCGGATTTTTGCATCGCAGTCGACATAGTCGAAGTTGGAGCCGACTTAAAGAGGTTCCTCTGTGTGGCGCATTAAATTCATCTAATTCTTAATCAACTGGGAACCCTTGGTCTATGAGAATAGACTCAAGAGGTCTATAAATTAGAAGGCTTTCCTCGTGGTGTCGTTATGCTGCAGCTAATGAAGAGAGCGGACAGTAAATACGTCTGTCCAGTTCGAAAGCTTCTGAGGAAGAGAGAGTGTTTGGCGGGTTTTCCTCAATTTTGGTGCTGCCCGGAAAAATGGTGTGGGCTGAATAGGATAAGTCATCCTCATTGGGTGAAAATATGCGTCGACCATAACGGTCAAATTAATTTACGCGCCAAACAAAAATACGAAGTTCTTTTTGCTACAAACATATTCACTTTCTATTGCTCCGACGTAAAAAAAAGACATTTGTCTCTTCAATAAATTCTATTTCTTATGTATTTGATCATCATACAACGGTGTAGAATCATATTGCTTAATCTATTACCTAAAACCGTGAATAAACACATTTACTCTCTATCGCTCTTATGTGAAAAAGATATTTGGCACTTCCATAAATTCTATTCCTTATCGATTTGCCTAACTTCAGATGGTGTAACAATATATAGATAATTGACTTTGAACAACTAGCTGATTTACCATCTGAACTCCGGGAGATATTGCTATCACAAAAGTTTAAATATTAAAAAAAAAACAGTGTTATTAAATCAAACCCACAAGTTGAAAATTTAATTTGTCCTTTAGAATAAATTCATTACCCCCCCCCCATTGCGGTGAGGCACAGAATACGCTAACTGAATCCTCTGCTGAGAGGTAAACACCCTCTCAAAAAAAAGGAAGCATCCTGGGTAGTATACAAAACTTCATCTATGAGTAGGGTTCCGGTTCTAGAAAAATGAGAAGTTTAGGGTATATCTTCATTGCCATTACTCCCAGGTCCACTCTGAGTCAAAGTGATAGCACCTGTTAAGATCCTTTCTATCGACCAAAGTGATATGTTTAAAAATAATTCCTATTCCATATAATTGTAAATCATTAGTATTAATTATGAGTTAAAATTATGATTGCTAACTAATTATTTGTATTAAGAATTGTTACTTGAAGCTCTAATTGTTTAGAAATGATTATTATTATTAGTTACTTGAAACCATTTAACTGTGTGCAAACTATTTGTATTAAAAATTGTTACTTGAAGCTCTAATTGTTTACTAAGGATTATTATTATTAGTAGTAACTTGAAACCATTTAACTGTGAGTAAGCAAATGACAATTATTAATTAGAAATAATAACAGGAAACTAAATGATTATTTGGTATACTTTGAATTTTATTATTGCATGAAAAATCATTTGCATAAAACAGGAATACTTATACTTATATTGTATAACCATATTTACCAACCCCTCCGCTCAGGCAGGATATGACACAAGGTCAATTTTTAAGCGGGGTTTAACAGGTTTGAAATCAGAGTTTTCCTTCTCCTAAACTAGTTGCCTCACCAAGGCTGTCCTACTATTTACCCGTAGCTGGAGGGAGAATAATTGGCTTCATACCTTTCCCAAGGGTATTAGTGCTATGTGAAATGCAATCATTCTCGAACAGGATTTGAACGCGAGTCGCCGTGTCCATTTCCTACGATGATAACCATTTACCTTGATATTGTATAACT
>OY757945.1:48448357-48538357 GCA_963585895.1 Sepioteuthis lessoniana | reverse complement strand
AGTGTGGACCTGAGAGCAATGACAATGAAGGGGTACTCTGCATTCCCCAAAGCTCCAGCATCACTGGAACCTCACCATCAGATTGTGTTGTATTGTATATTACGACTATATTACGCGTATACAAATATACACGGGAACATAGTCAACTGTAATGACGACTTCAACAAACGAACGAACACACTTCTTTATAAAAATATATCTCTCACACTTTATTCTCGAAAGGGTTAATGTTTGTTGTGTGTGAGAGATGAGTCGGAGATAAGGACGGACTGCTATATTGACCCCAAGTTCTTCTGGCCATAGCAGCACTTCTTTCTCATCTTGGCTTGGGTTGCTCAACCGTGGGTCACTGAGGGCTTTGCAGCCCTCAGTCTGCAAGCTGGTTCTCACGCTGACATCCTATCTCCGACTGATTCAAACGGTTTGGGCACCTGGTTATATTATTGTCTAACGTCCACCTGCTTCCGCTGTTCCTCCGCTTATTTGCATCTCTTGATTGACGGCTCAGTCGAGGGTTAATATATAACAATTGTTTAGTGTCATATCAGGACACTCGTTGGTGGGGGGGTCTTACCCCTTTGCAGAGGTGCAGTAGGTGTATTCTACAGCCCCAGCCAATTGGGCAATGTAATATAATGATTTCTTTTCGTAAATAATTTGTAGCCAACTTAATCTTTGAATGATTGAGAACTCAATTGTTGGCACACAGTTAAATAATTTCAAAGATTATTGTTTTTTATTGTTTGCACACAGTTAAATGTTTTCAAATATTGTTATTTAACTGTAATAATTCTATTTTGTATTAATCATTTCTTTGCATACAGTTAGATTGATTCAATATTGCAAACCCTAATAGTTGTATTTGCACACAGTTAACGGCTTTCAAGTATTGCAATGTGACACTAATAGTTCTATTTGCACACAGTTAAATGATTTCAAGTATTTCTATCTAACACTAATAATTCTATTTGTACACAATTAAAAAGTTTCAAGTATTGCTATCAAACACCAATAGTTTTATTTGCACACAGTTAAAGGCTTTAAAATATTGCTATTTAATATTTGTAATTCTGTTTATCAAATATTCAGATCTAATTTAATACGAATTATTTGTTTACACGCAGTTAAATGGTTTCAAGTATTCCAATTCAACACAAATAATTCTATTTAATATTGATAATAATCCCTTGTAAAATATTGAATAGTTCTATTTTGTCTCTAGCAGATACTACCACTCCGGATCAGAGTGAACTTGAGAGTACTGGTAATAAAGGAGTACTCTATATTCCCCAAAGTTCCGGGACTGCAGCCTCGCCATCACACGCAAATGTTGTTAATGAACTGTCAATCATATTTATCATAATTTTCAATCTGAAAATGTTGTAATCAAGTCATCAGTAATAATTATCTTTATCACAATTATCATTATCAAAATAATCATTTTCATTGTTTTCATTATAATAATGAATATGATAATAATAATTATCATTATCATAATTATCATTATCAGACTCCTGATTATCATTATCCCTTTTATCATTTTCATAATTACCATTTTCCTGATTATCAATTTCATTATTATCATTATCAAATAATTGTTTTAATAATCTGATTATCACTTTCACAATTCTAATTTTAATAATTATCGTAATTACAATTATCATAATTACAATTATCAAAATTATCGTAATCATTATTATCAATAACATAATCATAATTAACATTGGCATAATTTGCATTATACAGTTAGCATAATCATAATTACTATTATCATCACTATAATTAGTATTATCATAATTAGCATTTTCTCAATTATCATTATCAGAATTATCGTCATCAAGACTTTAGCGAAATTTCCTGGTTAAAACTGGTGTGAGTTTTTCACCTCAATAAAATTATTATCCCATTATTAGCGCTTCCATCAAATGCACCCGCCCAAGCCGAATCCCTGCTACATAATCTGGAACAAGCAGCAGCAGTCAAAGGTCTCCATATCAATGCACACAAGACGGAATATATATGCTTTAATCAAACAGGTGACCTCTCCACACTAAACAGTTGCTTGCAGAAACTTGTAGACAAATTCACCTACCTAGGAAGCAGTGTGTCATCAACCGAGAGAGACATCAACACGCGACCAGCAAAGGCATGGACAGCTATCGGTAGTCTATCGGTCATATGGAAGACAGACCTGACCGATAAAATAAATCGCAGTTTTTTTTCCAATCAGCGTTAGTGTCAATACTGCTGTATGGATGCACTACATGGACGCTAACAAAACATATGGAGAAAAAGTTTGACAGCAACTACACAAGAATGCTGCGAACAATATTGAACGAGTCCTGGAAGCAGCACCCCACAAAGCATCAGCTGTACGGCCACTTACCACCCATCAAGAAAACTATAGCAAGTTAGACGAACCATACACGCGGGACACTGTTGGAGAAGTAGGGACGAGCTCATAAGTGACGTACTTCTGTGGACCCCTTCACATGGACGAGCAAAGGCAGGACGACCAGCTAGAACTTACATGCAACAGCTCTGTGAGGATACGGGATGTAGCTCTGAAGACCTGCCGGAAGCTATGAACAATAGGAAGGGGTGGCGAGAAAAGGTCAGGGATATCCGTGCTGATGGCGCGACCTGATGATGATGGCAATTATCATTATCATTTTGATCTCAATTGTCATTATCATAATTATCTTTATCAATATAATCATTATCATTATCATAATAATCCCTTTCATTATCACAGGTATTATTATTATTTTTTCACTCTTTTGAGAATTTTTCACACGAGCATCAGCTGATGGTTTCCCACAGGAGTCTGAGCGACAACAAGTCTCCTCAAGTGTCCACGACTCTTCTCAGTATTCTGGTCGATCTTAACAATACCATAGTTTGGTTGGTCTTCAATCTTCCTCTTATTTCCAAGTCCTCCAGTCACTTTATCAATCTTTTGGTGATCGTACCTTGAGCACGAATTACAATTAGTATCACCTTTACTTTCATATTCCATAATTGTTGGGTTTTTTTCAGTTCTCAAGCAAGGTCCAGGTACTTGTTTTTCTTTTCGCTTTCTTTAAATTTTACTCTGTGATCAGCCGGGACAGCAAAGTCCACAATTGGGCAGGTTCTCTTTCTTTTGTTGATTATCTCTAGGTCTGGTTGTGCAAAAATACATTTTTTCCAGAAAATTATTGATAAAATAATAAAATATTTTAGGCAATCAAACAAATATTAACAAAAAAAAAAAAAAATAAGCAGTAATATAAAAGCGTAAGTAAAAGGAACTTAACATTTTCTCTTTAAAATGGATTTTCTTTAGACTTTTGTCTTTTTTTAAAACATTCCACAGTATTCTTTCGAACTTCATCTGATGATATTTTTATTTATTGTTGTAAAATATATTTACAACAATTTTTATTCCAAATATAAGTCTTTTTTCAATGTGTTTTTTACATGTAAAATTATATTTTGGAGAATATATTCCCAAAACTTGTTCTGCAGACACTTGTTGTGAATTCATGATTTTTTACTATAAATTGATCTGCATATTCAATTATTGCAAAACAAGCACAAACAAACTCCGCCATTTGTCTAGATGGAACAGTAAGACCTCCTCGAGAAGTAAATCAAAGTATTCCTTATCTGTAGCCTTATCACTATCATTGCCTACTATCATCAAGTAATATATTTCACATTGAAAATTAATTTTTTTATTTGTGATATATCCAGAAATTGTATAGGCTACTTCTTTGCTGTCGGGTGACAAGAGCTTATTTATTTCTGATTCATCATCATCATCATGTCGTGCCGCCAGCACGGATATCCCAGACCCTCTCTCGCTACTTTTCCCTATCGTTCATCGCCTCTGGCAGGTCTTCAGGGCTACATCCCGTATCCTCACATAGCTGCTGTATGTATGTTCGAGCTGGTCGTCCTGCTTTAGCTCGGCCATATGTGGGGGTCCATAGGAGTACATCACTTATGAGCTCGTCCCTGCTCCTCCAGCAGTGTCCTGCGTGCCTGGTTCGTCTAACTTGGATAGTTTTCGTGATGGGAGGCAGGTGGCCGTATAGTTGGTGCTTTGTGGGGTGTTGCCGCCAGGACTTGTTTAATATTGCTCGCAACATTCTTGTGTAGTTGCCGTCTAGCTTCTTCTCGAGCCGTTTTGTTTACGTCTAAGTGGTGCATCCATACAGCAGTATCGACATGACAGCTGATTGGAAGAAACTGCGTTTCATTTTATTGGTCAGGTTTGATTTCCATATGATCGAAAGTCTCTCGATAGCTGTCCATGCCTTCGTTAGCTGCGTGTCGATGTCTTTTTCGGTTGATGAGATACTGCTTCCTAGGTATGTGAATTTGTCAACCAGTTTCAGAGAGGTTCCGTCTAGTGTGGAAATGTGGCCTGCTTGATTAAAGCACATATATTTAGTTTTGTGATTTCTGATTCATGCTAGGCCAAAATGTTAAGTATTTTGTCATTTCTTTTGAACTGGCTTGAGGTTTTCTTCCCAAAAGTTGATGTTGTTTTAAAAGAGACCGACAGGTCAATATTCTCTCAGTACTCAATTCTTCTCGAAGACTCACCAAAACTCTACCATCACTCATCTGTCGATATTGGGAAAATCCTTTTTCAAGAGTGTCACTTTGAAACCTATGGATGAAAATATACTCTTCATCTAAAAGTTCTTGCATAAGCATATCCTGTTCTCTCAAAGTTATAACAAAAGCTTTGGAAGTTTGCTTTGTCAGAAAAAAATCTTAAATTTGTGCCCAAGACTCAATCTATTCAGATAATCTTTTTTAGAAATAAATTTTTCCATCATTTGAAATGACTACATTGTTCAAAAAATTAAGTGTGAGCTTTTTTCTTAAATTTGCTATTGTCCACCAGCATGATATCAATCTAAGGAAGTTTGACATGTCAACTTGATCAGGAAAATAGCTCCCACAACCTGCAATATTTGTCTCATGAAAAATGGCAACAGCTAAATTAACATTTTCTTTATTGTCACTAGGATGCAATGCTTTTAAAGTTAGCTTTGGAGCCTTGCGTAATTTAACATTTAGAGCATTATTTTTGTTATATACTTTGTGTAAGTCAGACCAAGCTATATATCCCTCCTTAGAGGAAACAGAAATATTTTAGATCTCAAATGTAAAAGCAAGAAATACAAATTTCTTTTTGTTCAGTAAACTATTACGAATATATTTTAATAAATGAACAGAATCAAAAAACAAATATTTTGGGTGGAGTATTAGGAAGAGTTATATAATGCGTTTTGTCCCCCTCAAATTTATCAAGTAAAATGTTAAGGGCATTCACATTGGCTGAATAATTGTCTCCAACAACAGCCCGAATAAAAAATCCAGAATTCATCAGTTGAAAAATACATTTTAGGATTTCCTGAGAAGGCCACTCACTACGTATTGTTACTTCAGGACAGGCTTTAACAACTGACGGTACTGTTTTTTTAGACCAGTAATCATGAATACCATTATTTTTTTATAAAGTTCATCATTTTTATTTGCACCAATATACTCCCCACAATGAAATTGTGTTCTTTTTTGAAGGTACGTTTCATTAACTAATAAAACACAGTCCTGAGAAAGATGACCTTTTTCCATGAGTGATTTTACTGCTGTAATTGATCCCACATCACCACTTTGAATTTTTTCTAATAAAGAAAAAGATGGTAATGGAAATTTCTCCAGAAGTAATATATAAGGTTGCCTTGATGTATAGCGCAGTAGTAAGGCATAACGTTTTAGGTCTGCAGAAAAAGGAGGACAGCCTTTTGGTTTATAATGTTGTCTTTTTTGTAACTCATTTAAAATCGATTATGGGTCTTCCTCTACGTTTTTGATGTAGGATAGAAAATGTTCTAACATGTTAAATTTTGTAAGTTTATAAACCATTGTGGTAATAGTATAGGGTTTCCATTACATTGGTGCTGGACATGAAGGTTTTGGTCAATACGACTACATTATTTTATCGATAGAAAATATGTTTCAATCTCAAAGACTATTCTATAAATTTGAATATAATCATGTTTTTTAAATTCAAAATCAGAGGGACAACATTTTGCAGTCATTTGGGTAAAATCCGCTATAGTGTCAGTTGAAAGAAAATTTTGTAATTCATCTTTTGCAATCCATCGTTGCTTTCGTGATTTACTAAAATCTGTTTGAGTCGGCAAAAGAGATGGTTTTATTATTTTTACTGAATGTATTGTTGGTATTGGTTGTGAATTCCGATTCAATTTATTTCTCTTACCTTTCAAAATATATTTATCCTCAAAATGTTTGATGCAAAGAACTGAATTCTTCGTAGGAAACCAATTATTTCGATTGACAAATTTTATCCATTTTTCGATAAGATCGGGTTTTCCAAGAAAAAAAGAAAATGTGGAGACTTTTTCACTTTTAGCATCATATCCACTAGAACAACAAAATGCCACACATTTGTTAACCATTTTTTGTTAAACAAATATATCATAAAAATACTTTAAAATTCAATATCTAAATGCAATTAATGCGTTAGCAAAAATATGTAATATGGAGTTTCAAAAACAAAACATCGCTTACGCAATTGAAAATCATTCAAGGGAGATAACTCTTGATTGATAATTATTTATTGTTTTAAATTATAAAACAAAAATGTAAACATGCATATTAGTTTGGTTTGGTTTGTTGGGTTTTATGGCATATCAACCTTTGTAGGTTATTTAACGCCAAATCCATTTTTATGTAAATAATCAGTTCTATTTCAAACAATTCAGTTTAGCATAAGTACACAGTTTAACTGTCAAAAAACATTTCTATTTCAAACTATTCAAGCAGTTATATGTAACACTTCAGTTCAGTGTAAATACAGTTCTATTTGAAATAATTCAGTTAAGCATAAGCACGCAGTTTAAATGTAAGTACGGTTTAATTGTCAAAAATGTTTCTATTTCAAGCTATTCAGTTTAGTCAAACAATTCAGTTTAGCATAAGGTATGCTGTTAGTTCAGTTTAACCCATAGATAGGGCCCTATCAGGTGCTACCACTCCGGGCCAGAGTGGACCTGGGAGCGATGGCAATGAAGGGGTACTCTGCATTCCCCAAAGCTCCAGCACTGCTGGAACTTCACCTTCAAATTGTTTAGCGTCATATCAAGGACACTCATGGGAGGTGCAGTCAGTGTATTCTACAGCCCCAGCCAACTGGCAATACACAGAATTAAATGTCAGACAGTTTTATTTCAGATGATTCAGTTCAGCATAAGTACACAGTTTAGACGTCAAAAACAGTTCTATTTCGAGCAATTCAGTTCAGCACTAGTACGCATTTCCAATCTCAAAACAGTTCTATTTTAAACAATTCAGTTTAGCATAAATACGCAGTTTAAATGAAAAAATCAGTATAGTGAAAGAAGCACGTAGTTCTATTTAACCCATTGATAGGACCCTTTTTAGGTGCTACCACTCCGGGCCAGAGTGGACCTGGAAGCGATGGTAATAAAGGGGTACTCCACATTCTCCAAAGCTCCAACATTGCTGGAACCACACCATCAGATTGTTTAATGTCATATCTAAGACACTTGTTGGGGAGGTCTTACCCCTCTGCAAAGAAGCAGTCGGAGTATTCTACAGAAAGAAAGAAAGAAAGAAAAAAAGAAAGAAAGAAAGAAAGAAAGAAATGATCAACGAAAGAAAGAAAGAAAGAAATGATGAAAGAAAGAAAAAAAAATAACGAGAAAGAAAGAAAGAAAGAAAGAAAGAAAGAAAGAAAAATAACGAGAAAGAAAGAAAGAAAGAAAGAATGTAATACACAACATTTTGTCACCTGACCAGACTAAATTTAATCCTTGTTAATCCCTTATTCCACTTGTTTAACCCTCTTTTTCTTCGATCCTCTTCACGAATCTGTTGGTGGGAATCGAACTCACAATGACCAATGAATCAACACAGAAGTACACTGAGTGCAAAATCAAATTCCCAGGAAAAAAAAAAACAAACAAAAACAGATGACGTATCAAAAATGTCAGCCAATCGTTAATGAACGAAGGATACGTTCATTTTAGGATGTCCTGAGATGACGTCAACCCCGAATCCTGTATGTGACTTTTGTAGTGGTCGAATATTTTCGTATTGATGTTCAGGAAAATGACAACTTCATTAACTCCAGGCTTTTTGGCACCCAATTTCATTGTTTTCTTCCATAAATGGATAAATATTTTAAAAACAGACAACCCAAAAATTGCCAGTGCTTGAGAAGCAGTGGAAGGAGAGGGGTCATAAATGTAAACGTATTTCTCTCTCTCTCTCTCTCTCTCTCTCTCTCTCTTATATATATATATATATATATACAGTAGAGGAATTGATGTTATATATATATATATCCTGTTATGGGTATTGATATGAATCAATAACACCAAAAATAACAGGTTGGTTGGTTTGTTTGGTTTTATGGCATATCAACCTTTGTAGGTTATTTAACGCCAAATCCATTTTTATGTAAATAATCTGTTCGACTAAAAACAGTTCAGTTTAGCATAAGTACACAGTTTAATTGTCAAAAACGTTTCTATTTCAAGCAATTCAGTTTACTCAATTCATTTTAGCATAAGTATGCTGTTAGTTCTATTTAACCCATAGATAGGGCTCTATCAGGTGCTACCACTCCGGGCCAGAGTGGACCTGGGAGCGATGGCAATGAAGGGGTACTCCGCATTCCCCAAAGCTCCAGTACTGCTAGAACCTCACCAGCAGATTGTTTAGTGTCATATCCAGGACACTCATTGGGGGGGTCTTACCTCTCTGCAGAGAAGAAGTCGGTGTATTCTACAGCCCCAGCCAACTGGCAATACACAGATTTAAATGTCAGGCAGTTTTATTTCAGATAATTAAGTTTAGCATAAGTACATAGTTTAGACGTCAAAAACAGTTCTATTTCGAGCAATTCAGTTCAGTACTAATACGCAGTTCCAATCTCAAAACGTTCTATTTTAAACAATTCAGTTTAGCATAAATACGCAGTTTAAATGAAAAAATCAGTATAGTCAAAGAAGCACGGTTTTGTTCTATTTAACCAATAGATAGGACCCTTATCAGGTGCTACCACTCCGGGCCAGAGTGGACCTGGGAGTGATGGCAATGAAGGGGTACTCCGCATTCCTCAAAGCTCCAGCATTGCTGGAACCTGACCATCTGATTGTTTAGTGTCATATCCAGGACACTTGTTGGGGGGTTCTTACCCCTCTGCAGAGAAGCAGTCGGTGTATTCTACAGCCCCTGCCGACTGAGCAAAAAAATAACAGTATTTCTTTAGATCTAATGGATAAAATAATGACAGACAGAATAGACACAGAATGGAAGGGTGGGGGGGGGTAGAAGCATATCAATACCCATAACAGGATGGAAATAAATTTATAATCCTAATGTGACCGGTTTTTGTTTTTCCTAAAGAAATTATTGCTCTCTGATGTCAGTTAGATTGAGCCGTTTACTAGGAAAATTTAAATGTTCATAGTGGAATGATTTTTTGTCCTGATGGAATTATTCCCGACTCCGGTTTAACTGAACTGAATAATATATATATATATATATATATATATATATATATATATATTAAAATGAGTAGGCCAACGAAGAAATTTGTATTTCTTTAGGATTTTTTTCCTTACATACGTGTATGTTTCCAGTTTGTTGCTTTCGTCAGAGAATATGTATGGCACGAGCCCTTGTTAATGGGGTACATAATGAGACCTGAATTCACTCCTAGAAAAAAAAAACAAATGTCTTCGTTTAAAAAATACAAATCTCTCAACAGAGAAGTATTTAATGTAAAAGAAAGTCAACGTCATAACGTTTCGGTTTTAATGAGCCATCTACAGGGCTAAGAAAGGATGATATCGAGAAACGTTAAATCACCGATGGATTTTTAATGAAATGCAAAACATACATCATATGAATTATATAATTCCCCTCCATTGTTTTGTATGTCAATTATAACAGGATTTTTAGTATAACAATTCACTTAGAACCTTTTCTTAGAGAAAAAAAAAAGCAATTTCCATACCTATCTTCAACCAAATGGTTATTTTGTCTAACCACATAGCGCTGAACATTATTCATATATATTTTCCTGAACCCAGAATTTAATTATATAAATATATATATATATATATATATATATATATATATATAGTCATCCACAGACAGATCTGTTTCGTTCAATCAGAACTCATCAGTGTGGCTAGACATATTAGCTTCTAGTAGCTGGGATCGAAACACGGTTGACTCAAACGCCAATCCAAGCTTCTAACCCTCAGCCACGAGCAGCAAGTAGCAGCGAGGTAAATTTTATACGGTTATGAATCACAATTACTATTGTTTACATACATACGTTTAACGGCTACCGAGACCTCAATTCATATATGAAGAAACTTGCAGTAAACGCTAAAGGCAACACGATTACTTCATTCGCTAGAGAACTCAACCCTACCGGGGTGGGGGAGTATATATATATATATATATATATATATATATATGTAAGTTTTATATATATATGTGTGTGTGTGTGTACCTTATATATATAACTTATATATATATATAACTTATATCTCTATAGTCATCCATAGACAGATCTGTTTCGTTCTATCAGAACTCATCAGTGTGGCTAGACAGTATCTTCCCGTAGCTGGGATCGAAACCCGGTTGACTCAAATGCCAAACCAAAGCTTCTAACCATTCAACCACGAGGAGATATTAGCTGCTATCGTTTACATACATCCATTCAACGGTTGCCGAGACCTCAATTCATCTACGAAGAGGCTTGCAATAGACGCTAATGGCAACACGATTACTTCTTCGCCAGAGAACTCAAACCCACGGGAGTAGGGGAGTATATATATCTCTATAGTCATCCACAGACAGATCTGTTTCGTTCTATCAGAACTCATCAGTGTGGCTATATATAACTTATATATATATATATGTTTATATATATATACATATAACTTATATATATCATCATCATCATCATGTCGTGCCGCCAGCACGGATATCCCTGACCCTCTCTCGCCACTTCTCCATATTATTCATCGCCTCTGTCAGGTCTTAAGGGTTACATCCTGTGTCCTCACATAGCTGTTGTATGTAAGTTCGAGCTGGTTGTCCAGCTTTTGCTTGGCCACATGTGGGGGTCCATAGACTTATATATATATATATATATAACTTAGAATTTGAAAATGCTGATAGCAGTTGCGTCTGAATTAAGCCAACTAAAACGATAAAAAGTAAGACTGAGATGGATTTTTTTTTTAATCTTTAAAGTTTGTATTGTATCGAGAGTTTGTAATGTTATATATTCTGTAAAGGCTATGATAAAGGATATGTCGAAATATGGGATTGTAATTTTTTCCGAATCTATTTTCTGATGGGATCGGAAATTATGTATGACAGAATCAAACGATCATTTAGTCATAGAAAAAAAATGCGTTATCTGAACTAAAATAGGGATGGCTTTCCTCGATTCAACTTGGCTTTCAGAATTTGATTTCACGAGTTGGATTCAACAATTATCCGCCATTTTACACAGAACACAAAATTGCTCATGAAAAAGTGGATGTGAGGTATTAACAAAAAAGTATCGAGACTGAGGCTGTATTTACCAAGACAAAAACGTACAATGAATGGAATATTGATTTTCTTAAAAATATTTCTCTCGGCTGAAACCGAAGCTGTATTTACCAGGACAGAAAAGAACAATGAATGGAACATTAATTTTCTTAAAAACATTTTTCTTGGCTGAGACTGAAGCTGTATTTACTTAGAAAGAAATGAACAAAGAATGGAATATTGATTTTCTTCACAATATTTCTCTCGGCTGAAACCGAATCTGTATTTACCAGGACAGAAATGAACAATGAATGGAACATTGATTTTCCAAAGCATCATTACCACTAACTGAGAGCACCCCAGCAGTATCTCACAATACTACCAGACTTTATTGGATGGTGTTTGATCTGTACGAATGCCATATCCTTTCAGATACACTTACATTCTTGTTTTGAATCTTTTTATATATATTCCCTCTTCTCTGCTGGTGAAAGTCCGAGTTTGGTTAAAAATGGATAGGTTAAGTTTGAAATAAAACCTCGATTTATATATATATATATATATATAACGGAATATTTTCATAATAAATTTATTATTAATTAAATTAATTATTTATTAAATGACGCTTGTACACACACACACACACACACATATATATATATATATACACACTTGGAGCATTTAATAAATGATGCGATTTTTTAGTAAAAACCAAAATACTTTTTCATAATCTTTTTCCATCGCTGTATACTCCGAATTGTTTGTAATTGGTTTAAAGGGAAAAAAATATTGCTTTTAGTTTGGAATTATTGGATGAATTTACCAAAATTGCCGCGAGTGTTTTCGGACCTTTTAAGACCCATTTTATTCCCAAATCAAAATTTTGAAAAATTATTGTTGAAAACACCACTATAATAGCACACGAAATTAAAAAAAAAAGTCCTACATATAAAAAAAAACTTGAATCAGTAGAATTAATTTTGTAAATAGCGACAATGTTTTGAAATACCTTTTTTGTTGCTTTTTGGGTTTTTTTAAACATTCCATATTTCTTGATAATATTCTATTTTCATTGATAGCGTTTTGTTTTTTAAATTCATCAGCATCTCAGTTTTATCCAACTCTGCGTTTACGTTATTTTGTAATATTATCAAAAGCCTAAAAAAAACTCTTTCAAAAACTCTTTTAAAAAACACTCCTTATACATGCAAGTAACTCCTGATGTTGGCCGACGAAAGGTCCGGGACAATTTTGGTAAATTCATCCACCAATTTCAACGTGAAACCAAGACACTTATCATGCAGGAAACTTGAAAGGATCTTAATAAAATTATATAGACAAAATGGGTCTTTGTTTTTTAATCAAACATGCTTAAATGAAAGATGGCTGCCCAACTACACACACACTTTTACACACACACACACACACACACACACACATATATATATATATTTAATATATATATATATATATATATATATATATATAAACGAGGTACCTTCAATAAGTTTCCAGAATTTTTTCGCATGGGCACTTTTATTGGTAGTACACAGATGAAACTCTTGTCCACTTGAGTCTTATCTATGGGTCAAATAAAACTAAATTGCGTACTTATACTAAACTGAATTGTTTGAAATAGAACTGTTTTATGTTTAAAAATGAATTTGTCATTAATAACCTACAAAAAAGCAAAATCAAACCACAATGCCTCGTGGACCTCTTCCTGAATTTCTGAAAAAAATATCATTATTGTACACTGATAAATAAATAGTTATAATGGAACATTGTATATATATATATATATATGCATATATTCTTATATATATATATATATATATATATGTTTATGTGTGTGTGTGTGTGTGTGTGTGTGTGTGTGTGTGCATTATTCGGTCCAATTAAACCAGAGTTTGGAGTAATTCCCTCAGGACAAGAAAATCATTCAAAAGCTGAATATTTAAATTTTCCTGGTAGAGAGCTCAATGTAACTAATATTACAGAGCAATACGTTCTTTAAAGAAAAAACCAAAGACCGGTTATTTTAGAATTATAAATTTACCTGTTTATCCATTAGATCTGAAGAAGTCCTGTTATATTTTTCTTCGTGTTTTTGGTTTACATCAGAAACGCAAAACAGGATGGAAATAAATTTATAATCCTAAAATAACCGGTCTTTGGTTTTTTCTTTAAATAATATATATATATATATATATATATATATATATATGCTCGGATCATTGACCTTGTGGGTAGAGTGTTCGCCAATGGTCCGAGAGATATAGGTTCAATCCCAGGTCGCGTCATACCAAAGACTTTAAAAATAGTACTTGACACATCCTTGATTTACGCTCGGCAATATAAGGTACGTATCAAGGGTAAAATTGAGCAATCCAGGGAAAAGAGTAGCGCCCTACACCTCGGTGTAGTAGCTATTGAAAAGGCACCCTTCTGGTTGCCCTCGACCACGGTCGCCAACTTTACTTATATATATGTATTTTTGTGTCCGGTTATTTGTGTGTATGTATAAATATGTGTATATATTTACATATGTTCGTATATGTTTATGTATGTGTGTGTATGTGTATATATATATATATATATATATATATATATGTGTGTGTGTGTGTGAGTGTAAGTGTGTATGCATGTATATATGTGTGTATGCGTTTGTTGCGTGCGTGTGTGTATGTAAGGAAACAGATGTTTACTTTGCTCATCTTTTTTTTGTTTTGTTTTTTATTTCATGTCCTTACAGGCACAAAAACAAGAAATTTCTTCAAATATACGTCATGCAAGACAAGTGGGAAATATCCGGTTGTGAAGGAGGCTGTTCTCCAGAGGAAGTCAGCTCATTGAGGATATTTTTTTCACATAGTGAAATTTAATTATTCATTAAGATTAATATTTACGAATCTGACGTCATCTATATTGTACACGACAATGTGTGACGTCATACTTTTTTGTGTATATTTCTTCGCATTCCTTAGCAGATCCTAAATGAACATCTTTGTATTCCAATTACTGCTGTAGCTGTTCATTTGAACGTGAAATCATAAAAATTGATCAGTCATCTCATAAGATGTATAGCAATGACATAGTGAAACTAGTACCACAAATTCCATCTCAAATAAATCTAAGGTGACTAAGTACCCAGTCAGCTAGGGCTGTAGAATACACCGATTGTATCTCAGCCGATGGGTAAGACCTCCTACCAACGAATGTCTTGATTATGACACTAAACAATCTGATAGCGAGGCTCCAGTGATGCTGAAGCTTTGGAGAATGTGGAGTTCCCTTTCATTGACATCGCTCCCAGATCCACTCTGGCCCGGGGTGGTTGCATCTGATAGTCCTATCTATCGGTCAAATAGAAATATTTGACATTTAAACTCAGTGCAAACAAATGACTTATGCTAAACTGAATTGTTAGAAATAGAACTGTTGGATATTTAACTGTGTGTAAACAAATGACTGATGTTTAACTGAATTGTTAGTGATACATCGCAATACTTGGAACCATTTAACTTTGTTGACTAATGCTAAATTGAATTGTTAGAAATAGAACTATTTAAAGGCTTAGTGGAGGAATTTGTAGTCTGGCGAACGAGAGAAGCAATGCTGCATAAGGACTATAAAGATTCAAAAGTTTCAGCAGCTGGCATCGAAATTCCCACTGGATGTAAATGGAATGCAAAGAAAACTGTGGAAGGCAGAGTAGCGAAGAAAACAGAAGGCTCTCGTGGTGACGGTGGCAAAAGGTCGAGCTGGCCTGGACTAGTTTCCTATTATCAAAGTTTATAAAGCCAAACAGAAGCAGAGGCGGAATCTAATCCAGAAAGAGGTTCGGGCTAGCGTTGAGGAAGCTAGACAAGACGGTGGGACTATCTCGGCAGGGTGAATGGAGACGATGGGGGAACTTTATGAAGAGGAGAATAAGCTGGTCAGAGATTTGGCCCACCGACGCTAGTCGGTTAAAATTTCTAGTGTTTGACGTACTACCGTGTCCTGTAAACTTATTTACAAGGATCATTAAACAAGTTTCCAGGCTTTTTTTTTAGTATGGGCACTTTTATTGATAGTACATACATGAAACTCTACTCCCCTTCGACCTAATCTCCTCCGGCAGCAATGCACTTGTTGTACCGTTCCAACAACTTCTAGTAGGCCCCACAGAAGTCCTCTTGTGTGAGCGTGTCAATGACCTTCGTCACAGCCTCTTTCATTTCCTCAATTGTCTATTAACGACAGCCTCTGAGCTTAAGGAATAACCAAAAGTCACAGGGAGTAACGGCTGGACTATAGGGCGGGTGAGCAACTGTCTTGATGCCCATCTTGCTCAAATAGTCTGTGACAAGGATAGAGTTGTGGACTGGTGCATTGTCCTGGTGGAAATGCCACTGACCCGATTTGAAGAGTGCTGGCCTCTTCCCTAGGAATCTCTTCCGGAACTCCCTTAAAACCTCAACATAGTAACCCTAACCCTAAGCCTAACCCTAAACCTTTGGCCAATCAACTCCGGTGTTCTGACTTCCTTACTCCTCTCACACCTCTCATCACCCCTCACAGACTCCCTGGCTTCCTTGGATCTCTTATGCTACTCAAAAACTGATGCTTTAAAAATATCTCATTAAAATATGAAACCAGTTAAATACTTTCTTTTAATAAGATTAAGGAGAGAAGAAATTCCGAATTTATCCCACAAAAACAATTACCGACGCCGACGACGCCGATGACATAGCGATACCGGAAAATACACCCAACCAAACCGAAACACTACTGCATAGTTTGGAACGAGCCGCCGTAGGCAATGGCCTCCATGTCAACGCACACAAAACTGAATATATGTGTTATAATCAAACAGGCGACATCTCCACACTAGACGGAACCTCTCGGAAACTGGTAGACAAATTCACCTACCTAGGAAGCAGTGTCTCATCAACCGAAAAAGACATCGACACATGGCTAACGAAAGCATGGACAGCTATCGATAGGCTATCGATCATATGGAAATCAGACCTGACCGATAAAATGAAACGCAGTTTCTTCCAGACAGCGGTCGTTTCGATACTGCTGTATGGATGCACTACATGGACGCTAACTAAATGGCTAGCGAAGAAGCTAGACGGCAATTACACAAGAATGTTGCGAGCAATATTGAACAAGTCCTGGCGGCAACACCCCACAAGGCACCAACTATACGGTCACCTGCCTCCCATCACAAAAACTATCCAAGTTAGATGAACCAGACGAGCAGGACACTGCTGGAGAAGCAGTGACGAGCTCATAAGTGATGTACTCCTATGGACACCCAAATATGGCTAGGCAAAAGCAGGACGACCAGCTAGAACATACATACAGCAGCTATGTGAGGATACGGGATGTAGCCCTGAAGACCTGCCAGAGGCGATGAATGATAGGGAGAAGTGGTGAGAGAGAGTCAGGGATATCCTTGCCTGTGGCACGACATGATGATGATGATGATGATAACTTACATATTTCATTTTTTTACGGATAATAATCAAGATGGCTGCGAAAAATATGAATTCTTTTGTTAATATTTAAAACGTCGTTAAATTTGACTTTTATTTAAATCTAAATCAAGTTTAAATTTAGCAAAAATAAAGCTTTCACTTTTGCATCAAATTGTGGTTATTTTTAGCTGAAAATTAACTTTAAACTCCGCCTAAATTTTGAATTAAATTTAGTTTTGAATTAGCTTTGATTTAAGGTATAAAGTATTTAAGGTATTAAGTATAAATTTAGCTTTAGATATAACTTTCAATTTAACTTAAGATCTTCGTTGAATTTAGCTTACATTAACCTTTAGATTGTGTTTGACTTGGTTTGGTTTCTTTGTTTAATGGCATATCAACCGTTATAGGTTATTTAATGCCAAAGCTATTCTCCTAGGAGAACAGTAGTGGTACTATCTAACCCATAGCTGGCAAGATAAGGGGGTTCATACCTTTCCCAAGGGTATTTGCCTGAAAGTGAACGTAATAGCACGTCTGGAGTACGAACTCGCTTACTACGATTCCGTAGTCCATCGCTTTAACCATTACCCCACGAGGACACCCCAATTGAGTTTGAATTCAATTTTAAAATTTGTCTAAATTTAGCTTTAAATTTAGCTTAAGATCAGCGTTAAATGTAACTTATATTTCGATTTAAATTAAGTTTAAATTACGATTTAAATTTAGCTTGAATATAGCTTTAAATATGGATTTAGATGTTGTTTAATTTATCAAGAAAAAAAAAGGTGGTTGAAGGGCGATACTCAAAGTGAGCAGGCAACTTTACCTCCTTATTTACTTCTAACTTTACCTTCAAATTTACCTCTACATTTACCTTCCAATTTACCTCTAAATTTACCTTCAAATTTACCACTAAATTTACCTTCAAATTTACCACTGAATCTACCTTAAATTTGCGCCTAAATTCACCTTCAAATTTACCTCTAAATTTACCTTCAAATTTACCTCTACGTTTACCTTCAAATTTACCTCTAAATTTACCTTCAAATTTACCACTGAATTTACCTTAAATTAGCCCCTAAGTTCAACGTCAAATTTACCTTCAAATTTACCTTTAAATTTACCTCTAACTTTAAAAAAGAAATGCTCTTTAACCGACCCGCCCAACTGGGTCTGGTAACAACAAATATCGAATTTGTACTGGAGTAAAGAAACACTGGTCTGGTCTCCTTGATAACAAAAATTAGACTGATATTTGTCATTCGCCCCACCAGCGTACGAGTATGGCACAAGGCCATTTTTAAGGTGGGTCCGGTCGCAGGGCCGTAGCCAAGACGCGTCTGGCAATCCCAAAAATGCCTCGAGCCCGGCGGCATTCCCCTTTTTGGAGCGCCAGGCGATAAACCCAACCCCTCTGAGGAGGGTTTAAGTCTGGGGAGACGGCCTCCTGAGGCCAGAGTTATATCCTGTGATGAGCCACTCACGACCGAACCGTGCGGCACGCAACACGGCCAGCCGAAATGTGACACACACACTGGAAAGCCACGCAGAGAAAAAGCGCGCCACAAAAATTAGACTGAACACCCTGACAGAACCTGAATATATAGGTTTGTAATCACCTCCTACCACCCTCCTACTCCTTCCTGACAATAAGTATCGGTTGCAGATCTTCACTCCTGTTGGCCACAATATCCCCCGAAGCTGAGTTCACAAGACGTCAGTACCACTCCCATCTTCCTCATTTTTTTTTTTAGATTTAAATATAGATTTAAACTTTGTATAAATTTAGATTTAAAATTAACTTTAAATTTAGCATCAAATGCCGATTAAATTTAGAATCAAATTTTACTGAAGATTATCCTTAAATGCATCTTATATTTAGCATAAAATTGAATTTAAATCTAACTTTAAATTAAACAATTATTTACATTGAATTTGTCTTTTATTTTCGCTGTAATAAAACTGAAATTAAGCTATTAATTTAGTTTTGAACTTCACTTAAATTTAAATTCAAACTTGGCTTTAAATTCCTCTTTAAATTTGCTTTAACTTTATCTTTAAATAGCTTATAAATTTACCACTAAATTTAACTTCAAATTTAACACAAAATTTACCTTAAAATTTGCCTCTAAATTTACCTACAAATTTGTCTCTAAATTTATCTTCAAATTTACCTCTAAATTTACCTCTAAATCTACCTTCACATTTAATTCTAACATTACCTCCTAATTTACTTCTAAATTTACCATCAAATTTACCTATAGATTTACCTTCAAATTTACCACTGAATTAACCTTAAATTTACCCCTAAATTCACCTTCAAATTTACCTCTAACTTTACCTTCAAATTTACCACTGAATTTACCTTCAAATTTACCTCTAGCTTTACCTTCAAATTTAAGACTGAATTTACCTTAAATTTACCCCTAAATTCACCTTCAAATTTACCTTTAAATTCACCTTCAAATTTACCACTAAATTTACATTCAAATTTGCCTCTAAATTTTCCTTCAAATTTACCTCTAAAGTTACCTTTGATTTACCCTAAATTCGCCTTCAAATTTACCTCTAAATTTACCTTTAAATTTACCTCTAACTTTACCTTTATATTTACCACTGAATTTACCTTAAATTTACCTCTAAATTTACCTTCAAATTTGCCTCTAAATTTACCTCTAAATTTTATTTTCAAATTTACCTCTAAATATAACTACAAATTTACCATCAAATTTACCCTAAATTCAACTTCAAATTTATCACTAAATTTACCTTCAAATTTAGCTCTAAATTTACCTTTAAATTTACCTTTAAATTTACCTTTAAATTTACCACTGAATTCACCTTAAATTCACCCTAAATTCACCTTCAAATTTACCTCTTAATTTACCTTTAAATTTACCACTAAATTTACCTTCATATTTACCTATAAATTTTACTTGTATTAATCTTTAATCTTTTCTTAAAATTTGGTTTCAATTTAGATTTATAAACTTTAAATTTCATTTAGGATCATCGTTAAATTTAGTTCATGCTTAACTTTAAATTGAGACTTAATTTAACTTTAAAATTAGCTTAGATTAATCTTTGAATTTTGTTTTAAATTTTCTGTTAAACTTAGCAGACCTTTAGCTTTATACTTAGCTTGAAATTTAGCTGATCAGCGTTAAATTTAACTTACATTTTGCTTTGAATTGATTTAAATTTAACATTAAATTTAGTTTATATTTCGCTTCAATTCATCGTTCATTTTCGCTTAAATAAAAATTAAAATAAGCTGTAAATTTAGCTATTAACTTCACTTAAATTTACATTTAAACCTAGTTTTAAATTTATCTTTAATTTCGCTTTCACTTAGCCTAAAGATTTACCACTAAATTTACCTTCAAATTTACCATCAAATTTACCTCTAACTTTACCTTCAAATTTACCACTAAATTTATCTTCAAATTTACCTCTAAATTTTACCTCTAAATTTACCTTCAAATTTACCTCTAAATTTACCTTCAAATTTACCTCTAACTTTACCTCCAAAATTACCACTAAATTTATCTTCAAAAATACCACTAAATTTAATTTCAAATTCACCTCTAAGTTTAATTTTTAATTTACCACTTAAATTACCTGCAAATTTACCTATAAATTTACCTTCAAATTTACCTCTAACTTTACCTTCAAATTTACCACTAAATTTATCTTCAAATTTACCTCTAAATTTTACCTCTAAATTTACCTTCAAATTTACCTCTAACTTTACCTCCAAAATTACCACTAAATTTATTTTCAAATTTACCACTAAATTTAATTTCAAATTTACCTCTAAGTTTAATTTTTAATTTACCACTAAATTTACTTTCAAATTTACCTCTAAATTTACCTTCAAATTTACCATCAAATTTACCTCTAACTTTACCTTCAAATTTACCACTAAATTTATATTTAAATTTACCTCTAAATTTTACCTGTAAATTTACCTTCAAATTTACCTCTAAATTTACCTTCAAATTTACCTCTAACTTTACCTCCAAAATTACCACTAAATTTATCTTCAAATTTACCACTAAATTTAATTTCTAATTTACCTCTAAGTTTAATTTTTAATTTACCACTAAATTTACTTTCAAATTTACCTCTAAATTTACCTTCAAATTTACCATCAAATTTACCTCTAACTTTACCTTCAAATTTACTACTAAATTTATCTTTAAATTTACCTCTAAATTTTACCTCTAAATTTACCTTCAAATTTACCTCTAAATTTACCTTCAAATTTACCTCTAACTTTACCTCCAAAATTACCACTAAATTTATCTTCAAATTTACCACTAAATTTAATTTCAAATTCACCTCTAAGTTTAATTTTTAATTTACCACTAAATTTACTTTCAAATTTACCTCTAAATTTACCTTCAAATTTATCTCTAAATTACCTTCAAATTGACCATCAAATTTTTACTTTAAATTTAACTTTGAACTTCGCTTGGATTATGCTTTAAATTGAGTTTAAATTTAACTTAAAATTTAGCTAAAATTGAACTTCAATCTTTAATTAATTTTGATAGAGCTGAAATATGAATATTAATTTAGCTTTGAACTTTACTTGAATTTAGATTTAAATTTATATCAATTTAAATTGCGTATAAATTTATTCTTAAATTTGACTTTTAATCTAGCTTTAAATCAAAATGAATTTAGATCCAAATGTAACTTTAAATTAACACAATTAAAGTTTTAAATTTAGGTCTAAATTTAACTTTGAATTAACGCATATTAAACATTGAATCTAACTTTAAATTTAACTTTAAACTTCGCTTACGGTTAGCCTTAAATTTAGGTTTAAATTTAACTTTGAATTTAACTGAGAATTTAACTTTAAACTTTAGTTGAAACGTCACTTTAGATTTACGTCTAAATTTAGCTTAAGATCATTGTTAAATTCATATCTTATTTAGCTTAAAATTGCGAATAAATTAAGCTTTAAATTTAACTTTGAATTGAGCTGTCATGACCTGTTCACTAACGTAAACACATCAGTTTACTCGCTCGCCCTAGAAAAAAAACAACATCCGGTTACGATCAAAAATGACGAAGCCCTTTTTACGACCTTGACCTCCCGTTACAGCTAAAAAAAAAAGGGGGGGGGCATAAATTAAAATTAATAGCAATTACAGAACACTTCTGCCAGAAACAACGCTATAAAAATGAAATTAATTATCTTCGCTAACTTATATCAGGCTAAAGAAGTAATTTATCTTTACGACCATTTTTATGGAAGAACTTTCTTTTTTACACAACTCGGTAGAGTGCCGCTGCGTCCCCTTTATATAAAAAGGCTTTCGCGGCGGAAAATTCAGACTCGAACGCTCTTTTAAAGCGTTTGTGACCTTTCCTCTCGGGTTGTGGGCCGTCGTGCCCCTGGACGGTTCTGCCGGGTGTGCCTCGGTACTGGAGACTTCCTCCAGCCTTGGGAGAGGTATACATGATTGCGTGCTCTACACGAATAATTACTTACCCAGTCGGCTGTGGCTGTAGACTACACCAACTGCTTCTCTGCGGAGAGGTAAGACTCACCCCCACCCAACGGGTGTCCTGGATATGACTCCAAACAACCTGATGGTGAGGTTCTCGTGATGTTGGAGCTTTGGGAAAGCAGAGCACCCCATCATTGCCATCACTCCCGGGTCCACTCTCGCCTCGAGTGGTAGCATCTGATAGGGTCCGAACTATTGGTCAAATAGAACTAAACTGCGTACCTATGCTAAACTGAAGGCTTTTACCCCCTTTGGAGGGGTTGGGTTTATTGCCTGGCGCCTCTAAAAAGGGGAATGCCGACCAGACCGAAGGTATTTTTGGCCTTACCAGACGCGTGTGGGCTTCGGCCCTGCGACCGGAATCACATTAAAAACAGCTTTGTGCCTCATTCGTGCGTTTGTATGATAAATAACAGAGGTCCTCGGACGCTCTCAGGATCCCGTTTGGGCTCCGCAAAAGAACAATGGCAGACTTGAGGCTGTAAGGCTGCCAATTTCGACTGGGCGAGCTGCAACACTGACTCCTTTGTCCTCCTTGTATAGCACTAGACCTTGCTGTCTAGTTCAAGCTATAACCCGGCACACGTGCCCGGACCCACATTTGGGTTCGTGAAACTGCTTGCCTCATTAGACCCACATTGCACTTAGTAGCTCAATGAGTAGCACAGACCAGCAGGGTTCGAGCCTCGGCTCGTTCCCGATCTTCCCCTCCCCTTTATCTCCACTTTAATCGGTCTTCGGGATTTTGACCTAGTGTCAAGCCTAGTCTGGTGGGAGACATTTGCAAATAGTTTCTCGGACGCTCCCAGGAGCCGTTTACAGAGCGGGATCCGAAAGGCTGAATCCTACATTTGGTGGTTGCATTCGCCTTTCCCATCACATAGTTATGCACAAAAAGTCCTTTTAAGGGCCATAAGAGGTCTCCTTCTGCGGGTTGGAGTATCTCTAACGGTCCTTAACGACTCGTCAAAGTAGACGGCCCGGAAACAAACACGAAGAGGACTCTAAGACTACCCGGTCTTAACCATTCGGTCGGTTCCGCTCGTCCGTTTGACTGCTCAGTGTTAAAGGCACAGGTTAGCCTTTAGCTACCGCTTCACTATCTGCGCAGCGTTTAGATAACGCCAATCTTAGCCTCAGCCTGCTGGCTTTTCTGCTCGATTGTGCAGAGATTTTGGCGCGGCACAGCCTTAGCTATCGTCCCGATACGTCCGCACAGCTTTGGTGCGGCACAGCCATAGTGACTGTTTCGATACGTCCGCACGGCTTTGACACGGCGAAGCCATAGCTATCGTCTCCGATACGTCCGCACAGCTAGGGGCACGACGAAGCCCTAGCCTCACTGACTCGTTCGATCGACCTCGTATGTGCTAAGGCCTGGCAAACCTTAGCCACGGTTTCTCTGTCGGTTCCCTTGGTCCATAGTACTAAGACGCAGCTCAATCTTAGTCATCAGCTCGCCCGACTTTACGCGACCAAGCTGCAAACACCGACTTCGACGACGACGCTCCAGCAATGCAGCATCCAGTCCACGTACGACTCGCTGTTACGGACTACCCTAGCATTGCAACATCTGGCCCACGTACAACTCGCCGTACGGGCTAGCAAGCATTTCGACACACCCCGGTTAACCCAACGTACTGTCAAAACTGGGATATCGATTTACCAACTTCAACCGACACCAGCTTCCCGCTATGATCGTCCAGCTGCATCCTACAACACGACTGACCTCAGCTTCCTGCCACGATCGTCCAGCTGCATCCCACGACACGACTGACCTCAGCTTCCTGCTACGATCGTCCAGCTGCATTCGATAACTCAACCGACACCAGCTTGCATCAAACATCTAGCTGTATCTCCACGACTCGACCTACGCCACCTACCCGCATCGAACACCCAGCTGCGCACATCTAAGACTCATCCATACCAGCTAGCTAAAGACCCAAATACAACTGCCACGGACTTTACACACATGTTTGTATATCTGACAATAAATTGTCACTTTTGTTATATTTGTTACCTCGCCTTTGTTTCCTTCATTGTCTTTGGCTGTCAATTACTCACCCACATTAAACTTAAACCATTTGCAGGGTCGACGTGCTTATCGGCTCCGCAACAGACCTTTAAATTAGCTTTAAACTTTGTTTAAATTTAGCTTTAAATTTAGATTAGATTTTTCTTTAATTTTGTTTTAGACTCGTTAAATTCTTCTCTAAATTTAACCTTAAATTTAGCTTAAATAAAGCTTAAATTTTGGTAAAAACTCATCATTAAATTTAACTTTAAATTGAATTTGAATTTAGCAATAAATCTAGCTTAAAATATTAAATTTATTTTCAAACGTTGATCAAATCTCTCGTTAAATTTAGTTTAAATTTGGATTTAAATTTAGCTAAAGCTTTATCGTTAAATTTTGATTGATTTTAGCTCAAAAACAAACTTATATTTGGCTAAAATTTAGCTTTTTATTTAGCTTATTCAGTTTTTCTCTTAAAGTTTTCCTTTTTTAGCCATGTCCAAGTTTTCTCGTGTGAAATTTCGCTTGTTTGTAGCTTAAAATTTCCCTCCTATTTTTGTTTTCTGGTTATTTTTGCTCTATTTATGCTTGTATTGTCTGCATAGTTTCTGGAGGCTGTTTGTAGTTTTCCTCTGCGCTTTTTTTATGCAGTCTTCTCGTCGTTGAATAGATGCATTGACGCCATCTTGAATACTAGCAGTCCTCTTCCTCCTTCTTTTCTTGACACATACAGTCTGCCTGTGTCGTCTATAGGATATTAGGTCTTATTATTATTATTATTTAAAAATCCATATGTGAGTTTTATCAATAAGCATTTATATTAACAAATTATACCATATTTGCTTATGTACAACACGCACTCATTTATAGCACCTGCCTAAATTTGGACTTCGAAACTCTTTATGCTCTACTGCCTTTTCAGCCCTCGAGCAAGGTCTAGGTATTTGTCCTGGTTTTAACCTTCTTTCGCAAACACTCGGTGGTCTGCTTATTATTATTTCATTCCTTGCAAGTTTTGTTTCAGTCTTTTAAAGGAGTGAGTGATAGTAAGTTTCCCCAGGCCCCCAGGACTTTTCTGAGTATTCTAGCAGATCTTAGCAATGCTCTAGTTTCGGTTCCAAGTGCATCCACTGCAACTGGTATCACAGTCACCCTTATTTTCTACAGTTACTTTTAGTTAACAGCTGGTGAATTTCAAAAATGCAATCTGGACGTGAGGACACTTTAGAAGAACGATATGCAATAGAATTCTGTTTTAAACTTGGAAAAAATGCCACAGAAACGTATGGAATGCTTCACACTGCTTTTCGACCATCTTGCATGAATCGAGCATCAGCTTCTGAGTGGCATAAGAGATTCAAGGAAGGCAGGTAGTCTGTGAGGGATGATGAGAGGCGTGGAAGGAGTAAGGAAGTCATTACACCAGAGTTGATTAGCCAAAGGGTTAGGGTTAGGGTTACTATGTTGAGGTTTTAAGGGAGTTCAGGAAAAGATTCTGTCGGAAGAGACCAGCACCACAGTTGATTGGGCAAAGGGTTAGGGTTAGGGTTACTATGTTGAGGTTTTAAGGGAGTTCAGCAAGAGATTCCTAGGGAAGAGGCCAGCACTCTTCAAATCGGGTCAGTGGCATTTCCACCAGGACAATGCACCAGTCCACAACTCCATCTTTGTCACTGACTATTTGAGCAAGATGGGCATCAAGACACTTCCTTAGCCTCCCAATAGTCCAGACCTTGCTTCCTGTGACTTTTGCTTATTCCCTAAGCTCAGAGGCTGTCGTTATGAGACAATTGAGTAGATGAAAGAGGCTGTGACGAAGGTCATTGACACGCTCACACAAGAGGACTTCGATGGAGCCTTCCAGAAGTTGTTGGAATGGTACAACAAGTGCATTGCAGCCGGAGGAGATTATTTCGAAGGGGAGTAGAGTTTCATGTGTGTACTATCAATAAAAGTGGCCATACGAAAAAAGTCTGGAAACCTATTTAATGATCCTCGTATTTCATAGTCTAAAGTTGGGAGAGGTATACATGATTGCGTGCTCTACACGAATAATTACTTACCCAGTCGGCTGTGGCTGTAGACTACACCAACTGCTTCTCTGCGGAGGGGTAAGACTCACCCCCACCCAACGAGTGTCCTGGATATGACTCTAAACAACCTGATGGTGAGGTTTTCGTGATGTTGGAGCTTTGGGAAAGCAGAGCACCCCATCATTGCCATCACTCCCGGGTCCACTCTCGCCTCGAGTGGTAGCATCTGATAGGGTCCTAACTATTGGTCAAATAGAACTAAACTGCGTACCTATGCTAAACTGAATTACTTGAAATAGAACTGTTTTGACATTGAAACTTTACTTATACTCAACTGAATTGTTTGAAATAGAACTATTTTGATATTTAACTGTGTGTAGACAAAAAGCTATACTTATGCTAAACTTAATTGTTTGGAATAGAACTGTTTTTTATATTGAAACTGTGCACTTTTTCTAAACTGAATTGTTTAAAATAAAACTGCTTTGACATTTAACTGTGTGTAGACATAAAACGATACTTATACTAAACTGAATTGTTTGAAATAGAACTGTTTTTGGCATTGAAAATTTGTACTTATGCTCAATAGAATTGTTTGAAATATAACTGTTTATATGTATAAAAGTGGATTAGATATTAAATAACCTACAATGGTTGATGTGCCATAAAACCAAACCAAACAAAACAAAACAAAATCAAAAGTTTAATCTATTTATATAAATGTTTATTGATAAAACCACTAAAAGCCAAGTACTTGTAAATAAGCAATTAAAAAAGAATGCTTATAGAAAAGTGGCTCAAATGCTCTTCTACGTCGAAAAGTGTAAAGGAGGCGCTGTTTTGAATCTAAAAATACAATTTTCAAACAATGGCCGAAGTGTCTAGAGGCCGTTCCTTTTTCAGGTCCATCCTTGACCGTCTCCAAATGTCTGGCCAAAATTAGGTCGTCATGCAATAGGAAAAAACGACAACACCTCCCGGTATTCGGACATACCAAACCTTTGCAGCCTTCAGTTATAAAACTGGATGTGTGACAACTTTCCGAATCATAACATCCAAAAGGAACAAACCGTAATGATGGTGCGATTATTGGCGCTCTGGGCAACTGTATTAATATTTTTCGGACACCTGTCCTCGACGCAAGGCGCCGATGGAGAAATGCTGGTAAGTGAGATCAAATACCTTTTGTGAATTATTTCGTATTAGGTTTAATGATTTCTCCCTTCTCGAAGTTTTCTTCTTCTTCTTCTTCTTCTTCTTCTTCTTCTTCTTCTTCTTCTTTTAATCTTTGTTTTGACATATTTTCTTCTTTTCTTCCTCCTCCTGTTTCTCCTTCTTCTTCGAATCATCATTCTTTTTCGTTCGAACATATTTTCTTCTCCTCCTCCTTCGACTGCGTCCTTCTTCTTCAAAAAAAAAAAGAAAAAAAATCACCAGTCTTCTTCGTTTTAACATATTTCTTCCTCATACTCCCCTTCTTCTTCTTCTTCTTCTTCTTCTTCTTCTTCTTCTTCTTCTTCTTATTATTATTATTATTATTATTATTAGTAGTAGTAGTAGTAGTAGTAGTAGTAGTAGTTATCGTCGTAGGAAATGAACACGGCGACACGAGTTCAAATCCTGGACGAGACTGATTGCATTTCACATAGCACTAATACCCTTGGGAAAGGTATGAATCCTATTATTCCCCCTCCAGCTATAGGTAAATAGTAGGACAGACTAGGTTCTTCAGCCTTGGTTAGGCAACTAGTCTAGGAGGAGGAAAACTCTGAATTAAAACCTGTTAAACTCTACTTAAAAATTGACCTTGTGTCATATCCTGCCCGAGCGGAGGGGTTGGGTAAATAGGATTATTATTATTATTATTATTATTATTATTATTATTATTATTATTTCCTGCCTTTTCTGATCCTATCACTTCTTCCTATCCCTCCTTTTGAGAATTATATTTCCTCCTCCCCTTACTCCTCCTCCTCCTCCTCCTCCTTAGTCATTTGTTTACACACAGTTATATGGTTTCTGTTGAGAATAATAATCCTTAGTAAACAATTATATGGCTTCAAGTAATTATTCTAACATAATTAACAGTTATATGATATCAAGCGTTCCTATCCAATACTAATAATTAATACACAATTATATGATTTTAAATAATTATTTCTATTTGCAAAAATATGTCCCAGAGAACAAATATTTGAGTCTTGATTTAATAAGATTTAGTTCAACATAGGTCAAAGTTAAATAGTTTCAAGTATTCCTATGTATCACAAACAATTTAATCAAACATCAGTCATTTGTTTACACACAGTTAAGTGTAAAGCAGTTCTTTTTCAAGCCATTCACTCTAGCTTAAGTCATTTGTTTGTACTCAATTTTAATATCAAACAGTTATATTTGACCAATAAATTGGACCCTATCATGTGCTACCACTCTGGGTCATATTGGACTAGGGAGCGATGGCAATGAAAGGGGACACTGTATTTCTCAAAGCTCCGGTTTCTGGAGCCTCACTATCGGATGGCTTAGTATTATATCCTGAGCACTCGTTGTTAATTCATTCTTCTTCGTTTTAACATATTCCTTCCTCCTACTCCTACTCCCCTTCTTCTTATTATTATTCATAATTCCCACCCTGAATATGACCTAAAACACTTTCTACCTGAAATTTTCGTAATTTTATTTCTGAAATATCTCATCGAAACGCGTCGGAGGACCTAAACTGCTATTTAGTGCGGGTGTCCTCGTGGTGTAATGGTTACAGCGATGTACTGCGGAATCGTGGTAAGCGAATTCGTACTCCAGTCGCCCTATTACATTCACTTTCGGGCAAATGCCCTTGGGAAAGGTACGAACCCCCTTATCCTCCCAGCTATGGGTTAAATAGTACCCCTACTGTTCTTCTAGGAGAATAGGTTTGACATTAAATTACCTATAAAGGTTGATATGCCATTAAACAAAGAAACCAAACCATGATATTTAGTGATAAATTTTTCTCGTCCATTTATAGGTATTTTTCTTTCTGCAGAGATGCTGTCAGTGTATTCTACTTCCCCAGTTACCTTGGCTATATTTCATTTCGATTGATTTATTTATAATATTGTACACTGACATTTCTATCCGCCTCCAACCTGATTCTATCTGGCCACAATATTTCCCTTTTCTTTACGCTTTTTCCTTTCCCTCCCTTTTCTTTCTTTTCTTTCTTTCTTTCTTTTTTCTTCCCTCTAACCTCCATTTCTCCTTTCTTTCATCCACCACCCGTACAAACCAACTTTTCATAGACGCTATATTTCTCCTCAACTTGTTGAAAAATTTACGTTTCATGACGTAATATTTTTCGAATATTTTCCTGTATTCGTTCAAACTGCTATTTTAAATTCATAATTCCCACCCTGAAGATAACCTAAAATACTTTTTTACTTGAAATTTTCGTAATTTTATATCTTAAATATCTCGTCGAAACGCGTCGGAGGACCTAAACTGATATTTAGAGATAAATTTTTCTCATACATTTATATGTATTTTTTTCCGTTTTCTTTATATAACATAAAATTGCTTTAATATGTTTGAGAATAAAACAATGATATTATAAATCAAAAACACCATGTAATTATTTATTAAAACCAGTTTTGTTAAAACCAGTCTGTAAATTATCCACAACTTATACTATGTAAACCTTTATTTCTTTGTGATATACGAGGTGCATACAATAAGTTTCCAGACTTTATCCATATGGGGACTTTTATTCATAGTACACACATGAAACTCTAGTCACCTTCGAAATAATCTCCTCCGGCTTCAATGCACTTGTTCTACCGTTCCAACAACTTCTGGAAGGCCCCATCGAAGTCCTCTTGTGTCAGCGTGTCAATGACCTTCGTCACAGCCTCTTTCGTCTCCTCAATTGTCTCATAACAACAGCCTCTGAGCTTAAGGAATAAGCCAAGGTCACAGGGAGCAAGGTCTGGACTATTGGGAGGCTGAGGAACTAACTTGATGCCCATCTTGGTCAAATAGTCTGTGACAAGGATAGAGTTGTGGACTGGTGCATTGTCCTGGTGGAAATGCCACTGACCCGATTTCAAAAGTGCTGGCCTCTTCCCTAGGAATCTCTTGCTGAACTCCCTTAAAACCTCAACATACTAACCCTAACCCTTTGGCCGATCAACTGTGGTGTATTGACTTCCTTACTCCTCGCACACCTCTTACTATCCCTCACAGACTCGCTGCCTTTCTTGAATCTCTTATGCCACTCAAAAACTGATGCTTGATTCATGCAAGATGGTCGAAAAGAAGTCTGAAGCTATCTATACGTTTCTGTGGCATGTTTTCCAAGTTTAAAACACAATATTATGGCACATCGTTCTTCTAAAGTGTCCGATTGCATTTTTGAAATTCACCAGCTGGGACAATCAGGCTTAAGTAGGGTGTATTCCAATTGCTGCTGTAGCTGTTCATTTGAACCTGAAATTATAAAAATTGGTCAGTCATCCCATAAGATGTATATCTCCTCTCTTTTTTTATCATTCTACTTTTACTCTATCTCTTTCCATCTATCTATCTGCCCGTGGTGTTGTCGTTATCGTCGTAGGAAATGAACACGGCGACTCGAGTTCAAATCCTGGACGAGACTGATTGCATTTCACATAGCACTAATACCCTTGGTAAAGGTATGAATCCAAAATATTCTCCCTCCAGCTATGGGTAAATAGTAGGACAGACTAGGTTCTTCAGCCATGGTGAGGCAACTAGTCTAGGAGAAGGAATACTCTGAATTCAAACTTGTTAAACTCCGCTTCAAAATTGACCTTGTGTCATATCCTGCCCGAGCGGAGGGGTTGGGTAAATAGTATCTATCTATCAATCTGTCTCTTCTCTCTCTCTCTCTTTCTCTCTCTCTCTCTCTCTCTCTCTCTTTATCTGTTGTCTCTTTTCCTCACTTATCTCTGTCTACCTTCTTCTTCTTCTTCTTCTTCTTCTTCTTCTTCTTCTTCTTCTTCTTCTCTGTCTGTCTCTCTCTCTCTTTCATCATCAAATCTGATGTCTTTATATATATATATATATATATATATATATATTATTTTGTATATTTTTTGCTTTGTAGGGGAAGCTGCTGCAGTTTGGATATTTAAAAGAACGTACAGGAAATAGCCGGAATGAACCGCCTACACCAGAAGAAATCACTGAAGCTTTGATGTAGGTAAAAATTATAAAACATACAGGACATTTTATGTTTGTTTGTTTTTTTTTGGCGGGGGGCATTTTATCTATAAACATTTATTTGCATATAATTATGTGATATCAAGTATTCCTATCAAACACAAATAATTTGCACAGTTATATAGTTTCAAGTAAGAGATAAAAATCCATAAGTAAACAAGAATAGTTTCAAGTAACTATTAAAAACAGAAATAATTCGCATGCATCTAAATGGTTTCAAGTATTCCTATCTAACAGTAATAATTCTATTTAATCGTAATCATTTGTTTGTACAATTATATTTTGAAGAATTCTTATCCAATACTAAACAAATCTATTTTATTCAAAGGGTTCAAATGTTTTTAAAGAATTGAAAATGTCTTAAACCGAAAGAAAATTTTTCATGATAAATAGATAGATAGATATGAACTGACTGAGATAGATAGATAGATAGATAGATAGATATGAACGGACTGAGATAGATAGATAGATAGATAGATAGATAGATAGATAGATAGATAGATATTAAAAAAGTGACATAGCGAGCTTGCTAGTTAGCTGGATTGATAGGAAGCGATATAGTTTAGGACAGATAGAAATTGATACATATGAACAGACTGACATAGATAGATAGATAGATAGATAGATAGATAGATAGATAGATAGATAGATAAGAATTGACTGAGATAGATAGATAGATAGATAGATAGATAGATAGATAGATAGATAGATAGATATGAACAGATTGAGATAGATAGATATGAAAAGACTGAGATAGATAGATAGATATGAACAGACTGAGATAGATAGATAGATAGATAGATAGATATGAACAGACTGAGATAGATAGATAGATAGATAGATAGATAGATAGATAGATAGATAGATAAGAATTGACTGAGATAGATAGATAGATAGATAGATAGATATGAACAGACTGAGATAGATAGATAGATAGATATGAAAAGACTGAGATAGATAGATAGATAGATAGATAGATAGATAGATAGATAGATAGATATGAACAGACTGAGATAGATAGATAGATAGATAGATAGATAGATAGATAAGAATTGACTGAGATAGATAGATAGATAGATAGATAGATAGATAGATAGATAGATAGATAGATACGAATAGACTGAGATAGATAGATAGATAGATATGAATAGACTGAGAGAGAGAGAGAGAGAGAGAGAGAGAGAGAGAGAGAGAGAGAGAGAGATTTTTAAAACTATTTTCCTTTTGTCTATTGTACAGAATGTTCCAAAAATTCAATGGTCTTGAAGAGACTGGTACGTACAACAAGCCAACACGGAAACTGCTCAATTCACGCCGATGCGGAAACAAGGATTTTTTCTATGAAAACGACACTTACGGCCCTCACTCTTTCAATGCCGGTAAGTCAAGGTGGACATTGTCAATTAAGACGACTGGACTGGTGAAAAAGAGGTTAGACATTCGAGCGACCGGTGGGAGAACTGGTGTATCTTTTAGAACCACCTATAAATAGGAATTGGTTGTCTCGCTCGACCAATCTCACAAACCATTACTATTGTTACATTATGACTTTGTTCCTTACTGAGTACCTCACATATGTGGCCTTGTTCTGGGCTAAGCTAAGTAGATATCTTAATGTTTTTTGCTGCAGAGATATGGTTTGCTAGATAGTCTTTCAAACGATTACACCTAGTGCGTTTGTTCCTCACCGGGTGCTTCTCATTTGTCGTCTTCTACTCAGCTAAGCTTAGTAAATATCTAATGAATCATTACTGTAAAGCAATGGTTCACAAGCTAGTGGGTCAGACCATTACTACAGTGAAGAGATTGAACCTCAGCGGGTGCCTTGCACTTCTTTTAAACATACAATAAAGTAAGTAGAGTTGTCTCCTTTTAATCGAGGGCGATCAGAAGGCTCCTTTTTCCATAGCTACAACAACGAGATGTAAGGGAGGGTGCTACTCCTTTCCCTGGATTGCTCCACTTTACCCTCAATACATACCTTATTTTAAGTGTTAAGCAAGGAGGTATCAAGTTCCATTTTTAAAGTATGACGCGACCTGGGACTGAACCCAGGTCTCCTAGATCATTGGCGAACACTCTACCCACAAGGCCAAATAATAATAACAACAATAATCATGTCATGCTGCTAGCAGGGATTTCTCTCTCTCTCTCTCTCTCTCTCTCTCTCTCTCTCTCTCTTGCCACTTGTCCCTACTGTCCATCATTTCCGGCAGGTCTTCTAGACTACACCCTGTGTCCATACAGAGCTGTTGTAGATAAGTTCTTGCTGGTCGTCCGACACTTGCTCTCCTGTGTAAAGGGGTCCATAGAATAAAGTTACTCATGAGTTCGTCCTAACTTCTCTAGCAATGTCCTGCGTGTCTTATTTGTCTAATTTGGATGGGTTTGTGAGATGGGAGGTAGGTGGCCGTACAGCTGTTGTTTTGTTGTATATTGCTTCTTGGATTAGCTCAATATAGCTCGTAGCATTCTTATGCAATTGCTATCAAGTTTTTTTTTTCAATACTCTTAGTCAGCGTCTATGTGGTGCATCCATATTGTAGTATGGACACGACCGAAGTCATCATTATTTCAACTAAGACAACTATTAATACTACTACTACTATTTTAAATCTCTATCAAATCTTTTTATTTTAGTAACTAGAAAATATTTAAAACACACCAAGAATACTCGTAGCGTAATGGTTAAATGGCTGGACGACAGTCTTAGTGGAAACGAGTTCGAACTCTCGTTGCTCTAATACGTTAACTTTCGGCCTAATATCGCAGGGAAATGTAATACAGTATTGCCTGGGGTACCCCACCATGAAATGACCTTGTGTCAAGTCCTACCTCCGTACAAAATAGGCTAAATATTCATAAATAATGAGGGCAGTTTTTGGCAAATCTAACTTGGCTAGACTTTAATAGACATTGTTGCTAATTAAGATTAACTAAATTGTCATGAAGAATATAGCGTAAATAGTTGATGGAACTGAGACGTCGGTGGTGACGTCGTTGCACATGTAATGTTCATAATAATAAAATGACTTTTTTTTTCTTTTTAATTGATCACAGTTCAACGATGGAACAAAAAAGAATTAACATGGAATTTGGTCAAATTTAGTGAAACCCAACGTTTAAGTCGCGAGGATCAACTGTAAGTTATCAAACATCTTCGCCACATCTTCTTTTTCTTCAATTCATCCTTCTTCTTCAATCCAGTCTTTGTTCTTCTTCTTCTTCATCAAATCATTCTCTATACTTCTTCTTCCTTTTCTTCTTCAATTCATTCTCCCTTCTTCTTCTTCTTCTTCTTCTTCTTCTATCTATCTATTTTCTAGACTTCTTTATGTAAATTATTGTCTCTTTTTATTTCCTTCATCATCTGTTCTATCATTGGCGTTTTATCTATGTACCTAATCCCTCAAACATGAAGAAGACTTGACTCAAGGTGAAACTTTAAGCGGTATTGCAGATTCGAATTAAAAGTTTTCCTTCTCCTTGACTGATTATCTAACCAAGGCCAAAGAACCCAGTCTGCCCTGCTATTTAACCATATCTGGAGGGAAAGCAAATTGATTCATTACTTTCCTAAATGTGAAACACAGATAGCCTTGACCAGAATTTGAACTCCGCACAACGTTAACCACTAGCATATATATATATATATATATATATATATAGTCTATCCATGGATGACAAACTGTTTCGTTATATCGCAACTCATAAAGAGTGGCTAGACACGCAAGATGCTTCAAACTAGGATCGAAACCTGGCTGACTTTATGCCCGCCGGATCGCTTACCGCAGACCTATCGTCATTATCAATAAGCGAAGGAATTTTTACGTATATATATTTACATTCTAACGGCTACTACTGTGTTCAATTCATGCAAAGATATTTGCATTTGTTCGTAAGTGGCAACTATTAATTCCTCGCACGAGTGCTCAACCCTCGAATGTGTGGAGAATATATATATATATATATATATATATATATATATATATATATATATATTTCTTTAAGAAAAAAATAAAACGGGTCATATTAGGATTATAAATCTATTTCTATTGTGTTATATGTTTTTGATTTATATAAAAAACACGAACAAAATTAACAGGTCTTATTAAGATCTTATGGATTTTTTTATCCATAAGATCTGAAGAAGCCCTGTTAATTTTTTTCGTGTTTTTGATATAAATCAAAAACATATAACAGGATGGAAATAAATTTATAATCCTAATGTGACCAGTTTTTGTTTTTTCTTAAAGAAATTATTGCTCTGTAATGTCAGTTACATTGAGTTCTTTACCAGGAAAATTTAAATGTTCACTGTTGAAGGTTTTTTTGTCCCGATGGAATTACTCCCAACTCCGGTTTAACTGGACTGAATGATACTTATATATATATATATATATATATATATATATATATATATATATATATATATATATACCTTTATTGAGCACCTTTTATTAATAAATATAGCAAACTGCCTCATTATTATATAAATGATAAAAATAATGAATAGAATTATTTTTTCTGATTTTTATTTATCATAGGCGCGCCATCCAGAAAGGTCTGGAACATTGGTCAAATGTGACGTCATTAACTTTTAAAAGAGTTTCCGGGATGGCCGATATCATGATCAGTTTTGCTCGGCACAGTCATGGCGATAATTATCCATTTGATGGAAATGGTAAGTACACCAAATTGTCATTTGCTACATATATCTAGGTGTAATAATGAACATGGAAGTAGTTACAAGTCTATCTATATAAGTACCGTATCAACTCGTGCTTTGAACGACTTTTTAAGACTCGTCTTTCACCTCAGAAAACAAGGGCTCATTCATTACACATGATATGTTTTTGAAACAGCGAAGTTTACTTTATTTCTAGACTTTAACTTAGTTGTAGCTAAACAAATATTATCAGTTAAGATAACAACGTTTTCCGAATTAATTATTATTAATTAGAAATACTAGAAACCATATAACAGTGTGTATGTCAATCTGGGCTTAGATAAGCTGAGCCTGCTGTAATATCCATCTAAAGTGTGCCCACATAGGCTATTCTTAAACAAAAAGCTTTTGTTAAGATAATAAAGTTTTTATTGAACTTTGCTATTTATAACACTTGTACACATAATATGTACAAATATTTTAAATAGTCTACAAAGTTTGATAAAAAATTAATTATCTTCTAAATAAGCGCATTAAGCTGCATCAAGGTCTAGACTACATTCTTTATTTAGAGTAATGTATTGATTTTGATTGTATTACAGATGTTTTGAAAGTATGAAGAGGTGTTTGAATGTTTTCTCTTTATGTCATTGGATGTAGAAAACATAGTTTGTCAGCTACCATAGCCAAAATTTAGAGGTCGTTTTTTTTGCCTAAAGTATTTGATAAGAACACTTTCTTGTGGCTGACAAAATTAGGAGTCGTTTATTACACAAAGTCGTTGATTACTCGAGTATAGACGCGTAAACATTGCATATATATGTGCTCGTGGTTGCGTATATGTATGTACGAGGATCATTAAATAAGTTTCCAGACTTTTTTTGTATGGGCACTTTTATTTGATATTACACACATGAAACTCTAGTCACCTTCGAAATAATCTCCTCCGGCTGCAATGTACTTGTTGTACAGTTACAACAACTTATGGAAGGCCCCATCGAAGTCCTCTTGTGTCAGCGTGTCAATGACCTTCGTCACAGCTTCTTTCATCTCCTCAATTGTCTCATAACGACAGCCTCTGAGCTTAGGGAATAAGCAAAAGTCACAGGGAACAAGGTCTGGACTATAGGGAAGCTGAGGAACTGTCTTGATGCTTATCATTGTCAAATAGTCTGTGACAAGGATAGAGTTGTGGACTGGTGCATTGTCCTGGTAGAAATGCCACTGACCCGATTTCAAAAGTGCTGGCCTCTTCCCTAGGAATCTCTTCCTGAACTCCCTTAAAACCTCAACATACTAACCTTAAGCCTAACCCTTTGGCCAATCAACTCTGCTCTGTTGACTTCCTTACTCCTCCCACACCTCTTACTATCCCTTACAGACTCCCTGTCTTCCTTGAATCTCTTATGCCACTCAAAAACTGATGCTTGATTCATGCAAGATGCTCCAAATGTAGTCTGAAGCATTCCATACATTTCTGTGACATTTTTTCCAAGTTTAAAATAGAATTTTATTGCATATCGTTCTTCTAAAGTGTCAGATTGCATTTTTGAAATTCACCAGCTGTGAAAATCAGCCTTTAGTAGGGTGTATTCCAATTGCTGCTGTAGCTGTTCCTTAGAACCTGAAATCATAAAAGTTGGTCAGTCATCTCATATGTATAGCAATAACATAGTAAATTTTCAAGAGTCTATGACAATTTTAAATGCTTGTACAAAAAAACTCTGGAAACTTATTGAATGCACCACAAATATGCAAGTTGTTGCCAGTGTATCTTACGGCGCATGCGTAAGGAGAGAAGAAGCATATATATATGTACATATGTATGTTTATATGGCTGCTTATATTGATATATGTCTATGTGGTTGCGTATATGTATGTGTGAGCACGTACATGCATTTGTGTATTTATCCACTCCAACCGCCACGAGCAGGTGGAGACACAAGGTCGATTCTCAAGCGGAGTACAGCTGGTTTGAATTCAAATTTTTCCTTCTCCTAGACTGGTTCACTTACTAGTGCTAAAGAATGCAGAGGGTCAAACAATTTACCCATGGCTGGAAGGAGAAGAGAAGGATTCATACCTTTCCCAAGGGCATTAGCATGAAAGTAAATGCGAATAGCTACATCCAGGATTTGAACTCGGGTCGCCGATTTTATTTCCTACGACGATAACCGTTGCACTAAGCATGCCTCCCTATACATCTAAGTGTGTGTATAATAATTTAAAGAAGTTGGTAGACAAGTTAGGTTGGTTGGAAAATTTTAAAAGTAAAACAAAGAGAAGTATTTCACGATGAGAATGAAAGGGGTGTTTTCTAATGTCCATAATAAACTGAAGTCTTCGACGCTAGCATGGTCAGAGGTCAGTAGAAAAGGATCTAATTTTTTTTTTTATTTGATACTGGGTGGTCCAAGCAAGAGAAGCGGTTTTCTTTTCCGGGAGTCAAAACCGCATATATTCAAGGAAACAGATCGAGGGAAGGAGTAGTAACATTCGAAGAATTGCAGTTAAGCAGGTTGCTGTTAGACGTAGAGTAAGGCAGAAGCCTGACCAGTATCCAAGTCTTCGTCCAATGTCCATACCATAATATTTACTGTCAAGTCGGCTTAGGCTGAAGAGCTAGGTGTGTGAAAACGCCATTTCAAAGAAAAAAAATGAAAAGAATTCGAATGTAAAGTCTACTTTTAAACTAACATTTTAGAATAGAAGTCTAAAAACACAGATATTTTGATTGTTTGCTTGTACAATTTGGAGAGAATTCCAAAGAAAATAAAAAGTCTACTTTTAAACTAACATTTTTGAATGGAAGTTTAAAGACGCAGACATTTCGATTCTTTGCTTATACAATTTTGAAATAATATTAAAATTAACAAATGTGTTTCTCCCTAGGTGGCGTTCTTGCTCATGCTTTCTTTCCTGGAAACAAGCAAATCAATGGTGATACACATTTTGATGATTCTGAATTGTGGACCCAATACTCAGACGAAGGAACTAACCTAGAAATCGTTGCCGCCCACGAATTTGGCCACGCCCTCGGACTGGGACACTCAACAGTCTCCGATTCGTTAATGGCCCCGTACTATCGAGGCTACATACCAAATTTCAAGCTTCACTCTGACGATATTGCAGGAATCCAGAGACTATACGGTGAGTAGATTTGATTTTAAAATAAATCGTGAATTATTTGCTATAAAAATGCACTGTCAATGGATTTACTATATAAATGCATTTAAAATGATTTTCTGTAAAAATTGCAATAAAAAGGACTTTCTATAAAAATATATTTGAAATGATTTTCAGTAAAAATTTAAAAAAGGACTTTCTATAAAAATGCATTTAAAATGATTTTCTTTAAAAATCCATTGTAGATGACCTTCTATAAAAATGCATTTGAAATGATTTTCTATAAAAATGCATTAAAAAGGAATTTACTATTTAAATATAGTTTGTAAATGAGATTCTATAAAATACATTAGAAATAATTTTACTATAGAAATGCATTAGAAATTATTTTACTCTAAAAAAACATTACAATGGTTATACTATAAAAATTGATTATAAATGATTTTCTATAAAAATGCATTAGAAATTATTTTACTCTAAAAAAACATTACAATGGTTATACTATAAAAATTGATTATAAATGATTTTGTATAAAAATGCATTAAAAATTATTTGACTCTAAAAAAAAAACATTACAATGGTTATACTATAAAAATTGATTATAAATGATTTTCTATAAAAATGCATTAGAAATTATTTTACTCTAAAAAAACATTACAATGGTTATACTATAAAAATTGATTATAAATGATTTTGTATAAAAATGCATTAAAAATTATTTGACTCTAAAAAAAAAACATTACAATGGTTATACTATAAAAATTGATTATAAATGATTTTCTATAAAAATGCATTAGAAATTATTTTACTCTAAAAAAACATTACAATGGTTATACTATAAAAATTGATTATAAATGATTTTCTATAAAAATGCATTAGAAATTATTTTACCCTAAAAAAAACATTACAATGTTTATACTATAAAAATTGATTATAAATGATTTTGTATAAAAATGCATTAAAAATTATTTGACTCTAAAAAAAAAACATTACAATGGTTATACTATAAAAATTGATTATAAATGATTTTCTATAAAAATGCATTAGAAATTATTTTACTCTAAAAAAACATTACAATGGTTATACTATAAAAATTGATTATAAATGATTTTGTATAAAAATGCATTAAAAATTATTTGACTCTAAAAAAAAAACATTACAATGGTTATACTATAAAAATTGATTATAAATGATTTTCTATAAAAATGCATTAGAAATTATTTTACTCTAAAAAAACATTACAATGGTTATACTATAAAAATTGATTATAAATGATTTTCTATAAAAATGCATTAGAAATTATTTTACCCTAAAAAAAACATTACAATGTTTATACTATAAAAATTGATTATAAATGATTTTGTATAAAAATGCATTAAAAATTATTTGACTCTAAAAAAAAAACATTACAATGGTTATACTATAAAAATTGATTATAAATGATTTTCTATAAAAATGCATTAGAAATTATTTTACTCTAAAAAAACATTACAATGGTTATACTATAAAAATTGATTATAAATGATTTTCTATAAAAATGCATTAGAAATTATTTTACCCTAAAAAAAACATTACAATGTTTATACTATAAAAATTGATTATAAATGATTTTGTATAAAAATGCATTAAAAATTATTTGACTCTAAAAAAAAAACATTACAATGGTTATACTATAAAAATTGATTATAAATGATTTTCTATAAAAATGCATTAGAAATTATTTTACTCTAAAAAAACATTACAATGGTTATACTATAAAAATTGATTATAAATGATTTTGTATAAAAATGCATTAAAAATTATTTGACTCTAAAAAAAAAACATTACAATGGTTATACTATAAAAATTGATTATAAATGATTTTCTATAAAAATGCATTAGAAATTATTTTACTCTAAAAAAACATTACAATGGTTATACTATAAAAATTGATTATAAATGATTTTCTATAAAAATGCATTAGAAATTATTTTACCCTAAAAAAAACATTACAATGTTTATACTATAAAAATTGATTATAAATGATTTTGTATAAAAATGCATTAAAAATTATTTGACTCTAAAAAAAAAACATTACAATGGTTATACTATAAAAATTGATTATAAATGATTTTCTATAAAAATGCATTAGAAATTATTTTACTCTAAAAAAACATTACAATGGTTATACTATAAAAATTGATTATAAATGATTTTCTATAAAAATGCATTAGAAATTATTTTACCCTAAAAAAAACATTACAATGTTTATACTATAAAAATTGATTATAAATGATTTTGTATAAAAATGCATTAAAAATTATTTGACTCTAAAAAAAAAACATTACAATGGTTATACTATAAAAATTGATTATAAATGATTTTCTATAAAAATGCATTAGAAATTATTTTACTCTAAAAAAACATTACAATGGTTATACTATAAAAATTGATTATAAATGATTTTGTATAAAAATGCATTAAAAATTATTTGACTCTAAAAAAAAAACATTACAATGGTTATACTATAAAAATTGATTATAAATGATTTTCTATAAAAATGCATTAGAAATTATTTTACTCTAAAAAAACATTACAATGGTTATACTATAAAAATTGATTATAAATGATTTTGTATAAAAATGCATTAAAAATTATTTGACTCTAAAAAAAAAACATTACAATGGTTATACTATAAAAATTGATTATAAATGATTTTCTATAAAAATGCATTAGAAATTATTTTACTCTAAAAAAACATTACAATGGTTATACTATAAAAATTGATTATAAATGATTTTGTATAAAAATGCATTAAAAATTATTTGACTCTAAAAAAAAAACATTACAATGGTTATACTATAAAAATTGATTATAAATGATTTTCTATAAAAATGCATTAGAAATTATTTTACTCTAAAAAAACATTACAATGGTTATACTATAAAAATTGATTATAAATGATTTTGTATAAAAATGCATTAAAAATTATTTGACTCTAAAAAAAAAACATTACAATGGTTATACTATAAAAATTGATTATAAATGATTTTCTATAAAAATGCATTAGAAATTATTTTACTCTAAAAAAACATTACAATGGTTATACTATAAAAATTGATTATAAATGATTTTGTATAAAAATGCATTAAAAATTATTTGACTCTAAAAAAAAAACATTACAATGGTTATACTATAAAAATTGATTATAAATGATTTTCTATAAAAATGCATTAGAAATTATTTTACTCTAAAAAAACATTACAATGGTTATACTATAAAAATTGATTATAAATGATTTTGTATAAAAATGCATTAAAAATTATTTGACTCTAAAAAAAAAACATTACAATGGTTATACTATAAAAATTGATTATAAATGATTTTCTATAAAAATGCATTAGAAATTATTTTACTCTAAAAAAACATTACAATGGTTATACTATAAAAATTGATTATAAATGATTTTCTATAAAAATGCATTAGAAATTATTTTACCCTAAAAAAAACATTACAATGTTTATACTATAAAAATTGATTATAAATGATTTTGTATAAAAATGCATTAAAAATTATTTGACTCTAAAAAAAAAACATTACAATGGTTATACTATAAAAATTGATTATAAATGATTTTCTATAAAAATGCATTAGAAATTATTTTACTCTAAAAAAACATTACAATGGTTATACTATAAAAATTGATTATAAATGATTTTCTATAAAAATGCATTAGAAATTATTTTACCCTAAAAAAAACATTACAATGTTTATACTATAAAAATTGATTATAAATGATTTTGTATAAAAATGCATTAAAAATTATTTGACTCTAAAAAAAAAACATTACAATGGTTATACTATAAAAATTGATTATAAATGATTTTCTATAAAAATGCATTAGAAATTATTTTACTCTAAAAAAACATTACAATGGTTATACTATAAAAATTGATTATAAATGATTTTGTATAAAAATGCATTAAAAATTATTTGACTCTAAAAAAAAAACATTACAATGGTTATACTATAAAAATTGATTATAAATGATTTTCTATAAAAATGCATTAGAAATTATTTTACTCTAAAAAAACATTACAATGGTTATACTATAAAAATTGATTATAAATGATTTTCTATAAAAATGCATTAGAAATTATTTTACTCTAAAAAAAACATTACAATGGTTATACTATAAAAATTGATTATAAATGATTTTCTATAAAAATGCATTAGAAATTATTTTACTCTAAAAAAACATTACAATGGTTATACTATAAAAATTGATTATAAATGATTTTGTATAAAAATGCATTAAAAATTATTTGACTCTAAAAAAAAAACATTACAATGGTTATACTATAAAAATTGATTATAAATGATTTTCTATAAAAATGCATTAGAAATTATTTTACTCTAAAAAAACATTACAATGGTTATACTATAAAAATTGATTATAAATGATTTTGTATAAAAATGCATTAAAAATTATTTGACTCTAAAAAAAAAACATTACAATGGTTATACTATAAAAATTGATTATAAATGATTTTCTATAAAAATGCATTAGAAATTATTTTACTCTAAAAAAACATTACAATGGTTATACTATAAAAATTGATTATAAATGATTTTGTATAAAAATGCATTAAAAATTATTTGACTCTAAAAAAAAAACATTACAATGGTTATACTATAAAAATTGATTATAAATGATTTTCTATAAAAATGCATTAGAAATTATTTTACTCTAAAAAAACATTACAATGGTTATACTATAAAAATTGATTATAAATGATTTTGTATAAAAATGCATTAAAAATTATTTGACTCTAAAAAAAAAACATTACAATGGTTATACTATAAAAATTGATTATAAATGATTTTCTATAAAAATGCATTAGAAATTATTTTACTCTAAAAAAACATTACAATGGTTATACTATAAAAATTGATTATAAATGATTTTGTATAAAAATGAATTAAAAATTATTTGACTCTAAAAAAAAAACATTACAATGGTTATACTATAAAAATTGATTATAAATGATTTTCTATAAAAATGCATTAGAAATTATTTTACTCTAAAAAAACATTACAATGGTTATACTATAAAAATTGATTATAAATGATTTTGTATAAAAATGCATTAAAAATTATTTGACTCTAAAAAAAAAACATTACAATGGTTATACTATAAAAATTGATTATAAATGATTTTCTATAAAAATGCATTAGAAATTATTTTACTCTAAAAAAACATTACAATGGTTATACTATAAAAATTGATTATAAATGATTTTGTATAAAAATGCATTAAAAATTATTTGACTCTAAAAAAAAAACATTACAATGGTTATACTATAAAAATTGATTATAAATGATTTTCTATAAAAATGCATTAGAAATTATTTTACTCTAAAAAAACATTACAATGGTTATACTATAAAAATTGATTATAAATGATTTTGTATAAAAATGCATTAAAAATTATTTGACTCTAAAAAAAAAACATTACAATGGTTATACTATAAAAATTGATTATAAATGATTTTCTATAAAAATGCATTAGAAATTATTTTACTCTAAAAAAACATTACAATGGTTATACTATAAAAATTGATTATAAATGATTTTGTATAAAAATGCATTAAAAATTATTTGACTCTAAAAAAAAAACATTACAATGGTTATACTATAAAAATTGATTATAAATGATTTTCTATAAAAATGCATTAGAAATTATTTTACTCTAAAAAAACATTACAATGGTTATACTATAAAAATTGATTATAAATGATTTTCTATAAAAATGCATTAGAAATTATTTTACTCTAAAAAAACATTACAATGGTTATACTATAAAAATTGATTATAAATGATTTTGTATAAAAATGCATTAAAAATTATTTTACTCTAAAAAAACATTACAATGGTTATACTATAAAAATTGATTATAAATGATTTTCTATAAAAATGCATTAGAAATTATTTTACTCTAAAAAAACATTACAATGGTTATACTATAAAAATTGATTATAAATGATTTTCTATAAAAATGCATTAGAAATTATTTTACTCTAAAAAAACATTACAATGGTTATACTATAAAAATTGATTATAAATGATTTTCTATAAAAATGCATTAGAAATTATTTTACTCTAAAAAAACATTACAATGGTTATACTATAAAAATTGATTATAAATGATTTTCTATAAAAATGCATTAGAAATTATTTTACTCTAAAAAAACATTACAATGGTTATACTATAAAAATTGATTATAAATGATTTTGTATAAAAATGCATTAAAAATTATTTGACTCTAAAAAAAAAACATTACAATGGTTATACTATAAAAATTGATTATAAATGATTTTCTATAAAAATGCATTAGAAATTATTTTACTCTAAAAAAACATTACAATGGTTATACTATAAAAATTGATTATAAATGATTTTCTATAAAAATGCATTAGAAATTATTTTACTCTAAAAAAACATTACAATGTTTATACTATAAAAATTGATTATAAATGATTTTCTATAAAAATGCATTAGAAATTATTTTACCCTAAAAAAAACATTACAATGTTTATACTATAAAAATTGATTATAAATGATTTTGTATAAAAATGCATTAAAAATTATTTGACTCTAAAAAAAAAACATTACAATGGTTATACTATAAAAATTGATTATAAATGATTTTGTATAAAAATGCATTAAAAATTATTTGACTCTAAAAAAAAAACATTACAATGGTTATACTATAAAAATTGATTATAAATGATTTTCTATAAAAATGCATTAGAAATTATTTTACCCTAAAAAAAACATTACAATGGTTATACTATAAAAATTGATTATAAATGATTTTCTATAAAAATGCATTAGAAATTATTTTACTCTAAAAAAACATTACAATGGTTATACTATAAAAATTGATTATAAATGATTTTGTATAAAAATGCATTAAAAATTATTTGACTCTAAAAAAAAAACATTACAATGGTTATACTATAAAAATTGATTATAAATGATTTTCTATAAAAATGCATTAGAAATTATTTTACTCTAAAAAAACATTACAATGGTTATACTATAAAAATTGATTATAAATGATTTTCTATAAAAATGCATTAGAAATTATTTTACTCTAAAAAAACATTACAATGTTTATACTATAAAAATTGATTATAAATGATTTTCTATAAAAATGCATTAGAAATTATTTTACCCTAAAAAAAACATTACAATGGTTATACTATAAAAATTGATTATAAATGATTTTCTATAAAAATGCATTAGAAATTATTTTACCCTAAAAAAAACATTACAATGGTTATACTATAAAAATTGATTATAAATGATTTTCTATAAAAATGCATTAGAAATTATTTTACCCTAAAAAAAACATTACAATGGTTATACTATAAAAATTGATTATAAATGATTTTCTATAAAAATGCATTAGAAATTATTTTACTCTAAAAAAACATTACAATGGTTATACTATAAAAATTGATTATAAATGATTTTGTATAAAAATGCATTAAAAATTATTTGACTCTAAAAAAAAAACATTACAATGGTTATACTATAAAAATTGATTATAAATGATTTTCTATAAAAATGCATTAGAAATTATTTTACTCTAAAAAAACATTACAATGGTTATACTATAAAAATTGATTATAAATGATTTTCTATAAAAATGCATTAGAAATTATTTTACTCTAAAAAAACATTACAATGTTTATACTATAAAAATTGATTATAAATGATTTTCTATAAAAATGCATTAGAAATTATTTTACCCTAAAAAAAACATTACAATGGTTATACTATAAAAATTGATTATAAATGATTTTCTATAAAAATGCATTAGAAATTATTTTACCCTAAAAAAAACATTACAATGTTTATACTATAAAAATTGATTATAAATGATTTTGTATAAAAATGCATTAAAAATTATTTGACTCTAAAAAAAAAACATTACAATGGTTATACTATAAAAATTGATTATAAATGATTTTCTATAAAAATGCATTAGAAATTATTTTACTCTAAAAAAACATTACAATGGTTATACTATAAAAATTGATTATAAATGATTTTGTATAAAAATGCATTAAAAATTATTTGACTCTAAAAAAAAAACATTACAATGGTTATACTATAAAAATTGATTATAAATGATTTTGTATAAAAATGCATTAAAAATTATTTGACTCTAAAAAAAAAACATTACAATGGTTATACTATAAAAATTGATTATAAATGATTTTCTATAAAAATGCATTAGAAATTATTTTACTCTAAAAAAACATTACAATGGTTATACTATAAAAATTGATTATAAATGATTTTGTATAAAAATGCATTAAAAATTATTTGACTCTAAAAAAAAAACATTACAATGGTTATACTATAAAAATTGATTATAAATGATTTTCTATAAAAATGCATTAGAAATTATTTTACTCTAAAAAAACATTACAATGGTTATACTATAAAAATTGATTATAAATGATTTTGTATAAAAATGCATTAAAAATTATTTGACTCTAAAAAAAAAACATTACAATGGTTATACTATAAAAATTGATTATAAATGATTTTCTATAAAAATGCATTAGAAATTATTTTACTCTAAAAAAACATTACAATGGTTATACTATAAAAATTGATTATAAATGATTTTGTATAAAAATGCATTAAAAATTATTTGACTCTAAAAAAAAAACATTACAATGGTTATACTATAAAAATTGATTATAAATGATTTTCTATAAAAATGCATTAGAAATTATTTTACTCTAAAAAAACATTACAATGGTTATACTATAAAAATTGATTATAAATGATTTTGTATAAAAATGCATTAAAAATTATTTGACTCTAAAAAAAAAACATTACAATGGTTATACTATAAAAATTGATTATAAATGATTTTCTATAAAAATGCATTAGAAATTATTTTACTCTAAAAAAACATTACAATGGTTATACTATAAAAATTGATTATAAATGATTTTGTATAAAAATGCATTAAAAATTATTTGACTCTAAAAAAAAAACATTACAATGGTTATACTATAAAAATTGATTATAAATGATTTTCTATAAAAATGCATTAGAAATTATTTTACTCTAAAAAAACATTACAATGGTTATACTATAAAAATTGATTATAAATGATTTTGTATAAAAATGCATTAAAAATTATTTGACTCTAAAAAAAAAACATTACAATGGTTATACTATAAAAATTGATTATAAATGATTTTCTATAAAAATGCATTAGAAATTATTTTACTCTAAAAAAACATTACAATGGTTATACTATAAAAATTGATTATAAATGATTTTGTATAAAAATGCATTAAAAATTATTTGACTCTAAAAAAAAAACATTACAATGGTTATACTATAAAAATTGATTATAAATGATTTTCTATAAAAATGCATTAGAAATTATTTTACTCTAAAAAAACATTACAATGGTTATACTATAAAAATTGATTATAAATGATTTTGTATAAAAATGCATTAAAAATTATTTGACTCTAAAAAAAAAACATTACAATGGTTATACTATAAAAATTGATTATAAATGATTTTGTATAAAAATGCATTAAAAATTATTTGACTCTAAAAAAACATTACAATGGTTATACTATAAAAATTGATTATAAATGATTTTGTATAAAAATGCATTAAAAATTATTTGACTCTAAAAAAAAAACATTACAATGGTTATACTATAAAAATTGATTATAAATGATTTTCTATAAAAATGCATTAGAAATTATTTTACTCTAAAAAAACATTACAATGGTTATACTATAAAAATTGATTATAAATGATTTTCTATAAAAATGCATTAGAAATTATTTTACTCTAAAAAAAAAACATTACAATGGTTATACTATAAAAATTGATTATAAATGATTTTGTATAAAAATGCATTAAAAATTATTTGACTCTAAAAAAAAAACATTACAATGGTTATACTATAAAAATTGATTATAAATGATTTTGTATAAAAATGCATTAAAAATTATTTGACTCTAAAAAAACATTACAATGGTTATACTATAAAAATTGATTATAAATGATTTTGTATAAAAATGCATTAAAAATTATTTGACTCTAAAAAAACATTACAATGGTTATACTATAAAAATTGATTATAAATGATTTTGTATAAAAATGCATTAAAAATTATTTGACTCTAAAAAAACATTACAATGGTTATACTATAAAAATTGATTATAAATGATTTTGTATAAAAATGCATTAAAAATTATTTGACTCTAAAAAAAAAACATTACAATGGTTATACTATAAAAATTGATTATAAATGATTTTGTATAAAAATGCATTAAAAATTATTTGACTCTAAAAAAAAAACATTACAATGGTTATACTATAAAAATTGATTATAAATGATTTTGTATAAAAATGCATTAAAAATTATTTGACTCTAAAAAAAAAACATTACAATGGTTATACTATAAAAATTGATTATAAATGATTTTGTATAAAAATGCATTAAAAATTATTTGACTCTAAAAAAACATTACAATGGTTATACTATAAAAATTGATTATAAATGATTTTGTATAAAAATGCATTAAAAATTATTTGACTCTAAAAAAAAAACATTACAATGGTTATACTATAAAAATTGATTATAAATGATTTTGTATAAAAATGCATTAAAAATTATTTGACTCTAAAAAAAAAACATTACAATGGTTATACTATAAAAATTGATTATAAATGATTTTGTATAAAAATGCATTAAAAATTATTTGACTCTAAAAAAACATTACAATGGTTATACTATAAAAATTGATTATAAATGATTTTGTATAAAAATGCATTAAAAATTATTTGACTCTAAAAAAAAAACATTACAATGGTTATACTATAAAAATTGATTATAAATGATTTTGTATAAAAATGCATTAAAAATTATTTGACTCTAAAAAAAAAACATTACAATGGTTATACTATAAAAATTGATTATAAATGATTTTGTATAAAAATGCATTAAAAATTATTTGACTCTAAAAAAAAAACATTACAATGGTTATACTATAAAAATTGATTATAAATGATTTTGTATAAAAATGCATTAAAAATTATTTGACTCTAAAAAAACATTACAATGGTTATACTATAAAAATTGATTATAAATGATTTTGTATAAAAATGCATTAAAAATTATTTGACTCTAAAAAAAAAACATTACAAAGGTTATACTATAAAAATTGATTATAAATGATTTTCTATAAAAATGCATTAGAAATTATTTTACTCTAAAAAAACATTACAATGGTTATACTATAAAAATTGATTATAAATGATTTTCTATAAAAATGCATTAGAAATTATTTTACTCTAAAAAAACATTACAATGGTTATACTATAAAAATTGATTATAAATGATTTTGTATAAAAATGCATTAAAAATTATTTGACTCTAAAAAAAAAACATTACAATGGTTATACTATAAAAATTGATTATAAATGATTTTCTATAAAAATGCATTAGAAATTATTTTACTCTAAAAAAACATTACAATGGTTATACTATAAAAATTGATTATAAATGATTTTCTATAAAAATGCATTAGAAATTATTTTACTCTAAAAAAACATTACAATGTTTATACTATAAAAATTGATTATAAATGATTTTCTATAAAAATGCATTAGAAATTATTTTACCCTAAAAAAAACATTACAATGTTTATACTATAAAAATTGATTATAAATGATTTTGTATAAAAATGCATTAAAAATTATTTGACTCTAAAAAAAAAACATTACAATGGTTATACTATAAAAATTGATTATAAATGATTTTGTATAAAAATGCATTAAAAATTATTTGACTCTAAAAAAAAAACATTACAATGGTTATACTATAAAAATTGATTATAAATGATTTTCTATAAAAATGCATTAGAAATTATTTTCCATAAAAATGCATTATATATTATTTTACTATAAAAAGACATTATAAATAATTTTACTCTAAAAATGCATCGTAAATTATCTTCTTTAAGAATGCATTAGAAATGATTTTTTTGCAAAGATATTTTATAGCTGATGTTTTTATTTAAAAACTATATGTTTGAATCTTTATACTGAAAAAAGGTCTTATCCTTTGCACTTAAATATACGAAATTTAGGATATTTGTGTGAGTCAAAAGTTTTGCAATATTTTGGTTGTACGGGTTAGTTTGTGGAGCGTATATCCCGGGAAAGGTACCCACTAGGGTTGATTGTATCGATAGAGTTGATGGATTGATATGTTGTGCATTGCTTCAATCCGTGAGTGAACTGAAAGCCGCACAGATGACTGTGAAACTTTGTCCAAATCGGTAATATACGCTTTACAAGTTTAAACTAGGCTATAACCCCACAGAAAGAACCAAAAACATTTGTTTATATATATATATATATATATATATAATTAACTTAAATCGCGGGTCAGAAATCTTCAACTAAAGTTTCACCTTATCATATCATCAGGAAGCCTAACTCCAACTAATGCTAAAGAAGAAAGCGCCGTCTTATATTCACCAAAAACCCACCTAGCTTAGAATTTACATAACAAAGAAAAAATAAAATAAAATAAATAAATAAATAAATAAAAAACCTTACTTTTATTTTTAAAAAAATTCTAAGTTAGGTGGGTTTTTGGTGAATATAAGACGGCGCTTTCTCTTTTAGCATTAGTTGGCGTTAGGCTTCCTGATGATCCGATAAGGTGAAACTTTTGTAGAAGATTTCCGACTCGCGATTTAAGTTAATTTTATAATTGGCTCCACTCGTGTTGAGCACTTTTGTAATTGTAGCATTGCAGGATTCGCGAAGGTTTTAGTTTTCTTTTGATCAACTGACTGCGTATCCCTTGATTTTTTTTTTCACGTGGTCGGACGAGGTTGGCCTTTTCTTTCTTTTTGACCTATAATTTTTTCTTTTTCCCCCGGGCGGTGATTCGAGATACTTTTATCTCTTGTTCCTGGCGGGGTTTTTTTCGTTTTTTTTTTTTGTTTTTTTTCTGGTTCCGTGAATGCTGGAAGATATTAGATTAGTAAATATATATACATATATATATACACGCACACACACACATATATATATATATATATACACACGCACACACACATATATATACACACACACACACACACACACACACATATATATATATATATATATATACAAATACGTTCATTTTTTTTTCATCATACAACGTGTAAAAGCAGGTGCGATACCCTAACCTCATCAGCCGTTTATATATACAAATACGTTCATATATTCATACATACATGTATACATACATACTCATATACATACATATATGCACACACACATATATATATATACATTGATACGCATTCATAGATATGAATATATATATCTATATATATATTAGTATATTATATATATATTATATAATATATATATATATACATATATATATGTATATATATATTATATGAGCAACCGAAACTGTGTTATCACCCCTGGTTGGCGGCTGATGAGGTTAGGGTATCGCACGTGCTTTCACACGTTGTATGATGAAAAAAAAAAATTATATACATATATATATACAAATACGTATATACATATATATAAGCATATATATATATATATATATATACAAGAGGAGAAAATTCGCTCGAATTGCAAGAACCCCAATGATCAAGCAAGATCGGGTAAGGTTAAAACAATGGATTCCGAGGCAGTGCTCAAAGCCATCGAGGCAAATCGGGTATTACTTTGAGAATATCAGGCTAGCTCGGTTTCTTACAGTCCAGTGTGATTCGTCACCCGTAAAAAAGTATCTAGAGCGGGGGTTTAGTATTGATAGTTTACATTACACTTTGTTTTAAATTTCAGAAAGAAATGGCATATATCTTTTTTCTTGTAACTAATAGAATTTAAGAAAAATTTCTGTATATATATATATATATATATATATATATATACATACAAGATATCTGGAGTTGGGAATAATTCCAATCAGGACTAATAAATTATTCAAAAATACAATATTTAATTTAAATAATCCCATAAAGAGCTCAATGTAAATAAAATCCACAGAGCAGATAATTTTAACTTCAAAAAGAAAATTATGACCGATTTTGTCTTTTTATGAGAAAATACACCCACTGAGCACTCTGGCGAAGGAATTGTCGGCCGCCGCTAGCGTAATGCAAAGCTCTTCGAAAGAATTGAGCACTCTGGTAGCCGATAGGGTATGAAAAAAAATGTAAACAAAGGCTGCTGCTGCTGTTTCTAAAAATAAAATACCTTAAAATTCCCTTCGCCAACGTGGTCCGTTGGTGGCCGAGTGGTCTGAAACACAGTCTAACGTAAAGTTGGACGGGTTTCGATCCCGGCTTCGAGCGTCCTGCGTGTGTAGCCATGCTGAAGAGCTCTGATAGAACGAAACAGCCTGTCTGAGGATGACTATATATATATATATATATATATATAAAGGTTGCTCTTGGTCCAATGTGAGAAAAGTAAATATTTTGAAATGAATAGATCAGGAAAGATTTTAAATTTAGTATTTAAGCTTTTTTACTTCATTATATATATATATATATATATATATATGTGTGTGTGTGTGTGTGTGTATGTGTGTGGGTGTGTGTACATATATATATGTATGTGTATATATGTATACATATATATGTGATTGTATTAATGTATATGTCTATATATATATATATGTATATGTATATATGTATACTTGTATATTTGATTATATGAATGTATATGTATATACATATGTATATATATATATATGTATGTGTGTGTGTGTACATATATGTATGTATATGTGTATATATGTATACTTGTATCTATGAATATATGAATCTATATGTGTATATATATATGTATATGTATGCATATATGTTTATATATATATATTTATACATGTATATATGTATATACGTATTTGTATATATAAATATATATATATATATATATATATATATTCATATCAATGAATGCGTATAAATATATATATTTATATATATATATATATATATAAATGTATTTATCTCTCTTTCTCTCCCACCCTCTCTCTCTCTCTCTCTATATATATATATATATATATATATTATAACAGTGTTGGTTGTCACTAAATCACTTTTTGAGTATTTGTCGAACCAAGTGCAATAGAGAGTGCTCAATATCTGTGATAGAGCTATTATATAATAATAATAGATAAATATATAAGTAAGTTAGCGACCATAGTCGAGGGTGACCCGAAGGCTCCCTTTTCGATAGCTACTACACCAAGGTGTAGGGGAGGGCGCTACTCCATTCCCAGGAAGATAAATATATATTAGATATATATATTTAATTCGTGGAATATAGACTGCGACCCTGGGTTTCATGGAGATTGCATATATATGCGTATATGTACGCATATATATGCGTTCATATATATATATAAATATATATATATATATGTGTGTGTGTGTGTGTATATATATATATACACATATGGATATATATTACAGCAGTATATGGTTGTCGTTAGTTGCATTTGTGGAAGACCAAATGTGTAAAAATTTGGAGAGTGCTCAATATCTGTGATAGGGCTTTTATATAATAATAATCATTAAGTGTATATTAGTTTTTATTGCCGGACACTGAGATTGAACTCACAACCAGCAAGTAACAAGGGACAACGCTTCCCCTGCTTACCTACACTAGATTATAGATTTTAACAGCCAAGATGCAGACACCAATCGAAATACATCAGTGTATAACAATAATAATAATAATAATAATAATAATAATAATAATAATCTCTGATTTCAGAAATAGCAAAATGTTATTATATTAACAACCAAGATGAGGATACTAGTCTACATACAACAGTCATCAGTTTATAATAATAATAATTCCTCATCTTAGAAACGGACAAAACTTTGTGACTAAAACAATTGAGATTGGGATACTAGTCCAAATATATCACTGTATAATAATGATAATTCCTCATCTTAAAAGTGACTAAAACAATTAAGATGAGGATACTACTCTAAATACATCCCTGTATAATAATAATTCATCATCTTAGAAATAACCAAAGCATTGTGACAAAAGCATCTTAACTGAGGATACAGTGAGACCTGGTTTTTTTTTATATACAGGTGTGAAAAAAGAACCAACAACCACTAAGCCAACCACACCTACCACTGTGCCAACCACATCAACCACTGTGCCAACCACATCAACCACTGTGCCCACCACACACAAATTGACCACAATTCTGAACCGCAAAACAACAACAACAACAACAACAGAAAAACAGAATACAACACCCAAACCACCCCAAATTAATCTTTGTAAAAGACCTGAAAATTCAAAGATTAAAGCAGCTTTTACAGGTAAGTACCAAATCTTTCAAATTGGCATTTACAAAAACCAGAAAAGTATGGTACAAGGCCAGAAATATGGAGCAAGAAGGAACTGTTATTTTGTCTCTCAGACTGGTCTGTGTAGCAAAGTTAGAGATTGGTTTTATTGGGTTTTATGGCATACCAATCATTGTAGGTTATTTAATGCTAAATCCTCTTTATACATATATATTAAATATATAGGATTTAGTTTGGTTGGGTTTTATGGCATATCAATCATTGTAGGTTATTTAATGCCAAATCCTCTTTATACATATATATTAGATATATAGGATTTAGTTTGGTTGGGTTTTATGGCATACCAACTATTGTAGGTTATTTAATGCCAAATCCTCTTTATACATATATATTGAATATATAGGATTTGGTTTGGTTTGGTTTTATGGCATATCGACCATTGTAGGTTAATTAATGCCAAATCCTCTTTATACATATATATTGAATATTTATAATTTGGTTTGGAAGGCTTTTATGGGATATCAATCCCTGTCAAGGTCCCCTCTATGGGTCAAATAATTGTTTAAAAATATTTGTATTCGATCGTAATAATTGATGTTATAAATTATTTGAATTAAGAATAGTTACTTGCAACTAGAACTATTTACTAAGGATTATTATTATTTGTTACTTGAAACCATTTAACTGTTTGCAAATTATTTGTATTAAGAATAGTTACTTGAAGCTGTAATTATTTACTAAGGATTATTATTATTATTTGTTACGCGAAGTTATTATGAATAGGAATATGTGAAACCATATAACTGTGTGCAAGCAAAAGACAATCATTATTATGATTATTAGATAGAAATAATTACTTGAAACCATATACTTATTAGTATTAGATACTTGAAAGGATAAATTCTATTAGATAGATATACTTCATATTCTCTTTGCAAAAAAATCATTGTTCTTTTTCCTTGTTCCATTTCAGATCCCAACGGCGTCGTCTACATCTTTCTCAATACAGGTCACATGGTTAGCAACCTCACAGGTTACCACAAAATTGGAGAATTATTCGTAAATGGTCCAAAATTTGTTGACGCCGCCGCTTTCTCATACGAATATGGACAGCTTTTACTTTTTCGAGGTTAGTGCGTTTTTTTTAAACTTTCATCTTTTCAAAGTGGAAAAATAAAAAAAAAAATCACTCATGTTAGGTTTTCAATATGTCGATATGTCATCCGAAGTAATGAAAAATCCAAATGAAGTTAGAAAAAAAATTAGAATGTCATCAGAATGAATTTATTATCTGCAGAACTACAAAAAAAAAACGGTGCTTGAAGTAAGAAATTCACGTAACTTTAGAAGACTATTATGTCTTATCAAAACTAGGTGTAAAGAAGCAAGAGAAATAAGATGAAAGAAAGACACGTTAAAAACTGAATCAGAATTGACAATGCTTGATGTAAGAAATTCACACAACTTAAGAAGACTATTATCTCTTATTACTCCGAGGTGTAAAGAAGCAAGAGAAATAAGATGAAAGAAAGACACGTGAAAACTGAATCAGAATTGTCAATGCTTGATGTAGGAAATTCACACAACTTAAAAAGACTATTATGTCTTATTACTCCGAGGTGTAAAGAAGCAAGAGAAATAAGATGAAAGACACGTGAAAACTGAATCAGAATTGACAATGCTTGATGTAAGAAATTCACTCAACTTAAGAAGACTATTATGTCTTATTACTCCGAGGTGTAAAGAAGCAAGAGAAATAAGATGAAAGACACGTGAAAACTGAATCAGAATTGACAATGCTTGATGTAAGAAATTCACACAACTTAAGAAGACTATTATCTCTTATTACTCCGAGGTGTAAAGAAGCAAGAGAAATAAGATGAAAGAAAGACACGTGAAAACTGAATCAGAATTGTCAATGCTTGATGTAGGAAATTCACACAACTTAAAAAGACTATTATGTCTTATTACTCCGAGGTGTAAAGAAGCAAGAGAAATAAGATGAAAGACAAATGAAAACTGAATCAGAATTGACAATGCTTGATGTAAGAAATTCACTCAACTTAAGAAGACTATTATGTCTTATAACTAATAGGTGTAATAACGATATTCATCTAGACTCCTTAGAAAAGGAAGTTCAACCCGAGGTCGTTTTTAGAATGAATCCCTAGTATTGTACAGTGGGTGGTGCTCAAAATAATTTACCTCCATCAGCATTTCTATTTGTTTAATATTTTAGTTGTTTTATTAATTTTTTAAAATTCATTTAAGGTCAATTCCTCTGGATTTACAAATTTGATGTATCCAGGAACACTTTTTACCAAGCGGAAAGACACTTGAATAAATTGAATTTTGAAGTTAATGCCGCTACAGTCCTCTCTGACAATTATGGCTTTGAAAGAATTGTCTTATTCTCGGTAAGTTACTCCAAAATTCTTCCAATTCACTTAGTTTTAAACAAGGGCATCCGATTGGGAACAGTAACTGAGTATTGATGCTTATCATTGGCATAATGGTTAGAGTGTTAGCCAATGGTCTAGGACACCGGGATGCAATTCCAGGTCGAGTCATACCAAAGACTCAAAAAATGCTACTTTATGCTACCTTGCTTAGCACTCGGCATTATAAGGTAAGGATCAAGGGTAAAGTGGAGCAATCCAGGGAAAGGAGTAGCGCCCTCCCCTACACCTCGCTTTAGTAGCTATTGAAAGGGAGCCTTCGGGTCGCCCTCAACTACGGTCGCCAACTTTACTTACTACTTACATAGTCTGACACACTTCTTCTAACTGTCAATACAGCAGTAACTAAATCCTATCGGCGACGCCAAAAGGGGTGTCCTCGTGGTCTAATGGTTAAAGCGATGAATCATAGTACGTGAGTTCGTACTCCAGTCGCGCTATGACGTTCACTTTCGGGCAAATACCCTTGGGAAAGGTACGAACCCCCTTATCCTCACAAGCTATGGGTTAAATAGTACCACTACTGTTCTTCTAAGAGAGTGGCTTTGGCATTAAATAACCTGCAAATGTTGATATGCCATTAAAACAAAGAAACCAAACCAGCAGTTACTAAATGGTCACCTTGCCCAGTCGGCTGGGGTTGTAGAATACACCGACTGCTTCTCTGCATAGGGGTAAGACCCCCCCCACCACCACCAACGAGTGTCCTGGATATGACACTAAACAATCTGATGGTGAGGTTCCAGCAGTGCTGGAGCTTTGGGGAATGCAGAGTACCCCTTCATTACCATCGCTCCCAGATCCACTCTGGCCCGGAGTGGTAGCACCTGATAGGGCCCTATCTATGGGTTAAATAGAACTAACAGCATACTTATGCTAAACTGAATTGTTTGAATAGCTTGAAATAGAAATATTTTTGACAATTAAACCGTACTTACATTTAAACTGCGTGCTAATGCTTAACTGAATTATTTGAAATAGAACTGTTTTTGACATTAAAACTGTATTTACACTTAACTGAATGTTTTTGACAAACTGTGCTATCATGCTAAACTGAATTGTTTTAAACCGAATTTACAATTTACATAAAAATGGATTTGGCGTTAAATAACCTACAAAGGTTGATATGCCTTAAAACCCAACCAACCAAACCAAACCAAACACAAGCCTCGGTACTTGCTGATCCTATGATCACCCATCTCAGAATAAGAAGTGGGACATAAGAAAGTCTTACAGTAACGGTAATCATCATAAGAATTAAAATTGGCGTCCAGAGTTCAAATCTTGAACAAGGTTTTTGCGTTTCCCTTTCGTGCTAATGCCTTTAGGAAAGGCATGAATTCATCCATTCTCCTTGAACACCTGGCTATGCGTAAATAGTTAAGGAAAGCGTGCTCTTTAACAACCTGGCTTGGAGAAGGAAAACGATGAATTCAAATCAACGACAACTCCGCTTTAAAATTGACCATATGCTACTTCCTGCAAGTGGCGGAGGGGTTGGGTAAATGTATGCTGAAGTGTGACGTCAGAGGCCTGTACCGTGAGACATCCTAACTCATCAATAAAAATAACCTAGTCTGTTGTCACTATTAACCGCCAGTCGTGAACTAAATGCCCGACTGTGTGACCAACAAGGACTCTCGTGGTAGGTGCGAAAACGGTCACACGAGAGTTTGGGATTTTAAAAAGGGTAGCTATTTAGTTACGGAAAAGTAACAAAATACTCTCTCCCATTGAGAGCTCATTTGACTGCGGTTGTAGAACACACTGACTGCATCTTTGCAGAGGGGTAAGACCGCCCCCCTCAACAAGGGTCCTGGATATGACATTAAACAATCTGATGGTGAGGTTCCAGTAATGCTGAAGCTTTGGGAGATGCGGAGTACCCCTTCAATGCCATTGCTCACATGACCACCTGACCCGGAGAGGTAGCATCTGATGGGGTTCTATGGGTCAAATAGAACGGTTTAACATTTAAACTGGGTGCAAACAAATGACATGCTAAATTGAATTGTTCGAAATAGAACAGTTTGATCATTTAACTGTGAGTATCAACAAAAATTGTTTTCAGATCATACATTGGATATATGTAATAACATTATTTGGCATTAATTAACCCACAATAGTTGATATGCCATAAAATCCAACCAAACCAAATCATATATATTTAATATATATGTATAAAGAGGATTTGGCATTAAATAACCTACAATGGTTGATATGCCATAAAATCCAACCCAACCAAATCCTATATATTTAATATATATATATATATATATATATATATATATAAAGAGGATTTGGCATAAAATAACCAACAATAGTTGATATGCCATAAAACCGAACCAAATAAATGTCACCTATTGAGGGTGAGGATTTCGATTTATGAGACTATAAATTTTCCTTCACTTGTCTCCAGCTATGGGTAAATAGTAGGGTAGACTAGGTTCTTCAGTTTTGGTGAGGCAACTAGTCTAGGAGAAGGAAAACTCTGAATTCAAACCTGTTAAACTCCGCTTAAAAATTGACCTTGTGTCATATCCTGGCCGAGCGGAGGGGTTGGTAAATAGGATAAATCTTCCTTCTCGTCTCCCAGTTTTTGATTGGGTTGGTTGGTTGGTTGGTTGGTTGGTTGGTTGGTTGGTTGGTTGGTTTTTATGGCATATCAACCTTTGTAGGTTATTTAACGCCATGTCAATTTTTATGAAAATAATCAGTTCTATTTCAAACAATTCAGTTCAGCATGCGTACACAGTTTAATTGTCAAAAACATTTCTATTTCAAACAGTTTAATCAAACAGTTTTAAATGTTTAAATGTTTAATCAAACAGTTCTAATTCCGCTAATTCAGTTTAGTATAAGTACAGATTTTGTTTACACAGTAAAATGTCAAAACAGTTCTATATATAATAATTCAGTTTAGTGTAAGTACAGTTTCAATGTCATAAAACAGTTCCATTTCAAATAATTCGGTTTAGCATAAGCACGCAGTTTAAATGTAAGTACGGTTTAATTGTCAAAAACATTTCTATTTCAAGCTATTCAGTTTAATCAAACTTTACAGTTTAGCATAAGTATGCCGTTAGTTCTATTTAACCCATCGATAGGGCCCTATCAGGTACTACCACTCCGGGCCAGAGTGGACCTGGGAGCGATGGCAATAAAGGGGTACCCCACATTCCCCAAAGCTCCAACATTACTGGAACATCACCATCAGATTGTTTAGTGTCATATCCAGGACACTCATTGGGGGGATCTTACCCCTCTGAAGAGAAACAGTCGGTGTATTCTATAGCCCCAGCCGACTGGGCAACCTGTTTTTGAGGTCCAATTGATTTTGTTTGTTGTGTTTTACTATATATTAACCCTTTTGAGTTTGTTGATTGCACACAGTTAAAGGGTTTCGAGTGCTGCTATTTAACATTCATAATTTTATTTGATATCCATCATTCGTTTGCACACAGTTAGATGGTTTCAAGTATTGCTATCAAACACTAATAATTCTATTCAACATTAATCATTCGTTTCCATACAGATAAATGGTTCGTAATATTACTATGTAACACTAATAATCCAATTTAATATCAGTTATTTGTTTGCACACAGTTAAACAATTTCAAGAATAGAAAACGATTTAATAGTTGTATTTGACCGATAGATGTTACCCTAACAGATATACCCCTCGGGTCTGAGTGGACCTGGGAGTAACAGTAACGAAGCGATGCTCCACATTTCCCAAAACTCCAGTACTAGAGCCTCACCACCTAATGGTTTCGTGTCATACCCAGGACACATGTTTAGAGGGGTTTTACCTCTCTGCAAAGATGCAATTGCTGTATTCTACAGCTACCCCCCCCAGGCAACAAGGCAGGATAATAAATTGAGTGATATTTTTCTGTAACCACGTGTCTGACATTTTTCCTTTTACCGGATATGAGATCGTCGTTATCTCTTCTTGTCTTTGCTCCCCGTCATCTTTGCATAGCACAGTAGCTAATTGATTTTTGCTCCTTGGCGATATTTTCAATATCAATATTTATCGTTTTCTTCCAATAATTTCAGGGTCAGTACATGTACGAATATCATCCTTACTTCCTGACTACTACTGAACGGGTCGTGATCAAGCAAATGTGGTTCGGGGCCCCTACAGTCTTTGACGCCGTCCTTACGAACAAAAATGGAATCAATTTTATCCATGGAGACCGGTAAGTCATTCGTAAACTTTTTTACCGCCTTTATCAGTGATGAGTCTATAGTAACAGAAAAGAGCTTTTCAACATATTAAAGTTTTCATTATAGTCGTTGACTTGTTGGTTGTGTTTTATGGTATATCAACCCTTTTCGGTAATGTAAAGTTTATATATATATATATATATATATATATATATATATATATATATAGTACAATTAAATGAAGACTCAAACTCGGTTAAGCCGTCATAATAAATTTATTTCGGCGGAGAATATTGTTGGTATATTCTCCGTCTCGTCATATGACTCTTTTTACATGCTCTGTATTGTCCCAGAGATGCGAATGAGGAGTTACAGTTCGTATTCAGAAGATAAATAAGGAAAATTAAAGAAACTAAAAAAATAAATTAAAAATCAGAAAATAAAGATAAAAATAAAAATAAAAATAAAAAACATAAAGTGGAAATCCAATTTCAAAGTTACAAATTCTTTCGGTCACAGGCGTGAGCAGAGGGTGTTAACATGTTATATGTTAGAACGATTAAGAAACAGGAGTAGAATTAATCTACTGGTCAGTCCCTTCTAATTTTGTGTTCAGTCTGTGGTTTCTTCTACTTGGCAGGTGTGCTATTCTAAACAGACTAAGATCGTTTAACTAATGGCTATCTCATATATGATTTACATTTATTTCTGATATGTCTGTTAATTAACCCAGCTGTTGCCATCTTAGATATTCCTCTTGTTTTAATTAGGATCGAGATACTTAAACCAGATAAGGTGGGGACATTTATTATAGTCGTCAAGTGTTTTTTTTTTAAATTTACCCTAAAAATGGTCAAGGGGAATTAACCACTCCAGAATCACAGGCCCTATTTTTGGATTAATATTCCGTGTTCATCTGGCCCTTATATATATATTGTTAGTTTTTTTGAAAAAAAGATATTTGGTCTATGAATTTTATTTCCATTGAGCTCTTTACCAGAATTATTTAAATTTGATATTCTATTTTTGAATATTTTTTATTTGTCCCGATGGAATTAGTCCTTATATTGGATTTATTGGATTGAATGATATATATATATATATATATATATATATATATATATATATATATATATATATATATATATATATATATATAAAATTTGTGACTGAATAGTGTGTAGCCAACTTTATTTTCAAACAAGCCAAAGTTTATTTATTTGCGTGCAATTGAATGTTTTCAAGTATTGCTAATACTAATTATTTTAATTATCTTGAAGTATTGGTAACACTAATAATTTTAATTAGCTTCAAGTATTGCTAACACTAATAGTTTTCATTATATTCAACTGTTGCTAACACTAATTATTTTTATTACCTTCAAGTATTGCAAACACTAATAATGTTAATTATCACTATCACTAATAATTCCATAGTAAGGCAGAAGAGGTTCTTTAGCTTTAAGAGAAGGAAAACTAAATTCAAACCATTTTTTCTTCACTTAAAAATTGACCGTATGTCACATCGTGCCAGACTTAGAGGCTAAGTAAAGGCCTAGATGTTATCAAGCCGTGCACAAACATCTTGGTAAAATAGGGGAAAACTTATTTTTACGTAAATCCATTATATCTCAAAATGTTCTAAGTAAAAATTGAGGAACGTCCTTGAAGCCAAATAAAAACGACCACCCTCTATTGGAGAAAAGTACAGACATATTACTCACCCAAAAGGGTTTTATATCTAACATCCACTTTTGTAAAGAGTACTGATTCTGCCTTCATATTAGACACTTTTATCGAAATTTAAGAAAAAAAGACCGGGCATTGGCATTATGGTTAGAGTGTTCGCCAATAGCCTGGGAGATCGGAGTTAGTCATACCAAAGACTCAAAAAATGGTACTTGATGCTACCTTGCTTAACACTCAGCAATATGAGGTAAGGATCAAGGGTAAAGTGAAACAATCTAGGGAAAGGAGTAGTACCCTCCCTTACACTTCGGTGTAGTAGCTATCGAAAAGGGAGCCTTCTGGTCGCCCTCGACCACGGTCGCCAACTTTACTTTAATTTATATATATATATATATAAGACTTAAAAAATGGTACTTGATGCTTCCTTGCTTAACACTCAGCATTAGGAGGTAAGGATCAAGGGTAAAGTGGAACACTCTAGGGGAAGGAGTAGTGCCCTCCCTTACACTTTGGTGTAGTAGCTATCGAAAAGGGAGCCTTCTGGTCGCCCTCGACCCCGGTCGCCAACTTTACTTTATATATATATATATATACATATATATATATGACTTAAAAATGGTACTTGATGCAGCCTTGCTTAACACTCAGCATTAGGAGGTAAGGATCAAGGGTAAAGTGGAGCAATCAAGAGAATGGAGTAGTCGCCAACTTTACTTACTTTAAGAAAAAAGAAATAGAAGAAACGAGAAGCACTAAAGTTCGGAAGTAGCACCACTGACAAGTTCCTGAAAAGAATTCTCGAACAGCCTCTAAGCCATTTTTATCAAAGAGTTCCCTTTGATAAAGAGAATTTTTATTTCAAGAGCAGGACAATTATTTCTGCAGAAACTCAAAGAAATATTTTCATTTATATTTTCCTTTTGTTGCGAATCAATCGTATCAAATACATCCAAATGACCAGAATATTAGGAGGGTGTCTTCGTGGTGTAATGGTTAAAGCGATGGACTGCGGAATCGTAGTAAGCGAGTTCGAACTCCAGTCGCGCTGTTACGTTCACTTTCTGGCAAATACCCTAGGGAAAGGTATGAACCCCCTTATCCTCCCAGCTATGGGTTAAATAGCATCTTCTAAGAGAGTGGCTTTGGCATTAAATAACCTACAAAGGTTGATATGCCAAGAAACCAGAAAATTATTTACTTTCGAAGAATTTAGGGCATATCAACCCTTTCAGGTTATTTAGGGCCAAATCCTGTTTATGCTTATATATTAAAAGGCGCTTGTGATTTAATGATGACCCTCGTTAGAAATGGATTCAAAACCTTTACAAGGTTGTTTGCATTTCACACCGACTGGGCTTGTGGCTCTACTTGGTATACCTGTGTGTGTTAATGTTTTATTCAGATCAAATTTTATGATACGAAAAATGAATTAATTGTTAATACCGAAATTTTAAAAAACTTGTTCAGTTGAACAAATCATTTGTGTATGTATATATATATATATATATATATATGGTTTTTTTTTTTTTTTTGGTTTTTTTTCAGTTACACAATGGTGGACAGACGATACAACGTGGTCCTTCATACACCCAAACCGATAGATGACCTTTTTAAATGTTCCTGATTCACTTACTCAATCGCTCACTAAGATCTACCATTTGTACCCGGAATGATTGACCCGAAAATTGAACATCCAGGGACCATCTCTATTTTCTACTAAAATAATCTAAACTTAGCCAAAATTCTAATTCGCAGTTCCGGTTTTTTGGAGTTGGGGGTGTTTGTTTTTTTGGTTGTTTTTTTTTATGTATATTTATCTTGACGTCATTTCTTAAATTAAAATCTGCTGATGAACCAAAAATTTTTGATTCTTTTATGAATGCAACATAATCGTAAATGAATGACTCCAAGAGATACGAGGATCATTAAATACGTTTCCAGACTTTTTTCGTATGGGCACTTTTATTGATAGTACACATATGAAACTCTAGTCCCCTTCGAAACAATCTACTTCGGCTGCAATGCACTTGTTGTACCGTTCCAACAACTTCTGGAAGGCCCCATTTAAGTCCTCTTGAGTGAGCGTGTCAATGACCTTTGTCACAGCCTCTTTCATCTCCTCAATTGTCTCATAACGACAGCCTCTGAGCTTAGGGAATAACCAAAAGCCACAGGGAGCAAGGTCTGGACTATTGGGAGGGTGAGGAACTGTCTTGATGCCCATCTTGGTCAAACAGTCTGTGACAAGGATGAAGTTGTGGACTGGTGCGTTGTCCCGGTGGAAATGCCACTAACCCGATTTGAAGAGTGCTGGCCTCTTCCGACCGAATCTCTTGCTGAACTCTCTTAAAACCTCAACATAGTAACCCTAAGCCTAACCCTAACCCTTTGGCCAATCAACTGTGGTGTATTGACTTCCTGACTCCTCCCACACCTCTCATCATCCCTCACAGACTCCCTGCCTTCCTTGAATCTCTTATGCCACTCAAAAACTGGTGCTCAGTTCATGCAAGATGGTCGAAAAGCAGTCTGAAGCATTCCATACATTTCTGTGGCATTTTTTTTCCAAGTTTAAAACAGAATTTTATTGCATATCATTCTTCTAAAGTGTCCTCACGTCCAGGTTGCATTTTTGAAATTCACCAGCTGTGACAATCAGGCTTTAGTAGGGTGTATCTCAATTGCTGCTGTAGCTGTTCATTTGAAGCTGAAATCATAAAAATTGGTCAGTCATCTCATAAGATGTATAGCAATAACATAGTGAAATTTTCAAGAGTCTACGACAATTCTAAATGCCTGTACAAAAAAGTCTGGAAACTTATTGAAGGCAGCTTGTATATTGCAGCACTTACCCAAATACTGGGGTCATTTAAAAAGTTCTTAACCTCAACCAGAAACAAAGTTTCATAATACCACTTGAAAAACCTAAATTAGTTTTTCTAGTTTTATAAGAAACAAAAATATTGGGGGGGGGAGCTCGGCTAAGAACTTTTTAAACGACCTCCGTCTATAAATTTTATGCTGCAATTGTTAGAGTATAACTCGCATGCACTCCTAAATTTAGACTTCGAAATTCAGAAAAAAAAATTATCCTATGTATAATACGCACTGACTTTTTCGAATTTATAATAATTGAATATCACATTTGTTCAAATTTTTATCCGGTCATTAGCAAACAGTGGCCTCCAGGGTTTTTAAAAGCCTGCCTAATTTCATGAAGAATGGTTGTAGAAAACTAAGAATACACTTATACACTCTCTCAATCTAGTCATCCCTCTTTCGCCAAAGGTTCACTCAGAACACCCTGTCCTGTTACATGATAGACAGATAGACATTATATACGTTGTGTAACATCACAAAAGACTGCAAGAATAGTTTATCTTATAATTTTTTTTCATCATACAATATGTGAAAGAACGTGCGATACCCTGCCCTCATCAGCTGCCAACCAGGGTGATAGCACAGTTTCGGTAGCTCAAGGCGGTACTGCTACTGAAACTGTGTTATCACCCTGGTGAGCGGCTGATATACGTTGTGTAACATGACAAAAGACTGCAAGAATTGTTTATCTTATATATATATATATATATATATATATATATATATATATATATATATATATTGGAGTTTGAAAATTAAAGGTTTGACCCCTGAGATTCAATGAACCATATTGAAAAAGTCGAATACTCCAAAATGATAGTTGATGTAATCTGTGCCTAGAAGAAAAAATACAAATAATGATATACCCAGCCCCTGAAAAATCATTAAATCAGCGATGTGAATTAATAACTAGATGTGGACATAGGAATAAATTTGAACTATAGACAAATATCATAGATAATGTTTAATTAACCAAAAAAAAAAATAGGATTAATTTGAGATTTGAGGTGAAATGAATAAAATTTTTTAAAAAATGGGAAGATACCATGTGATGTGTACGTACTTGTCAATGGAAGGGTAACTGAATATAAATTTTGAATTTAAAATTTGAATTTTGAATTTTGAATTTTGAATTTAATTTAAGATAAGTATGACTGTAATCCTTACGTAAGGTTATTAAGGAATGTTGTACTTCCCTAAATTATTATTAAATCAGGAGTTTTACGTTGAAATGTATTTAGAATTTAAAAATCAAAAATTTTAATTTACTGTGATTCCAACTGGTAATAAAAAAGAAAAAAGAAAAACCGGAAGTGGCTAAATGGGGAGGAAACTCTTCACCCTTCTTCTACGCCCTCCCACCCTTTCCTCCTGTGTCTATTCTGTCAGTAATTATTTTATCCATTAGATCTGAAGAAGTCCTGTTATTTTTGGTGTTATTGATTCATATCAATACTCATAACAGGATGGAAATAAATTTATAATCCTAATGTGACCGGTTTTTGTTTTTCTTAAAGAAATATATATATATATATATATATATATATTAATCGCAAGGAAGACATATTGGTTTAGGGAAACTGTGGGCATGTTTATTGTTAAAAATGTGAACGACCGGTTTCGTCTGGCTCTTATCAAGCTGCTAACGCCAGAAAAAAAAATGTTTAAAAGGGGGAATGTAGTGGAAAAAAGAAGAGGAATGGAGAAAGGGGGAGGAATTTTTTTTTATAAATTAAAAAAAAAACATTAAGATAGGGGTAGTATATATATGTGTGTGTGTGAGTGTGTGGTGAAATGGTTATTGTCACTGAAAATGGACACGGCTACACGAGTTGAAAAACATCAAGAAACTGTTACTGTAAGTGTGTAATGACATCAATGGCCGAAAGTAAACGCGTTTTTAAAGATCACAAACTGCACTAAAAATGAAGATGAACGTACAATATAATCTCTGCTTTTAGTTGATCTGGCGTATATATATATATATATATATATATATATATTCGCACGAGTAGGGTGCAATACATGGTCAATTGTTTGTTTTGACCCAGTACCATAGCTTGAAACAGTTTGATTAAACCACGTACATGATAATGATTAAATACGATGTTTCTTGAATTTAGTCATCGTTTGCAAACATTTTCAGCCTTTGAAAACACGAGCTGAGTTTCACATTTTATTAAAGAAACAAGAAACGTCCATAATTTTTTTTTCTTTGGGGAAAGATTATTTTTCTTAATTTTTTTCCCTGCAGTCACATGAATAATAAATTGGAAACCAATCCAAGTTCTTTAACGAGGGTCGTTCAAAAAGACCAGTGCCTCACCCAGAAAAAAGTTGGGTGATTTGGTTTAATGGGATATCAACAACCCTTGATGATAATTTAAACCTAAATCCTGTTTACACACACATACACACACGTATATATATATATATATATATATATATATATATATATATATATACGTGTGTGTATGTGTGTGTAAACAGGATTTAGGTTTAAATGATTGCAGAAAGCTTAGATTACAGATATATACTCCAAAGATATGGTACAGATTAACACAATCTGCTTATCCCTCTTTCGCCTATTGTTCACATAGCACATCCAATCCTGTTGCTTTTTAAACTGACCTTGTATAATTTTTACGACACCATAAAAGACAGAAAATAAAAAGTATACAACGAAGAGATACAAACGTGCACATAGTGTTCATAATTTAAAAATCTTAAAAATGTGTCTGGCGCGTGGAAACATATTTGAAAATGTTGGATTTCCCAAAGAAACAAGATAAATCCTCCCGTTTATTAAAAAATACGCAAAGACAAGTAAGTTTGCTCCTGTTATCTCAGCAAGCATCCATCGCTATGAGAACTATTCTGATATAGGGGGTGTCCTCGTGGCATAATGGTTAAAGCGATGGACTGCGGAATCGTAGTAAGCGAGTTCGTACTCCAGTCGCGCTATTACGTTCACTTTCGGGAAAATACTGTTGTGAAAGGTATGAACCCCCTTATCCTCCCAGCTACGGGTTAAATAGTACCACTACTGTTCTTCTAAGAGAATGGCTTTGGCATTAAATAACCTACAAAGGTTGGCATGCCATTAAACAAAGAGACTATTCTGATATCCAAGTCTTGATGATATTTACTGAAACCGAAACGTTCAACGTCGACCTTACATCATAATAAATTCATCTATTTGGATTATGTTTTTTTCTGCTACCTTCATACTGTCGGATTTTGATCCATATTTACTTTCATACTGTCCTTTCGGAAAAACAAATACCAAATACAATCTTACACGACATCTAACATGGATGACTTCAAAACGATCTGTACATATGAAAACTTACTTGTCTTTGCGTATTTCTTAAACGGGAGGATTTATCTCGTTTCTTTGGGAAATCCAACATTTTCAAATATGTTTCCACGTGCCAGACACGTTCTTAAGACCTTTGAATAATGAACGCTATGTGCACGTTTGTGTATCTTTTCATTGTACATTTCTCATTTGCTCCTGTCATCGCAGCAAGCATCCATCGCTATGTGAACTATTCTGATATCCAAGTCCTGATGATGGTTACTGAAACCGAAACGTTCAACGTCGACTTTACAACATAATAAATTCACCTCTTTGGGTTATGTTTTTTCTGCTACCTTCATACTGTCGGATTTTGATCCATATTTACTTTCATATATATATATATATATATATATATATACCTATGCAGGAGCAGAATGTGACACAAGGTCAATTTTTAAGCGGAGTTTAATGGATTTGAACTCAGAATTTTCCTTCTCCTAAACTGGTCGTCATACCAAAGTTGAAGAGCCCAAACTGCCCTCTTATTTACCAATACCTGGAGGAAGAATACTTGGATTCATGCCTTTCCCAAGGGTATTAGCGCTATGTGAAATGCAAACATCTCGTCGAGGATTTGAACTCGTGTCGCCGTGTCCATTTCTACACCATTACACAGGATTCTTCAACACTACGAATACTTCCATATATATGTATATATAAAGTAAGTAAAGTTGGCGACTGTAGTCGAGGGTGACCCCCAAGTCTCCCTTTTCGATAGCTACTACACCGATTGCTAGATTGCTCCACTTTACCCTTGTTCCGTTCCTTATAATGCTGAGTGTTAAACAAGGAGGCATCAAGTAGCATTTTTTGAGTCTTTGGTATGACTCGACCTGGGATTGAACCCAGGTCTCCTGGGCCATGGGGGAACACTCTAACCATTATGCCAATGTCATATATATATATATTCATTTAACTGCACCGATTGGTGAGGCTCCATATCAGCGTTTATTGGTTACCCCGGCATATTTTGGGGATACGGTGTTAGTTTAAGAATATAATAATTCAACAAAAACAAAAATGTTTATTTTAATTATTTTATTGATTTGCTGCTTCCTGGATTCGTCCTGATTATGCCTGAGTGTTCGCGGGAAGAAGCCATTTTAAAATGTCTGCATCTTAGCACTTCAACCATGCTCCGGCTGTACCTTTTGGATAACCTTTCAGAACAGCTCGGTTGACGTTATCCAGCTTGTAGTATCTGAGAATTTGAAAAAAAAAAGAAAGATATTTCTTTATTAGAAACGGTTCTTCAAAAGCTATATATATATATATATATATATATATATATATAAGATATTATTCAATCCAATAAATCCAGAGTAGGGAACAATTCCAATCAGGACCAATAAAAAATTCAAAAATAGAATATTAAATTTAAATAATCCCGTTAAAGAGCTCAGTGTCAATAAAATCCACAGAGCAAATAATTTTATCTTTAAAAAAAAGTGACGATTATTGTTTTTTTTAAGAGAAAATACGTATATATATATATATATATATATATAGAGAGAGAGAGAGAGAGAGAGAGAGAGTTTGCTGTTGGTCCAATGTGAGAAAAGTAAATATTTTGAAATGAATAGATCAGCAAATGATTTTGAATTTAGTATTTAAGCTTTTTTATTTCATCATATATATATATATATATATATATATATATATACAAAATAAAAACCAACAATCAGTCACATTAAGATAATAAATTCATTTCCATCCTTTTAAAAAGCATTGATATAAATCAATGCTCTAAAAAAACTAACAGGACTTCTTCAGATCAATCAAGAAAATGGATGAAAATAACTCTTTCATATTTACAACCAGACTAAAAAAACGAAAATAAAAAAAAGACACTTTCTTTCGCCTACATAAACCTAACCCATCCAAATCAAGTTGCAAAAAGAATCAATTTATTTTGCCATGTACATGTAAATGCCAAAATAAATTGATACTTATTGCTACTTGATTTGGATGGGTTAAGTTTTGGCCCTGTGGGGAGAGTGTTCGTCAATGGTCGGGGAGATCTGGATTTAAACATAGGTCGCGTCATACCAAAGACTTTTAAAAATGGTACTTGATACCTCCTTGCTTAACACTCAGCAATATCAGGTACGTATTAAGGGTAAAATGGAGCAATTAAGGGAAAGGGGTAGGGCCCTCCTCTACACCTCAGTGTAGTAGCTATTGAAAAGGAAGCCTTCTGGTCGCCCTCGACTACTACTACGGTAGATTTTTGTAGGCGAAATAAGGTTTGTTTTTTTGTTTTGTCTTTTTTATTTTGTTTTGTTTTGTTTTTTTTTTGTTTTTTGTTTTGTTTTTTTAGTTTGGTTGTAAATATGAAAGATTTTTTTTTCATCCATTTTCTTGATTGATCTGAAGAAGTTATTAATTTTTTAAAGCATTGATTTATATCAATTCTTTTTAACCGGATGGAAATAAATTTATTATCTTAATGTGACCGATTGTTGTTTTTCTTTTATCAAATAGTTTACTCTGTGGATTTTATTAACATTGACCTCTTGACCGGAATTGCTTAGATTTAATATTCTATATTTGCATATTTAGATTATCCTGCTTAGAATTATTCCCATCGCCGGATTTACAGGATTAAATACCGTTTTATATATATGCTAGGAGATTTACTTGAGAGTGTCAACAAAATTTTATTACATAGTCAATATCTCTGGATAATCTCGAGCAAATAATTCAAAATAATTCAACTCCCATATATTTGTATTTGCTCCATGCTATCGACCAGAACCAGCTCAAATTATATATATATATATATATATATATATATCCAACAAATCACCAACTATACGGCCACCTGCCTCCCATCACGAAAACTATCCAAGTTAGACGAACCAGGCACACAGGACACTGCTGGAGGAGTAGAGACGAGCTCATAAGTGATGTACTCCTATGGACCCCCACTTATGGCCGAGCAAAAGCAGGACGACCAGCTCGAACATACATACAGCAGCTATGTGAAGATACGGGATGTAGTCTAGAAGACTTGCCGGAGGCGATGAACGATAAGGAAAAGTGGCGAGAGAGGGTCAGGGATATCCGTGCGGGCGGCACGACATGATGATGATGATATATATATATACTGAATTAATAAAAACCTCAATACCAAATTCAAACTCATTTGCATACCTATTCAATCAAATCGCCCATATAGAAATCTAGTTTCTCTGATAAAATAAAGCGGGAATTTTTCCATGGCATAACGATAGGCAAATGTTAGCAGAGGTAGAAAAATGACGATCAAAATAACGATAATTATATACAAAAAAACAGCAAGCCATAAATCAAACATAGTCAAACACATAGATTAAATTTCAAGGATAACATGATATAGCCGCAAAAATAAACACGTCCTATTCGGAATGACCTTTAAACTTGGCCAACCTCCCCAATCCCAGCTAACAAAATATAAAAAGACAACAACTATAATCCCAAAATACTTGGTTGCTTGAACGCATAAGCGAGCAAGTGACTATCACCAAGTACTGTTGAATCTATGTGTAAGTAAGTAAAGTTGTCTCCCTTTAGTCGAGGGTGACCCGAAGGCTCCCTTTTCGATAGCTACTACACCGAGGTGTAGGGGAGGGCGCTACTCCTTTCCCTGGATTGCTCCACTTTACCCTTGATACGTACTTTATAATGCTGAATGTTAAGTAAGATAGCATCAAGTATCAGTTTTTAAGTCTTTGGCATGACTCGACCTGGGATTGAACCCAGATCTCCTGGGCCATTGGCGAACACTCTAACCATTATGCCAATGTCCGGTATCTAAATGATACACTATCGACCACGACGAGACTATGTGTACGCTGTCTTAATTTATATATATATATACATTTATATATATATATGTTGAACAACCGTAGTCGAAGGTGACCCAAAGGCTCCCTTTTCAATAGCTACTACACCAAGGTGTAGGGGAGGATGCTACTCCATTCCTTGGATTGCTCTACTTCACTCTTGATCCGTACCTTATATTGCTGAGTGTTAAGCAAAGAGGCCTCCAGTAATATTTTTACTTTTTTGGTATAACTTGACCTGGGACTAAACCTTAGTCTCCCGGACCATTGGAAACGCAAAGCAGGTATAAAACCCCAAAAGATATCAAATTATGAACACTAGAAGTCAGTAACCTTAAGTTTCATGTCGTATACACAATCATCAGACGGAAAAGTGCGAAAAATAACCAATGCTTAGAAGTGAGTAGTTTTACGATTGTAATGTAGTAATTTGCGACGCTCTTTGCTTCAATATGGTACGAGGCTGAATGAATGGGGCACCTAATGAGATTCGAACTCACTCGTGTAGGTTTGCTAGTCTGAACGACTAACCATTACACCACCAGAAGTGCCCTTCTGATTGTCGTGTAAATCAATTTTAAGCATCAGTCTTCAAATATAGTCTCCCATCATGTTTTGAAAAGTTCATTATCCAGTATAAAAATTTATTTCTAAGCAAAAAAATCAAGCTGACTATGTGCGGCACTTGATTTGGCCAGAGTGGAGAAGGGAGAAATAATCCCAGACAGTGCGGCACAAAAAAAGTGACTTCCTTCTTTTTGTCAAGAACTACTTGTTGAATCCTCAGTACGAATTCGGGGACCCGAACTAAAGGCACGAAAACTTTAGCCAGGAGATGGGTTTATGATCGCTTTATGAATGGAGCTCCCCGAGAAATAAAATTAAAAATAAATGAAAGACGACTACTGAAGTTCTGCCAAGAAAATTTATCTAAAAGAAAAATCAACGGAAAGAAAATTCAACTGAGAATTCTGCAGAAAAGAACCTTAAAGAAGACTCGCAATTTAATGAACTCTGAAACTTTCGATAAAACAATAAAGAAAAAAGAAAGAAAAATACTCAAATTCAAAGAACATTGTTTTCCTTTGTATTAAAAATTTGCAACACTTTATCTTTTCTGTCCCTTTCTTTCTTATTTCTCTGTATAAAATTCTTTTTAATAAACTTTATTGTCTGTGTTATATTTTCGAATTAATATCCGAACTAGAAAGCTGCGGAATTAACAGTTGGAACTTACTGTTGGAATTACCGTTAATTGCACACTAAAGCCCCCTAAAAACATTACCCAGTTAAATAATAAACTTGGCTTTAGTGTCACTCACATTCTTACAAACTTTGTTCACTTCATTAAATTTTATACCCACTGAAATCTTTTTAACAGATCATAATATTTAAAGTTAAGCGAAAAAAATAGATCTTTTCTATCAAATGCACGAACATTTCTGAAATAACGCTTTCTGATCAGGAACAAGAAAAAGTACGAATCTTGCTAAAATGTGTTAAAATATTTTTTTTTTTTTTTTTTTGAAGTTAGATTATATAAATACATTTAAAGGTACAATTTTCGAATCTATGTTCAAAGAGAACAAAAATATTTCTGTTGTTTCAAAAGTTGGTATTAAATAAGAAGCAAATATCAGAATTTAACAGAAGTTCTCTCCCCTTTTACTCTTAGATTATTTGGGGAAAGAATTCTTGGTGCTTTGCTCAGCCGGTACGTATGATGGCTGAAAAATTAGATTGTTACAAAAGTTTCCTCTGTCGTCTTTGCACAATGTTAGGGATATCTTAGAAGTGTCTTTGAAGTTTACCCAGACTATGTTTGCTTGCGAAATCCGTGAATTGCAGAGTGCCTCTCGAATAAGAACATTTTGTGAACAATGAACTTGGAGAACATGTGGGGAATTAATTTAAAAAAAATTTAAATTGAATTAAAAAAAGAAAATTATTAAAATATGCAGAAACTCCCAGAGGTCTCTGACAGGAAAAAGCGATGACGCATGCGCATGAGGAAGCTCATTCATTTTCAGGCAGTGACCGGCGAAGTGATAACACCTTGCTAACTGGTGGAAGATGCCACGCATCTTTCGCAAGTAGCAGCCCTCTCGGCTCACGGTATGCCGAAATATAAAAGGCTGCGAAATAGAACAATGAACTAAAACACTGAACTTCGACAAACTCCCCAAAAGCGACTAACACCATGTTAAAGTTATAGAATACCAAATGAGGACAAACATATACCAAGAAACGATTAACGTGTTTTTAAACACCTTAACTGGGGGATTCAACCATTTCAATTGTATTCATCCCTCATCCATTGAATGGTTGTTGAACCCAGGAAATAAAGGAAAAATATAAAAGAAACGTCTTCGTCTCCTATCTGTTGCTGTCTTCTTTCTTATAATTCTTTTTGGGCCTTTCTTGTTCAAGGAGTTACATCAACTAGACAACGTGGGGTAAAATAAAATAACCTCATAATGGAGTCAGATATCAAACGGCTACACAGCTTTGCCCTTGACCTCAGTCCTGCCTCCATAAACACATGGGTTTGAAATGTAGGAATTTAAACAACAAAGAAGGGGTTATTAATCCAATTTATGAATTATTAATTTTTAAAAAGTCGTTATATAAACTGTTGTGGTTTACTTATTTTAAAAAGAGAGGCAAAGAAGAAGAAGAAGAAGAAGAAGAAGAAGAAGAAGAAGAAGAAGAAGAAGAAGAAGAAGAAGAAGAAGTGGAGGAGAAGGAAAAAAAGAAAATGTTTGCTTTGGTCTGGTTTATTTGTTTAATGGCATATCAACTCCTTATGGGTTATTTAATTATCTAATTTATTTAATTGGATTAATTTATAAATGCTTGGTTGTAATAAAAGAGAGGAAAAGAGAGAAATAGAAGAGAGAGAGAAAAAAAAGGTCTAGTTTGGTTCGGTTTACTAATTTAACGGCATATCAACTCCTTATGGGTTATTCAAAGCTGAAATTGGATTAATTTGTAAATATTTGATAATGATAACGGAGAAAAAGAGAGGCAAAAAGAGGAAGAAGAATAAGTGAATGAGAAAGAAAAAAGAAAATGTTTCCTTTGGTCTGGTTTATTTATTTAATGGCATATCAACTCTTTATGGGGTATTTAATATTTGATTAAAATTATGTTCTTAATTTTCCATAGCACTTTTTTTAAATGGCACTTTTTCATTTATCTATGTATGATCCTTAATTTGCACAAATATAAGGTTTCATGTATTCCTATCAAATACTAATAATTTTTAAACAGAGCTTACTGACCCATAGATGCGACCCTAAAAGGTACTACCACTCCGAGTCAGAATGGAACAGAGAATAATGGCAATGAAGGAATGACTGGATGCTTCTAAGAGCCCTTGAAATAGAGTCTCGCCACCAGATGCAGTTTAGGGCCTTACCTCTTTTAGGAGGGGGGAAGTTTTACCCCACTGCAGAGAATGCAATCAGCGTATTCTAAGCCCAACCAAGATAAAACGTTGGGGCAAGTTGCGAATAAATACGTAACCTTTTCACAACTGCGGACAACAGTAGTCTAAATCCTTTCGCCATGCTGTTTGCGACCAGAGTCGTATTTCATAGTGCGTGTTATATTAGAAGTTTAGAGACATCTGTGTTATGAATTATGTGGGCGATATTGTTGTTGGCAACCGTAGTCGAGGGGGACCCGAAGGCTCCCTTTTCAATGGCTACTACACCGAGGTGTAGGGGAGGGCGCTACTCCTTTCCCTGTGTAGTATAGCGTGATACAATACAAAGCGGAAACATAATCAAACATAATGACGAACTTCAATGAACGAACGAAAACACTTCTTTATAAAAATATAATCTCTCACACTTTATTCTTGAAAGAGTGATGTTTCTTGTGTGTGAAAGATGAGCTGGAGACGGGGACAGACTGCTATATTGACCCCAAGTTCTTCTGACCATAGCAGCACTTCTTCCTCATCTTGGCTGGGGTTGCTCAACCGTGGGTCACTGAGGGCTTGCGGTCCTCAGTCTGCAAGCTGATTCTCACGCTGGCATCTTGTTCCAAACTGACTCAAGCCGTCTGTGCCCAGGTTATATTATTGTTTTACGTCCACCTGCTTTCGCTGTTCTTCCGCTTATTTACACAGGTGCATCTCTTGATTGACGGCTTCGTCGAGGGTCAATCTATAACACCTGGATTGCTCCATTTTACCCTTGATACGTACCTTATAATACTGAGTGTTAAGCAAAGAGGTATAATGTACCATTTTTAAAGTCTTTGGTATGACCTGACCTGGGATTGAACCCCGGTCTCCCAGACCATTGGTGAACACCCTGTTGGTTAGTTTTCTTTAAGGTGTTAAGCCCTTTTTTTCAGATGGCTTTGTATATATATATAATGTATGTCATAGTTAATTCAAATACTCTGTATATTCTAAGTACTACCGACAGCCTGACGATAAGAAATGTTTCAGGTGAGAATAATTATTCTACGTACTATGTATGACGCAAAATTGAACCTGATGGGGAGGCGTATGGAGTGTGGAGTTAAACTATTAGTTGTCATTGCTCCTAAATCCTCTCTGATCCAGAGAGCTAGAGTGGCAACTATGGATCAGATGGATCGATTCTCTAAACCTTACAAATAGAATAATCAAACTTTTAGTCTTCTTTGCTGAGAAATTGGACAGGAATTCTCTCCTTTTGTTTGTAGTATTCACTTAATAGTACAAGGGCAGGAGTGATTTTCTAAACTCATTCGTGCTAATGGACAGACTCGAGGAGTAAGACTAGACAAGTAAGATTAAAGCAGTAAGACCCTCGTTTGAACCTCCGTGTAAATGTAATGGGAACTAATTCAAGGTTTTAGAGAAAGATCAATCAAGTATACAATATTTTCTTGCATTGTTCATTGAGTAAGGATCTTCAATGCAATTCCTCGAGATGACTCAATGTATATACATATAAACAGAATTGGGCGTTAAATAACCTACAAAGGTTGAAAGGCCATAAAACCCAACCAACCTAGATGACCCATATATACTTTTATTGGTCATCCATTAGAATTACCTAATCCCTAAATGGTTTTAGAGAAGGATCAATGAAGTTAGAGTATATAATATTTTCTTGCATTGTTCATTGAATTGGGATGTTTATTACAATTTTTGTAGATGATCCACATACACTTTCTTGATCCAAACACAAAAAAATATCTACTTACTTTCTGTCTTTGAAAAAATAAATACTGCTATCTCCCAACCTGAGGGCGGCATCGACATCTTCAGGTAGGCCTGGCCAATAAAGATGAATACTACGTGGATAACCCTCCATTATACCAGACGTGTGTTCATCCCATGCCCAAAATTTATCCCCCTGAAAGTAAAAAAAATCAATTACAAATACGGATTTTATTTTGATCAACGTTTTAATTTAAATCTTAATCATGCCATTCAACTCATACATGGAATTTTTACGGAATGTGAATGTTTTGTAATCCAGACCTGAAAAAAGTAAAACTAAACAATCATCATTATCATGTCGTGCCGCTAGCACAGATATCCCTGACCCTCTCTCGCCACTCCTCCCTATCGTTCGTCGCTTCTGGCAGGTCCTCAGAGATACATCCCGTATCCTCACAGAGCTGCTGTATGTAGGTTCGAGCTGGACGTCCTGCTTTTGCTCGGCCATATGTAGGGGTTCATAGGAAAACCTCACTTATGAGCTCGTCCCTGCTTCTCCAGCAGTGTCCTGCATGTCTGGTTCATCTAACTTTGATAGTTTTCGTGATGGGAGGTAGGTGGCCGTACAGTTGGTGCTTTGTGTGGTGTTGCCTCCAGGACTTGTTCAATATTGCTCACAGCATTCTTGTGTAGTTACTGTCAAGCTTTTTTCTCCATCTGTTTAGTTAGCGTCCATGTAGTGCATCCATATAGTAGTATCGACACGACAGCTGCTTGGAAGAAACTGCGTTTCATTTTATCGGTCAGGTCTGACTTCCATATGACCGATAGCTTATCGATTGCTGTCCATGCCTTTGTTAGCCGCGTGTCGATGTCTTTTTCGGTTGATAAGACACTGCTTCCTAGGTAGGTGAACTTATCTACAAGTTTCAGAGAGCTATCACCGAGTGTGTATTCCGTTTTGTGTGCATTGACATGGAGGCCACTGCCTACGGCGGCTCGTTCCAGACTTTGCAGTAGGGTTTCGGCTTCTTGGGCGGGTGCATTTTCCAGAATCGCTATGTCATCGGCGTAGTCGGCAAAGGTATTTTCCCTTATCATGCATCGATTTCATTGGTGTGAAATTAGGAATCTGTTCTGAAAACGCTATTCCCATAGCGAAACATGTTAATCTGATTTTCGGTACTGTTGTTGTACAGTATACTATACATATACAAATATATGCAGAATATAATCAAACATAATATACGAGCTTCAATGAACGAACGAACACACTTCTTTATAAAAATATAATCTCTCACACTTTATTCTTGAAAGGGTGATGTTCGTTGTGTGGGAGAGATGAACTAGAGCCGGGTACATACTGCTATATTGACGACCATAGCAGCACTTCTTTCTCATCTTGGCTGGGTTACTCAACCGTGGGTCACTGGGGGTCGCAAGCCCTCAGTCTGCAAGCTGATTCTCACCCTGGCATCCTATCTCCAACTGACTCAAACCGTCTGTGCCCTGGTTATATTATTGTTTAATGTCCACCTGCTTCCATTGTTCTTCTGCTTATTTACGCAGGTGCATCTCTTGATTCACGGCTCGGTCGAGGGTCAATATATAACACTGTCTTCCATTTTCATGTGTCGGTATTTCATTTCGTTTCTTGTGTCGGTATTTCGTTTCGTTTCATATATACCGGAGGGTTATGACACCATTGTAAGTCAAAAAGATGAAAAAAGAAATTTAAGAAAAAGAACCTGCCGTTGTAACGATTATTAAACGCAGTTGGGTTAAATGCTCAACTGGTACAAAGCAAAACCGTTTACGACAAAATTTCCCCAAATATCCAAGGTTGGAGCCACGCCATCGGATTGTCTAGTGTCATATGAGGACACTCGTTGTAGGGGAGGGTCTTACCCCTCTGCAGAGATGCAGTCGGTATATTCTACAGCCCCAGCTGACTGGGCTGCTCGCTCATTAGGAAGCTATTTACCACGATAAAAGATGTGCCCAAACCGGCACGAGATCATACGTGCCAAACTTTTGAATAGTACCGTATTAACTGTAATGTTATATGCTAGCGAAACATGGGCTACCACGAAGATGGGAGAACGGATATTGGTTACGACACAAAGGGCTGTAAAAGAAAGACTCACTCTGGGATTATCGGGTCGTGGGCACATCTGAAGCGAGGTAATTCAAGAGTAGAGCAGAGTAAGGGTCCTGATCGCTATATAACACTCTTTATCTATAAATATAGCAAACTATATTATTACTTATATATATATATATATATATGTGTGTGTGTATATATACGAGGTGCCTTCAATAAGTTTCCAGACTTTTTTGTATAGGCATTTAAAATTGTCGTAGACTCTTGAAAATTCACCATGTTATTGCTGGCCAATTTTTATGATTTCAGGTTCAAATCAACAGCTACAGCAGCAATTGGAATACACCCAACTAAAGCCTGGTTGTCACAGCTGGTGAATTTCAAAAATGCAATCTGGACGTGAGGACACGTTGGAAGAATGATATGCAATAAAATTCTGTTTTAAACTTGCAAAAAAAATGCCACAAAAACGTACGGAATGCTTCAGACTGCTTTTCGACCATCTTGCATGAATCGGGCATCAGTTTTTGAGTGGCATAAGAGATTCAAGGAAGGCACGGAGTCTGTGAGGGATGATGAGAGGTGTGGGAGGAGTAAGGAAGTCAATACACCAGAGTTGATTGGCCAAAGGGTTAGGGTTAGGTTTAGGTTTACTATGTTGAGGTTTTAAGGGAGTTCAGGTAGAGATTCCGTCGGAAGAGGGCTGCACTCTTCAAATCGGGTCAGTGACATTTCCACCAGGACAATACACCAGTCCACAACTCCATACTTGTCTCAGACTATTTGACCAAGATGGGAATCCAGATAGTTCCTCACCCTCCCTATAGTAAGACCTTGCTCCCTGTGGCTTTTGGTTATTCCCTAAGCTCAGATGTTGTCGTTATGAGACAATTGAGGAGATGAAAGAGGCTGTGACGAAGCTCATTGACACGCTGACACAAGAGGACTTCGATGGGGCCTTCCAGAAGTTGTTGGAACGGTAGAACAAGTGCATTGCAGCCGGAGGAGATTACTTCGAAGGGGACTAGTTTCATGTGTGTACTCGCAATAAAAGTGTCCATACGGAAAAAGGCTGGAAACTTATTTAATGATCCTCGTATATATATATATATATATAGTTTTTAAGTTAGCCGATTGTTGTCGAGGGTGACCCGGAGGCTTCCTTTTCAATAGCTACTACACCGAGGTCTAGAGGACGGCGTTACTCCTTTCTCTGGATTGCTCTACTTACCCTTGATCTGTATCTTATAATGCTGAGTGTTAAGAAAGGAGGCACCAAATATATTTCGAAGTCTTTGGTACGAACTCCGGTCTCTAGGACCATTGGCGAATACTTTAACTATTATATGAATGAGTCGATATATATATGTACATACGTTTTGAAATAGCCTCAAATTTAAAGATAGTTGAATTTCTTGATGTCACACTCAATTTAGATAACGGTGTGGTACTATAGCTTCACGACACCTAGTTGGCCGCTGGTTTCGTCATTACCATATGTGTCGACTGGTCTTTCTCTGTTTCTTTCCACGCCCACGTTGCTTTCAGATCCGAGGAAAGAGAAGATGGATGAGGTCCAGTCGATGAAGGTTGGAATTCGTGTTGGAGAGATGAAAAAGTTGCCAAGCAAATTTAAAAAATGACGAAAATAAGGCGTTTGTTATAAACAGTAACAAACGTTTATTTACACAGTTGTTTAGATAATTTTTAGTCAAACACCACAAACTGGGAGTGAAAGTAGTTGACTGGCGGAGTTTTAACTGCAACTAGGCAGTGTCACAATGGCGAATGCAATGGCAACGGATTTGGTTCTTTAAGCGGCGAATTCCTGAACCAACTCAATTTTTCGCTTTGGGTGTCCTCCATTTATGGGCCCGAATCCCGAATAATCAGTTTCTGATTGGTCAGCTAATGGGGACTGCCGACCAATGGCTATCATCGTAACAATCCCCCCGGTTTGCCCCTGATTGGTTTAGACAATCGGCCAATCAGCCACAGTCATCGGGAAGGGCCACAAGGAGCAGTCCCGTGGTTGGCTGACCAATGATTTAGTGATTCAAGGCCTTGTGCCAAACTTGGTGACACCAACCCAAATTGTCCGCTATTTTAAAAATACATCTTTTTGTTTAAAGTTTGAAATCCGATGGCTCTCTTGACAGCTCTTTGCAGTTGTGCGGATGTTTATTTTTTGGTGACAGATTTATAGGTCAACAAGCCCTGATCGGATCTCAAACTTTTTCGTACTTAATCACTTGATATTTATTTTATACACGGTTCTCAAAAAATACTTGGACACCCAAAATGAATTTATTTTTAATAAAATACTTATTATCATGATTTAATAAAATTAATTAATTTCCTTTAATTAATTTCGCCAGCCAACTCCTTGACACTTAAATGAAAGTGTCATACTCCACCCCATCTTACCAGACATTTAACCAAGGGTTAAATGTCGGTAAGAAATTTTAGCGGTAACATACACATACATATATAAAAGGATTGGTTTGAGTTCGATTTGTTGTTCTGGTCTCTTCTCTTGATCAGTGACAACCATTCCTGAGCGCTCAATATTCTTGTTCAGTTTAGTTCGTCTATCTTTCTTAAGCTTACTGAAACAATGGCGTATAATCAGGCTTAATGTTAAGGAAACTGATAAAATTATTAAGCTGATGGTTATTATTAAAATTATCCAGTTACCTTTTAACACCGAATTCTTTTCAATCTCTCTATCTCTCTCTCTATATATATATATGTTGTTTTACACACCTTCATTCATGCTTACAATCGTTCTCCGAATCAACGGTATTTTCACGGATGATTCTCAATTTACCTACACTAGAGCCCCGTGGAGATAATTGTAGCTTCTTTGCATTGCAGTCACTATCAGAGTCCATTGCAGATTTTTCATGAATGATTTTTAATTTAGGCTGAAGCCCATCAACAGCTATAGAGTTTGTTTTTGTTTTTTGTTTTTTTGTTTTTTACAGTTGGCACTTTAAACTTTTTTTTTCTTTGCTGTATTTGGTACATGAAGGGAATAATCAACAATACGATTACGAAACAATCGCATACGAATAGGACTATTCTTGCAATCAGAATCACTACTAATTACTTTTTTTTATCTTTGTTGGAGGTGTAAAGCCCCCATGCTTTCACTATCAGATTCTAATAGTTTTTTTGAGGCAAGACGGCGTCGAGTAGGGGTAGAGTCAGAGATTTCTTCTAATGGGATAAGACTGTCCTCTTTATCAGGCAAGTTTTCACAGACAGGAGATGAACGAGGAGCCGATGCTCGATCATCATCTGTTAAATCACTCTGACTGAGCAAACTACCATCATTACTGTCCTCGAGCACAGACTGCAGCACCTCAAAAGCAGACAGCCTTTTAGTAACTGCCTTTTGTTTTTTCTCTGTTGGTTGATCAGCAAAGGAAGTTGTCTTACCCTGTGATTCTTCATGAATAGGTTTTTTCATTTGTCAACTTTTGGAAACTATTTGTTAAGGGATGTTTAGGAATTGTAGCACTGGCAAAGGGACTGGGAAACTTATAAGGACTAGTCTTCTTAACTTTGTCCTGGAAGTTATTTATTGAAATTTGTCTTGACAGTATCCTTTTTGATGGCCGCAAGGAAAGCAATGACCATTGCTTATCTTTAACATCTTCCATCGTAGACCTCTTTGCATTCTTGGACAGTTCCAATTTTTTCTCTACAGCCTCAACATCTTCCTTCTCTTCCAGTTCTATGACCTCAGTGGTACAAGCATCAAGTGAAGTTTCATTCTCCACTTTTGGACAAGAACCTATTCGAGATAATAGAGTTTGGGGTTGTGTCTCTTGAGCACTCTTGGATAATTCACTAGGAGAATTACTATTGCCATCTTCAGGAACCCCTGATTTCTCTTGAGCAGATGGTGGAGTGATAATTTTATTTTCATTTGCTTTTACAGATTCCTCATTACCAACATTAAATTCAAAAAGCAGCTTCACAATAATATCAGCAAAAATAGATTTCTGTTGTGGGTTCAGGCTATCTTTCTGGGAATGCTGCAGATACTTCTTCCCAACAATCTTTTTGGTTAACAGATTGAAATCATCAGTTTTCGAGAACAAGCCACGAACAAAATCCTCCATACGCTGCTTTTCGTCTTCCTCCATATTTACATGCATTCCACTCACCTCCTTTGAAATCACCTGGTATAGGTTTTCTTCATTTGGCTCTGAAGGGATTAGTTTGGCAGCGCAGGAAATAGCAGTTCGTGGGGGTAACTTTACACTATCCACAGTGTAGATTTTAGTTTCCTCACTGGTTTTACTATCCAAGGGAATTTCTACCCCCTTTATCGTTAGTCGATTCGGAGCTAAAGTAACCTTATTCTTTTCTTTCTTTAATGAGTGGATATGGTTAGTTTTGTGACTTTTAGTTTGTGCCGGCGCCTTGGTTTTTCGTTTTTCTGAAGTCGAGTAAGTTATATTCCCGCCTTCGGACCTCGAGCACTTTTGTTCGTCACAATTCCAGCGTTCTTGCTGACTTGGAGCATTCCTTTTTTTATGTACTGGTTGTCTACAGCTGTAACAACCATGACTCTCTCCAGCCCATTTTCTATGGTAACCCTCCGCCTTTGGTTCCCTTAGTACTGTAGAAGAGCCTATTCCCTCCTGTCGCCAATAATTCCTACCTGAAAATTTATTAGTTTTTTTCTTTTTCACGGCAGCCCTGAAGTCGCTCATAGAGCCTTTCGCTTTCTCTGGCTGATGACAAGGCTTCCGACAGCGTCTTCGGGTTAGCTCTTGCCACATCTTCCCTAATGAAGGAATTGTTTATCCCATCAATGAAGAATTCGGCCAGTTGTACTTGTACGGCTGACCCTTCTCTCAGCTCAGAGTCCCTATAAGCCATCCTCGCAAGATTTGACATTCGACTCGCTAACTCCGCAAGCGATTCATTTTTTCCTTGCGTCACCTTAATCAACGCTCGAGCAGCATCAGCAGGGTTTATAAATTCTCCATACTGTGCTGTGATTAAACAGGGTCAATCCTGGTCACGGCACCAATTGTGGTACTATAGCTTCACGACACCTAGTTGGCCGCTGGTTTCGTCATTACCACATGTGTCGACTGGTCTTTCTCTGTTTCTTTCCACGCCCACGTTGCTTTCAGATCCGAGGAAAGAGAAGATGGATGAGGTCCAGTCGATGAAGGTTGGAATTCGTGTTGGAGAGATGAAAAAGTTGCCAAGCAAATTTAAAAAATGACGAAAATAAGGCGTTTGTTATAAACAGTAACAAACGTTTATTTACACAGTTGTTTAGATAATTTTTAGTCAAACACCACAAACTGGGAGTGAAAGTAGTTGACTGGCGGAGTTTTAACTGCAACTAGGCAGTGTCACAATGGCGAATGCAATGGCAACGGATTTGGTTCTTTAAGCGGCGAATTCCTGAACCAACTCAATTTTTCGCTTTGGGTGTCCTCCATTTATGGGCCCGAATCCCGAATAATCAGTTTCTGATTGGTCAGCTAATGGGGACTGCCGACCAATGGCTATCATCGTAACAATCCCCCCGGTTTGCCCCTGATTGGTTTAGACAATCGGCCAATCAGCCACAGTCATCGGGAGGGGCCACAAGGAGCAGTCCCGTGGTTGGCTGACCAATGATTTAGTGATTCAAGGCCTTGTGCCAAACTTGGTGACACCAACCCAAATTGTCCGCTATTTTAAAAATACATCTTTTTGTTTAAAGTTTGAAATCCGATGGCTCTCTTGACAGCTTTTTGCAGTTGTGCGGATGTTTATTTTTTGGTGACAGATTTATAGGTCAACAAGCCCTGATCGGATCTCAAACTTTTTCGTACTTAATCACTTGATATTTATTCTATACACGGTTCTCAAAAAATACTTGGACACCCAAAATGAATTTATTTTTAATAAAATACTTATTATCGTGATTTAATAAAATTAATTAATTTCCTTTAATTAATTTCGCCAGCCAATTCCTTGACACTTAAATGAAAGTGTCATAACGGCACTTTCAAACCTTTTAATAAAAGCTATTCCACCCCACCTACATAAATATTGACTCGAACCACTCAAGATAGATATTGAAGCAGAGTCCTAATGCCGTGAACCAGAGGATAAATAGACTATCCTCAGGAGGAGGGTGAAAGGCTATACGATAAAACCCTCAAAAACAGCGGATTACAAAGTAGACTGGAGTATGTGAACCCAGTGAACTCTGTCTCTAATGAACGAATTAATATTAGTGGGACCCACGCATATTGTCAAGGTAGGTGACTCCAATAATAATCACTCAAACAGACGGGTTAAAATAGAAATAGAAGAGTAATCTGCTTTAATCCGCCATTCTGTAAACTTACGAACATTAATATAGGTAAATACTTCCTAAATCTCCTGAATAGGCACTTTAATAGGACAACCCTTTAAGGAAAATTTTTTATAGGAAAACCGTAAAAATTAGTTACTCTTGTACAAATATGCATAGTATTTTAAACAACCACAACAGGAGGTTACTAGATGATTTAAATAGGAATAGTGGAGACCAGATACAGTGTCTTGTAACTGTAGAAGATAAGGGTTATTCCCCTTAGGCGGATGATGCAACTCGAAAAAAGTCTTATAACAAACGTGCTTTTCCCCCATGGAACATAAGAATGATAATGAGATGGGTATATATAGGTATCTCCGCTGGGAATTGGAAACAAAGACTGTATAACCTCAGATATTCTTTCTCCAATCCACGCCTTAGAAACCAAACCACTCAATCTAAATATTTTTGGAACCTTAAGGATCAGGGCCTGACCCCTCAAAAAAGTGGAAAATAGTCAGACAGTCTTCAGCCGCGAATAAATTCAATGGCAGATGTAACATGTGTATCGATGAAAAAAATTAGTATAATTAATTTTAAGGATCGCAGACTACTGCTTAATGAACGTAACGAACTTATGTTTAAATGTAAACATAAAAGTAAATTTAAATTATTCTGAGTGGGGGCCACCAAGGCTCCTACCCTAGACAAAAACAAGGATATTGATTTTGGATGATTTTCATTGAAAATAATAACATTTATTTCGGTATTTAAAAGTATTATATGACGGTGAGATTTATATAGGGAAGGAGATTCTTAGAGCCATAGAAATTAATTTGCAATTAGGGTTTTTTAATTTATGGAGTGGTTAATTACTTTTGACCATTTTTGGATTAATTAAAGCCACCTGGTAGGTGCCAAAAGGGGGCTTTTTTGTTTTTTAGGAAGAGGAGGATGGCCCCATTAACTGAGAGATTTAACACATGTAAAAGGAGTAAACAAAAAATACATGAAGATAATTGTTTTGTTTACAAGCTTAGATTATTCAAAAAAAGTCCACTTTCTACGAAAAATCTAGCTTATGTTCAAATTAGGATGAGTTAATTTACAGGAGCACCCATTTTCTGGTTTCTTAATTTTTCTAATACATTCTTGTTTTAACCCCCTTTACTTTCGCCAGAGAATTTAAATTTGGATATTTCTTTTCTTTTTTTTTTTTTTTTTTTGCTTTTTTTTTCATACATATATATAGACTGAATTCCATATTTGCAGTTTCTCAACCTCGAATTAAACGTGTGAAGTCATCTGACGAGACGAAGAGTATAATGATATTCTTCGCCGAAATAAATTTATAATGACAATTTAACCAAGTATGAGTTTTCTTCTAATTACATTATATATATATATATATATATATATATATAAAATTAACTTAAATCGCGAGTCGGAAATCTTCTACTAAAGTTTCACTTTATCGGATCATCAGGAAGTCTAACCCCGACTGATGCTAAAGGAGAAAACGCCGTTTTATATTCACCAAAAACCCACCTAGCTTAAAATTTACATAACAAAAGAAACAAATAAAAAAAAAAAATGAACAAAAAACCTTACTTTTATTAAAAAAAAAAGTTTTCTTTTGACCAACTGACTGCATATCCCTTGATTTTTTTCAAGTGGTCTGACAAGGTTGGCCTTTTCTTTCTTTTTGACCTATAATATCTTTTTCTTTTTCCCCCGGGCGGTGATTCGAGATAATCTTATCTCTTGTTTCTGGCGGGTTTTTTTTTTTTCTGGTACCGTGAATGCTGGTAGATATTGGATTAGTAAATATATATATATATATATAATTGAGAAGCAAGAAAACCAATAAGTATATTCCATTATAAATAAATTTCGCTCGTTTACTGAACT